>CM028138.1:817630000-818230000 GCA_016271365.2 Neoceratodus forsteri | reverse complement strand
GAGCAACTAGACATGCGGAGCTGCCCCCGATAGAAGCATCTGAAGGTCACTTTGAGTCCCTTCCCATCGGCCTCCATTCCTGACGCCACAGGCTTGGGACCTGAACCCGAGTTGCCAGTGTGCTGGAACAATGCTCCATCACTCAGTGCCATGGAGCTGGCTGTATTTCTCATGTTTGTATGTTACGGTTTTTATTTTTGTTTATAACAGTGAACAGGAACATGAAAGCAGGATGACTGTTCCTTCTTCTGGGTGGCTGCTTATCATCTGACATCACACTCCTGTGCTTGTGGCATCCCATTTTGTTCATTGGGAAATTATGTCACAAGCAGAGGATACAATGTCAGGTGTAGGCAAACAGCCAATGGTCAGTAATCCAGTTTTCATGGTAATATGCATAGTTTTATTGTTCTATTTGTGTACCTTACTTGATAGCCGACACTCCTGTCCCTCATGTCTTTTCCATGGACACTTCCTGCTGCTTGCTCACAACCCATTACTGTATTCACCTTACAGACTCAACCAGTCCACTGTAAGTCCGGCTTCACCCTGCCGGGGTTTCACTAGTGCTACAACCAGAGACGGATATACATGTATAAGCAGGGACTGAGAGGTTGGGGTGGTGACTGCTGCCTGCGGGGTTGGGTGGAGTGGGAGGAGCATCTGAGGAACCATTATCCTGTGTGCTGGGAACTTCGTTCCCTGTTCTGACTAGCCTACCATTCTGTGTATGGATGTGCTGTGGTGGCCTGGGGAGGGTCTGGCAACGTGTCATCACACGTCATTAAGTCTCGGACAAGTTGCCCATAGGAGTCGCTGTTTTGGTAGAACAACACAGTCTGCCCTCCTAAGAGGAGCTGGTCTTTGCTCCTCACATCCCAAGCACTGGGTGCAAACCTGGGTTGCCACTGTGCCAGAGCAGTCTCCCCTGCCCCACATGGCACCACAGAGCCAGTTCAGAATGCATGGAAATAAGCATAATACAGAAAACTTTACAAAATAAAGAACCAGTCCAAATTTGCATGGTGATTTGCATATACATCTCATAATGCTTTGCATTATGGGATATCTTATCTTGACTGTATTTCTATGCAACGTATAAACTGAAATCTATCTAAAAATATGATATTTTCATGAGATGTTCCCGCTGTGATGGCGGTGGCTCTAAAGACAAATATTATTAGATATAAAGTAATAAAGTGAGTACTGTAGTATTATTGGTAGCAATTTTATTTATACAGTGCCAGTGGGTATAAAGTAGTGCAAATAAATGCATTTATTTTCATGGACGGGGAGATGGAGTGAAAATACATCATTTATTTCCACTCTAGCTCAGAGAACAATGGATATTTCCACTCCAGCTCCATAATGTTCTGAGCAGACTCTTCCTTATACCTAACCTTCCGTGCAGGCCTGCTGGCAAAATATGGCACAAAACAATAAGTCTTACAGTACCAGCCCCTGGTATTGTATGAATGGCACATGCCATGGGCTGCATGGAAATAAATGATTTACTTTGAACACCTGGGTATGACCTCTATAGACTTTGTTCAGTCATGGCTCCGCCACTTATGAGGTCAATAGAGGTCATACCCAGCCAATCAGAATAAATCATTTATTTTCATGCAGCCATAACACTATCCTAAACTCTCGGCACCTTACACCAACACAACAAACAGCACAACAGTATAAACAGCATGACATAACAGTCATAAATACGTTGTACTAAACAGACACCCTACGATGTCAGGAGATTCATTAATACAGTGGAACGTCCAATGAGAAAAGGTGGTGTTTCAGCCCCTTTTAAATACATCAACAGATGGGGGCCTTCCTGAGACTCTGTGGCAGTTGATGCCAAGAAAGGTTGCCACTACTGCGAACGCTCAGTCCCTGGATAGTTTGAGTTATGACCTGGGGCCATCAGAAGGCCCGTCTCTGAAAAAGCAGATTGTGGGGACCTTTGATACATCTGATCTGCCCCTTCTGCCGCATGGCAGTGACTACACCAAATTTAAGTATAGACACACAGCCACACCTTACTGCCAGAATACTTCTCCCTGCTTATGATGTGTAACCCTCAGTGCCCCTTCCCCTCTGGAATCTGCCTATCCTGGTTGGAACTAATCAAGGCCACTGCTCGACTAAGAAGCAACCTTAATTTTTTAAACTAGTCCATTAAAATATAGAAATTAGGGGTGATTGAGAGCCAAGCTCGAGACAGGATGTCTTTTGAACTGCTCCAGCAAAGTTTGGTATAATGATCCACTTTTGACTACTTCAGAGTGTAAGTTTTAAATTTTCATTGACACCAACTGGAAGCACTTTCGCTTTCCTGACTGGAGCATCTGGACACCAAATTTAGCTATGTGGAGACCAAAAGGAGCAACTGGAGTCCAAGGACAAAAGCAGACACTGCTGCTGCACTAGGTCCTGAAAACTGTACTAGACTCGTGAGGCTCATCCAGCTTGGCGGGTGGGACAGCCCTCACCCTGGGATTCGGTCTTGCAAGTGTAACATCTATGGCCCAGAAAATTGAGAAAATCCTTGAGCATATGGGTGCGCAAGATGCCAAAATTGGAGAGTCAATGGCGACGGCAGAAGAAGCAGATGACCGATTTCTCTGTACCCAAGCTGCCTTTAGTAAAATGACCATGGAGCCGGCGCACCTTAGAGCCCATTTGGAGAATTTAGAAAACACACAGCGGGCTATGAACATCTGTGTAGTAGGACTACCCTAGGGCTCTGAAGGAGACAATCCACTCCCTATATGTCTGTTCCTGGCTATCAACAGCCTTACTGGAGGAGTTATCTTTTGACCCAGAATACAGACAGAAGGTCTACAGGTTCACTTTCATCAAGTTGGAAACACTCCTAGGACACTACTTATCGTGACTACTGGATCAGATGCATTGATATGATTTTGGCCTGGGACCAGGCACATCTTCCAGTTACTTTGGATGATCATGCTATTAAACTGTTTGCTGACTGGTCCTATGCCACCGGTCCCACTGAAAGCTGTTCGACCCCCTTCGCCAACAACTGTGGGGTCTTGGAGTTAATACGCATACCCTCCTTGTACTTATGCGACTTACGTATTAATATGGCAACAAAATGTATCAGTTTAATGATCCGTGGAAGCCAAAAAGGGTGGACCAGATTGTTCAGGAGTTCCGTCAAGACGAGGCTGTAAGTTAAAGAGATGTGATGGATTGGAGGAAGAGTTGAATGACTTCTAATTGTGGTTTGGATTATTGACATTTTATTCAGTTTACCTCAAATGTAAATTAAGCAATAAGGCATGACCAGGGGTTACAGTATGTTAATGGTCTGTTAATCACACTCTAGGGATGCAATGTGGCACAAGGCTGCTTGATGCCTACGTAGAGGGTGATTAACTGACCATATTACATAAACCTGAGTGCCTTATTGCTATTATAATAAAAATGTTTTTAAACAGTGTTAAACCTTGCTCAGCATATGATTAAGCTTCATATGTTAATAAAATATTAACATAAGGTTGTTATAATGTTTAGAGCCAATCAGAAGCTCGATTTTTTTTCAGACCTTTTTATAATATTTGTTAAACTTTTTCCTTTTATAATGCTTGAGTACTGCATGCATTAAAATGGCGCTGACTTTGTGGAGATGTGAACAATGCGGTGACAGGGGCCTCTACTGTGTCTAGAGTCATGGACTTTTAAACTTTATTGTGCCTTAATATTTACTATTTTTATTTATTATGTAGGGAATATTAGAGGCAAAATTTCTTCTGTAAATCCAGTATGTGACATGCTACTGCACTGCCTAGGCAGGTTTTTTATAGGACTTGACTGTGGACTTCTTGTTAGTCACTTTGTTTTTGCACTCGACCACGTTTCACAGTGGGAGTGTTCATTCACTATATTCTTCCTGTTCATAGTTGCGTAGTTTATGGGAATGATGGCTAGGTTAAGTCATGTGTATACATGTTGCTATCTTGTTTGCTTTTTAGGTAATCCCACAGTCATGGCATGGCTAAGCTCCTAAGTTTATCTGGACTGTTTCTTTTGAAACTCTTGGGTGGGATATTCAGATTGCGCGAGGCAGGGCGCAAGCCTGGGTGCAGCATAAGTGGGATGCACCAGGGCATGGCCTGGGTGATATTCAGCGGTTGCTGCGCCATGGCGCTTATGGCACAGGGCCTGCCACTGCGCATCGGCGCAGCAGTGGCACCAGCACCAGCGCAAGTGACAAGTGAGGAGCAGGGGGTGCGCAGGTGCAGGCTGCATAGGGCGAGCAACCATGATATTCAGCGCTGGGCATGCAAATGAGGCCATTATGCAAGGCACAAATGGAGCCATTGCGTGTCATTATGGCCCCATTTGCATGCAGGTGCGCCCGATCTCTCCAGCGCATTCTGTGCCTGGCACTCTGCCAGGCTGCAGCTGTCAGGGACCGACACCCCTGCCCTCGACAGGTAATAATGTGCCCCAATGCCCGATCGCAGGCATGACATAAAGACATTCCTGGTGGTCCAGTGGACCTGCTCCCCTGCCCGATTGCGGGCAAATGAATATTTTATTCTCCTGATGGTCCAGTGGACCTGCTTCCTGCCGATTGCGGGCAAATGAATAAATAAATCTCCCTGCTGGTCCAGTGAACCTGATCCCCTGCCCAATCATGGGCAAATTAATAACCAATCTCCCTGGTGGTCCAGTGGACCCAATCCCCAGCCCGATCGTGGGCTTCTGTTGTAAAGAAATGCCCAGGTGCGCCAGCGATACACCTCCCACCCGCCCCACTCAGACATGCCACCCCACTCCCTCCCCCCACGGTCAGCGGTGGCAGCTCTGCAAGCCGCGGCACGCCCGCGAGACTGACAGGCGTGCAGTACGCGTATGCTCATTGGTTTCACCGCGGACAATGAGCGTGGCAGACCGCACTGTACTACACAGTCCAAAATGTGAATAGTATTGAAGTCAGTGGTGCATACTCCCATGCTCTCCCGACTTGTTAGATCACAAACATTCTAGCGTGGGCGGTAGTTTTGAATAGGAAGTGGAAGGGTTGCTCTCGGTTCCATGGAACCAAAATACAGTCCTTCCCTTCCTTCCTAAAGCATACCAATAGAAATTTTTTTATCCAACCTGCATTGGGGGCCTAAGGATCTTTCAGGGTGGGAAGGTAAGTACCAGAAAAGGTGCTGTTTAAAGATGCTCATATCCATAGCAATGGAACATGCCCCCACATCTCTACAAACGCCATCACAAATTGTGGGCGTGCTGGTGGCACCAGATTACACTGGGACCTTGCATCTTCTCTGCCCTATCCTGTAAATATATAGTAAAATGTGTACAAGCAAGACCTGGTACAACAGCAATACCACCAGCTGAACATTCAGCATTGAAAGATGCTTGTTTTTTCTGGTTGACCTGCCCTGCTCTGTTCCTCTCCCTGAGCCCTTTTTCCCTTTACATTGGTGCATGGCTGCTTTTTTCTGGTTATCCTATTCTGCCCCACCCCAGTCTTTTCCTTCTAGGTCAGTGGGTGGCCCAGCTCCAGGAGCCCTCTGCTAGATGCTACCCAATGTCTTGGAGCCCCAACACTAGTTGTTTTTCCTCAGGTAGCTATGCTGTGCAAGATTCCCTCCCCTCAACTTTTCTCACAGTGCCAGTATACTGCCTTTGTCTGGTAGTAGTATTCTCTTCCAACACAAAATGAATGAAAAAACTCCATTAAGAAAACATTCAAGTCGACCCACGGTACAGAGGCAGAGCGTCCGTCTGCGGCGCCGATGACTGAGTTCAGGGGAATGGACTCAGGACGTCGGAGGGCAGCTGGGAGAGAAGGATCGAGAGTCCTAGGGACTGCTCTCCTTCTGGGGGTGGAGGGTTCTGTGTCTGGCACACTATGGACCCCTAGTGGAGGCTGGGGAACCACAGTGCTGGCACCGTATCAGTGTGTGTGTGTGGGGGGGGCAGGCGCCGGCTGTCATTACGTCTCTGCCCCGATACAGCTTACAAAATGCCGAAGAATGAAGCTCTGCCACCTCCACTGCCTACCCGTGTCCGCGGGTGGGGCCCACCCTGTGGGGTAAGCCAGGCAAGTTACTGCTGACCTTGGGTGTCTCCACCCAGGGGGTAAGCCTGGGCATAGGGGAGGCGGTGTGGTAGGAGCTGAGCCTTCTGAGGGAGGGAAGTCGGGAAATCGACACAAAATAAATTAAAAAAAAGAAAACATTCAACTTTTTGATGTTTCTGTAAATAAAACAATTATTGTATAATCTGACAGCACTAAGTAACTTACAACAGTCAGGATTTGCAAACTGATCTGATTAGGGTCCATCTGCCTGTATTTTGAACAGCAGACTTGTGTCTGTGTCATTTGGGATATGCAATGAGCGTATAACATGTCTACGCCTGTCCAGATTTTGCCAAAAAATCAGATGTAAACTGCATATGCATTTTATCTTTCAGTCAAATTAGCACAAAATGCAGTTTTTTATGCATGACTGACTTGTAGCTGAAAATAGGCCTCCACGTCTGGATACTGCCGACTCTGGCGGAACACGCATTGCATTGGTGTCAGCTGATTTGGAAAATGTGACCCTGTATATAACAAGCTTTCACAGGAATACAAAAAAGTTACAAGTGAAACATTTTTTACATGTTTAATATTTTTTCCATGTTTTATAATAAAACAAAAATTAATGAATCATCCTGGTTAATATATGAGCCTCCCACCTTTAAAGTCTATCTGTGCCCTAGCAAAACTCACATTAGCAGGGGCTTGGTGGGTCTGTTTTATGGCAGAAGGCCTTAGCTTATTATGACAAGTATTGACGCCAGTAAGTACATAGAAACATACTAAAGGACATGAATTATAGCCTGTGAAATTGCTCTATACCTAGGGCACTAGCACATTGGAGTCTTTCGAGTGTCAGCATTTGCTTACAGACATCTCCAGGGCTTTAGGTGGCAGCAAATTAATCTGTCTACCCTCATACTTGCTGTTTTCACAAGTCATGGCTACTCCATTTTCAGATGATTAAGTGGATTTGGGACCCTTGTGAAAACAGGACCACCGAACGGAACAGATTGGTAAAAGCCATTCCAGCCAGACCTGGTGTAAGCTGCGTGAATTTTGCCGGTCTGGCTTTACCAGTCTGGTACCGCTCCAGTGATTCAATTTTCATCCATACCCAGGACTTGATGAGAACCAGACCACTGGTACCAGTCTGATTTTGGCAGTCTGGTTTTCACCCATACCCAGAGGATATTTGAAATGGCATGCTAGAGTGGCTTCGCTTGATATCAGTTTGTTGAAATATTGTGTAGTAAGTGTACTCCGCAGTTCTTTACGTGGTACCAGTGCACCAGATCACTCTGTGCCTTCCTTTCCAGTCACTGATTGACTTTCCACCACTTAGGGTTACCTCCTAAACATGGTCTTTACCATGTTAACGTACTAGTTAGGCATACCTGTAATCCAGACTCGGCTCCCTCCCCAGTTCCTTGCTTCAGCCTTGGCTATCTCATTTATGTCCAGAATGCAGACTCCTGTGCCAAGGGTAAGCTCCATACCTCTCAGCCTCCTGCTTCATAAATCAGGGACAAGGCTTAAAAAGTCAGGGACAAAGGACAAAAATCAGGGACACATTTTCAAAATTAGAGCTGTCCGCCCAGAAAACTGGTAGAATATGGGGCTTAGTGCTAAATGCATTTTCTAAAGAAGAAAAAGTCTGTAACTTTAATGCTTGACATTGTTTTGTGCTTACAGTCCCACACTGTTTAGCCACAAAACACAAATTTTAGGAGGGAGAGAGTAACATTTTGAGGTTAAATCAGGACATCCCTGAAAATCAGAGTGCAGCTTGAGAGGTATGGTAAGCTCTTACACCATAATCTCCACCTGGTAGCTGGAGCTGCTTTTCATCAGATGTCTTCAAAGCCAGGAGTTTACAGCATGGTGAAAACCATTCAAACAAACTCTTGATTGGGAACTGCTAAAGGCACCTTGCTGTGCCTCTAGTGTAAAACTACCAACTTTCTGAGGACTAAATCTGGGACGGGTCCATCCTGACCATGATCCCCCACTGTGTCATTCCCACGAGCACCACCGCAGAATAGCATGCGCTACATTTGTGCTGCTTGATCTGGCCATGCTACCACACAGTACAACCAGTAGCAAGCATCCAGATTAAAACAATACATCATTCTGCTGCAGCAAGTTTCAAATCATGATATACAGAAAGTTCTTTGATGCAAACCTCGTTAAATTATGTTCAGACGTTTGAGCTGCATGTATTGCTCTTCCTGACATTCCCATCAAACCTGCTTTACATTCACCTCCTTTGCTGAGCAGATGTCACTCCAGAGACTCCGACCACCACACCAGATTGTTCTCACACTTCCTGCAGCTGATCAGGTTGGTACCTTTAGTTTACCGTTGCGGTCTCTTCTGTCTGGAGTCCTTCTCCGTTGCTGGCAGGAGACATCCACATGCACTTGTTTGCACTACTACCCAGTCTAACCTAACAGGAGGAACATGATTTACCGTGCTTCCACTGACATGCTTGCAGTGCAGCATAGGCACAGGGGTTGAAGTGCAAACTGTTGTCCAGCTCGAGCAGTGCCACAATGATGCTGAAATAACTGTCACTCACAGATTAGCAGTCAGCCAAAAAAAAAGGGACAAAACTGGGACAAGTAAGCAAAAACCAGGACAAAGTGACATTTTGCAAAACTTGTGGGGACACTGGGACATGCTGCGGAAAATAGGGACTGTTCGTAGCTTTACTCTAATGTCATCTTCCTTCTTGGGTGCAGTTCAGTTTCCAGGGGACCAAGCAGGATGGAAGAATTGTCACAATCCCAGATGCAGTACCCATTTTGCCACTCCCTGAGCCTGGCAACACCCCTGTCGATGTAGCAGAGTCAAACCGAAGGGCTCTGTAGAATGTGTCCTTTCTCTGGAACTTTTCCTACCAATCAAACATTTCAAGGCTAACCAATTTATCCTCCTTCAATGGCCATCACAACCCTTGCTAGGTCTTGGCAGCCCATTTTCTGGCAAGGTCCGCTATTTTTTTTTTTTTTTTTTTTGTAGAGGTGTAGAATGTCTTTTAATTAAAACTCCATCCTAGGAAGAGACTTGTTTGGCAGAACTGTTTAACCCTGCTTGCCTGAAGGGGGTTGAAAGTATAGTATCAACAACTGTAATATGCAGACATGCAGTACATACAGCAGTCCCTATTCTCTGAGCTTATCCCCTGTCCTATTTTAGAAATGGAATTTGTCAGCAGAAAAGGGACGTTTTGCCCCAGTCTGCACAGATGTTCTCTGCCTAAGCTCCACAGACCTATCTGGTCTCTTGCGACCCTCTAACCTCCCTGCCTATGTACTAATATTCCTCCTATGTCTATCCCATGCAAGTTTGAAGCCCACCACTGTTTTGCCTCACATTTTCTGCTGGCAGCCAGTTCCAGGCATCTGCCACCCTTTCAGTGAAGCAGTACTTCTGCACATCCCTCTTAAACCCCCCAACCTTCATCACATGCCCCTGGTCCTTGTCATGCTTTTTTCTCATTTGAAAGGGAATCCCTCCACACCCTGCTCACCCCTTTCGAGAGTCTTACGAACATAGTCTTGATCATGTACCCTGTCTCTATCTCTCCTGTCTTCCAGGGTGTACATTTGAGGTCCCTCAGTCTCCCCTAGTAGGGCTTCTCATGCAACCCCTGCATCATTTTAGTTGCCCTCATCTGGACTGCCTCCTCCTGTCTATGTCCTTTTCTGAGTGTGGCCTCAAAACTGGACACAGTACTCCAGGAGGGTCACGCTGGCAGCGATGCAATGGGAACACCACCTCCTCCCTCCTCCTGCTGGAGATACCCTCCCTATGCACCCCAGCATCCCACTAACCCTACTCACTGCTTTGTCACACTGCCCTGTGACTATGAGGTCATCAGTTATGATAACTTCAAGGTCCCTTTCCTACCTAGTTACTGACAGTACCTCATCCCCATCCTGTACTCCTCCTGGATTCCTGTGCCCTAGTTGCATGATTTTGTACTTTTAGCATTGAACCCCAACTGCCATGCTCTTGACTACTTCTCAAGTTTCCCAAGATCCCTGCACATTCTCTCTACCCAGTGCTGAGTGTCCACCCTATTACAGATTTGGGTATAATCTGCCGAAAGGCATACCATACCTTCCCTTGCAGTTCTTCTGCATTGTCACTGATGAAGACATTGAAGAGGACCAGACCCAGCAGTGAGCCCTTGGCATCCCATTGGTCATGCTCTCCTCATTAGAATGAGTGCTGTTTAACACCACTCTCTGTCTCTTATCCAGTTTCTAGCCCAATTCACCACTTAGATCCCACCCTCGTTGCTTAGTTTCTTTATCAGTCTTCTGTGCAGCATAATGTCAAGGCCTTGCTAAATTCTAGATAGGTCATGTCCACTGCCCTCCCTGATCTATTTCCCTGGTCACCAATCAAAGAAATCTATTAGATTTGTCTGGCATAACCTCCCCATGTGAATCCATGTTTCCTGTGGTCTTGCAGCCCATTGGGTTCAAGATACTCACCAGCCTTCCCTTAACCAGGGTTTCCATTAATTTCCCCACCACTGAAGTGAGACTGACTGACCTCTAATTGCTAGCCTCCTTCCTGCTGCCGCTGTTATGTAGAGGGACAACATCTGCTCTTTTCTAGTCCTCCACTAGCATGCCTGTTTCCAGCGAAGTGTTAAACAGTCACTGGAGACCTGTTAGGGTCTGCAGAGGCAGATTAAGTAGGAATAATTGGGGCAGGCTGGGTGGGCCAAGCAGTCCTTTTATGCAGACCTAGTCTGTGTTTTTATGAATAAGGCCTCCAGTGGGGCAGCTCGCATCTCCCTGAGTTCCTTTAGTAACCTTAGGTGTATCCCATCGGTCCCATATCCTTGTCCACCTTTAGAGCTGCAAGTCCGCTCAATACTCTTTCCTCTGAAAATGGAGCTGTGTCCACCTTGCCCCTCCCCTTTGTTTCTGCTACTCCCAGGTCGTCCATCCACCCCCCCAACTGCGAAGAATGAACAGAAGTACCTGTGCTTCTGCTCAATTTCCCCTGCCACCCTTCTAATCCTCACTATCCCTCCCTTGCTTTCCTCTTCTCACACATGTATCTGAAGAAACTCTCCCTTTAGCTATCCCTTAGGCAATCCTTTCCTCTGCCTTTGCTCCCTCACCACCTTACCTGCTTCTCCTGCTTTACTATGGTTGTATTATTAGGTATTTATATTTGTTCACCAGTTCTGCACTTGGTCTCAAATTTTGTTGTGTAAGCTGTATTTTTATGCCTTCTTTGCTGTACATATTGTTTGTAAATTGGATTATTATTGCCATACAGTTCAAACGTGAATGTATCCCTTTCAGCCTGTGTAACATCCTCCTGCTCCCCAGCTGCAGTAGGAAACAAGCTTTTGCTCAGGGTTCTGTCTTGCACAGAACCTGGAAATGGATGAATAAAGAGATAATACAACAGAGCATGCTGACTGCCTTCAACCATCTCATAGCAGTTTATAAATCCTTAGATAGCTGCGACACAATGTGGCATCAGTATGTGCTTATGAGTCCAGTGACAAATGTAGTGTTATAGCTCATGAAAGGTAACCCACTACTGACAGGTTAGATGCCATGACTGACCAGTACTGTATGTGTCTTTTATTCTTTCCATCCAGAATAAAGAAAAGAAAGGATGAAAGAGCGGGAGAAAGAATCACGGAGAAAGAAGGGCTTCACCAATGGTCACCTCTTCAACTCCATCTCTGTCTCAGGAATGACGATGTGCTATGCTTGTAACAAGAGTATCACCGCCAAAGAAGCTTTGATCTGCCCCAGTAAGTACTACCCATCCCTTCCTAACAGAGAAGGAGGAGGTAGGAGACCTGAAACATTGGACTTCTAACTGTTGCTGGATTAGAAGGTGTGCTCTTGGGTTAAGGAGTCTGGTATTGAGATGATGGCCTCTTTGTGTAGCTTTGGACCAAGAGTCGAAGAGAGTCAAAGAAATTCAGGTGGAAGGGCAGCTGGGGTCCAGGGACCACCACATGGTGTGGTTCAGCATGGAGACATGGACTCAATTAAGCCACACAAGGGCAAGAGTGTTAGGTTTCAGAAGGGTGGATTTCACTGAAATAGGTAGGTGTACACAAGCAGTCCTGGGGAAAGGAGATGTAATAGAGGGTGGAAGAACAATTGGAGAAACTGAAAGAAGCCATAGTGGATATAACAAACCAATGTGTTAGGATAGTGGCCAAAGGAAAAGAAGGAAACTACTATGGTTCTCCAAAGAGGTGGGGGACAAAGTCAGGGCTAAAAGGCTGAGTTTCAGAAAATATAAGGGAGCCAAAGGGAGGTGTACCTTGAATGTCTAAGGGAAGTAGGAAGGCTGTTAAGAGGGCGAAGGCACAGACAGAAGAGGGCTTAGCATGGTCTGTAAACAAAAGGATAAGGCATTTTATAAGCACATTTATTTATTTTTTCCATTTTTGTTTACTGGGTAGGTGCGCTAGCCATAGAAATTACTATTTTCAAGCACAACCTGGGAGGTTACAGAGTAGAATTACATAAAACACAGAAACAAAACAAGATTTTACAGTAAAAATACAAGTAAGGTGATGAGAGCAAGGTACAAAACAGTGTGATTCATGACAAAACGTGATAAGGCAATTTGTTGGCAGGTGCAGGACATAGATCACATATTTGCAAGGAATTATCATGATGCAAAGTTCGTGAAAGGTTAATTGAAAACAAACAACCACATACTTGCAAGGAACTATCAGGTATAATGAGCAGGAAAATGACAAAATAACATACAGTAGGCAGATCCTTAGGGGAGAAACATAGTCACATGGTTTGGGGAGAAAGGGCACAGAGTATTGCAAGTAGGAGCTTTTCGCAATGATTACAAAGATGTAAGGATTGAGAATTAGTTATAGTAGGACAGGGCTAGGATTTGAGATAACAAGCCAAAGAGGAGAAGCACATCAAGTTGGAGGGAGACAAGTGGATAGGCAGGGGAGGATTAACTGCAAGGCATTAGGTAAAGAGCAGATCAAGTGCGCGGTGAGAGTAGGAGAGGTGCTAAGGGGGGTTGAAGCAAGGGCATTGATTAGAGGAGATGAGGTAGCCACGGAGCTCCTTTTTAAAGGTGTTATGTGAAGGTGCTTGGTGGATCGCTAAAGGAGGGAGTTCCATAGCTGAGGAGCATGGTGGATAAAGCAGTGGTGCCTTTGGTGGTGTTACTTTTGGGACAAATAGAAGGATTTTCCAGCTAAACGTGGGCCATAGACTGACATCTGAGGAACAAGTAGATCAGCTAAGGTTTTGGAGTTTGAGACCTCATAATACTGTCAACAGTCATCAGTGAAGAAGAAATAACAGTGGGGGAGGGATTGTGAGGCTCAAAGGGAGAAGGTAGTGTAAGGAGGGGATCTGGACAAGGCAGAAATACTGAACAAATACCTCTGCTCAGTATTCACTAAGGAGTGGGAGGGTCAAGGACCACAGTTGGGTTGCAGAGGCAGTGGGGGGAAGTGGACACCAGTCCATTTACAGTGGAGAGAGTTCTGGAAGAACTCACAAAGCTGAGTGGATAAGGCCATGGGGCCAGACGGCATCCACCCGAGGATATTAAAGGAGCTGCTAAGGAACCAACAGTGCCCCTGGCAGCCCTGTTCACAGAGTCACTCAACACTGGTGTCATTCCAGAGGTTTGGAGGAGGGCACATGTAGTCTCACTGTACAAAAGGGGCAGTAGGGAGGAGGCGGGAACTACAGGCCAGTCAGCCCTCACCTCAGTGGTGGGAAAGATCATGGAGATGCTGCTAAAAGAAAGGGTAGTGGCACATATGGAATCCAGCAGTGCTCAGGCTCTGAGGCAACATGGATTCAGAGCAGGAAGGTCATGTCAACCAATCTAATAGATTTTTTGATTGGGTGACTAGGGAAATAACTGGGAGGGGTGGCAGACGCTGCCTACCTAGATTTCAGCAAGGCCTCACACTGCTCCACATAGAAGGCTGATTAACAAGATGGGTAGTCTGGGCATGGGAGACAAGGTGGTGAACTGAGTTGGGAACTGGTTAACGGACAGGAGACAGAGGGTGGTGGTAAATGGGGTACAATCTGGGAGAGGGCGGTGACCAGTAGGGTATCACAGGGATCAGTACCGAGACCAGTCCTCTTAAATGTCTTCATTAGTGACATTGTAGAGGGTCTGGAAGGAAAGGTCTGTGTCTGCCTATTTGCAGATGACACCAAGATTTGCAACAGGGTGGATACTCCAGAAGGTGTGCAGAAAATGAAGAGGGACCTTGAGAAGCTTGAAAGATGGTCAGAGATGTAGCAACTGAGGTTCAATGCAAAGAAGTGCAAAATAATGCACCTGGGTAGAGAGACCCTGGGAGAGCTACAGGTTGGGGGAGGAGCTGACTGTCACCAAAGAGGAAAGGTACCTAGGGGTTATCATCTCTAATGACCTTAAGGTATCAAAGCAGTGCACAAAGGCAGCAGGGAGGGCCAGTGGCATGCTGGGGTGCATAGCAGGGGTATCACTAGCAGGAGGTGGGAGGTGGTGATGCCATTGTATAAAACATTAGTAAGGCCTAACCTGGAGTACTACGTTGCAGTTCTGGAGGCCACACCTGCGCAAGGACATAGATAAGGTGGAGACTATCCAGAGAAGGGCAACAAAGATGGTGCAGGGCTTACACCACAAAACATATGAGGAGAGGCTAAGGGACCTCAATATGTATTCACTGGAGGAGAGGAGATAGCAGGGAAACATGATAGAAACTTTCAAGTACCTCAAGGGCATAAACATGGTGCAGGTGGGGACCTTTTCCTAATGTAGAAAAGTACTAGAACAAGGGGCACAATATGAAATTGGAAGGGGCAGATTAAGAGGTAATGTGAGGACGTTTTCTACACAGAAAGGGTAGCCAATGCTTGGAATAGTTTGCCACAGGAGGTAGTGGGGGCAAGCACAGTGGAGGGGTTTAAGCATGCCTGGGACAGGCACAAGGGAAGCTTGAGAGGGAGGGAGTGATGAAAAGCCATTGATGACATAGGGTCAGTGGCTACACACAATGTATAGGGCCTATGGGCAGATCATGGGTGGGCTTCAGCGGTTCTTATCTGCCGACAATTTCTATGTTTCTATGAGTTATGGTACTATTGTCCAGTGGTGTAGCTTGGGTCATGGGTCATTACTTGATTTTTCAGTGGCATGGTGTTGAGTCAAGGATCATTGTCTGATTATCTAGTGGTGGTGTTGGGTCAAGGGTCATTACTTAATCATCCAATAGTGTGGTATTGAATCAAGGTTATTTTTTCAGTTCTATTTATCCTCCTTCACTGGCCCCATAGAACTCTCCGGCGAGGCCAGAGGATCAGCCTATATCCCGCTTTGCGGAGACCCCACTCTTTAGATCAGACCTCTGTCCTAGGATGCTTCCTACCTCCTCCGACCCTTCCCCCCAGCTCTGGATCCTCCGGGTGGGGCCGCCAACTCCTTACCGCGCCTTTCTATAATCTAGAGTGCAGGTGGAACGAGGAGGCCATCCGAGACGATCTGGCGTTGAGCCATGGGGGCCAACTGCAGGACCCGCATCGCCTTCTTGGGTACCAGGGATTTTCTGGTCCCAGAGGCATGGACGTACAATGATGTCCAGCGCATGGCGGGCATGCTCCGCACCCTACCACAGGACATTTACCATCGACACTCCATACCTCAGTGTGCCCCTGTTGACTGCAGTGCTCCCAGTCTCCACTGGGAGCTGCTAGTACTGCAGGGTCCACAACCCACCCACTCCAAGAGAGGAGAGCAGTCCACTGACACTTAACCTTCCTCCCCGCCTCCGACCCCGCGCCCCTACATTTACTCCCGAACACGGGTCGCCAGCACGGCACAAGGTAAGGCAGATGCCCTCAGCCCTCAACACCACCCGGCCAGCTGGAGCAAAGGTTATTGCCTAAGTATTCAGTGATGTAGCCTTGGATCAGGGTAATGGCCAACTCATCCAGTTATGTGGCCTTGGATCAAGGGTCATGAGCTAACTTTCCAGTGGTGTCAAAATGGAAAGGGACCTGGGGGTAGTCATATCAGATGACCTAAAGGTGGGCAAGCAATGTGAGAGGGCAGCAAGGAGGGTTGGGGGATACTGGGATGCATAGGGAGAGGCATCACCAGTAGAAAACAGGAGAGTTATTATCCTCTGTACAGACAGCTGGTGAGACCCCATCTGGAGTACTGTGTGCAGTTCTGGAGACCCAATCTCCACTAAACATAGACAGGATGGAAGCTGTCCAGAGGAGGGCAACTAAAATGGTGCAGGGTCTGCACGGAAGACATATGAAGAGAGACGAAAGGAGCTTAATATGTATAGCCTCGAGGAAAGGAGGGAGAGGGGGACATGATAGAAACGTTCAAGTACCTCAAGGGAATCAACAAAGTCCAAGAGGGTAGCATCTTTCAAAAAAAGAGGTGTGCAAGAACAAGAGGGCACAATTTGAAGATAGAGGGGCGGCTCAGAGGTAATTTAAGGAAGTATTTTTTCACAGAGAGGGTTGTGGATGCATGGAACGGCCTTCCGGAGGAGGTTGTGGAGTCAAAATCAGTGGTGGAATTCAAGCATGCATGGGACAGTCATAAGGCAGTTCTAGGGGTGGGAGTAGGAAGAAGTAGGCTGCTGGTTAACTAGGATCTGCAGCTTATCCAGTAGGTAGGGAAATGGGCAGATTGGGTGGGCCAAGCGGTCCTTATCTGCCATCAAATTCTATGTTTCTATGTTTCTATGTTGCCTTAGATAAGGCTTTTTCTCCTTATTGTTGCAGCGATAACATTACTGGTATGGGGTATGCGCTTCAGTTGGTAATTTCCATCTTACTGTTAGAGGGTGTTTACTTGGGATAGGTTTTTTAAGATTGTTGAGGGTGTTTACTTAGAAGATTAATAGAAGTCTTTTCATTAAATAAATCAAAACTGCATTAAAAGGTAGGTGATCTGAGGACAGGTGTGTCATCTTTAAAGCCCAGACACAAAGGAATCCTGCAGTGTGCTGGTTGCAAACAGGAAATTCCACCAAAGTGTTTCATGAGTCTCTTAATCCATAGTTTGTAGCCCAGTGCCCCATAAGGATCTCTGAGCACTCTGTAACCAGATGTTTAATTTCATGCTCTTTGCTTGCATGTTCATCTGGTAAAATATTTACAAGGATACATTGGGGTTGCTAACTTGGTTTGCATTTCCTTCACAATCCACTGCTCAGGCCTGGTTTAAAAGGTCATATTTGAACTCTCACTCACTGTTTACCAGTGGTAACCAAATTTTGATTTCTTTACAAACTAATGTTTGGAGCTATGTTTCAAACAGAACAGTGAGAGCCCAGCTGTAAGACTTTCACTGATGAGAGGTATTCCCCTCATCTGTTGAATAAGCAAATAAGGGAAAAGGGTTTTTGAAAGTTAGCAATAATGTGGAATAATAAATATGGGATTATAAGGAATAGGAGTACTTGTTTTCCAAAATGCAGACGAGCATGGGCACCAGGGATTATTTTGAGTGCTGCCACAGAGACAGTCAATACTTTACAGTCTGTTTTCTTGTACTGCTAACGTTGACGTGACACCAGTCTGCTGTCCTGGAAAAGACTTTAATGTCATCAGAAAGAGATCTGGGCGCGGGAGGGCTCCGTAAAGCTTTTGTTTTACAGACTTTATGAGTAAGTTAATAATAATGTTTTTCAAACCGAGCTGATGGATTGCAGAAATGGGAAGCAGTTCTGATGTAGGACAAAGCGGTGCCGGAGTCATGATATGCTCCAGTGCATTGAGACTGGGTTGATGCTGCTGTTTGTATTTCATGCAGGCGACCAAACAGACCCAACACTAAAAACAGCAGAGTATTTTATAGGGAACATCCCATGAGGTAGTTCAGAATATTATTGTTATTTGGTGTGGAATGTGTATTTTATTTATTTCGTTTTTGTTGACCAGGCAAGAAGACACAATTCTGCCTACTTTTCAGCCTTGTCCTAGGGGAAGGGGAGATACAGATGGTAACTCAACTAAAATGAACCAGATTAAGCAGGTGGTGTTGTTTCCTTGCATGAGTGGCTGAGCATTGCACACTAAATAACATTCGTATTTGAAGTGGGATTTGTGTTTTAGGAGTCCTTTGTGTGTCTGTTAGAAGCTCCTGCAGCTCAATACATTTCTGAGCATGCTCAATGTGGCCAAAATGAATTAGGTTAATTTCTGAGCATGCTCAGTAACCAACTTCATTTATTTCATTTATTGATTTCTCAATTTATTTATTTCTTTATTGTTAACCAGAAATGAGGGCTAGGCAATTCTGCCTGTTTTCAGCCTAATCCTGGGGAGAGGGGCTACAGATGGAAACTGACTTTTTGAATCAGGTTAAGCTGTTGATAGTATTATTAGAGTATAGGGAAATAGGCCAGGACACTGGGAAATTCCTGCTGTTGTAGTAGGGCCAACACTGGTCATCTTACCAAGATGGCGGATTTAAAGCAACTCCAGGTATGGGGAAGTAAGCTCCGTCCCCAGTACAGTACCTATCCTTCAGAGGCTTTTTGTGACAATGGAGTACCTTATATGGATGTTCACCAGGACTGTGAGTTTCTTGAACAACCAGTGACGCTGTGACATCAGCGCCTGAGTTACCGCAGCTTTGCTTCAGAGCCTTCACCACAGAAGAAGAATGTTTGCATTCTGCCCTGGTTCTGAAAGCAACACTTGCACGTATCTCTGTAGTGGAAGACATTGCTTTGCAGCGTATGGAACATGATGAGCTACAAGCAGGGCCCTGTCAGCCTGTCATTCCACTGCCAGATTTTCAAAACCTGTGGACTAGAAGCATCAGAGGAGCCGCCAATGACTCCTCACACTGCACAGGAAGTATGATCAGTAGACTATGAAGCAGTCGACTTACATTCAAGTGGGAGCTCTTGCAGAAAGCTATAACACTCAGGACTATGCCATGAGCACTAGGACCCTCTGGAAACATTTTCAGCCAACAGTATACAGCAGGGACCGCCCCGATGCCAGCCCACGCCCGACATCGGCCCTGGTACCAAAAAGGGGCTGACCCAAGCTCCACCTCAGTTCTTTTCCACTGCCGTCCGCACGTGAAGAGAAAAAGACACAGGATTTTAGTCCCATTCTGGACCTTGGCTCTCTCAATCTCTTTATATAGTAAAAAGTTCAGGATGGTGACCTCCCAGGTCTACTTCCTCTGCTGCACCAAGGAGACTGGCTCTGTTCCCTAGACATGCAAGCGCATATATACATATCAGGGTCTTACCTCCCACAGGAAGTTTCTGAAGTTCCACTTCCAGGAGCACTACCAATTTGAGTCCTTCCGTTCGGCCTCTCTTCCACTCCCGAGTCTTTACAAAATGCTTGGCAGTGGTGGCTGTGGCTCTAAGGCGCATTGGACACTACGTTTTCCCATACCTAAATGATTGGCTACTTTAAGCCCCATCGAGGTCAGGCCTACCTCATGCCTCGGAGACACCTATATTCTATTCCGAGAGCTGGGATCACCCTTAATCTATAAAATCATCCCCAGAGCCCAGTCAAAAGCTTGTTTTCATTGGAGCCGTCCTGGATTCTATCCAGGGCATGGATTTCCTTCCCAGGACAGGGCGATCACCTCAGGAGATTGCTGAAGGGATTTCAATAACTCCTCAAGTTCCAGCATGGAACTTCCTCGAACTACTGGGGCACATGGTGGCAGCCATTCCTGTCACTCCCTCTATCTTACTCACATGTGGTCCCACAGTGATGCTCAGGGTACAGTGGGACTCAAGGCTAGACGACTAGACTTCATGGTCAGGATCACAGAGCCAGTCAGGAGAACTTTACTTTGGTGGATGGACCCCAGAACTTGGAAAAGGGGTTAGCTTTAGTCGAAGCCACCAGGTCAGACTCTTATGACAGATGCATCAGACCTGGGGTGGGGACGTGCCTGGGTGCTCATCAAACGCAAGGGGTTTGGTCAGCCGAGGGCGATTCCTTCACATCAATGTACTGGCGATGCGAGCGATTCTCTATGCCTTACAGGCCTTTAAGAGGACCTGGTGCCAGGCTCTCTTCTGGTTCAAACAGACAATATGGCAGTCATCTTCTATCAACAAGCAAGGGGTACTCATTCGTATCCCTTTGCAGGAGGTGATGAGAGTCTGGTACTGGGCGCTGGGCGGCACATTCTGCTGTCCGCAGTGCACATTCCAGGTGTCCTGAACGATCTGGCCGACAGCCTAAGCAGGTCTCGATCTAGGGCACACGAATGGGAGCTGCTACAGTCTGTGGCAGATCAGCTCTTAGACAAGTGGGGTCATCCAGAGCTGGACCTCTTTGCATCACCACGCAACGCCAAACTGCCAATGTTCTACTCATGAGAGCACGCCACTGGAGTTTTCTGGCCAGACGTTGCTATCCCTTTGCTGGGCAGGAAAGTTTCTCTAAGCCTTCCCGCTCTTCCTTCTCATTCAGAGAGTCCTACTAAAGTTACAGGCAGAAGGGTCCCGAATGATTCTCGTAGCCCACAGATGATCCCGGCAGATTTGGTTCCCACTCCTGCTGCGGTTATCCACGGAGCCTCAATTCCGCTGTCCATATGCTGCAGTTGCTGTCCCAGGAACAGGGTTGCTGGTCCATCTGGACCTTTGTTCCTTACACCCTACATGCTTGGCTCCTTCAGGCGTAGCTCAACACAGATACGTGGTTTCCCGAGGAAGTGGCGGCAATCCTAGTTTGATGAGGAAGCCTTCCACCCGCTCCGCCTATGTGATTAAGTGGGCGTTTTGTTTATGGGCCTCGTCACAGCATTTTGGACCCGTCACTTGATCAGTGAACTCAGCGTTACAGTACCTCCTTTCCTTGTACCACAATATGGCCTGAGTTACTCCTCTATTAAAGTGCATATGTGGGCTGTCTCCGCCTATCATGCTCTCATTGGAGATAAGCGTTGGCACAATTGGATGTCGCCCGCATCTTTTGAGAGGAATTTTGCATATGAGACCTCCCATTTGGGACCCTATCTCACCCTGGGATCTCCTTTTGTGTTGAAGAAGCTCACCCTCCCTTTGAGCCGGCAACAGATTGTGAGCTTCGTTTTCTTTCTTGGAAGGTTTGTTTTTGGTTGCTATTACCTCAGCTTGAAGAGTTTCCAAGCTTTAGGCTCTGATGTGTAAAGAGCCGATTTGATTTTCCACAGGAAAGGGTTCCCTTAGAACAAATCCCAAGTTTCTTCCGAAAGTGGTTTGAGTTGACCCTCAACCAGTCGGTTGACCTTCCAGTCTATTTTCCTTCCCCATCTAATAGAAGGAGGCTCTCTTTACACATTGGATGTCCACAGGACTTTGAGGCATTACCTCAAATGGGCGGTACACGCACCGTCAATCGAGCAACTCTTTGTGGCCTTTGCCCCACAGTGCTTGGGCAAACTGGTGACTAAGCAGATGATATTGAAGTGGATAGTCCACTGCGTTTCCTTCTGCTATGAAAAACACAGTAAGCCCCTACTGGGCCCGGTTAGGGTCACTCCACCAGAGGAGTGTGTGCTTCTTTTGCCGCCCTGAGAAATGTCTCTATCAGGGACATATGTGCAGCCACTACCTGGAACTCGGTGCATACTTTTGTCAAGCATTGCAGCTTGGATATTGTCTCCAGGCCTTGAGTCGGTTTCGGTCTGGCTGATTTGCAAGGACTTTGTCCTAAGGCCTCTGGAGTTGGCATATTCCACCTCCGGGGTCGTCTACCTCTGTGGCTTGGGACTGCTTGGGATTCAGTCCTGAGTGTTATAGCCTGCTGCAAGAGCTTCCACCGAGTAAGATAGTACAGTTACGTAAAGCGTGCCGTAATAGTAGATCTTGAGAGGAGCCTTGCAGGCATTACATCTCACCCACCTTCTCGAGGTGTGCAGATCCATCTTCATTTACATCTCCAGTATGTGCTTCGTCTCCTTCTCTTGTCAGGGCTTGTTTGTGGGCCTTGGCGGGAGAACTGAGGTGGAGCTGGGTCCGCCCCCCTTGTACCAGGGCCGGGCCGGGCAGGGACGGTGTCTGGGCGTCCCTGCTGTATACCGCTGGCTGAAAATGTTTCCAGAAGGTCCTAGTGCCTGGGCATGGTCCTAAGTGTTATAGCCTGCTGCAAGAGCTCCTCTCGAAGATCTACTGTTCGGGTAAGTTCTTACGTAACTCTACTTTTTGCCACCGTTACTGATAGTGATGTTTTGAAAGTTGCCAGCATGGAAGAAGTTGTTTCTGTTGATCATAATGTTTATGACTGCTGACAGCAAGAAATGTATCCTGGTTTTCTGAGTCAGCCTCTCAATGTTACTTCTATTAATTTCCCTCATTCTGCTCTAACTTACGGCTTGGTGGTCAGGGAGCAATCCAAACATTCTGTCTCGGCAGAAGAAAGCTTTGGGAATCCTGAGGTTCACAGTGGATAGGAAGATCCTCTCTCAGAATATCCCGCAGGACTGTCCTGTTGTTCAGCATTGACAGCAGGCTGGAATAGGATTCAGTAGGACTGTGGCACCCTACTATCCCTCAGGAACCAACGCCATCTGCTTCATTGCAAGGAATGCATTTTCTGACTCTCCTCTTTAGAGGACTTGTTTGTACAGTAGCTCAGGGGGCTACATAGTCACCTTAGTTACAGTCTCTGCTGTGCCTTCGGTAGCCAGTATTCATGCCCCCACCCCAGCCAGAAATATTATTACCTGACTTTAGGACTTCTACAACCATTGCAGTACTCTGACACTACTCCAGCTGAGGGTTCTACAAATGAATAAACAGTGACTGACAATTGGTCACAATTTGTTAGTGACTTTCCCAGTTCTCCAGAACTGCTTGAAATTGATCGAACCATCAACACTGCTGGCATCTCCTCTGACCTACTTAAGGAAACAAGGGTTACAGACCATGCTACTCCTCATCTTTCCTTAAACAGGGGTAGTACATTTTTTCTGGGCAGATCGGGTGAAGCGGCGAGCGGAGGCTACCCTTCCAAAGCGGGCCTTGGAGAAAATGACCCATCAGCAGGACCTGCACAGGCATAGAAATTTTAGAAAATCTGATGTTTTTCAATAAACCAGCACTAGCACAGAGGAGGAGTGCAGTGCCCTTGTTATACAGGAGATCTTCAGCTGCCCTGACAGGGCCCACGTTGGGAAGGCCTTACTCAAACACTCACTGCACTATCTATGAAATCTATGCACTCATTCATCGCCGAGTGAAGGTTTCTTTGATGTCAGGTTCAAAACTGGACATCACTATGCTCCTGAAAATGAAGGGTCAATGTCTATGATATAAAATACTGGCTGGCCAGCATTGTGACATTATAGAAGACTGGAACCTATCATGGATACAGAACAAATCTGGACTGACAGCTGGAACTTTGTTAAACTGCGCCATAATTTGTCGGGATTGCAACACCTTCCCAGGGTTTTCTATCTGGACTGGGATGGAGGCAGTACCTCTGTGCTGGACAACCAAAGACCTGCTTTAAGTGCGGTTCTGAGACCCATTTAAGTAATGTCTGCAATAAGATTTACTGCAGTCTTTGCCTTGATTTTGGAAATATCAGCTCTCGCTGTGCCAATGCAATTTGGTACAACCTTTGTGAGAGATTGGTCAGTCTTATAGGAACAGCCATTGGGAACCAAGATGACAGGCCACCACAAGATTGTATTCTCAACACTGCCCAGAGAGCATTGATTCAACAAAACACAGGAAGTGGCTCAACTTCTCGCTGTCTCAGTTGACTCAAATGGTAATAATTTACTGATGGCTAAGTCTGCTACAAAGGTACTGGAGCCCTCCTCTTCTTTTGGGACCTGTACTAATTCCAAAACCAAACTGGTCTGAGACACCACTGATTTTACAGTCCATTACATTTGCCTCAGATATTACCATGGCATCAGTGTCTCACAATCCATAGCAGGGCGGTATGATGGTCCCCAAACATGACTGTGGTGCTGAAACGCTCTCCCGGGCAACTGAAATCTAAATCTAAACTGCAAGACCGTGCTTATTCCTCTGGGGATAGGTATGATGTCCTAAACTCTGAAAAAATGGACTCAGATAGCAGTCAGGAATCTGAACATTCCTGAGTCTCATCATCTCAGCACCCTGTGTCTACAGACACAGAAGAGGAACACTCAACTGACAGTAATACCAAAAAACAGAGGAAAAAAATCAAATGTAAATACAAGAAGCAACAGTCTGACTGACGCGTAACCTAATTTATTGGATTATGATGTCTCTCATCTCTTTTCTCATGGCTCAAACCATTAAGCTGGCCACCTAAAATGTAAATAGTGTTAAGAATGTGAGAAGACAGCTGGCCTGGTGATGCTGAGGGCTGAGGTGCTGGACGTTACCTCGTGCTTACGCTGGTGACCGGGTTCGGAAATGACGTCAGGTCATTGGGGTGCCGGCACAGGGGTGGGGGTGGGAGCAGGACTGAGCACTGGCTGTCCTCTCGGGGTGGGGTCGTCTGCCCGTAGTCCTGCCATCACCTGATGGAGAGTGCGATAGCGGCATGACAGGTAGGGTGGGGCATCCCGGTAGTGTGGCGTGCACATGCCTCCACATGTGCACACGGGACACAGAACAAAAGCCAAAAACGTACAAACTACTTACGGAAAAAGAATGTGAGAAGACATAGATTGCTTTTTCTGTTCTTAAAGGTTGTCTTATGATGTTTATCTAGTGCAAGACACAAGGTTGCACAGCTCTTCAGATGTTGCTCAAGCTAAAAAACATGCTGTTGGGGACCTTCTTTGGTCCCTTGGCACTGATACGTGTGATGGGGTGGGAATTTTACTTAGAGGAACATCCTTCACTTTACAAAGATTGATAGATATAGCACCTGGTCAAGCCTTGCTGATAGATGTCCTTTACCAAGGACAACTGTTCCAACTCATAACTATTTATACACCTCAAAGAAAGAAAGACAGGATTATGTTAACAAAACAAATTCAGCGTGTTTATAGCCTCAAATTCTTGTTGTAGGAGGACTTAATTGTGGTTTATCCACTGCTGATAGAGGGCTCAGACATGAGCTTTTCCATGACACTAATTTTTAAATAAGCTTGTACAGAATAAACAGACTTTGATGGCAGATAAGGACTGCTTGGCACACCTAGTCTGCCCATTTCCCTACCTATTGGATTAGCTGCAGATTCTAGATAACCAGCAGCCTACTTCCTCCTACCCCCACAATAATTGCCTTATGTCTGTCCCATGCATTCTTGAATTCCCACTGTTTTTGACTTCACAACCTCCACAGGAAGGCTGTTCTATGCATCCACCACCCTCTCTGTGAAAAATACTTTCTCACATTGCCCCTAAGCCGTCCCCCCTCTATTTTCAGATTATGCGCCCTTGTTCTTGTACATCTCTTTTCTGAAATATGCTACCCTCTTGGACTTTGTTGATTCCTTGAGGTACTTGGAAGTTTCTGTCATGTCCCCCTCTCCATCCTTTCCTCAAGGGTATACATATTAAGCTCCTTTAGTCTGTCTTCATATGCTTCTGGTGCAGACCCTGCGCCATTTAGTTGCCCTCCTCTGTACTGCCTCCATCCTGTCTATGTCCTTGTGGAGATAGGGTCTCCAGAACTGCATGCAGTACTCAGATAGGGTGTCACCAATTGCCTGTACAGAGAGATAACAACTTCCTGCTTTGTACTGGTGAGGCCTCTCCCTCTGCATCCCAGAATCCTCCCAGCCCTCCTTACTGCATTCTCACATTGCTTGCCTACCTTAAAGTCTTCTGATATGAGTACCCCAGGTCTCTTTACACTGTTGTTGTTGTTAGTATCTCCCCCAGTTGTGTACTCTTCCCTGGGTTTTGTTTTCCAGGTGCACTTCTTTGCATTGAAACTAAGCTGCCATACTCTTGACCATTGCTCCAGCCTTGCCAAGTCCCTTCTCATCCTTTCACTCCGGTGTATCAACTCTGTTGCAGATCTTTGTATTGTCTGCAAAGAGACATACTTCCCTTCCAGCCCCTCCACAATGTCACTTATAAAGACATTAAGAGTACCAGTCCAGTACTGAACCCTCGGTACCCCACTAGTGACTCCTCTTTCTCCTGAGTGTGCTCCGCTTACTATTACCCTCTGCGTCCTGTTGTCCAGCCAATTTGTTACCAGGCTACCACCCTGGGACCCACTCCAGGCTGGCTAACTTGTTTATTAATCTTTTGTGTAGTATGGTGTCAAATGCCTTGCTAAAGTCTAAGTAGACCATATCTACAGCTCCTCCTTGGTATGCTGCCTTACAGGATGCATACCATACTAAACACCAACCTGGGGGTTATACTCACTACAAGAACGCTTTGACATCCAGAATAGATTTTATTTTATGTCTTCACATGACGACCCATGACATCTGAGTTACCCCAAAGAGGCGTCTGATCATCTACTGGTAGGGGTACCTTTGGTGGCAGTGATGCTATTAATACTGGGAGGGGTCTGTGGAGGCTTAATAACTCTTTATTGATGGAGCCTAGTATACTAGCAAGGTTCAAGATTTGTCACTGGTCCATCAATCTGTTGCCTGTATGTATGACGGTTTTAGTGTCTGGTGGAAAGCGCCAAGGCTGACTTAAAAAGCCTATTCCAATTTACATCACGAAAATCTAAAAGAACTGATTATGTGAGTACCTTGCTTACATATTCAGCTGACTAAGCTGCACACTCTGATGCCCTCCGGACAAGGAGGCTGTCATGATCAAACTACATGTGTGAAAGATAAAATGATAGCTCTGCAATATGACAGAGAAAAGTCCTTATACATGGAACATCAGAGTGGTACCCAGGGTAAGTTAGGGATTGGAAATGGCTTTGAAAGTTGTAAAGACCAGGTTCAAAGACAGAACATAATCAGTCTGACTAATAGCTTGGGAACTTTAGTCACTGGGTAGTAGGAGCAAAGAGGTTATACTGCCCTTGTACATATCACTGGTAAGGCAGCATCTAGAGTATGGAGTTCAATACTGATCCCACACCTCAAAAGGACATTAACCTGCTGGAGAAGGTCCAGAAAAGGGCTACAAAGATGATAGTGGGTCAGCAGGGTAAGGCATACGAGGAGGTTGAGGGCACTGGACATGTACACACGGAAAACAGAAGAGAGAGAGGACATGATTGGGACCTTCAAGTACTTGAAAGGGATAAATAAGGTTGATAAGGAGAGTCTCTTTAAGCTGAGTAGCAACCATAACATGAGGGGCACAGTCTTAAGCTGGATTGTGAGAGGTTTAGGAGGGATGTCAGGAAGTTCTTCTTCACAGAGAGGTGGTGGACACTTGGAATGCACTGCTGGAAGATGTCATCCAGGGTTTTAAATAATTGATTAGCAGTTTTTTCTTGGGACAATACTAACTGCACAGAAAGTATTTATATAGGTTTTCTAGAAGTGTTGTTTGTTAAACACAGTGATGCAAGTGCTGTGCTTTTTCACAATGTTTTAGCACGTTTATGAGCAAAACGCTAATCAATTTTAGAGTTAAATAAAACACTGCCATCTCATTGAAGACAGTGGGCAGCTTTAAGAGAGGCTGGGATAGGCATGGGGAAGGTAAGGATAATGGGTAGGAAAGATGGGAGGAGTGGGGAGGGAGGGCAGGGACATTAGCTCAAGCTGTGGACCCTGCAGTATGAGCAGACTTGATAGAACAAATGGCCTTCTTCTGCTGGCTTCTTCATATGTTTGTATCACCTGGCGGCTGTTTTGGCGCAGTAACATGCATCATTTAGCTTACACATTTTTAGCTACTTTGGATATACCAATCTTGCCCACACAGGAATTGCAATCCTTGACGGCTCCCACCACATCCAGCTGAAATGTGCTCTGCAATAATATGGCCCCAGGCCCGGATGGCATCTCCTGAATTTTATAAAACATTCCAATAGCAGCTAGTGAATATTTTGCCTGTTGTTTACAATTGGATTTTGATGGAGGGCTTCCACAGGAATCTTGGAGAGGCTATCCACATTTTTTGTATGTGAAAGGTGTGACAATGGATTTAAACAATTGGAGCCTATTATGTTTAATGAACATGATTTAAAAATGTTAATGAAAATCTTAACCACTAGGTTGGCCTCTGCAGCTCAACATTTGACATCAGAAACTCAAACATGCTCGGTAAAGGAAGGTGCATACAAGACAATCTTATTCTTCTCAGAGAAGTAGTTGATTTGGGTAATAGAGGTATTGATGTTCAATATCTACTGTCCCTTGATAAGGTATCTCAGAAATATCTCTTGAGGTACTCAGCCACTATTGTATCTAATAATACGACAAATCTCGCACCACACAAGTAGAAGTACAAAAAGCAGCTTTATTATTTAAAAAGCATGCCAAACAGCAGCCACTCACAGCGGTGAATGCGGAGATTTGTCGATTATTATACCATTTTATATCCAGCACATCGATAGCCCTCGACAGTTTTGCAACTTTTTTCACTATTGTATCTAGCAATTTTCATGTCTTGGATACGGAAACTAAATGATCCTGCTAGTATCATCCCTTATATTAATGGGCATTTAGGTGACAGGATCCAAATTTGGACAGGGGTTAGACAAGGATGTCCTCTCTGCCCACTATTGTACGCCTGTCTTATTTTTTCTTTTTTGTAGTTTATTTGTATTTAGTTATAGTTTTAAAAGAGGTACAGTACATTTCAGTCATAGTATAGCTTGCAGAATTATACAGCCATAATTTCATGTCAGTCAATTCGTGGCAGTACAATTGTAGAAGGGAAGATAAAATCAAATTTTTATGCATCTGTGATCCACATTCTGCCAGAGACTCAGATTCATGGAACCCCTTACCCCACTGCCACCCTTCCATCAGGCAGGCTACAAACTGACACCTTAACAATCCCTCTCCCGTCCCCCTCTCGGACCATCTTCTTTGAAGGCATGGAAACATCATCATGGAACAAGTGTAGGGTCACGTGCTGAATTATACACCCCAAGCCCTCCATCTGATTTGAACTGCTCCCCTTGGCCTAAAAGGTAATGCTCCACCAGCAAGTCATGCCATTTGTCTGCTGTTGGGGTCCAACTTGTTTCCACATTTTAGTAATCACTTTCTTGGCTAAAAGAATAAAGGTGTAACTAAGAGACCTCCTTTGCATCTTAAGACCTTCTGGAGGAATAGACCAGTGCGAACTGTAGTAAGTACCAGATCTGGTGAAAAGATTTCCTTTAAGGTCTGCTTAACCTGTTGCACAATAAACTTGCAGTTTGCGTCACCCTAAAAAGATATGTACCTGGTCTGCCCATCCCTCCCCGCATTGTTCTCAACACTGTGTCCCCAGTGTAGGAAAATTTTGCCAACTTTGCTGGTGTATTAAAGTACCTATTACGGACTTACACGCAAACTCCCACCAGTATGGAGCCAAGGAGGTCCCTAATGAGGGATGGGTGTATTTTCCCCATGACTGATAGGACACCTGGGAGGGTAGTTCTTTATTCCACGCCTCTAGCACTGTCTGAGGTGTCAGATACAAATTCTTGTATTCCTTTATATAGTAACGCTTATCATATGAAACTGATCAGACCCTCTAATTGCATTAATAGCCAACTTCAAAAACAAAGGAGGCTCAGGCAGGCAGCTTCTCAGATGACCTTTTGTAATCAAAAGTCCATACCTGCAGGTACCTATAATAGTCTCGGTTCCCCAGATCATAGTCCTTTTGGAGCTGTACAAATGGAACTACCCCTGTGGGTCTAAAAACTGAAAGATAAATGAAAGACCTTTCCTGTGCCAAATTCTAAATGTTAAATCGAATTTTAGTTGGGAGAAAATCAGTTTCTGCAGATAATAGTCTCAAATAGTAAAATACAGATTCCATAGCTGGCAAGGCTCTGATTCTATACCAGTTTTGTAATACCTGCCTAGTGCTAGTTTCAGAATCTGTTAAATTTGGTAGGTTAGTCAGGGGAGCAAAACTATCTTCTGGGGATCATGCAAGTCATTAAGAAAGCATTCTATGTTCTTCCAAGGAGGTTGGCCACCCGGTTCACCCATGTCAAAATGCGGTTATTCCTACAGGTACTGCATACTGAGTCAGATCTGGAAGATTTAGACCTCCCTTATCTTTTGGTAGCTGTAACAAGGACCACTGAATATGTGGCTCATGGCCGTCCCAGAGAAATCTGGATAAATTTTTTTTCCAGGAATTAAAGTACATCTTTGAGGGGTAAAGGGATTGTTTGGAATAGATAAAATAGTCAGGGGAGAATATTAGGTTGTATAGTCGTTATTTTAAATAAAAAAGCTTCAGCTGGGACCATTTATGTATATCAGTTTCTAGAGCTTGTGTTAGCGGTTCATAATTTACAAAATCACATTAGGTATCTGTAGGGTAATTGAATACCCAGATACTTTAATTTAGTAGTTTGCCATTTAAGTGGCAACATTTGTTTTAGCTGAGGAGAGGGTTGGAAATTAAGAGCTAAAACCTCAGTTTTGAGGAATTAGTTACATATCCAGAGACCAAGGCAAAATCTTCCTGAGTCTGCCAGGCCCCTTCAATGATGGTTCAGGATCTGTTAGTGTTAATAGCGCATCATCTGCATACAGTGACATAACAGTATGACTCTCCCCAGTTCTACCCGCATACCTCTCTAGAGGCTCTCGTGGCCATTGCCAGAGGCTCTATATAAAGAGCAAACAGCAATGGTGACAAGGGACAACCCTGTCTAGTCCCCTGTTCCAGATTTATGGGAGCAGACAAAGATCCATTTACTTTCACAACAAGCCAGAGGTTGACATAGAGGTTACCAAGCCAGGTAATAAACTCTCTTGGGAACCCAAAAGCCTCCCGGACCTGCCAGAGGTAGCTCTAAAGCACCGATCAAATGCTTTATAAGCATCTAGACTAGCCACCACAACGGGAGGAAGTCTTGGCAACTATAGGACAAAAATGGATAAGTCTAATGGTGTTATCTGATGTTTGTCTATTTTTAGAAAGCGGACTGGTCTTGATGAATTATACCTGTAAACACTTCTTCCATTCTCGAGCCCAGACCGATATATAATTCGTAGTCACAGTTTAGGACAGAAATGGGTCTGTATGATTCAGGGTGTCTAGGGTCTCTGCCGGTTTAGAAATTGTCGAAGTCACTGTATATGCCCATGAAGGGGTGTCTCGCCATTTTGACTGCCGAGAAAGCCTGCTTCATTGGTCTAATTAAGAGAGGGAAAAGGGCTTTATACCATTCTGGGGAAGCCGTCCAGGCCGGGGACTTAAGAGATTTTGCTTGTCTGACCACCCATCTGATCTCTGCTTCTGTTACTGGGGACCTCAATGTCTCCTGCTTGAGGGAGTTAATTTAGGGAAAGGTAGGGGCGAGAGGAACTGTTCAATACTATGCACCCGGGGAGTAAGGGATTGGCATATAACTCCCTATAATAGTTTTGAAATATTGCCAAGATTTCGGGTGTTTCCTTCATTATTCCTGTTACAGGGTCCTGCAATTTTGTAATGTTAGCTGCCTGCCTGGAGCCCCTAAGTTTCAAGCTAATTTCGTGCCCTCTAGGGCCCCCTTCATAATAGTATCTCTTTAACTGCTGTAATTTAGCTTGTACTGGAAGCTCCCCCTTGAGGTGTCTTATTTCCTGCGCTCTTGTCCCGTTGAGTGGATCCTCATCTTGCTGGAGAAGAGTCAGCCTGGCCTGTAACCTCTTATACCTACTTGCTTCGAGCAGCATAAGCAATCAATTCCCCATGGATTACTACTTTTAAGGTATCCCATATTAAAACAGCAGACATATCTGAAGTAGTATTTTCCTCAATTAAGTGTGGGATCCTTGTTTCAAGGAAATCTTTAAGTTCCTGCTCCTAAGGAGAGACAAGTTAAGTCTCCACATAGCCTGTCTACGTGGTCTCACCAGATCCAATTTGAGCAACAATGGGGTATGGTCAGATAAAAATGAGCATTTAGTGACAGATCTCTTAAGACATCCATATGTTCCACAGAGATGAAAAGTAATCTATCCTAGAAGAGGTCTTACACCTTGGTGATTCAAAGTGTACCCACCCTCCCAGAGTAGAATGCCTCCAGACATCTAAAACCCTTGACTCTTAATCTGAGAGTGTAGCCATTTCTGTGCTGGGGATTGTCTGTGGGATAGGGGTTTGAAGTATCTACTTTAGGATTTAGTGTAATATTAAAATCCCCCCATGATCAATAATCCTTTCTGAATATCTATGACTTTGTTTAAGAGTTGCGTACCCTGGGCTGTGGGGATGCTAGAGGGAGATGCACATTAACCAGTGTAACATCTTGCCCAAATAATGTCCCCTGCAATATTATATAACACCCAGCAGGGTCAGCATATTTGCCCCCAACCTCCAGTGGTAATGTAGCAGGAACTAAGATTGCCATCCCCTCCTTCGTCCTGTCCCTACTTGCAGCTGAGTATACCTTATATCGCCCCCTGCCCCTAACTTTATATGCTCAACCTGTGTCAGATGAGTCTCTTGAATATATATTATAAGATCTGTGCCTGTTGCTAATATATTGAAGCAGCCTAGAACATTTAATTGGGCTATTAAGTCAATTTATATTAAGAAAGAGCAGAGTACAAGGTGAATTAGCCATCATTATTATGAACATGGACACTGTCCATCTTCTAAGGAGAATGCCTCTCCTTGCCCCTACTCTAATTGACCCTCATTCTGGAGTACCACTCTACACCCTTACCAAGTATGACAATTGACAGTCATTTTATATTTTAGCTTTAGGCTCTGATTAAGAGCCGTTATGCATATTGAAGTAGCCCTATTTTCAGCAATACAAAAATATGGAAACATCGTCAAAAGAACCTTTGCCAAATTTGGCATGAACCATTGAAACAGATATATAAACCAATAACTGTCCGTAACAGGACTGAAGCAAAAATGTATATACAATAGAAACGGGCATTTCCAAGGTAAGGAGGTTAACCTTATCCTCCTGTATTTCCATCTTGGTCACTCAGTGAACAACCGGTGCCAAAAAGAAAGGAGGGAATGCCCAGATCTAAAATGTCGGGGCCTCCTGGAGCAATAATATGCTCCAAAAAATATGCAATTAGGAGGAAAAACAAATATGTAAGGTAAGGATTTTAACACCCTGATCTCATTTAACCATTACAAACAGTCACCCAGCATAGGGCTCTGCTCCCATCACACAATACTAGAATTGAAAACTGATGCAAGCAATTCTTCTGGAAGTTCAAATTATATAGTTCCAAACTGGATAGTAAGACATTTTGCTCTTTTTATACAACTTGGTAAAATTCAACGAAAGCAATAGTCTCATATATAGATGGTCCCTCTCATTAAGTTCGCTTTTCGGGTGGGGAGACAGCACCAATTCCTAACACCACCTCGGCAAGTGGCCCATCTGGCTTTGTTAACACTGTAGTATTACAGCCGCCAGTATGATAGGCCTAGAGTCAGGGCAGTAGAGGAAAAAGGGCCCTGGGATAATCCCTCACCCCTACCCTCCACTAACCTTCAATTACGTCCTCATCTCCACCGAAAGGCCATTCAGGTCAGATCATTCCTGGAGGTATTCTCAGTGCGACGAAATGCAGCCAAAGTGTTTTTTGCATCCTGATTGTTATTTCTGCTCTTCCTTCTTTTATGGCTGGAGGAATTGTTTGCCATCGAAGGGGTTTGGAAGTAGGTTCTATTATCCTTTGCATGATCGGAAAGTGTAGACCCATACTGGTGAGATCTTGTTTAGCCTCTTGTGCTGTAGCATATTCCTTTTGCCATTTGGGAGATGCACAATTAAGCGGGCTGGGTAGGAGTTGAAAATTTATGTCCTGCAGCCTTAATCACCGGTAATGGCAGGAGGTATGCCCGGCATAGTTTCACGGTTTTGGTGCATGGTCATGGTCAAGATAGAAATGCCTCTGTCCATGAAAGATTTTCTGCTTTCTACATGCATCAGGAGAATCTATTCTTTTATAGCAAAGCTATTGAAGCGAACTATTATCGACCTTGAGGGCCTCTGGATACACCGGTTTGAGGTTAAGGCCCGATGTACTCTTCTAAATTTAGTTGGAAACCCTCAGAGTGTCCACAAATTCCTTGATATTTGAGCCTTCAGAATTGGCTGGAATACAGTATATACATATATTCTCTCGTCTGGCCCTATTTTCAGCGTCCTCCTGTCTAGCTTCTAGTGCCTCCTGCTGCTGTTGTATTTGCTGCATTTGTAATTCCAGGTCATCTACCCGATTCTCAGTGGCCGTTAACCGCCTTTCCATATCATCTGCCTCTGTTCTAGCATTATGACATCTTTTGAAGCTCCCATAAAGCTGCATGACCTCAGCTCAAAAGGATAGTAGCTCTTGATAAATTAAGTCAAGTTCGCTTTCTTTAATTTGGTTTAGATGTAGGCGAGAGTTCTTCTGCATGGCCCTGCGGCACCCTGAGACTTTGACCTCCTGTGTAGTTTCTGGACCTCAGGCGTCTGATTCGGATCTTTCAACGTCGCTCTCCATAGCAGCTCACCATCTGTGAAAAACACCAGTATTTCTCTCAGAATACCCTCCGTTTGCCTTATGGTATGATTTTTATTCTGCGTTTATAACCGCGAAAAGCATTTGTTGGAGGTATTAGCTCGAGTTGACAGAGCCCACACTAGGCAGCCATCACTCTGGGGAGGGCGGAACCGGAAGCCGCCCACTGTTGTACGCCTTTGTATAGATCCTATTATATGAGGATATTGATTCATCCTCAGATTGTAGGTATTAGTACAGTTGATGGCTGTAGTATGAAAGGTAGCGGTTTATGCAGATGATGTTTTATTTGTTAAAGAGCCACTGACACCAAAAGTGCTACATTGCAGAATCGAATAAGCATACCCCACAAATTCATACTAAAAATCAGATTTCTACGTTACTTCATGTTAAAGTTATTAGCTATTTTCTAACCCTGATATTACTACCTGTACAAAAACGCATGTCAATGAAGAACTGCCAATGATGTCATCTAGGGAACACACTGTCTAGCATTCCCTATCAGCAAGCTTATAGGACCTGATTCTCCAAAGTTGTAAAGATCAAGTGCAATGGTTTTCATGTAAAACAGGCAGCACCATTCAAAAACATTGCTATTAAAACTATATGTGTAGGTTTTGTAACAAAGTTAATGCCACAGTAGAACAATGCTCTGGGGTGGTTTAATGTGCTTGTAACATGGCAGATGCAGAAACAGGGAATCATTCATTATAAGAGATTGTAACATGACATCCTATATTAGCAAGTACAATAAAACACAGATACAGACATAGAGTGGAATCATCTCCAGTTTTCTGCTGTGTTTGCTGTTTGGGATTTGACTGCTGTGCATTATGGAAATGCATATATTTAATTGCATTTTGTATACTGTGGAGTGCAATGGTGAACAGTCATTCAATTACTGATTACATGGAGATGTGATCAACATTTCAGAATATGTGTTCATTTGGCTGACTTACGTTTGTAAACTTTGGAATCATCTAGATTATTCTGCTGTGTTTGCTTTTTGGCTGCTGTGCATTATGGAATACATATATTTAGCTGCATTTTGTATATTGTGGGTGCAGTGGTGAACAGTCATTCAATTACTGATATACATGCAGATGTGATCAACATTTCAGAATATATGTTCATTTTGGCTGGCTTACTTTTGTGAACCGTGGAATCATCTCCATTTTTCTGCTGTATTTGTTGTTTGGGATTTGACTGCTGTGCATTATGGGAAATTCATATATTAAGGGACACTGCCAGCTTTACTCCTTCTTTTGCCTGATCAAAAAATGCACCACTTTGCACACACCGATTAAATATTCACTGCAGACCCCCAATATGGTTGAAATAAAAGTATATTTACTATGTTTTTCATTTTCTGCCTTAATTTCTATCCATCCATCCGACCGAAGTGCCGGCGTCCGGAAGCACATCAAGTTAGAGCATGGTCAGGTAGACGTTCTCATGAACTCAAGTTTTAACATTGTGTCAGTAAAGAATAATAATCCGCACCTTATGTTGTACAAAAATGCTGCTGCCATCTCCCACGACAAACCGAGCACTACAGTACTAAAAGTTCCTATTTTAAATCCAAGCTGAAATCCTGGGCATGCGCGCCAATTTGCACTCTCTTGCGCAGCTGGGATCTTTAATGCATGACTCTTGAGTACATGCCGGCGTCCCAACGAGAGGGACGCCGGACCAGCTTGCTGGGTGGCTTACCACGATCAGTGCGTGTCACATGGTTGCATTTGCGCAGACAGCCAGTCGGGTTACTGCAATACGATGTGACCATGTAAACAGGGCTTAAGACAGTGGAAGTAGGCTTTACACGGCATCACACTTCCTCTGACTTAATATTTATTGAAAATAATGGCTAATTTCACAAGACTCAGTAAAGGGATTCCTGTGCCAGATTATCTATATCCATTAGTGATTGGCGACCTTATGGATAAAAGGACCCCTCCTAAGATGTGGGATGTAGTGTGGCTCAGCTGTCTTGGACAACTCAGTATTAAGACAAAATCTAAACACAAGAGCATTGCAGTAAGGAATTGTCCATGGGTGGGTTGTGGGACTCACCTTGAAACAATGGAACACTTTTATTTGGATTGTTCATATGCACAAAAGTTTTGGACTACATATGCGCAACAGTGGGAGATCCCTCCTAGCCACTAGTAGCATATGTGAATATAATTTTAGTTACCTTGCTTTCCAGTACCATTATCAGATTAGTTTTCATAACTATAAATTTTATCTTTGGCACTCTAGATGTGCCCGTCTGTTCAACAGAAGATTTATGTCAGTTTCTTTGATTAAAATGATAACTAGGAACTTGCTTCATTATATATAGCAGAAACAGACAGCAACACTTAGTCTCCGTTAGTTTAAAACAGCAAATGGAGACATCTGACTGGTATTCTCACCTTCTAGAGAATAGGGGTTTCTATCCTGTCGATTGCAGTAATATGTTTTCCTGCTTTGGCTTTGAGGAATGTTTTAGTTTCCTTTTGGTTTATGAATTACTTACTGATTTCTTTTCTTAATATTTTCTTTTTGTATTATCTTTCCTATTCTGCATTAGTCAAATGAGTTGTTTCTTTATGTAGCTTCTCAAAACCTCCTGATATGACTTGTGATTGTACTGTCTGTTCCTTTTGTGTTAATAAAATTCCCACTTCTTTCACCTTAGTCACCCTGTCTAACAGATATGACCTTTGAAAACTCAGAAACAATAGGGAAAATGGGAGGATTCAGATGCCTCCTTGGTGCCTTCATCTGGTCAGATCCTTTGTCTGAGGCTAAAATGGTTACTTCTGATATGTCTTGTAAAAGAAAAGGAAAAGTAAAACAAAAGGAGGGGTCTGGGAAGAAAAGAGTAAGCTACTATGAAGCTTTGTATGGCTTTTTGTTTGTGTGTCTTAATGCTGTCACAAGTTTACATTTAGCGACTGCCAGTGTAAATAACATTAAAGCACCTTTGTGATACAAAAACATGAGATGGAGAGCTCCCTTACTATTGGGAGCACCTCCAGGCTATTCTCATTTTTCTTCACATGGCCCCCAAAGGAAGGAAGGAATAATAATTTGCCCCGAGGGGCTGGCAGCCACGATCCTCTACACTTCCTGACCCTCTAATTCACCCCCGCACACCCACCTAGTGTGACGTCTTTATACTAACATACTAAATGCCAGCAGAATAGGCCCTAACGGTCTTTCGTGTCTACTCGTTTAGTCGCCCACCACATGGTTGCTGACCTTGCTCGCCTTCTCTGGCTTCTCCCTTCCCAGTTCCGGATAGCCCTTGCTGCATTGGATTTTGCCTCCAGAACCCTTCCCTGTACCTGTCCCACCCCCTCTTGAACCCCTCCACTGTCTCTGCCTCCACCAGCCCCTAGGCAGGATTCCATGGCTCCACCACCCTCTCAGTGAAGTAGCACCTCCTTCTCTCCCTGAATCTTCTCCCTCCAGCTTCCACCCATGCCTCTAGTGGCCCCTCCTCCTTCCTTGAAGCACCCTGACTGTTCCTCCCTATTTCCCTCTTCATGTACCTAGAAGACCTCTATCATGTCCCCCGGTCCCTTCTCTCTTCAATGTGTGCATATTTAGCTCTTCAAGCCTCTCCTCATGGGTCCTGTCCCCAAGCCCCAAATCATTTTGGTTGCCCTCCTCTGGACCCTCTCCAGGAGGTTAATGTCCCTCTTTAAGTGTGGCCTCCAAAACTGCACGCGAGTACTCAGGTACGGCCTCACCAAGCAGTTATACAGAGATATCACTTCCTCCTTCTGGAGTGATCCCCTAGCATGCATTCCAGCATCCTGTTGTCCTTGCTGCTGCCCTCCTACAAGTCTCAGAGTTGTTCATCTTGACATCCACCACCACCACCCCAGGTCCCTCTCAGCCATCGAGACTTGTCATTCCCCCCAGGTGTACACTTGGCCGGGTTTCTGGCCCCAGGTGGAGTACCTTCATTTCCCTGCATTGAACCTCAGCTTCCACTTTCTAGACCATCTTTCCAGAGCCTCCAGGTCCCCCTATAGGGCCACCCTCCCTCCTCCCCATCACCACCACCCCCAGTTTGAATCATCATAAAGAGACTCATCTCCTCCTGATTCCTGTCCTTATGTCAGAGCGTGGCGTTGAACAGAAGGGCCCAAGGACTGATCCCTGTGGGACCCCACTAATGAGCTCTTGGGATGAGACTATCCCGCCATTCGACCCTCGGGTCCGGTCCTGGAGCCAATTGCCTATCCATCTGATCATCTGGTTCCCACCCCATTTCTCCCAGCTTATCCAACAGGCCCACGTGAGGAACAGAATCAAATGCCTTGCTGAAGTCTAGAAGAGGCGTCCACTGGTCTACCCAGGTCCAAGGCACTCATCACCCAGTCATAGAACTCCACCAGGTTTGTCTGACATGATTTCCGGGATGAATCCATGCTGTCTATCATCCAGGCACCCTGACTTATCCAGGTCCCCCTAGCCTCTCCTTGACAATGCTCTCCATCACCTTCCCCCACTGATGTCAGGCTGACGGGCCTGTGGTTCCCTGCCACCTCCTTGATCCCCTTTGGATGAGGCACTATATACTAACATACTAACATACTATTGCCAGCAGATTAGGCCTTATGGTCTACTCAGTCTGCTCGAACCTAGATCATTAGTTGGGTGCAGAGACCCTCCCATCCCTTGTGCTCCAGAAACCCCTATCATCCATCCCCAGCCCCCGGGACAGGCCATCATCTGATACATCCACTTTCTTGTCTGTCCACCCTCTCTTAAAGCCCTCCACTGTGGATATCTGAACCAGCTCACCAGGCAGAGCATTCCAAGGGTCCACCACCCTCTCAGTGAAAAACCTCCTCCTCTTTTCCCCCTCACCCTTCCACCTTCCAACTTCAAACCATGCCTCTGGTGATGCCTCCTGCTTTAGTCTAAAGATCCCTCCATGTTTACCTATTTATTCCCTTGAGGTACTTGAAGACCTCAATCATGTCCCCCTGTCTCTCCTCTCCTCCAATGAAAACAGGCAGAGCTCCTCAAATCTGTCCTCGTAAGTCAAATCCCTAGCCCTCGTATCATCTTTGTTGCCTCCTCTGTACCCTCTCCAGGAGCTGTATGTCCCTCTTCAAGTGTGGTCTCCAGTACTGTACACAGTACTCAAGGTGTGGTCTAACCAGTCCATTGTACAGCGGCAGAATCACTTCCTTGCTCCTAGAGGTGATCCCCTTACGATGCATCCCAACATCCTGTTTGCCTTGCTAGCTGCTCTCCTGCACTGCTCAAGTTATTCATACATATCACCATGACCCTAGGTCTTTTCCCTATTGAGGCTTCCGCCTCCCTCCCAGGTGTACCTGTGTTTAGGGTTTCCCGACCAAGATGCAACACCTTGCACTTGGTGATATTGAAATTTAATTTCCATGTGTGAGCCCAGCTTTCCAGGGTGTCCAGGTCCCTTGCAGGGCCAACCTCCCTCTTCTCCCTCAACTACTGCTCCCATCTTGGAGTCATCCAGAAGAGACTCATTTCACCCTATACCATCCCTGATGTCCGATATGTATGCATTAAACAGGATTGGACCCAGGACCGAGCCCTGTGGTACCCACTACCAACCTCTGTAGGGTTCGAGAGCTCCCCACAGACCACTACTCTCTGAGTGCGTCCAGCTATCCAGTTTTCAATCCATCTGACCATCAAGGGCCTACTCCTAACCCATCAGTTTCAACCAGACCATTGTGGGGACAGAGTCAAACGCCTTGCTGATCCGAATAATACATCCACAGGCTTACCTGTCAGATGTGATGCCATCCCATTCAGGAGATTTGTCTTTCTTTAGGGCCTAGAGGCTAACCACACCCTTTGGTGAGATAGCATCATCCGTCCCTCCACCTTACTGGCTTTTTATCCTTATCCAGAATGTGACACCCTGGGTACCTTTCCCTCCCTCTTGCTCCATTTCTGTTGCTCCCCTGATCCCACTCACTGCGCTTCTATCCCCTTAGTGCCTTGCTTTGTAGATATCCCATCCCCTCCCTAGTGAACACAGAGGCCAAGTACTCAAATACCTCTGCCTGGTCCTCGCCTCTTCCACCCACCCTCCTTCTGATCTCAATCTGCTGAGATGGCCCTTAGTTTTCTCGCTCCCCAATGTACGGAAGAACCCTTTTCCCTCCATGTATCCCTGTGCCAGCCGTTGCTCTTTACTGGACTTTGCTCCCCTCACCATACGGGTGACTTTTCTAGATGCAAGCTGGTACATTTCCTTATCCTATCCCTCTTGTTGTTTTATATTTTTTGTAGCGCCTTCTTTTCTCTGACTGCTACCTGGACCTCACTGGACCACCAGCATGGTTTATGTGACCTTGCTCCTTACGTTTCAACTTAGCGCGAGATCCTGACTGCCTCATGAAGTCCCGTTTATGACCTCCCATCTCCTTTCCACATTTGTCGTTGAGGTAATCCCTTCAAGTGATCCTTGAGAATATTTCCCATGCCCATAAAGTCTTCCCCTGAAGTCCACTGCCAGTGTCCTAGATCTCACCCCCACTCCCCAATGCTTATTTGAAACCAGACAGTATTGTGGTCACTCCCAGTCAGGGGTCCTGTACAACCATGTCCCTTACCAGATCCCCATCTGCCAGAACCACATCCAGGACATGACCCTCCCTTGTGGACTCCATCACATGCTGTGTTAAGAACACATCCTGGAAGCCATCCAGCAGCCTCTGCTCCTTGGCCACCTTAGAGGACATGGTTCCCCAGTTTGTACCTGGCAATAAGGTCCCCATCAACACCACCTTCCCTTTTGGACCACACTGGGCAATGATGTTGTCCATCAACCATCCTCTAGAACATCACTCATCCCGGGGCCTATACTACTCCCAGCTTGACCTTATCTCCTGCTGGGGATCGTAAGTGACCCATAAGGCCTCCCATTCCCTCTGCCTCTTCTACCATAGCAATTTCTATGTCATCTCTAATGAACATAACCACTCACCCCTCTGCCCTCCTTTCTATCCTTCCTAAGCATAGTGTACCCCACATTTTGAGGTCCCAGTCATGGTTTTGTTGTGCGCATTCTCGTGACTGTATACATCCACCCCCTCGAACAGCATGGCCTGGAACTCTGGCAACTTGTTTCCAAGCTCCTGGAATTTACTAACACCAACCCCACCCTTATCCCTGATCCTCCTTGTCAACCCTACCCAGATTCCTTATACTTCCATCCTCCCCTGCTCCTCCTGAAACCTCCACCTCCAGTCTGTTTCCCCTCCCCCTGGCTGAGAGGCTACTCCCTCATCTGGGAGGGCTTCTAGTCAGCCCTCCTTATCCTCCCCACAAGTTTAAACCCCACCTTTCTTGTATGTGAGTCAGCCATCCCCTGTTTAAGGACTTCCTTCCCTAATGGGGCAAGATGAAACCTGTCCTTGGCGTATAGTCCCTATCCTCCCAAACTCCATTCCAGTTCCCTAACACCCCTAACCCATTCTCTTCACCCCACTTCCTGGAGCCAGTCATTAACCTCTGTGAGCTTCATTTTTCTCCACTGAGGCCTTTGGTACTGGCAATATCTCAAAGGAAAATGTTGCATCTATTATCCCCACAGACTCTTGCAGATTCTTGGAACCTTGCTTGGATTTCCAAATGCTATTTCCTCTAGATCATTAGTTCCCAAATGCACCAGAAATCCGGTTTCTCCACAATCCCTAACCATTTCATACACCATGAACTTTTGCTCTGTCACTGTCAGCCCAGAGATACTCACTACCTTCACCTGGCTATGGCATCCACCCCTGTCCCTCCCAATGGATACCCTTAATCATCGAAGTCTTATGGTTACCTCCACTATGCCCTCTCAGCCCCCCTCCCCCCACTTTATTCATGATCGCAATTTCATGGGAGTCTTCCTGCCTTATTAGAGACCCCTTGTCACCCTCCCTTTCTGCCTCCCTTGCTTTTTGCCCACTTAACTCAAACCCACTCTGAATAGGTGTCCCCTTTAACCCTCTCTTATCTGAACCATTTATCCTGGTCCTGATGGTTTCCCCTTCCCCACACCACCATCCCCCTTGTAATAGTACCCCTGTCTCCAGAGGCTCTCTGTGGGTCCCCTTTAGCTAGGCCCCATCCTGGTACTGACCTCCCCTACTGAAGGGGCTCCTCTCCCACCTCCTTGTCTCCCAGTTTCTCTCCAATCGTGCTCTCCTCCTCATGTCTGGAATATGTTGCATCTCCCCATTTGCTTAACATATATGTTCCCTTCTCCCTCTGGGACTATGTCTATCCTTTCCATAGCTGGTCTGTGATGCCCTATGGGTATCTGACTCCCTCCCCGACCTCTGTATAAGTTTCCTCATTTCCACCAACCCTTCCTCCTCTAGGATGCTTAGTATCTCAAATTTATTGTGACACTCTATGTCAGCCTCCATCAAGTAACCCGAGTTTCCCTGACTGCATCTCTAAACTGACCCTCTCTTCCTCTCTTGCACTGTTCACTGGAGCTCCTTCCCACAGTCTGCTGTTTTGAGGCTTCCTTTAGCAGCCCCTCCTGACTCTTCCCCTCCAGTCTCTTTGAATTCCAGAATGTGTTCACCCTGTCGCTTTCCCTTAGCATCAACTTCCTATCTAAGGGTCCTCTGTCCTAATATCCCCTTCTGCTTGCTGTAGCATAATGTCCTGTAATTTCAGGCGTTGCCCCAGCCTCCCTCAGCCCCACCCTTCTGCTGCCCATATCCACACCCTTATCCTTGGACACCCCAGCTCCCACAAGCTTACTCCTTAACCAATATACCTCACTCCTGATACAAGATAGCTTGTCTACAGAGTGGGCAGCCTCCTCTCTCCAGGCCCAATTTAGAATTATTGCCATCCCACAGCCTGTGCAGCCTACAACCCTTCGAAGATGCCTGCCATGGTGGAATATGGCCACCCTGATTTTCCTCCTCTGTTTATAATAGCACACCCCTTTCGCAGTCCCTTTCCCTGGGTACAGTTTCTCTCTTCACTGCTGTAGTTATTTACAAACCCAATTTCAACCCCACCAACAAAGTTCCCAAGTCTCACAAACACATACAGTCCAGTATGTGTTTGGTCCCACTAACAGTGTGTAAGCAGACACCAGGTACCGTATGATGTCACAGGCCCACCAACTCCTGCTGCTTCAAATTTCAGTCCCAAACAGAAATACTCAGCCTTCAATCCCAACCCCCAGTGGCTTTTCAGTATTTCAGGCAAACAACACATTGAATTTCCTTCTAATTTTCCTGCCAAACAACTATTCCCAAAACTACAATATCACAGCCCAAGTAATAGTTCAAATTCAAGGTAATAATTTTTAACACATAGAACTAATTTCACTTACAAACTATTCAAATATTTCAGTTAAAACAAAATATAACTCCTGACCTCTTTTCTACCAACCTGTTGCTAAGCTTCCAAGTGAACAATGAAAGCCAAGGTAATTCCTGTTTAAAGACAAGTTAATTGCAGCTAATGTCCCTTCCCCTAACACCAGGCAAACAACACATTTAAATTTCCTTCTAATTTTCCCTGCCAAACAACTATCCCAAAACTACAATATCACAGCCCAAGTAACAGTTCAAATTCAAGGTCATAATTTTTAACACATAGAACTAATTTCACTTACAAACTATTCAAATATTTCAGTTAAAACAAAATATAACTCCTGACCTCTTTTCTACCAACCTGTTGCTTAAGCTCCCAAGTGAACAATGAAAGCCAAGGTAATTCCTGTTTAAAGACAAGTTAATTGCAGCTAATGTCCCTTCCCCTAACACCAGGCAAACAACACATTTAAATTTCCTTCTAATTTTCCCTGCCAAACAACTATCCCCAAACCTACAATATCACAGCCCAAGTAACAGTTCAAATTCAAGGTAATAATTTTAACACATAGAACTAATTTCACTTACAAACTATTCAAATATTTCAGTTAAAACAAAATATAACTCCTGACCTCTTTTCTACCAACCTGTTGCTTAAGCTCCCAAATCGCCACCTTCCAGTCCTGAGGCACCCACCCTGTCATCAGAGAGATGGTGAAAAGCTCCGCCAGGGGTTTCGCCAGGACATCCATAAGTTCCTTCAGCACTCTGGGATGTAATTTATCCGGCCCGGTGCTTTCTCCGTCTTAAGGAGCTGAGGCTTCCCTCACTCTCTCTGCTGTGATTTCCACTTTCAGTACCTCTTCTCCCTGCTTAGCCCTCCCCTCCTGCCAGTGATGCCTCCCCCTCTCCCCAGACCCCCCGATTGGTAGGGCCCCCCCTCAGTATCTCTGTCTCCTCCCATGTATGATGCAGCACCCCCATTTTCCTTTATAAGCTCAGCTTCCTCCACTACCCTCACAGAATATCTGTGGCACCTCAATAAAGCATGCTGACTTCTTACTGGAGCAACCGCCGCCTCCACACATGTGAACTGTATGGGCAAACAGGTTGGCTTCGTCTAAATGGGAGGATTCCCTATCAAACCTGCTTGCTAAATAAAAGGCACTTCTCAGGTTCCTGCCTTCTGGTGTTGCAAACTTACTCAACCCCTCTTGCAGCTCACACAGCACGTAGCTCAGTCAACCAACTCTTCTCTGTCCCAAGATGCTGGATCACAAGGGCAATGATCGTTTGTATATAGAACACCACTATGGTTCAATGCGCTGCCCATATACATCTCTTCCTTACCAAAATTGGGACCATTTAAAGGCACTCTTCATCAGCATCTTACAGCTAATAGTTCCTGTGACTGTTTCAACTGACATGGCACTACCTCAGCAGTACTGACATATCCTTGTGCCTACTTCTTCCCTTTCTCTTCAAATTACCACTTTTACCTAACCGCTCTACCCTATTTCTTGCCTCCTTCCCGATCCTTCTTTCACCTCACCCCTCTCTCCGCCACCTTCTTTCTACTGTTTATCTTCCCTTACCTGAACTTTTGTTCTCCCAAATCTACCTATACCTATTTGACAAAGCACCTTGGGCTGCCTCCTTTTATAGGTTATTTTGATTTCCTACCGATTCATAGTTTTAATTTTAGTTGCAAGGTTAATGTCATTTAAAAGCGTTCTTGTTAAAATTGTATGTAATACCATCCATTGTATGTCTGTCACCCTTCCCGCGTGGAACCTTTGTAAAAGAGCTGTTATGTGCTCAAAGTGTTGTAATCCGAGAATGAATGAATAAATAAAATAAATAGCTTGAGCTTGGGCGTCTCCCAAATGTCTTCCAGCACCTCTTCGTTGCTGTTCCAGCATAGACCCCAGCACTTCAACTCTTGTGAGTCTTCCCGATGAAGACTCATGAAAGTCAAGTGCTGCGTCGGGCGCTGGAGCAGCAGGAGTTGCTATAAGCCATATTGGTTTGGCTTTCTACAATGTTGCATTGCAAATAAATAGTACTTGTTTACCATACCAATATGTTTGTGCTTACTAAGTGTCTCGAGTGCCACTGCTCACTTCCTGGTTTGTTGTAGTGTGCACCGGCCCTGCATTGTGGATTATGGCCTTATCCTGAAGGACATGGTCTACCCCATGTTGCCTGCTGAACCCCATTACTAGGGATGGGAAGTGTCTTTGGCCAAAGTTTCAAAGCTGACCCAAAGCTGGGGTCTGAGCGGAAGCTAAACCAGAGCTGCCAATTTCACGTTAGCCAGCCCTTAGTTCTGACACCCTGTCAACACTTTATCAAACAAGAATTCGGAACCTAGGAACAGTAGAGAATGAGCACATTATCGGATGTCAGCACACCCTGATTGGCTTGGGTACAGCGTGCAGCTTTCCTTAGTGCAATCCACCCACTTGTGTGCAGCTGTGCCGATGTATGCAAATGCTGTTGTTTACAGAGCAACTTCTTTCAAGCGCTCAACTTAGACAACAGTATGGGGCCGAAATAGGGTGTAGGTGGGAGTTAATTTGCTCCTGTTGGGGTGTCTGTAAAGCCTACTTGCACACCTTGATCCATCCTCCAGGGACCGATAGAAGCAGAATGCCAGCCTTCCTCTGTGAGCCATGATTACTGCTGCTCGTATGCTGAATTTCTGCAGAAGGTGACAGGAAGAAACTAATAGCAGTAACATTTTTATTCATATACAAGGAAAGCATTACCTCAGTCAGAAAGACTGTGAGATGCAGAACTTTGACACAGTCCATCCTGATGGCTGAACACAGCATTTACAGTGCACGAGGAGATGGCGCTTCTGCATTGGCCCCTGTAGCTCCCGGATTGGCCCCCTGTAGCTCCTGGCTTGGCCCCTGTTGCTCCTGGCTTGGCCCCTGTTGCTCCTGGTTGGCCCCTGTTACTCCTGCATTGGCCCTGTAGCTCCTGGTAATGAGTAAAGCATCCACTCCAGGAGTTATTTAGTGCTCTGAAATTCAAAATCATCCTTTCAGCCTCTGCAGTACACAGTGACTATATAGATGTTTATTTATTTGTGGTATTTATTCAAAGCTTTTGATTTATTTTTTATTTGCCTGTCTATGTGTGCAGCACCTGAGCCTCCGGGAAAGGAGCCTTTTAAATAAATTTACCACCACTATTTATAACACTATACATTTTGTATACTCATAGCGTTAGAGGCAGTATGGAACTTTAACAAGCAACTTTTAAATTTGTCCTTTTCTCTAATGCATAGGAAAGGCTTTATTTATTGCCTTTTTTCCCTTTCTTTTTATATATATGCAAAAAAGCATCTTAATTTAGGGTTATTTTATGTAATTTCAGCGCTCAGTAGCAGCAAACCGACTGAACCTGTTGTTTTCAAAATTGACATGCACTTAACATCTAGGCATGAGAGGGTGCCTGCCAGTTTTCAAAACCCTAGGTCCTAGGATGGCGAATTATAAGCTGTCAAGAGTAGGGCTTTGACATAAACACTAACTGAACCCTTTGTACTAGCATTACCACCCCAGTATACTGTATACGTGTGTGTGTATGTGTATGTGTGTGTGTAAAATAGCTGAGTCAAGATGGCTGCTGCAAATACTACTCTGATAGGACAAGTCACTCGCTTGCCATGCCTTTATGTACTCAGGAATGAATAATGCTACATTGCCTAAGCTATAACATTTAATATCAGGCCATTTTATAAGTGCAGTAACACATTCCAAGGTGCTGCATTCAGTGGGATATGTGCCTCCTCCAGAGGACTTCCACCTCAGCACACACAGAACTTAGAGTGCCTATATATATATATCGCAACGAATGCATACCCTGCTGTGTGTTCTATCATTATGTATGTACTGGGTGCAGAGAGAAAGAAAGTATGGAGTAGGATAGAGGGAAGGAGTAAGTGAGTTACTGAATGATTGCCCGGAAAGGTATCAGACATTTTGTTGGTGTTAATCATTCCAGACAGTGACTGCTTTCAGCAGGTAGTTAACAGTGAGAATGAGGTTTACCATTGCTGTAAACGTTCCTTTGCAGTGTGTTTTCAGGCAGTGTTTGCAATGTGGGATTTTGCAACATTCACAGAATTTCTCACATCAGCTTGGTGTTGTTCCTGTAGCGCTCTGTGGCCTGGCTGTGTGCCAGGAGCATGCGGAGACTTAATCAGCTGATCTGGCTGATACTGCCATCTCTTCTGATTACTGGGCGTTAACCGCTTAGAGCTGTGTTTAGTGGGAGCTGTTCCTCATGATTCAGGAAAATGTTAACCCCTCGTGGGCCTTCTGCAAAAAGACCAATATGCATGAAGAGATCAGAACATGGGACTCCCCAATGAAGTTGATCCCCACTTGAAGCGCCTCAGTGAGTGGCTGGATCACTGCCAAGACTTCTCCACCCATACCTTTGCCATGTTTTAAAAGCTACCCACCCCAAGCTTGCGCGATATACCATAAGTTAGGCCCCCACTCCCAGGGCACGTGAAAGCATTCAGAGATGATCACGCCAGTGCTAAGTACACAGATATGGTCTACAGTGCTGCCTCAAATCTACCTGACCCCAGTTGAACCCCTTTTCCACTCTGTTCTGTTGTTTTGCTCTCTTGGGAAAGCACCACTTACCCATGTACACTCCTGGCCAGGCGCCAGTGAGCAGTCAGTCGTTCTATGTAAATAAATATATTTTTCTAATATCATTTAGGTACTGATAGTCAACTTTAACCCGTGCTTACAAACTTCCATTTTGTAAGGCTGCTGGCAACCATCTCATGGGAGGGGCTTCTCCTTTGCCGGGATATGCTAATGTGCCCCTGCTGTCCAGTGCATTGAGTTGGCGGGCCAGGGAGCAACTGAGTGCCATCTATGAGATAACTGCCGTCAGCAAATGGCAGTTTGTGAGTACTGATTAAAAGTTAAATATTACTACATAAATGATATTACAAAATAATCTTTTACATAGAAGCGCTAATTGGGGCAAGGCACTGGCAGGTAAGTGGTGTTTTCTATTAATACCCTCTTCTCACATATCACTGGTCTCTCTCTCCCCTCGTCCCCTATGAGTCTTGGTGCCACCTTCATTTTAACTTTGTTTTCTGACTCGCTACCCTTCCCTCTTATCGTTCAGCCTTCTACCTTTCCTTCCCCTTCTCCTACTCTCTTTGCTTCTCAGACTCCCAGTGTTTTCCATCCCTCATTGCAAAACATCAGCTGGTCAGTGGCCTTTCAGTCCATTCTCTCACCTCTGGACTAGCTCCCTCCACATATGTCTCCTCTTCTTCTCCTCCCTCTCCAACATCTATTAACTGCATTTACCTCCTCTTGTGCCTTTGGCTAGTATTCTATCTTTCCTTGCTTCTTCTACTTCTGTCCCTTTCAGATTGTTCTCCCTACTGCTAAGTTGCCTGAAATGTGCCAATGTGCTTCAGCACCCTTTTGCAGTTACTCTGGTCCCTTGATGACATACTGTTTTATTCCCTTTGTTATGGTCTGTATTTGCTTATAATATATATATATTTTATCCTCTTCACCCCGGTTCACACCTGGAATCCAGCCTTAGCTCAGTGTCCATTTCAATCACAAAATTTTACATAAAAAAAAGTAAAAATTAGTACACGTTTACACATTATACTTATTCATACCTACTTATGAAGAGTGTTGGGGTGGGACTGCTACTTATGTTAGGGTTCATTGACCATGAAATGTCCTTCTGCTTGTTTGTTTAGGGAAGTGGCGACATTTATTGCAAAACTGTTCCCCAGTGCTTTGTTGTGTGCCAGCACTGTGTTTTACTGACAGTCACACAGATGGCAGATTGCAATTTTCTTCCTCTACATTTTTTTTCTGTAGCGCATTATCTACACTGATGGCAAGGACGGCTGTAGCTGCCTTGTCCCACCTCCTCCCAATCGGTGTCTGCTGTCCCTGAGACTCATCTCCTCTCTGAGTCCTCCCATGACTTGCCCCCACCCCATGGTGGAGCTGGAGGGGGCCGTCTCAACCAGTCCACAAGTCTAGGTCATACCAGGTAGCCCAGTCAGTGGCGCAGGTTGGAGGTAGGCATCCGTTTCTCCCCTGACTGCCCAGTGCTGAAGCACCACAGAGGATGCATGTGTGTTGGAGCATGCGCGCTCCAAGAACTGTGGCCCTTCCACATACACTGACCTAAGTCTGCCTCCCAAGCATTGGCACCACCACCAGGCCTCCACCTGTTGGGAGCCAGGACAACGCACCTCCCTGATCTGGGAGGGAGGCTGCCAGGCAGCTGTGATCCTCACCCAGCCCCCGCAACACATGCTCATTCCCATACCCGGTCACCAGCATGCTGATATGTAAGTCAGCACAGTGCTTAAGTTCTCTGCTCCATGAGCTGGCTCAGCTTCCTCTACCTTAAGCCGAAAATAAACCTTTTGGAAAACTACTACAGAAAAGATTGCTGGGCCCAGTATTCAGAAACCCTGCTCATGCAGAGAACCCTGATGTGTCTGAGTGCTAATTTGGGCTTCGTGCATGCATGTATGTGCATGTGTCTGTGTGTGTGTTTGTGTGTATGTGAGGTGGTGTGCATGTATGTGCGTGAGTTTGGGGAGGGTTGTGAATGCCTGTGTGATGCATGTGGGGAGGGTATCCGTGCAGTGTGTGTGTAGGAGTGTACATGTGTGCGGTTGTGTTCAGCATAGGGGTAGGGTGTGTGTAGGAGAGAGTGGTTTACAGTGGATATTATTTTTTTCATAAGGGCTGTGTGGGATGGGTGAGTGAGTGTGTGTGTTTAGTTGCATGCAGATTTCCTTTGTAGTAAGAACAACCCTGTGGTCGCCCGTGTAGTACCACCCTGCATGCTGTTTGGTGGAAACCACTAGCACCCTTAGAGTGACGAAAGGAGATAGTGGCAGGAATTAGGGGTGCCCTGAGCTGTGCCACAGTCTGCTCCTCTGACATATTATACATCTACTTAAAATTCAGCTGCCGGAATCTTCTCACACCTCCAGAGAGCATTATCTCTGCAGCTTTATCTCTGGAGCGTGTTATATCTCCAGTGATTCCCCTTTCTTCAGTTCAGCGATTCACTGGCAGAGAGACAGCTGTGCAACTTCTGTAAAGTAACTACCATCAGAGGCCTGTAACAGAAAATACTTTGAGCTTGGAACATTAACCACAAATCCCAAATCCTAATCCTATTGTGGAAGCGGATTACCTGCATTAGCGGTTTAGCGATTAGCTACTTGAAATCGAAGTCGCTAATCTATTTCAAATAGCAACCCTACACTTGGTGTAGGGAACACATATAGTACTGTAGCAGGATAAATCTCAATATCTTCTTTCAGGCGAGGATGGTCAAACCTGGAGTCCTGATTTCTTCCTTTAGGAGTGGCCTTTTCAAGTCCTGTTTGAGAGCATTTTCTCTCTTTTCAGAACAGAAGAGTTGAACTGGAAATACCAATTGCTCATCTCAGCTAGCAGAGTACCAGAATACCAAAATTATATTGGGCAGGGGTAGGACGAGGTGATGCCAGGGGTGGGGAGGGGTGGGGGCTGATGGCCGGGGATGGAGGGTCTGCTGTCATAGGGTTGATTCCCTCCTCTTCCCTAGTGTTTTGCAAGTCCATGCAGAAATGGGGTTTCTTTAAATGTGTGAAAAGTTGTCTCCTTCCCTTACTCTGAAGTGAAGGTCGCCCCTCCATTACTCTGAGTGAAGCCCCTCCTCACCTACTCTGAGTGAATGCCACCCTCCCTCACTCTGAGGGTGGGCAGCCTCCCTTCTTTACTGTGAGAGTGAAGCTGCTTCCCTCTCTTACTCTGAAGTAAAGCCACTTCCCACCCTTTCTCTGAAGCAAAGCTGCCTCCCCCATACTCTGAGTGAAACGCTCTCCTTACCTCTGAAGACAAGCTGCCTCCCCTTACTCTGAAGTGAAGCTGCTTCCCTCACTTACTCTGAAGTGGCACCAATTCCTTACTTACTCTTTTCAGTTCTGATTTCTCTGTGACAGAGGTCTTACCTTGTTTGGCTGGAGATGGTTGTACTTAAAGAAACTTTCCTTTCAGAACAGAAAGAACTTATGGCTAGCCTTGCCTCCTTCACTAAAAGGTTATATGTTGTTTGCAGTGCATCAGTTAATATTTCACTTTAAATCTCTGTACCCTTCATGGGAATGGCATGTCAGTGCAGGGGCAGTGCTACCTCTTTGGGGTGGGGTGAATGACTGTGGCTTGCTACACAAGCACCATGCAACCCTAGGGGCCCAGCCTGGCATAGCAAGGGAAGGGAATATGTGCCAGTGTCTGCATGTGCCCATTGAATGTGTGTTAGAGACCTGTTGCGTCACCATCCCAGGAGAAGGGAAAACAAGGACAACAGGAATTGGCAGGATTAAGTGCATCCAGCACAGGTCCAATGACTGTGCACCTCTGTGTCAGTTCAGTCTTTGGAGGGGTTAGGCCCACCCTGGATGCCCTGTCATGGGCATAAATTCTGGAAGGTGGTCAAATCCTCTTCTCCCCACCCTCCAACCCCCATGCCAGTGCTACCGTGGGTGGTACCGTAAGCGGACCCTATTGCAGTAGCCTCAGAATTTAATTCCCTTTTTACAAACTGCACCTCGGCACTGCTAGTCACTCTTCCCCTGCACCAGCAAAACAACCCCCCTCCCCCTGCACAGCCTTCTTTCTCCTTCCGGCCGGTCTCCCCATCTGAAGTTTACAATGCCTTGAGTTCCCTAAACCGACCATGGGCAAATGCCCTCGGGCTAGACTCAAGATGCTATACTTGGCTGCTCCTGACATCGCCACCCCCTGGCTGCACTTTTCAACCTCTCTTTTCTCTCTAGCTTCAGTCCTTGGAATGGAAGCACATACAGCTGTTACCCTCACTTCCAAGGGGCGGTGACCTCCATCCCTGGTAACTACCGCCCAGTTTTACTCCTCCCAATACTAACTAAACTCCAGGATCACCTTGTCCTTTTCCAACTCTCTTCCTTTCTCAACTCCTCCTCATTCTTCTCTCCTTACCAGTCTAGGTTCAGGAAGGCCCTCCACACCGCTTTAGTTCTGCGGTTCACAGACTCCATTCTTGAGGTTATGCACAAAGGTCACATCACCTCAGCAGTTTTTTGTCGACCTAGCAAGGCATTCAACACCGTCTCCCATACTATCCTTCTGGATAAGCTCTCCCTTGCAGGGCTGTCTACCACAGCCACCAGCTAATTCCACTCCTACCTGGTAGGCAGGTCACAGTTTGTTAGAATCAGAGTGCCCACCTTCCTTCCAGTCACCACAGGAGTCCCCAAATCTTGGTCCTCTGCCCGCTCTTATTCTCCATCTTCCTTAATGACCTGCCCTCTGCCTGTCCAAACACATCCATACACATGTATCGCGGACCACACAGTACTGTATACATCAGCCCCTCAACCGCTGACGTGTCCACCAGGTTACAGCAGGACTTAGTTATGTTCAGCCCTGGTTTCATGCAAACCAGCTTTTCTTAACACCATGAGACAGTCTCAGTGACCTTCGGCATGACACAGAGACTCTCTTGGCTCCCACCCCCTCCTTCAGCACCCTGGACGGGACCAATCTAGAGGCTAGCTCCTCCTTTAGATACCTCGGGGTCTGGCTCGACCAGCACCTCGACTTTTCTGTACACGTTGATTCCATCCACAAAAAGCTTCACTCCAAGTTGGTGCCCTATATATATGGATGCATTCTGCTGCCAGCCCACCGTACACTAGTACAGAAAATGATTCTTCCCATTTTGACCTATGGGGCGTAGTATAGTGCTGCTGCAAAGTCCGCCCTAGCCAGACTGACCCCCTTTTTCACTCATTTTGACGTTTTGTCCTGGATTGCCTGTCCTCCACTCACCACTGTGTTCTCCCGGTCTCTCAACCTCCCTCGCTCCAAGATCATAGACAATCCCATTGTACCAGGCTCACGGCCAAGTTCTGGTCCCAGTCCTTGCCAGCGTATCTCACTTCCATCCTAACAGCGCATGCCCTCCTGCATACTCACTCCAGGAAGTTTGACACCTGTCTCGGTTGTGCCACACATGTCCTCCTCAGCTGGCCAGTCAGCCTTCAGACATTGCTTGCCCAAATTGTAGGAACACCATCCCCACGGACATCCAGCACACATCCTCTACTCTGCCCTTCAACTCCCTCATAAATGCCCATTTCTCCTCCTCCTCCTGTACCTGTGGCTAAGACAAGCCCATCCATGCACACTAGCATAGGTCCCTATCCATGTCCTGGCTAGCCACCTGGCTGGCTATGCTAGCTATCCACGCCACCCTTGCTACTGTATGGGATCGTGCCATGTACTCTCAATTGTGCCTGCCATTCTTAACTGCCAATCCACTGTTTACTCATTGTTAGGACTAATTGTAATTGTACTATTGCACTGATGATCGTCCTTTGTTAGCACTAATTGTATTCTGTATACATGTCATATCTGTTCTCCTGGTCCCCTTCCCCAGGATGCACTGGAGATCGAGCAGTACTCTGCTCAGAGTGCCTTCCTGGTAAAACTTTAAATAAATAAATAATCCATGAGCTTCAAAGGAGGTCAGCAGAAAAGGCTGTTCTTGGGGCTGAGGGAACAAACTGAAGGGGCATAGGGCTCTGTTGAGCGTATAAAGAAAAATAATTGCATTCTTCCCAGAAACAGACATTGACGGTGCATGCTTAATGTGTTTCAGTGATGAGTCCCTGTGCATGTAAACCTTGTAGTACAGGAATGTTGGTATGCAGTACTACTGTTTTAACCTCAGATCTTGGCGTTTCCACCTTGCGTGATCTTTGATACTAAAATGCCTCAGGTCACAGCACTCTCTGCTTATGCTTTGTTGGTCCATCTTCTGTAGTGACTCACGTCCTGTTCCATCCGATTAGGGCAAGACAGAAAGAAGGCATTGCAGTGTGACAGATATTGCTTCCAGCCACTTCCTCATCCAGCAAAAATATGTGAAGGCAGTATGGGTCAACAGAGCACTCTGTGACGAAATGGGAGGTCCCAGTGTGAATCCTTCCATAGCCACTAACTCATTGTGTGACCTTGAGCAGTCACTTGACCTCCCTCCACTTCACTGTCTCCCAGTAGTGAAACTGAGTGGAAGAAGGACCCTACTGTAATTGAGATGTTACATCTCAGTTGGGCTATCCTGTATAGCAAAGCTTTGCAAAAACCTCAGGAATCAACTCTGTAAACTTTCTACTTTAAACTCAGCAAAGTTTTACATTTTCAGTTAATTTTCACTGGTTTGATGTGAAGTGTAAGTTCTTTAATTAATGTCTGCTTTTGCCCTCCCCACTGTTGAGTGCCTTTATCAGATGGCTGTGGAGTGGCCTTACTACTGTGGTGACCACACAGCATTACCCAGCCTCAGTGTGGGTGAACAAATGATGTAGTAGGTGGGGATAGTCTTTAGGGGTCAACATTTTGGGCAGCTGGCAAATAATGGTGTCTTTTGGGCACATTTGTCCAGAGGTCCGAGACAAGCCTGGCTCCCTGTGATCCTTCTGCATAAGCATGTGACCCCAGCTGCACCTGCACCCCTGCCAGCAGCAGCCCGAGAGGATTTTGTGTTGTGTGTTGATGAGTCTAAACTGGGATCCAGGGTGCCAGTCCCAGTACCTAGACGGAGATGACCCCTGTCAACCTGAAATGAGAGTGAGAGACAGCAGTGTGGCAAGGTATGGCCACATGGGGTGGAAGAAAAAAGGGAATTTAACAAAAGTGACAGAAGATAACAATGCCCCTGTCCGACACTGCACTGCCTATTAGACACCAATGTGGTCAACAGATCCAGTTGGTTTCCTGTTTCAGTTGCTCATCCTGCATCTTTGAACATTTAGTAGCTCGCAGCTGCACAGCTTGTTTACTAAAAATACAAAGTAATTAGTGTGTCTCCTCAGGCCCTGCCTCTAATCCTCACATATAACTTATAAGAGAATTGCCTTCATGAAAGTCCAAGGTATGCATCGTCTAACAACTCTAATGTACTTTCAGTTCTAAAATCCTCCCCATGTCCTGCACCTACCCTTCCCAATATGGTCACTATTTTCTGCATTCCAAAAATACAGTGCAGCCGGGCAGCTTTCTTCACTTCAGCATCTCACCAGCATTTCCCAGAAGATCTTTCATTGCATTTTGTTTTAAATATATCTTGTGTTTTCTGAAATTTAGTAACAACTGTGTTGTGGAACTTTAGTGCAATTCTTATCTCATGATCACCAGGAGCATAGTAAATACAGGTTACTCACCTGTAACAGGAGTTCTAGGAATGGTATATGTTGTTCATCCACACTGTCTAGCAGGTTCCTTGCCACTTTAAAACTTGCGGAAGGTCTTCAAGCTGGCTCCTCCCATCCACCCGGGTGGTAAACTCTCGCTCCACCCATGGCGCCAGATCTAGCCGCTGGAAGCCAGATTGTATGTCGAAGCTGGGAGGTCGGATAGGTCGTTTGGATGAACAACATATACCATTCCTAGAACTCATGTTACAGGTGAGTAACCTGTATTTCTAGGGACATGGATATGTTGTTCATCCACAGTCTAACAGACTCCTAGCAGTTCTCCGGGAGGAGGGAGGCAAGGCGCACACCCGCTACTTGGGAAATAAAGACTGGAGAACCGAGGCCCCAAAACCAGCATCCTAGCATAACTCAAGGTCGATGTGGTAGTGGGTGATGAAGGTGTGTGCTGACTTCCAGGTAGCAGCCCTGCAGATTTCCTGGATAGGGACATCCTGAAAGCAGCTACCAATGCAGCGGTATGGCGGGTAGAATGAGCTCTTATCCCTCTGGGAAGCTCCATGCCCCCAACCTATAACAGAGATCTATGCAGGAGGTGACCCACCTGCCTATTGTCCACTTGGCTGCAGGTCTGCCAGGTGCGGCTTCAGCGTGGGTGACAAACAGCTGGCGAACCTCTCCCCAAACTTCAGCAGTCCGCTCCTTATAATAAGCGGCGCTCTTCAGGGTCCAAGTATGGAGCCTATATTGAGCCTCTGAGGTGTGATTGGAGTAGAACATGGGCAGGGTCAACACCTGGTTAAGGTGAACTCCGACACCACCTTCAGAAGGAACTTGGGTGGGCGCAGGGACAACCTTTTCCTGTGGAAGACCAGATAAGGAGACCCGATGTAAGGCCCTGGAGCTCTCCATCCTTCTGGCTGGCCGTGATAGCCACCAAGAAGGTGGTCTTCCACAACAGGTGAGATGTCACACTTGTGCAGCAGTTGAATGACATACCCATGAGCTTAGCCAATACCAGTATTAGATCCCACAGAGGTAGAGGTTCGCTACCGGAGGGATGTGTGATCAAGGCCTTTAAAAAGCGCCAGACCACCTTCTCCTCGCCATCGACTGCTTCGGCCCGCCCAGTAAGCAGAGATGGCTGCCAAATACACCGTAAGGAGTTGTCAACAGAAGCCCTTGCTAAGAAAGGACCACAGGTAGTCCAAAATGCTTGCCAAGGAACAGGAGGAAGAGGTCCAGGCCCTTGCCCTGACACCAAATGGAGAATCTCTTCCATTTGAAGATGTAACACTTACTGAGTACGACTCCTTACAGGGCCTCAGCGATGTTGAGGACCTGCGTCGAAGACCCAGGGTCTGGAACTCTAGGCGCTCAGGAACCAGGCCATCAGGTGCAGGGATTGAGGGTCGGATGGAATATCTTCCCTGATTGACTGAGATCAGGTCCAGGCGGGCTGGAAGCTGCCTCAGAACCTGGAGCTGAGACTGAGGAGATCTGGGTACCAGAACAACTAGGGGCCAGTCTGGGGCTACCAGAATCACCTGGCGCCTTGTCCCTCCTCGCCTTGAGAAGCACCTTGTGGATCAAGAGAAATGGGGAAAGATGTAGAAGAGGCCGGTCCACGGCCTCAAGAGGCATCCTGCAGTGAGCCTGCTGGGGGTGGGCATGGGAAACAGTCTCAGCTCCGCATTCTCCTGGAGTCAAACAGGTCCGCCTGAGGGTGCCCAGTGGGAGAACGATCTTGTACTACCTCCGGCAGGAGAGACCACTCGTGGGACGCAGCCCCTATCCGGCTTAGGGCATTGGCCAGGGTGTTGAAGGCTCCCACCACATGAATGGCGGGAGATCATACTCCAGGCTGCGCCAGTGACCAAATGCAGAGAGCTTCCCTGCACAGGGCATGGAGCATGTCCGCCCTGGTGGTTCAGGTAGTACATGGTGGTAGTATTGTCTATCTGGACCTGAACCACTTGACCTCATAGAAGCGGAGCGAAGCCAGTGAGGGGCTAGATGAACTGCTTTCAGGTTCCAGCAGGTAGATGTGGCATGTGGGACTCCCAGGGGACCAGAGGCCATCGCGCTGTGTGCTCCCCAAATGGGCACCCCAACCCATTAGAGAGGCATCGGTTGATAGAGAGACTGTCGGCTCAGAGTGGACAAGCGGGATGCCCTCCTGCAGATGTGCTGGAGCGGTCCACCACTGGAGGCGTTCCACGTCCCAAGGTCACTGTCACTAGCTGATCAGAGGATGAAGTGCTGTGACCATTGGCTAGCCAGCCCCATTGAGGGGACTCATGTACCAAGCGGGCCCAACAGACTACGCTGGTGCAGGCCGCCATGAGGCCCGAGGCGCAGGAAGCCCGGGCAAGGTGCAGTTGCCCAACCTGAAATGACTGGGCAGGGAGGAAAGAACCTTGGGCCCTGTCCACGGGAGCAGTGCTCTTGGCTCGTAGAAGTCGAGCTCTGCCCGATGGTGTATCACCTGCTTTGCATGAGTTCCGACTTAGCCTCGTTGATGAGAGGCCAACTAGAAACAAACCTGGAGGGCCAGATCTCTGGACCGCTCCACCTCCGTTCTGGAGGGGCTGCAATCAGCCAGTCATCCAGGTAGGGGTACACCTGGACCCTTCAGCGCCAAGAATGCTGTCACCACTGCTATGCATTTGGTGAAGACCCTGGGAGCTAGGAAAGGCCAAGGGCATGTCCGGATCTCGAAGGGATCCCTCTGCCCTGAAGCGGAGGAATCTCTGGTGGGACGGATGGATAGGGACGTGAAGACGCGTCCAGAAGGTCCAGAGAACAGAGCCACATGCCATGTTCCAGGATGGGATTATCTGAGCCAGAGTGAATATCCTGAAGGTCGAACCTAGGAACCTGTTCAAGTTGTGCAGGTCGAGAATGGGCCAACCCCCACTCCGTTTTGGGACCAGAAGTACCTGGACACAAACCCCGGGTCTGGAGGAGGATCCTCCACCTTCCTGATCACCTCTTTTTCGGGGCAGAACCCAATGCTCGGCTCGGCGAGCTGACAGACCAGGCTGGGACGTAGCCCCCGGCGGCGGCTCGGAACGGGGCCTGCTTGAACTCAAGGGCAGGCCCTTCTACCACCTCCAACACCCAACGGTCCATGGTGATAATGGACCAGGTGGAAAGGAAGTGGCGGAGTCGTTCCCAGAGGGAACCCGAGAGTGATGAGGCTGGGCGACACCCTCAACCTGTCACTGGGCGGCTTAGAGGAGGGACCAGCCGAGGACCTCCTGGGCCTTTACCTCCTGCTTTCTATTGGAGGAAGCCATGAGGCTTGAGCTTGGGATGCCAAGCGTGAGCCTGCTGGCCCTGGTGCTGGTGCTGTTGGGTCGGATGTGCCACAGGCACAGAAGGACGAAAGGACTTATGCTGCTGTTGTCAGTGGCTCTTGTCCTTCTGGCGGAGGTGACCGAGTCAGAGTGGCATTGGACTTTCGATCCGCTGGAGGTGACCTTCCACTCCAGGACCCGAAGAGTGAGTCCCCAGGAAGGGACATCCGCCAATTTGTGCTGGTATCCGCCGTGGTGGATATCCTCAACCATTATGTGTGGCGCATGGTCACCGCGGCGCAACTGATCTGGCACAGAGTCTCCAATGTCCAGAGCTGTTTGGAGCTGCTGTTTAGCCACCGCTCTTCCCTGGTCCCGGTACCTGCCAGACCGTGGTCTGCAGGTTGGCGAAGATGAGGATCACCTCATCAGGGAGCCCATGAGGGCATGGGAGAAGTGTGCTATCAGCACGGCCGAGCTGGCCTGGCGGAGGCCAAGTGAGGACGCAGCATACACCTTGCGCCCAGCATAGTCCAGCTTTTGGACTCCTTGTCAGGGGCTTGTCCACATCCCTAGCGTTCCTGGAATGCCGGAAACGCTGTCGGTGACCAACCCCTCAGAGGAGGGTGTTATGAAAACTCTTGCAAGAGCTAGTAGGGATCGCATACTTCCTGGTCATCCCTACCAAGGCGCAGGACAGGAAGCAGGCCACTGCCAGAGCTCCAGGTGGGGCCAACATTGGCTTCAGCCACGGAAAGGCCTCTGTGGGTGAATCCCTCGGTCCAGTATCTCCGTCAGGATACTTGGCCCGCTTGGATACGAGGCTTGAGCTGCATTCGGTGGACTCCGAGATGAACGAAGCAGACCCATGAAGGACAATGGGCTTTCGTCCATTGACTGGCCCCAGAGGACTCTCAGGTCAGTGGGCCTGGAGAACAGGGAGGAGTCGTCTTCGGACTCCGAGTCTGCGAAAAGCTGCCTGGGGCCTGAGCCACCCTCCACCTGCCGAGGGGCGGTCGGGAGTGAGGGTGACTGACAACCTGTGGGGCAGGCCCTGACCTGACTGAGAGTCTTTGGTCGGTGCCCCTGATTTGGTTGTGGAGGCAGAGGTTCCACCACAATGGTGGGGCAGCTGGTTTCAGCTGAACAACCGGCCCAGGCTTGGGCATCTCGGCTAGCGAGGGTTGTTTAGGTCTGCTCGTGTGACAGCCACTTGATGGCCGGGAAGGCGGCGGCATCGGCTTGTTCCCGGACAGAAGTAACTGCTGCCACATCAGGTCCTCGTAGCGTCTCACATAATTTGCACGAAGCCTCTCCTCTTCTGAGGAGGAAGGCGAGAGACAACAGCGGTGCCACTGCTCGTGCGAGACTGCGATGTCGGTGGGATTGGCTGGACTGAGAGGATGTCGAGACCGAGAACCTCGGTGTTTCTGAGAACGGGTCTGGGAATGGGCGGGGACACCGCTTTCCCTCGGCTCGGAAGCCTTAACTGGGGACTGCAGCACGGGCGCAGGCAGATCCTCGGTCTCCACTGGGGAACTGGTGAAGAGGGTTATGGCTTCACCAGTCGACAGCCCGTCCGGTCGAAAAATCTCGACAGGCGACGGGTGTCTCAGCCGCTGACCTGACGGGACACCATGAAGCCAGCGGCCTTAGCCACAACCTCGACCAAGTCGAGTGTTGACTGTCGAGAAGGGGACCTCTCCCACTCCCCACAACGCCGACAATGGGACTTACCTTTTGAGTCCTTCTTTTGGACCAAGAGGAATGTCCGATGGCCCTCTCCCTTCGTGGAAAGGGATTGGCAAGCTCCTTGAATGAAGCTGAATAGAGGTACCCAGAGAGTGGGATAAATGCCGTGACGAGGAAGAGGATGATACGGCGCCTGTGCACGCCTCCTCCTCAAGGGCGATCATCTCTTGGGTTGCTCAGCTGGGCCAGCTGCCTTGATAACCGTAGCAGACCCTCCTTGACTTCACGGCAGGTAGCGCTTTTCTCGACGCCTAAGCTGTAACCGGGCAGCGCGGTCTTCCAGGATGTTGGCCGAAACGAACGGCATAACCTGCAGGGCCTGTGGGTCATGGTCTAGGCCGAGGCAGTAGACACACATGGAGTGCGGGTCCATCCTGGACATTTTCTGCCTACAAGAACACCACCGAAAACCGGAGTCGATTTGTCCATCAGCCACGAGGGAGAAACTTGACCCAAGTCTTGAAAATTTTAAAATAAGTTTCGCGCAACTGAAGAATTAGGATACAGTCTACACACAGAGCATTAAGGAGGAACCTGAGCTTCCAAGTGGTAAGGAAGATCTGGCGTCATGGGGCAGACCTGAGTTTTACCACCCAGGTGGGTGGGAGGAGCCAGCTTGAAGACCTTCTGGCAATATTTAAAGTGGCAAGGAACCTGCCAGACAGTGTGGTTGAACAACATATCCATGTCCCTAGAACATAGCGATTTAAGGATCATAATGGACTCTAGGTCTATCATGTCCACCCACTCCACTCAGCTTCAAAAGCAGGAATGAAAGAAATAAGCTGTGCAAACCCCTACCAATTTATAAGGGATTGCCTACCCACTCTACTACCCACAGTACCAGTGATGCCCTTCCTGGTAATCAGAAATGTTTCCAGGCTAGGAAAACATGAATATTGAGGCAAACACCAGCTTATATAAATGCCTTTATTTTTCTATAGCTTTCTCCTCCCCATTATTTAGTACCCATCTGCCACAGTGAGAGTCCCCAGTCTGGTGATATGGGGCAGGATTGGTGTGATCTGGTCCAAAGAGATGCCCAGGAGGAGAAGCCCCAGGACAGAGAACCATTATACCTGGTACCCCATCAGGGGCTCTGCCAAGTATTCTTGGGCAGCAGGTAGTTCATCCGGCCTGCACGGCTCATCCCCTTTAAGCCATTCTCTGTAATGCAAGGTGACTAAGGAATAAGACTGCGGTGATGGAGTTGTTCATTGCTGATTCCTCAGCTGACCTTGTTTGCATTATTGAGACCTGGGTGGCGATGACACTGGCCCTGTGCTAGCTTCTATTCCCTGGTTACTCTGTTCTGCATTGCCCGAGGAGAGACGCAGAGGGAGCTGGGTGGCCATCTGTTTTAGATCCGCCCTGGGCCTCACTGCATTCCCAGTGAAAACACTGGTGTCTTTTGAGTGTGTGGTCATTAAGTGTGCCTTGAAGTCAGTGGCAGGATAGGCCTCATCTACTGGCCTCCCGGGGTGTGGGAGCCTTTTCCTGCAGGAGCTGGCAGACTTCCCGCCCGAACAGGTGTTGGAGTCCCCAAGATTTTGGTCCTGGGGGATTTTAAAAGCCTGGTTCAATGATGAATCATTTTGTTTTGGACAAGAGCTCATCCAGCTGATGAATCAGCTGGGATGGTCTCAGGTGGTTATCCCAAGATGCACAATCATGGCTCTGGACCTGATCGTCTCACTTGGACGTGACATTACGGTAGTCAAGGTTGATCTGATCTATTGGTCGGATCATCATGCTGTTGAATTCCTGTGCAGGGTACCCCTGTCAAATAACCCCTCTGTGGAGACTATCTGGTGTTGTCCAAAAATAAATTAGAGGCTCACCCGCTCCAGGAGTCGCTGGATGTCTCGAGGCTTGTTGCTAGCCTGTGCTCAGGATTCAGAGGCTGGTGTTGAGGGCTTATAACATAGCCTTAACTGAGGCCCTGGACCTGATTGCACCATTCCATGTTGCCCTTGACCTCCTGACGTCACTCACCATGGTGTTATGTGGAGCTGCGTCATTGAAGACTAGGGGGCATAGGTTGAGCAATCTTACTTGAAGGGCTCTTGCAGTAGGTATTCACAAATAGGACTAACCCGCCAGGTGTCAGGACCTCACGGAAAACTTCTAGCTAGTAGTCTCTGGTGGGGACCGCCCCACATCAGGTGTCCTGCATCAGATGACATCGGTATAAAGGGTGGTCCCCACACCTGCCTTCCAGTTCTTTCCCGCCCGGCTTCTGAAAGTTCCTTGCAGTAGAATAGCACTTGTCAGTACTTTTGTCGGTTGTAAAGTTTTGATTTTTCTACCCTTTTCTTGATTTTTCCTTTGTTCTTCATACTATCTGCTGTGTATGTCGTCCCCGACACCCTCAGAATTGCATAAAAACAAGTGCCACATGTGTGTTCCCAGCTTCCACACAAGGATGCCTACTTCTTGTGCCTCTTCTGTTTGGGCCAGACCACCCCGTGGAGGAGTGCCAGCACTGCCAGAAATTCAACTCGGCTACCCACAAGCATAGGCAGCAGTCCCTGGAAGCCCATCTCCTCAAAAAATGGCATCCATGGAGAAGGAGTTGAAGAAGCTTAGGTAGGCCAGCCTCCCGAAGGCCACAAAAGCATGACAAGGAGAAGTACCGGGAGCGGATTCGTCATTCACAGCAGCCGCGACTTTGGCTGGAGTCGTAGCCTTACAGGTATCATCTCTTTGGGAATCATTCCTTGGCGGCCGTCTTGGTGGCTACCAAGAAGGTGTCGCTCCTTCCATTGGGCTTGTGCTCGAGCCATTTGGGAGCCTTCAGGAGTGGAGGCCTCCACTCTCATCAAGGCTGCTCCTCTACCACGGCCTTCCGGTCCAAGCGGGACCAGTAAGTCGGACATCGGTCCCACAGACGCCCGCCCAGACAGGGCTGCTAAGTCGCTCACCCACCGGATGACGCCCAGCCAGACCCCCTCTCCAACAAGGCTGCCACTCCTTCACGGCCTTCCTTGGACAGGGAGTCCGATAAGTCGGACGCTCAGCTCCTCTGATGTCCACCCGGACAATGCTAACAAGGCAGCCGCCGGTTCCTCCAATGACCGCCCTGTCAACCTGCCTGCATCAGACCTTGTCACACCTGATGCCCCAGGCTCTCCGCCAGGGATAACCCCATTGTCTACTGAGGTCCCTGCATCCCCCGGTTCACAACCAGGTATTTCAAACCTCCTTCCCCAGTTGAGACTGATGACCTTGGGACACTGACATCAGGGTCCCCCTCCTACACTGGACCCTCTGATGACGGACCCTCAAACGCTGGACCCGACACCGCCAACCCGACACCCTCTTCCAGCATCCTTTGCACAGCGGAAGACCTTTTCTTTCGTCCAGGACCCGTTGGACCCATTCGGCGGTCTCTCTATGCGGCTCAGACGCCTGCAGGACTGACGCTTCCTCCATCCAGTCCGCCAACAGGGCCTCTGCCAGGACCCTCTGCTCCGCCGGAGCCCCTGGCACCAGGGTATCCGACACCACAATACCAGTGCTGCAGTACCTGTCTCCTCCGTATCCGATGCCCATGTACCAGACACCTCAGTACCCAAAGCTGGGCTTCCCGCTGTCTGGCTCACGGATACTCTTATCACGGGTACCCACACTACCCGTATCAAGCCCCTCCTCCCCTCCACCCCACCACCCACCCCGCAGCCGCTGGTGGATCCTGAAGGAGCTTTGGCCTCCCAGGCTGAGGCCAGGCTGAGCTCACCAAGGAGGTCGAGAGTCATCTTCCAACATCGGTCCTCACGCCTGGATCCCCCACGCCGGAGACGGGCGACTCCCTCCCTTTACCCGATGGCAGAGGAGAACCTTCTGGCGCCCAGGGTGGGGAGGACATGCACCTCAGAGGTTCCCCAGAGGGGTGCCTCCCTCCCAGGGAGGAGTCTTCTCTCTTCTACCTCAGGGCAATCCACTCTGATTCTGAGCCTGACCACTCTGATCTTGGGGACGAATCCCATACTCCAGAACGCCCAAGGCTGAGGTACCTCGAAGTCACCTCCAGAGAACCCTTCCTTTCTGGAGCTATTGAGGAAGATCCAGGAGACATATCAGTGGCAATCACTGGAGCCAGACCCACAGTGTAAGAAGCTCATTGGATCTGCCAGAGACCGCTCCTACATTGATTCAACCCTGGACAGAGCCTCATGCCGATCTTGTTTCCACTATTTGGAAATGACCATCTCGCTAGCCCCCTTCTGAGGAAGGCTGGAGGGTAAAGACTTCTAGTCTTCACCCCAAGGCGGATTTGGTTGTGATCAGCATCGCCACTGCCGATCCACCAGCCCTAATCACCTGAGCTCGTCCCCCACCTGACAAGGAATCCTGACTTCTGGATCAGTACTGGAAGAAGATTTACTCCTCTTTGACCCTAGGCATCAGGGCCCTCAACTACATCAGCCACATTTGGAATTTCCATAAGTCCATCCTTAGCTAAGTAGAATCCAAGCTGGACTTCCTTCCTGATTCACAAACTAAGCAGAACTGAGAGACCTGGTCCGTTACACTCGTTCAGCCTGTAGGCACATGCTTCATGCCACCTACGATGTGGTGGACACAGCTGGCAGGAGCTCGGCTTTTGCCAGTGGCTTACGGTGTCATGCCATGCTCCGTGTATCAGGATTGGTTCCTGAAGTACAGTCCGCTATACAGAATGCTCCTTCAGGGGTTTGGTGCTGTTTGGAGGTGATGTCAAGGACATCATAACCGAACTGCAGGAGAAGAGTACTGCACTGAAGTTGGTCCAGACTTTGTACAGCAGCGGCGTCCTTTTCATCGTCAAACCCAACGAAAACAGAAGCACAATCACGGAAAGCACACCAACAAACATCAGGCCCCTTCAGCAACCGAGACCCCTCCCAGCAAAAGTCCACAGGAGCCTCGGCTGCTAGCGCCTTACTACCTCCTGACTCCCTGCCTGCCCCTCTGGCCATTCAGAGGAACCGGTAAGGGGGAGATTCTTCTCCTATCTACTGGGTTGGGAGAGGATAACATCGGATGCTTGGGTGTTCCAGCTAACATCGGCTGGACACTCGATACAGTTTCTACAGAAACCTCCTTGAAAACCACTCCCTCAGACATCTTACTCCCACAACATCTTCCTCTGGTTCTATAAAATCCTATCCCTTCTGTCAAAGCGGCGATAGAGTAAGTCTCCACTCATCTTTGGGGATGGGTTACTATTCTCATTTCTTTCTAGTCCCAAAGAAGCAGGAGACTTGAGGCCAATCCTAGACCTCAGTTCCCTGAACATGTTAAGTGAGTACAAGCGTTTCAGAATGCTCTCCTTGCAGAGCATTCTGCCACTACTCCGGCAGGGACAGTGGCTATGTGCTCTGGATATGCAGGATGCGTGCCTGCATATCCCCATATGCCTTCCCAGGGCAAATACCTCAGTTTTTGCTTTCAGGGGACCACTGCCAGTTCAAAGGCCCTCCTATTTGATCTCTCCTCTGCTTCCAGTATTTATCAAATGCCTGTTGGTGATAGTGGCCCACCTTCATGCCCAGGGCGTACAGGTCTTCCCGTACCTGGGCGATTGATTCCTGCGGCCTTGTCCAGGAAGAACTCCTGCACTCCCTTTCCCTTACTCTGCAGGTTTTACCAGCCTGGGTATTACCATCAACCAGGCCAAGTGCCACTTGGTCCCTGCCAACGCCTCCAGTTTATAGGGGTGATACTGGACACGGCCAAAGGCAAAGCCTTTTTGCCTCCGGACAGGGTCGAGACCCTTCAGAATCAGGCTCATCTTCGGTCCAGTCGCAGGACGGGTTGGAGCCAGGTTAGTCCTCTGCCTCCTTGGGCTCATGGTGGTGGCCATTCTGACAGTTCCGTTCACTGCTCCATATGAGGATCTCTCAGTGGATGCTTCGATTGCAATGGGACCAAACCACGGACGATCTAGACCAAGAGGTACTAGTGTTGGATCCCATGAGCAGGGACTTGCAGTGGTGGATGGTTCAGGAGAACCTGTGTCTGGGAGTTCCATTCTGCATCGCTTCTCCTTCCCAAACATTGACAATGGATGTGTCAGGGAGGGCTGAGGTGCTCACCTAGGGTCTCACAGGACTCAGGGCAGCTGGTCCCTGTGTAAATGTGCTGGAACTGAGAGCAGTCCTATATACCCTACAGGCTCTTCTTCCTTCATTCTTCCGGTCATCTTCTCATCAAATCAGACAACATGTGTAGTCTGGTACCTCAACAAACAGGGAGGAACACAATCCTATCCCTGTGCCAGGAGGCAGTGAGAGTCTGGCATTGGGCAGCCCAGCACGACCTTCAACTGACTGCAGTTCACGTTCCGGAGTAGAATACACCCTGGCAGACAAACTCAGTTGATCCTCAGCCGGGCTCACGAATGGGAGTCAGACCAGCGGGTCGTAGAATGACATATTTCGCCGCAGTGGGGACACCTCCAGGTAGACCCTTTGCTTCCCCTAAAATGCAAAACTTCTCTCCTTTTGCTCGCTCACTCCATTGCAAGACATTTTCTGGCGGGACCCTCTGTCTCTCTGCTGGAGGGACAGATTAGTTATGCCTTCCCTCCCATTCCTTTGATTCTGAGGTCCTGAACAAACTCGGATCAGAAGGGCTCGGATGATTCTCATTCCCCTTCTGGCCCAGGCAAGTTGGTTCTCTCTTCTGCAACAGTTTTCTGAGGAACCTCCTCTTCCTTTTTCTCTGTCGCAGCACTTGTTGACCCAGGATCAGGGGACCCTTGTTCACCCAGGCCTCAAATCCCTTCATCTCCATGCGTGGCTCCTGCAGACATAGCTAAAGCCTGCTTGGAGTCTCTCCTTTAGTAGCGGACATTTGGTGGGGCAAGGAAGCTTTCCACCAGGTCTAACTATGCTTTGAAGTGGAAACAGTTTTCCATCTGGGCATATTCTAAAGACTTAGAGCCTTTCTAGTGCCCAATAACAAAATCCTGGATTACGTGCCTCACCTCTTGACCTGAGTCTCAGCCATTCCTCTTTAAAAAAGTCCATATGGCAGCTATCTCGGCATATCACATTCTTTGGAAGTCTTTAAAACTTTCTTAGAGAGGTTCTCCACTTGAGACCCCCATCTGCAATCCTGCCCCTCCATGGGATTTGAATTTTATCCTAGAGAACTCACACTGCCTCCCTTTGAGCCGGCAGTGGAAGCAGACTTAAGTTCCTTTCTTGGAAGACACTCTTCCTAGTGGCCAACACTTCTGCTCGGCATATTTCTGGCTCCAGGCCTTGATGTGTAAAATACCGTGTTTGATTTTCCACAAGGAATGTGTGGCTCTATGTTTCAACCCCAAGTTTCTCCCTAAGGTGGTGGCTGAATCTCGCTGGCTCAATCCACTGAGGTACCGGCTTTCTTTATGCAACACTCCAGTCAAGGAGTACCTCTTACACTCTGGATGTTCACAGAATCCTGAGATACTACACCAATCGGACTAAGGATCTCCAGAAGATTGATCAGCTTTTGTTCTCTTTCGCTTCACAAAAAGAGAAGGCAATGCTGTTTCCAGGCAATGCCTTTCAAATGGTTGGTCAGTTGTATCACTTTCTATTACAACAAGTACAACAAGATGCTCCCAGGTCAGGTCAGAGGTCCCTCCACTAGGGGTTGCTGCCTCTGCTGTATTTCAAGAATGTGTCAGCGGCAGACATCTGCATGGCACCCAACCTGGACTTTAGTCCATACCTTTACTAAAACACTACAGTTTGGACATTGCCTCTCACCGTAGAACAGGCTTTGGGTTGGCTGTTCTGCAGGATCTCCTTTGTGAGACCTGCTCAGCCCCAAGGGTTATGTTATGGATGACAATCCTCCTTCCGTTTTTTCTCTTTGTTCCAGACTGCTTGGGACTCAGCCCTATCTGTAAATACCTGCAAGAGCCCTCTCAAAGTAAGATAGTACAGTTATGTAAGAACTACCGTAACAGTAGATCTTCAAGAGAGGCTTTTGCAGTAGGTATACTCTCCTGCCCTCTGTCCCCTAAGTCTCTCTTCTTCCTTTCCATGAGGGCATATCTCTTCCCTCTCATCTTGCCTCTTTTTGGCCTTTGGCGGGGAAAAGAACTGGAAGATGGGCGTGGGACCGCCCCTTTATACGGCGTCGTCCTAGCGGCGGTCACCTGACACGGGGGCGGTCCCCATCAAGAGACTGCTAGCTAGAAGTTTTCCGTGGGGTCCTGGCGCCTGGCGGCTTAGTCCTATCTATGAATACCTACTGCAAGAACCTCTATTATGTAACTGTACTTTCCTGTAGGAGGTCTTGTTCTGAGGGGCAAGGCGGCTTTGAGGCTCCATTATTTGGAGTATCAGTGGACAATCGATCTTAAAAGACTGTGTTTTTGTCTTGGCTGATTGCTGCGGCAGGAAATTGCCCAGTTGCGCCTCCGCACTGCCGATGGTTAAATTATTCATGTCTGTAGTCCAGGACAGCTTTTCTGCAGAAAAATGCAAGCAGTTTGGACATTTATTTGCCAACAAGGTGTCCTCCATCAGGCGTGTATTTCTCCTCTGGTCCAGTTCGTACTGGAGATGATCGGTCTGCGGTAAAGATCTCTTGCTGAGGTGGGTGAGTTTCGGCGGTTTTGGCAGTTGAGGTCCTCCATGTGCTTACCAGCATCGTCCCACTAGCTGTGCCTTGGACCCAGGCCCAACATGGCTTGTCATCAGCTGTGTGGGTTTCCTTGGCCAGGGTTCGTGGAATCATAAATGAGTCTTTAAGTGAGGGTGTCTTTGCTATTGCCTTGAAAGAGGCTGTGGTGAGACCCTCCTTAAAAAGTGAACTTTAGATGACATTTTCTTGAACTATAGGCCGATCTCTAATCTCCCTTTTCTGGGGAAGGTTATCAAGAAGGTGGTAGTTGAACACCCGGCTGAGACTTTGGAGATTCTCTCCATCTATGAACCTCTCAATTGGGTTTTCAGCACCGGCACAGCACTGAGATGGCTTTGGTCAGGGTGGCACATGATCTCTTCATGGCGAGGACAGAAGCAATGTACCATCTTGGTGCTCTTGAATTTATCCTCAGCTTTTGATATGGTTGATCACAGGGTGCTATTGGATCGTCTGCGAACTATGTGAGCACTACCGATGCAGTGGTGTGCTGGTTTAGCTCATATTTAACTGGGCGATCTCATGGCGTTTTCATAGGAATTATTCCTCGGGACTTTTAGCTGCCTTATGGTGTTCCACAGGGTACTAGTTTGGCCCCCTGTTGTTCTCCATGTACATGATGCTGCTGGGAGAGCTCATTAGGTGGTACAATCTGGGGTTTCACTGCTATGTGGATGACACCCAGTTGTACTTGTCTTGTGCCCCAGTTGACCTCTCTGCCTCAAGTATGCACAGCCAGTGTTTGGCAGAGATTAATGATTGGATGTCTGCAAACTGGCTATGTCTCAACCCCGGTAAGACAGAGGTCATGGTGATTGAATCGGGTCATGGAGGTGTTTCCACTGATTGGAGGTTGCTCACCTCAGTAGTTGGTGTCGACTTCTAGTGGTGGTAAGTGCAGTTAAGGATCTTGACATTTTCTAGACAACCGACTGACCATTGAACAATAGGTGCCTTCAGTTGTTCGATCTGTTTTTCCATCTCTGGAATATCGCCAGGATCCGACCGTTCTTGGCCCGATGATCTGGCTATGGTCATCTATGCCTTTGTCACCAGCAGACTTGATTACTGTAACACTCTTTACTTAGGGCTGTCTGGAGGATTGATGTGTCAGTTGCAACTAGTGCAGAATGCTGCAGCCAGGATGTTGAGTGGTGTCTCAATGAGGGATCATGTCACTTCAGTTCTGTCGCTCTGCACTGGCTGCCTGTGAGTTCATGCATGCATCATCTTCAGGATATGCTTGTTAACTTACAAGGCCCAGGACCTGACTACCTTACACAGCTCCTGGTTCCAGAATAGACCTATCCACCCCATACGCTCTGCCAAGGCTGACTTGCTTGTATCCTCCTCTAACCTAAAGTTGGGCGATACAGCTTTCGGTACTGTTGCAACATCTTTGTAACTCTCTTCCACTTTATATTCATGCAGCCAACTCAGTGGAGGCCTTTAAAGTCTGCTAGAGAACTTACAAAAGTAAGGTGGGTAAGACAATGGGACCAGACGGGTACACCTTAGAATATTAAAGGAGTTGGGGAGATACTAGCTGCACCACTGGCAGCCCTATTCAGCAAGTCACTGGATACTGGGAGGTTCCGGAGGACTGGAGAAGGGCTGATGTAGTCCTCTCCACGTAAAGTGGGAGCAGAGGAGGCAGGAAACTATAGACCTGTCAGCCTGACCTCGCGTGGGTAAATTATGAAATCTCTGCTAAAGGAAAGGATAGTAGAGCACCTTGAATCAAGTGGAGCACAAGATATGAGGCAGCAGGGATTCACTGCAGGAAGGTCGCTGTCAAGTAAATCTGATAGATTTCTTTGACTGGGTAACTAGGGAGGTGGATCGGGGAGCAGTGGATGTGGCCTACCTTGACTTGAGCAAGGCGTTCCAATACTGTTCTGCCCATGCCATAGCTGCAGCCATCAGGATACTTCCCAGGACCTGGCTGGGGCAGTTCACCTTAGTGGCAGATACTCGCTACAAGCTGATTGATGTCCCTTTCTTGGGCACTGACCTCTTTGGCCCTGGGTGGAAGGAAATCTCACAAGAACAGAAAAGTTCACCACCACCCTTGATTCTGTGGCTTCATCCTTGAAGGACCCTGAGGCTTAGAAGCCTAAAAAGAGCACCTTCCAGTATCTGTTCTTTGAGCCACAGCAGCCTTTGTTAGCAGTCTCAGCAGGGGCAATACCAAGCCTGGTGCCCTAAGGCCAAGTGTAGCAGTCAGGGGCCTAAAGAAGGGTAGGGAAGTGGTGCCCTCTAGCCCCAGTGCGGTGCCCTCTCCAAAGCTGCCAGTGATGGTTGGGACATCATCCTCCTGCCTGTCAGTTCTGGACCCAGCTTCCTATTCAGAGTCTGCTATTCCACTTCTGGTCACATTGGTCTGTCATCACTATGGACACGCGGGTACTGGAGGTGGTAGGCAGAGGTTGCCTCTCGACTTTGAGGCTCCCTGCTTTACTGCTTCATGCTCCTGAGGTCCTCGGTGTCATAGGATACATTTTCCTCCCTTAGGGGAGAGGTTGCTCAACTCTTTGCAAAGGAGCCATTGTCCCTGTCCCAGACACCCTGGCAAGTCAGGGGTATGTATCCAAGTACTTCCTGGTCCCAAGACAGATGGGGACTGGCACCCCATACTGGATCTGCTAGTGGAACCAGTTCATGCAGAAGCACGTGCTCCAGATGGTTATTCTGAGGCAGATTATACCATCCCTAGACTGGAGCATCGCATGTGGTTCTGCTTCCTGGATCTCCAGGATGTGTTCTTCCACATCCCAGTCCAGCCATCCAGTGATGGTACTTTCAGTTCTGCACAGAAAGGGTTCTCTATCAGTTCCAGGTCATGCCCTTTGGCCTCTTGTCCATGCCAAGGTTTTCACCAAAGTGTATGGCGATGGTGGCACATTCCTGCTGCACCAAGGTGTCAGGGTGTATCCCTACCTGGACGACTGTCTGGCAGGTGGGCTGTCCAAGGAGGATGTAGTGCGGTCCAGCGATCTGGCCCTCCAGACAGTCAATATAGGATGCCATCCAGTGGTGGCTGATCCCTCAATATCTGGAGGAAGGAATCCCATTTGTCTGCCCAGAGCCGACTGTCACGCTCACTGTCATGCTCACAATGGACCTATCTCTGGTAGGGTGGGAGCATATCTGGGGAATCACAGAGCCTACAGGTTCTGTTAACCCAGTGAGTACCATCAATTCATCAGCCTACTGGAGCACCATGCAGGGTGGCTAGCTCTTAGAGACTTTGCTACTCTTGTCAGGGGTCAGGTCATGCAGGTTCAGAAGGACAGCACCACAACCATGCTTTACCTGAATAGGCAGGGTGAAACTCACTCTCTTCCTCTGTGTTGGGAGGCCCTCTACACCTGGACCCTTGTGCACAGTCTGGGTACAGTCTCCTGGGACACATGTCAGGAGTGAACAGTCAGCTGGCAGATGCTGTCAGCCAGGTAGAAGAGACTTTGCAGAAGTGGTCCCTGCATCAAGAGGTAGTAAGCCACCTGTTCTCCTGGTGGGGCACCCCTCTGAAGGATCTCTTGCCTATTGGGAGAACAGAAAGCTGAGGCTCTTTGTGCCTACCCTCCACAGTCCAGGACACTGCTGGGGGATGCTTTCACGAGGCCCTGAACCCCGGCCTTGTGTACGCTTCCCCTTCCCCTTGATCCACAAGGTGGTGTCAGGGCCCAGAAGGACAAGGCACAGATGATATTGATGGCTCCAAACTGGTCCAGACAGTTCTGGTACATGAATCCCCTCAGTTTGAGCAGCAGGCCTCTGTGGCGGTTGCCTCTTAGCCAGGACTTGCTGACCAGACAAAGGTGAAGGTCTGTACCCAGACTTTCTCTCCTACACTTTATGGCCTTGTTCCTAGAGTCTAGAGTTCCAGGCCTTGGGTCTTTCAGAAACTGTGCTCCATGTTGTAGAGATCTCCCAAAACAAATCAACTCACTGGTGCTATGCCTGTAAATTGAAGAAGTTTTCCATTTAGTGCCAGGGCAGAGAACTTGATCTCCTTGCCTGCCCAGTGGTGAGCATCCTGGACCACCTTTGGTCCTGCCCTTAGTTGTGGCTGTGGTGGCAGCCTCCAAGTTGCACCTGGCAGCCATCTCCTGCATATCGGATGTGGGCCGGTATGCTGACGGTGACCCAGGAGAAGGTGGACAGCTGCCTTTTCAAGGGCTTATTTTATTTATTTATTTAGTTAAACATCAGTTTAGAAACCTTTGAGCCAGAGGCTCATTTACAAAAGTACCTCGTCACAAAGAGGACATCAGAACAGTAGTACAAGGGACACAGTACTTACAAACAAAAAGTTACAGTTCAATTACAATTTTGTTTCGATAGAATACAATCTCACAAACAAAAGATAACAAAGGTGCAAAACTTGTATTACGGGAGAGCTGGTGGGAGTAGAAGGGAGGAGATAGGGAGGAGGAATAGTAGGGAAAGGAAGGGGAGCCGCTCAGTGAGCATTGTCAAACAGAGTATATATATATATATATATATATATATATTTTTACACTAGGCTAGCGGCAGGTGCATTTGCGAGCTAAGCAGGAAGTTTCTGAGCCTGGGCTAAAGCAAGCTAAGGTTAGTGAGTTTGAGACACTGGCAGGGAGGAGTTATACCAGTGGGGCGCGGTAGGGGAATGCCCTCTGACCTTGAGAGGTCCTGGCTCGGAATAACTAGGGTAGCTCTTGGCGAGCTGCTGCGTGATCAGGGTCGGTGCAGCATCGGCGAATGGAGTTGGATAGGCCTATGGGGGATAGGCCACGCAGAGGCTTTAAAGGTGAGCTGGCATGTCTGATACATGAGTCGTTCTTCCAGGTTGAGTAGGGTAGCCAGGGTGTACAGCTCACATGTGTGAGTGAGTCTGGGAGCACCAGTGATAAGTCTGCAGGCCTTATTAACTGTGAGGCGAACCTTGTTGAGGGCAGTCTGATCTGCTGAGCCATAGATCGGAAGGCCATAGTCAATGAGAGACATGACAGAGGAGGTGACAGCCAGGTGGAGGCATCAGGAGGAGGCATTTCTGTGCGGTAAAGAATGCCTAGCCGTGAGTTGGCGACAGAATTTAGGGCAGATATATGTCCATGGAATGAAAGTGCAGGGTCAAAGGTTATACCAAGATATTTATAGGACTGCACCTGGTCAATGACGAGATTGGTGTGGAGTGGACAGCTAAGGGAAACTTGCTGTACTTATTTTGGGGTGGGAGAAGAGCATCGTTTTGTTTTCTTAAGGTTGATAATAAGTCGGTGCTCAGTGAACCAGGTAGCTGCAGAATCAAAGACTAGTTGGAGGGAGTTCTGTAGCAGCATAGGGTCATTGTGGGAGGCAACGAGAACAGCATCATCAGCATAGAGAAGCATCTTACCCATTACAACTGCTGGGTAGGGAGTTAAGAAAGAGTGAGAATAGTAGGGGTCCAAGAATGTGAGCCCTGCACCCCAGAGCGAATGGGGCATGTTTCAGAGAGAGTACCGTTGACTTTCACACATTGGGAGCAGGCGAGAGATAGCTGGTGCACCAGGAAACAGGTCCTGAGGCAAAGCCTATTAGGTCGAGGGTGGAGAGCAAAGAGGATGCTAAATGGTATCGAATGCTTTAGACAGGTCAATGAATATAGCACCAGCCAGGGCACCAGAGTCCAAGGAGGCATGGAGGAAGTTGGAAAATTCCAGAGTGCTGTATTGGTACTATGACCTGCTCTGAACCCATGTTGTTCAGGGCAGAGAACATTGTACTTACAGAGGTAGTCAGAGACTTGGGACGCCACAATTTTCTCTAACGCCTTAGAGGGGAGAGGATTGAGATGGTCGGTAGTTACCGGAAGAGTCCTGTCACCACCTTTATGGACAGGGTAACTGTGACAATCTTCCAGGCAGAGGAATTGTCTGAGACAGAGTGATTTGTTGAAAATGCACGTAATAGGTAAGAGGACCTGATCCAGGACCTGACGTAAAGGCAGGGATCAAGTGAGTCATTACCGATGGTGTTACCTTTAGGGCTTTTAGCAAGTAAGGCCTAGCTTCTTGCATGGTGACACGACGCAGGTGGGAAAGAGGGCGGGCAATGGGTGGTGGTACAGATGGAGGAGGTGGACTGAAAAGTTACCAGGAAGTACTGAGCTAAGGTCGGTAAAGGAGTTATTGAGGTGGGTGGCAATGAGGGGCAGGATCAGAGGAGACGGTACCATTGATGTTGAGAAGAGAGGAGAGGGGACTGGGAGTGACCATTCAGTTGCTTGATGTTGTCCCAGAAGCACCTGGGGTTCCCCAGGAGGAGGTAAGAGAGGCTTGGTAGTATTCCGCCTTTGCTCATGGATGGCCCAGGTGCACTGGTTGCGGGCGGCAGCATAGGACTGCCTGTCAGCTGAACGGCCACACCCACTACCAGCCCGCCCCCAGCAAGTTAATCTTTGCCTGTGCTGCATATTTAATCCCCCCCTCTCTCTTCATTCTCCTGCAGAGACCACCCTCCCCTGAGGAAACCGAGGTCGCGAGGGCCTGCTCTGAAGCCCTCCTGCCCGCAGGAAGCCCTGAACCCAGACACACCAGGTAATTTCTACCTTGATCCAGGCTGCTGCCACCACTTGGCCACATCTGCATTGAATGGCCACAAGCTCCCCTGCTCAGCGATGAATCTCGGCCAGAGTAGCACCTCGAGTTGCTGCCCAGGCTCAAACGAAGCAGAACTGTTACTTTGTGCCTGATTTTGAAACTTTTAAACGAACCAGCTAAAACTATTTGCATTTGCCTGTAACTGTATTTAAAAGCTTAGAGTCACTGCAAGCCCAGGACCTGTGTTCTATCTGAAATCCCCCTGTGCAAATCTCACTGGGGACTGTTTGTTAATTTGTAAAGTGCATTTCCAGTTGTAACTGAATTACCCCCTGTGAAAAACTCATTTGGGGACTGTTTAACTTCTAAGTGCTTTTCCTGTGTGCAAATTTCAGTTTGCCCTGCTAGTAATCACCTTCTTTTTGAATCACAATAGTACCTGATAGCCTCCAGCCCATTTGCTCTTCTCCCCACCCACTACCAGCCTGCCCCAGCAAGTTAATCTTTGCCTGTGCTTGATCTTTTTTTTTTTTCCAGTTTTTTCAGGAGGCTCAGATGTTCATATATAAGCAATGCGCAGCCCAGGAGATTTCAGGGGAGGACCAGTGCTGCCAGGCCGGGATTGGGGTGGACATTGCCTGACAGGAGCAGGAGGAGGAGGGCTGATCTGGGGAGTGCACAATGGCGGGATAGCTTTCAACGATTGGACAGCTTAGACCACCTGTCTGTTCTAGTGCATGAACCACCACCACTTTGGACCTACTGCTGGTGCTGTGTGCTTACAGTATGGGCAAGCCATTTGAGCATATGCACAGGTGTGAGATGTCACACCTTTCATGGAAGATGTTTTTTTGGTGGTTATTACATCAGCCAGAAGGATCAGTGAGCTCCAGGTGCACTTGGAGTCTCCTTACCTGGTCTTCCACAAGAACAAGGCCATCCTTGCCCCTCACCTGGAAGTTCTTCCTGAAAGTTGTATCGGAGTTTCACCTTAACTAGGTGATTATTTCTTAATATAAGGAGCACAAGGCTGAGTTCAGGGTAAGGCTTGCCAGCTGTTTGTAACATACATTCAAGCCGCACCTGGCAGATGGGCAGCAAAGTGGACAATTGGCAGGTGGATAACATCCAGTATCGACCTCTGCTAAGGTTGACTGGTGGGAGCCTCTAAGGGGCTTAGGGCTCATTCCACTAGATATATCACTATCTCGGTGGCTGCCTCAAAGACATCACCATACAGGAAGTTTGTAGTGCTGCTACCTGGAGGAAAGCACATACCTTCATTTCCCATTACAACATTGACATTGAATCATGTTGGCATGCTGCTTTGGGACCTTAGTTCTCTAGTCTCTGTTTGCCAAATGAGGTGCACTTTGACTCCTTCTCCCGAAGAACTGCTAGGAGTCTGACAGAGTGAGGATAGTGAACTCTATCCATGCCATAGAAATATAGGCTACTCACCTGTAACCATAGATCTTCCATGGAGTGGTCTCTTGCAGTAGAGCAATATTTTGGGGGTATCCAGCAGATGTCGTTGTGGTGCAGCAGCTCTTCTAGCAGTTTTTCACCAGGGACCGCCAACACAGTCCTGTCTATATAAGAGTGAGCTCCTGGTATCCTCAGTTCATTTTCCCGCTGTCTTAGCTCGCTAGCAGGTGCAACTGTTGTAGCAGTCATCGACAAGAAATTTAGAACTAAGATGAACGTCACAGATTCTTCAACAAAACCAAGCATTATTTCGTTGTGGTAGGAAGATATACCACTTTGACAACAACATACTTTATATAAGGTGACTGGAACCCACATGGAACCAATTCCTGCACTTTATGTCAGGAATTTAATCAGGCAACTCGTCAATGACGGTTGCTTGAAATTAAACAACTTTTGATGGAGCAGAAAATGTCTCTTAGAGAACCAGGGGCTCCTACCAATTGCTCCCCTCTACTGGTTCTCATTCCAGGCAGAAAAAGGAGGAGGAGGAGAAACCCTCCTTACACTCCCTGCCTCATCGCCCGTTGATGGCCACTGTTTTAGGTGTCCCTCCATCGATGGGGTGTCCTAAACACTTCTTCATCGGCGGGGCTCATACCCTCGTTGGCGCTTTCCAGCGCTTTAAATGCAGTTCAAATTGTAACTGCTCAGTTGATGGAGGCTTATACCCTCTGTCGATGATGCTTTCCAGTGCTTTACATGCAACTAAATATACAGCTGCTCCATTGATGGGGACTCTGCTCCGTCGACGGCATCTGACAATTTAAGTGAAAATAACTTTTTCCCCTGCAGGCCGTCGACAAGATCTCGCATTCCTCAGGGAAGCCTATGTCTTATTGACTGTCCTTTGCCTTCTAAATTACTTGGCTTCTATAAGGTGGGTTGACCCTGGTCTTTACCACCCAGGAGCAAGACCTGTTCATGCTACTCGTCCCATCCTCTATTACCCCACTTGTGTCCTACACCCCTTCTCAAGAAAGGGACATCACCAATGTAGTACGACATGTCTTGCATGCCATGCAGCACTCCCAGCCCTCTGAAGAGCTGGGTGATCCTCCCAATCTCCTTCTCCTCCATCTGAAAGATTCCTTACTGACAGGGATACCATGCCACCCTGGTCTCCTTCTCCTTTCATAGAGGACTGTTTGTCAGATGACCAAGAATTACCGCTAATTTCCCCAGTGATCTTGAGCATGAAGAGTTCCAAGAGCTGGATTTTCCCAATTCTGACTCTCCCTATCCGGAAATCTCTTCTCTGGATGAAGACCTGCCTATACCTCCCACAGCCTGTCCCCAGATGACCCGACCTTTACTGAGATGATGGCCCAAATACAAAAGGTCATGGGATTCTCAACTACTGAACATGACAAACAACATAAGGATATGGCAGAATATCTTGAATTACCTGAGAAGCCCTTTTAATATTTCCCCATTAATACCAACTTACCAGAATGCCATGCTGGCTGCTTGGCATCAGCCTTCAACTATTACAGCTGTTCCTCGCAAGCGGATCGTCTATACCAGGCTCCTCTGACCACCCTTTCTGTCAACTGTTCCAGGGCAGATTCTGTGGTCATTACTGCCGCTCATGACCATACCAAAAACCCAAGCACATAAGCTCCTTACCCCTGATAAGGAATCAAGAATAGACTATCTGGGAAAAGGTCTTTTCCTCAGGTACTATGAATATCAGAATCTTGAACTATATGGGTCATATGGTAAATATCGGCATACCATTGGGTCCTTTGCCATTGAGCTTATCAAGAAACTCCTCCTTCACAGAAAGGGATAAATTACTGGCTACAGTGACAACTAGTAATTCTATCTCCTGTCACCTTCTCAGGTTGGGATATGATGCGTAGATACCTCAGCCCGACTTTCAGCCACTGGTATCCTTGCTTGGCTTCGCGTTTCAGGCTTTGCACCTGACATACAACATAAAGTAGCTAATGCCCCTTTAACGGGTCCAAGCTGTTTGGGCTAGGTACTCAGGCTCTACTGGATGACTTACAGGCATCAGGCAGAACCCTCCATTCAGTCCAAGGCATATATCATGCTCCATCTACGACCTACCGTACTCAACAGTCTTCTTATTCCAAAAGAGGTGGAAGATACAGAGGTAATAATAAAGGCAGCTTCAGAGGTCATACTCAGTCCACCAGAGGCAACATCTCTGCTGCCCAGGATGCCTGCTCCCACCCTTTGGGTGGGCTGCACAGCCCATCTCCCAGTGACACACTAGGGTTTCCCCGCCTCTTGACCAGGCCTCGGAGGCTGTGGGGTCATTTGCCCTCCATCAGGAGGCCTGGCGAATGATCACTTCAGAAAATGGGTACTTCAGATTATACAGAAGGGTCATACTCTAGAGTTCCTCTCAATCCCACGTCCTTGCCCACCATTGAAGATTCACTATCCTCCAGATCATATACCCATCTTACAGGAGGAATTGACGCCCTTTGACTGAACAGGCCATTATCCTAGTGCCCCTTCTGGAACATCAAATGGATTTTGCTCCTACTTCTTTCTGGTGCCCAAATGAATGGGAGATCTCAGACCAATACTGTATCTAAGACAACTGAATCTTTACATTCAGTACAAACATTCTTGCATGATCACCCTACTTGCCATCCTGCCGATGCTAAAACAGGGCAATTGGCTTTGCACCCTAGACATGAAGGATGCCTACTTACATATCCCCATCCACCATGCCCACCGCAAATTTTGTGATTCCATCTACTGGGACAAAATTACCAGTTTCAACACTCCTTTCAGCCTCTCATCAGCCCCCAGAGTGTTCACCAACTCGTAGTAGTGGTGGCAGCAGCCTCACGAAGAAAAGGGCACTTCATCTTTCCATATCTAGATGATTGGCTAATCAAAGAAGACTCAAGGTAGCTCTGCTTGCCTCCCTAGATGCTAACCTGAACATGTTCGCAGATCTGAGGATCACAGTTAGTTGGCCAAAGTCCAGTCAAATCCGACACAGTCTCTCAATACATTGGGGCTGTCCTAGACATACCTCTCAACCTCCCAACCTGACAATGTGTGACAAAGGGCTACAATATTTGTGTGACAAATGGCAAAAATGTGGTACACCCATTTTTTATTGGCCATGGAGTGTCGTACCTGGAGCTTTGGGCTGGTAGTGACTTGCTCAGAATCACACAGACACAGTATGTAAGTGGAGGTTGTGAGAATTAAACCCATGTCTGTAAGTCCTAAGTTCACTCACTGCTGCTTGCTACTCTAACCTCTAGGCTATACTGCCAGCCTAAACAAAGGTGATGGTAGTAGAAGGTGAGCACGACTGGCAAGCAGGACGTGTGCAAGTTACAAAGCACGGGCCACGGCACTATGGAGCTGCTCAGAGGAACAAGAGGTCAGGAGCTGCAGAAACACACTCAGCTGCAGCACAAATTCAGCCCATACTGAAAAGCAGTGGACCCTCCATATAACAGCACTGTCCTGCCCTGTATGTTGTTTTAGTCTACGCAAGAATTTTCTGTGTTGCAATACAGAAAGGGGAGGGGTACCCTTGCACAAAACAGCATACTTATCCACAGTCATTAACTAATCTACTTAGCTAAGAGTTTCAAATATTGTTAGCCAGAATTTGAAATGCTGCCAGAATATTTCATGTCAGAGAGAACCTAAATTGCTTGGAATATTATTTGTAAACAAAATGACAGATTTGTGTTTTAAATGCCTATGAAAGCAAAGCAAATGTGTTGAAGCTCACAAGGAACACCATTGCAGCTTGTTTTCATAAATTAGAAATTAATATATTCTCAGAGAGGAGGAATGCCTTTCAACACTGAGAATAGTTTATAGCTGTGGTTAGATCCTTGGCTGTGAGCCTGTGACACAGGTGATCTCAGGTCGAATCCCACCACAGCACCAGATGTAGCCTGCACCAAATAGGCTGAGCTCTGGCATCTGCCCCTTCCAGCTGACAAGCTGCCTCAGTAGGAACACGGTGCTGCACCTCAGCTGGGCTGCAGAAGGTGAAGAAACGAACAAAGTCCCTTTCAGGAATATTAGAGCTGAAGGTTCAAATCACTAGTATGGGCCCTCACCAAGAGAACCCCGCCCACCTCATCCCCCAAAACAACCAAAACAACCAAAATGGGCACAAAAAACAAACAGAATACTAACCCCCCAGTTGGGTCAGTCTCAGGTGGCGTTTCTTCTGCTGCTCCTCGCTCTCTGTCTCGGAAGTGCGTTAGTGCGGCTTGTTGTTCGGGCTCCGGCTTCTTTCCTAGCACAGCGATTGGTGCCGTCAGGTACTTTAGTACAAGCGGCCCTACCCCAAAACAATGCGATGCTATGGTTCTCCTCTGGGCAGCAGGCTGCTTTACTAGCCTGGCAGCAGACCTGAGGGGGACCTGATACAGCCAGCAGCAGCGCTGGTGGGGTGGGCGACCTGGCTATGCTCTTCTCTATCTCTCCCGACACCTCCCCAAGCCCCCAACATCAACGTCATTACTACTACGACAGATGTGAGGAGTGCCAGAGATTTAATGGAGGAGAAGAGGAGCCAGCCCAGGAGGATTAAACAAAGGAATCAGTGGAATGCTGAGCAGTGTGGCAGCGTGGTTTGGTGTTCCGATGCGGAAATAAAGCGGCAAATGCGGGCGGCGGTACAGGCAGACTGCAGGGCTCTCAGAATCCGAGCGTCATGCAAAATCCGGTACACTTGAGAGGTATGGTCCTAGATACAGTTACAGCCAGGGCTTTCCTCCCTCCTGCCTGTCAGGATGCGCCTTATATCTCTGGCGTTACATGCGAGACTCAGAAAATAGTCACAGTCCGACAAATGCTGCGCCTTCTGGGTCAGATGTCTGCTGCATCCCTATGGTGGCATTAGCCCGTCTCTAAAGAGACCTGTCCAGTGGACCCTCCAGAATCAATGGTCCCAAAAAACAGGACAGTTTGAAGACAAAAATCAGGTCGCGCCCTCTCTGAAGTCAACCCTAACATGGTGGACAATTAGAAGCAATCTGAATCAAGGAATGCCTTTCCGTGCCCCCCATAAATGCCATGGGCGCTTCCCTACAGGGATGGGGTGTGCACTTCAGTTCTTATCAGACCCAAGGCTGGTGGTCCACTTCTCCCCATCAGTCTCACGTCAATCCCCTAGAGATGCGGCGGTCCGTCTAACCTTCAGGTGTCCTGGCCCTACCTCACCCAGGCTCGTTACTGGTCAATCAGACAACACTGCAGTAGTGTTTGCCTCAGCAAATAAGGGAGTGCAAATCGCACCCTATGCAAGAAGACCCTTGCAGTTTGGCAAGAAGCTATCTGACAACACTTGACGCGAACAGCTGTTCACTTACCAGGACATTGTAACCAGTTAGCTGACTGGCTGAGTCGCCAGTCCACAACTCACTGAATAATCACTTCACAAGCAAGTGCTCCAAGAAATCTTCAACCTATGGGGCACTCCATAGCTGGATCTGTTTGCCTCCCCAGTGAACTACTGTCTTCCCAGGTGTTTTCCATTATCCCAAACAAAAAGAGCGGTATATATAGATGCCTTGTCCCAACCATGGACAGGACTCTTCTTATATGCCCCCCATCCCTCTCCTGCACGGACCCTACTGAAACTACAACTAGAACCAGCCACAATGATACTCACAGCCCCAATGTGGCCTCACCAGACGTGGTTTCCCTACTCCTTCAGCTGTCAGTATGGGACCCTGTTCTGTTGCCAATCAGACCAGACCTTTTGACAGAGTCAAGGGTCTCTCTACATCCCAACCGGCAGGCTCTACACCTTCATGCTTGGCTCCTGAGACACTTTCATAGCTAGACTACAAGTGTCTTCTCCCTGTTACCAGTATTCTCTTGGCCTCCGTAAGCCAGCAACAAGAACAACATACAATTCCAAATGGAAACACTTTTCCATATGGTCAGACTCTCAATCTTTGGACCCTTACTCCTGTCCACTGGTAAAGGTTCTGGACTACCTGGCCTCGCCATCTGGTTTAGTTACTCTTCCATCAAAGTCCACTTGGCAGCTATCTCAGCTTTCCATGAACCTCTGGATGGCAGGTTACTGTACCAACATCATCTAGCCAAGATGTTTTGAAAGGAATGCTTCATATCAAACCTCCTATTTGAAGACCCACTCCTCCGTGGGATCTCAATTTTATGATAGAAAAAGTGACCCTTGAGCCTTTTGAACGAGCAGCCACTTAGTGACCTTCATTTTCTATCCATGGAGCACCTTATTTCTGGTGGCTGTCACTTCTGCTTGACATATTTCTGAGCTTTATGCCCTTGTGTATGAACCTTGCTTAACTTTCCACAAAGACAGGGTGGTCCTTAGTACAGCCCTTCCTTCCCTTCCTAGAGTAGTCTCGAACATACTTAAATCAGTACTTTGAGCTTCCGGTCTACTATTCTGACTACTCCAGTCAGGGTGAACATCTACTACATTCCTTAGATGTCCATCGTATATTATGCTACTATACTAATTGGACAAAGGCGATTAGAAAGACGTTTCAACTGTTCGTCTCTTTTGCCCTGGTCCACGACGGCCTCCTGGTTGCTAAACATACTCTTTCATCCTGGTTGGCAAATTGTATTACATTTTACAAAAATACAACAAGCCTTTACCTGGACCTGTCCAAGCCCACTCCACTAGAGCTATGGCCACCAGTGTGGCTTGCTTTAAGGGAGCTTAGATTCCAGTTATCTGCAATGCAGCTACCTGGTCCATGATTCATACATTCACAAGGCACTACAATCTGGATATTGCCTCACGATGTAGGTGACCTTTAAGCTGTTTGGTCCCTACAAGGTCTCCTATCATAACTGTTCTCATATGGGCTTTACTGCTTGAGTTCATCCCAAAAGTATTGCCTACTGCAAAGACCACTCAGTGGAAGATAGTACAGTTACACAAAAACTTACCGTAACAGTAGATCTTTGAGGGTGTCTCTTCAGTAAATATTCCACCCTCTGTCCCCGCCTTCTCTAAGAGAGCAAAATTCTGGTCCAGTGACATTGGGTTGGGACTCCTTTGGTTCCTCGGCTTCCCTCTGTCCTCGCTTTGAGCTGATCAACAGGGGAACTGGGGATATAAGAGAACTGCCCACTCTTGTATAGGAAACAGGAAGCTGATGTCATGTGGGCGGTCCCTGGTGAAACACTGCTAGAAGAGCTGCTGTACACCACAGCGATCTCTGCTGGATACCCAAAAGTATTACCTACTGCAAGAGACATTCCTCAAAATCTACTGTTATGGTAAGTTTTCACATTACTGTACTTTCTGGGTGGTATACAGTTCACATCCACACTGCCCACCCTGCCTCCCTGACAAATGGCACATAGATCTCTGCTTTAGCATCGAAGGTCTGACATCCCAGGATGGAGTCAGAGGATATACTGCCTGGTGGGAGGAGCTTAGCTTAAAGATGTCCAACTGATATTAGCATTACAGTGGAACTGCCAGTGTGGATGTGAACTGTATACCATCACTAGAACTATCATTAATGGCGAATAACCTATATTTTGCTGTTATGCCCCTGTGTTCTCCAGAGGCCCCTTCCTGCCCTCCCACAGCTCCATCACCAACCTATTCTGGGACTCTCTCTCTCCTCCATTGCCCCATGGGTAATCCCCTGGGGCTCTGTCATCAGGATCAGGAGGCCCTTGAATCATCCTCAACCCTTTTGTGAGAAGAGGTGCTACAGTCAACTGTGTGGAACCTACAGGAGAATGGTGGATCATCCTGTGATGGCTGAGGTATTCTTTATTGTTTTCTTTCCTGCTCCTTGGAAGATGCCATTGCATGTGGTGGGGGCCACAACCAAAACACTGCTGCAGGCCAAGTCACCAGAAGATTTAAGGTGGGCTTAAGGAACCTCAACAGACACTCCTTGCAGAGCAGAGATTGCAGAAAGGTGAATATATACATAGGTGGTCTTTAATGCAGTGGGGACCCAGATTGTGCAGGGCTTTTAATGTAGCCAGATCCAGATCATGCAGGACCTTTAATGTAGCTGGGACCCACATTCTGCAGGGTCTTTAATGTAGCTGGGACCCATATCATGCAGGGTCTTTAATGTAGCTGGGACCTAGATCAAGAAGAGTCTTTAATGTTGCCAGGACACAGATTGTGCAGGGCATTTAATGTAACCAGGGCCCAGATCATGCAGGGCCTTTAACGTTGCCAGGGCCCAGATCGTGCAGGGTTTTTAATGTAGCCTGAACACAGATCATACATACCAAAAATTCCGAGCACTCACAAACCTCATAAAAGTGGCGCCCAAGCTTTATGCTGATTATTCTATGATTTATTGTTGAACAAATAAGCTGACAACCTGTCCTGCCTGACATGTTTCAGGCAAATTAGTCCGTTATCAAAGGTTGTTTTTGCTTTTTGGACCCAGATCATGCAGGGCCTTTAATGTATCTGAGACCCAGATTGTGCAGGGTTTTAATGTAGCAGGACCCAGATCATACAGTCCTTTAATGTAGTATGGACCCAGATCGTGCAGGAATTTTAATGTAGCCAGGACCCAGATCATGCAGGGCCCTTAATGTAGACTGGACCCAGATCGTGCAGGGCCTTTAATGTAGCTGGGATCCAGATTGTGCAGGGCCTTTAATGTAGCCAGGAACCAGATCATGCAGGGCCCTTAATGTAGACTGGACCCAGATCGTGCAGGGCCTTTAATGTAGCCAGGATCCAGATTGTGCAGGGCCTTTAATGTAGCCAGGAACCAGATCATGCAGGATGTTGAATATAGTCTGGGCGAGATCCTGCAGGGTGTTTGATGTAGCTGAGATCCAGATTCTGCAGGGTGTTTAATGTAGCGGTACCAAGATCCTGCAGGGTGTTCAATGTAGCCTGGGCCTAAACCGTGCAGAGCTATGTTACACCATCAAGCAAATCTTGAAGAGTAGATGAACTCTACAGGAACTAAGATCCTGTTTTGATACAAAAGATTTAAGTAATTTTCCAGGTTTCTAGAAAACAGAATAACTTTTGGCATCAGTAGGATTCAAATCTCATAGGATGAAAATAATTGAATTTCTGGTCTTTCCTTTCTTTGTTACAGAAGAAATTTGCAGGAAAATGGGCTCTTTGCCCTTAGACTTTATCTTTTCCTGCTGTGAGATCATAACCATCTGCTTGTGTCATCAAAATAATTTCCATGGAAACTGGCTATGATGTCACAAAGCAGAGAGTGTGACTTCTCAGCAGGACTAAGCAACTATAACAGTTGAAGTCTGGGGAAGAAAGTTCCTAAATGCCTTTGGTTAAAAAAATAAATAAATAAAAAGGAAATGTCTGACTCTGACTCTATAAATCATAAATAATGGGAAGAGAAGAAAGAGTAAAAGCGAAAAAGTTGAACTGTATCTAACTATTCTGTTTTTCAGTTCTCCGGAGGCGTTGGCTGCTCTGTAAAAGTGACTTATTAAAGAGCTAGGGCAGACTGGATGGGCCATGGGTCCTTCATACTGTTTGTAGTTATTATTAATTTTTAAAAGTCATCAGCTGTTACTTTTCACATCTGAAGTCAGTTTTATTTTCCCTTCTGCAGACTAGATTTTCCATTTGACAGTAAGTGAGGTGAAGTGTGGCAGTGTACATTGCTCGGAGGCTGACATAATCTACTACTACTCCTCTTCATACCCCATCAGCACTGTGACCTCACACTGACTCACAGTGACCTCACTGAATATGTGTCCAATAGTTACCATAGGTATTTCCTTCAAAGATTTATATATTGTTGAATTTAAAACTGGCATCTTTAGCTTCTGTAAGAAACAAGAAAACTAAATGAGGCCACAAGGTTGCACCTAGGAACTGGAGGACAGTGGACATGGTCCCTATACACAAGGGCAGAAGAAAGGATGAGCCAGGAGCTATAGCCAGTCAGCTTGACGTTTATAGTGGGAAAGATTCTGCGGTCTATACTAAGGGAGGAACTGGTAGACTCCTAGAGGTATGGGCCCAGGGCTCCAGACAAAAGGGTTCATGGGAGGCGGGAAGGACTTGCCAGTTGAATCTAGCTGACTTCTTTGACTGGGTGATCAGGGCAGCTGATATGGGACAGGCAGTTGATATAGTATATTTATTTATTTATTTAGCTTTTGTTAACGGGTAAATACACTAGACAAGTATTACGCCTGTTTTCAGGAACGACCTGGGAGAGTACAACAGAATAGACAAGTACAGAATAATACAGAAACATCATAACAGAATGGCAACGTAAAAAGTACATTAGATAACATTATACAAGGTGTCACAAAGTAGTAAGGCATGTAGTGACTCCTATGTCAAACAGTGGTAAAGTACATAGAATCTCCAGTTATTTGGACTTAGACAAATATAACTCATTCAAGAGCCTTGGCGAGAAATTGAATCATAGGGACAAGCAAAGTATCACTGGCAGGACCTTTGAAAAGCACACAGATCCAGTTGACTAAGGACATTGCACTAGGGAGGCTTGGGACACTCTTGCGCTGAGGCCAGCTTCAGGAACCCGACAGGGATTTTCGAAAGCACTGATGGATTTCAACATGGTGTTTGACTGAGTCACTCACAGGAAACTGTGGAGGAAGTGAAGGGATATAGGGCATCATTCTTACCAATAGCACAATATGCGTCTGAACCATCCTTTAACTCGACCCAAAATGGACACCTGGAGAGAATGAGTTGATGGCCAAGAAGAGTCCTTCACCTGTTGTCAGATTTAGTCACTTGTGATGCCACAGTGAGTGAGGTCACACTGCTGTCCAATCCAGTTAGAGAACTGGTCTTCACATCACACCTAACACTATCAGACAGTAAACCTTCTTATAAACCAAAGGAAAAAAACACTACTTTAGATATAAAAAGTAGCTAGCTGCCTTTTTGTAGCTTTCTTTTTCTTTGCTTCACCTAGTTTGCCCAATTCAGCCATGGCACGCTCCCAGCCCCACCACTTGCCTTCTCCTGGACTTGCTCTCCTCTTTTACTCCTGGCTAACCCCTAAAGCCAATGCCATCAGGGTAGCAGCATCCACTACAGATGTTGTGTTCACTGCAAAGATGGCCACATCACTCAGTAGTGGGAGGGGCGCTGAGAGCCCAGGCATCATACTGCAATGGATTGGGGGGGTTCGCATGTTTCTCCCATCCCTGAGGACATCAACATATGGACATGATGCATGCACACACGTGGGTGCTCGTCAGTGCATATTACAGCCCCACTGGCATCCTCCTCCCAGTGTTCTCTAGCTTGTACCGCCATCTGTGGTTACCCATATGGCAGCAGACACTGTGGACCCTTTGTCCCCAAGGAGAGAGAATTCTCTGGGGTGCTTGAGTTTTGGCTGTCCCTCCAGCACAGGCTTGTTCCCTAGTCTGGTGCACCACTGCACTGACTGGCCAGCTACAACTGGCTGCTTTTACAAAGTAATAACATTTTTAGCCAGCGTGTCGGCTCAACGGTAATGCTGCTGGTCACAACACTGCAGAGCGGTGTTTGGGAAAGTGTAGGCTGCTGAGGGCTGGCTGGGGAGGCGAGATTGAGTGTCAAGGGACTGTTCTTCCTTCCTTCCGGGGGGACTGCTTTTGCTGCATGGCTGTCACCAGGTAGCAGCTGGATGTCTGGCATTCTTGCTTGCCATTAGACACCTGCATGCACATGTCTTGCATGTTGGCACCCGTGAGAAAACGGAGTTGGAAGAAAGGCCACAGTCCACCCTTTGCTGGCGCCCCAAAAACTCGGGCATGACTGTCACGACAGGCTACCCACCACTATATGATCCTAGGTAAGTGGGATATTAAGTTTGTGAGAAGGTCAGTAGCGGGGTTGGGGAGGGGTGCCATTGGCAGAACCGGGATTGTGAAAATGCTGTATGAAAAATAAATGTTACGTTTTTGTCTAATATTTTTGACACTACTAGCTCTGGAAATTCTCTGTTCCAGGCTAGGCTTGTGTTGTCAGCAGAACACACTCCCTACTTTGAGCTGGTATAGCCTGGGGCACACTGTAGAGGCACTGTGTTCAGAATCCAGGAAGGGCTCCCCGTCTTGCTTTTCAAGTGCCTCCTGAGGGAGCCTGGGGAAGTCAGTAAGGCATGGGTGACCACATGCCACTGGCTGTCCGCCCCATGGGTCATGTTATTCTGCAAGGGAGGTTAGTGGGACCTTAATAGGTAAAAATCCACTACTGCTGTGTATGAGGTTGCTCGCCCCACGTGACGACGGCCAGCTCCTCTCAAGGCAGAAGCAGGAGCAGGTACAGCATGGGTCCTACTAATCGGGGTTCCCTAGGGATGTTGCAAACCCAGAAGAGCTGTACAGGGTTTCAGAGAGTTGCCCATAAAATGGATAGGCTGTGACCCAGACTTTTCTGAGCTGGAAGGAGGTTTGGGTTAATAAAGAGTGACTTGTAATTCTCTTTGTCGGGAGTATCACCATTCCAGGGTGTTCACGTTAGCTCATTCAAGTACAGCCCAGCTGCATTAGTTCAGTTTATATTTCACACAAAACCCTTTGAAACTAGCGCCTATTTTAAAAGGATTTAGGGTCAAGTACAACCAATACTAATGTATAGCAGCAGACATAGGTAGCAATGCCGTACAGTTGGTGTTGGGTATATAGGACTACAATACATTTGTATAAGGTGCAGTGTACATAAGATATATTGTAAGAGTATGGCAGATGATCAGCGGTAGCAGTTACATAATCCAGATGGAGTGGCGAGGACAACAGATGGGTTTTAAACAATTCAACAGAGCTGCAGACGCTTAAAGTATCAGGCAGGTCATTCCACTGTTTTGCAAAATGGTACAAGAAACAGTTTTGACCTAAGGTGATCCTCTTGTGAGGAAGCAGTAGGGTGTGTCACACTATACCTCTGGTACTGTGTTTATTATCAACATAATTGAACATAGACTGTAGGCCAAGAACAGCAAGCCTGGTAGAGCTTTACTGCCTATGACCAGGATGTGGTAGAGCACCCATGAGCTGAGGTTTAACTAGTTCAGGCTGCTGTACAGTACACAGGTGTGGGTGTCGTTTTGAGGCCCTAATGTAAAGTGGCATGCCCTGTTAGCGGGCCCAATGCTGAATCACTCTCAGACCCATAGACCATGACCCCATAGTCAATAATGCTTGCAATGAAGCACTGTACCACGAGTTTCTTTATCTCCAGCAGAAAGTTGCTCTTGTGCCTATAGAGGAATCCTAGCCTTGAGGTTAACAGACTTGAGTAGGTAGTCTGCGTGTTCACTGAGCGACAGGGTACTGTCGAGGACAATGCCTAGGCACTTAAAGAGCTGGTGACATGATTGGGCAGGCAACTCATTTGGAAGTTGCTTCCCAATTAGCTAAATAAACCAGTGCTACAATTTTTGGGCCAACATAAATACTTAAATTTTAACTACAATTCCCAGCTTGTACCTTCCATGTATGAGTTGAGCAGCCATCTCAGCGCTGCAGCCTCACCCGAAAATCAGCTGTTTGATGACGTTTGGTATGGAGCAGGGCTGCAGGCGCTCTATGAAACAGTAATAGATAGGTATAGGATCAGGGAGGGCTGTCAGACTGTGCCCATTATCTTTGCACTTTGCTGGCAGTTCAACATGTATGGGGATAATTATTCTAGACCCCATACATGTAGAACTGTCAGCAAAATAATAGTTAATACAGTTTGACAAGCCCCGATCTATTCCTACATTTCATTAAGTATGGTGATAAGGAAAAGCTACTTTGTTCCAATTTGAATGTAGTCAAAATGTTCAACTTCCAGCTCTCATTTGTTTGTTCATCTGAAAATCAATTATGGTAATGAAATAATAATTTCCACTGGCAGACTTAATGTAGAAGGACAGCAGGCATTGCTTCCAGACCAGCCTCATTTACCTGTTATGTCACTTCACAGGAGCATGGACTGGGAGTCTGGTACTAAAGAGCATCCTTTGTCACTGCTACCATCTCATTGTGCATTGTAAATCTCTCCGATTTAACCCAGGAGCCCCTGAACGGCAGGCTCTTAGCTCAGTTCCAGGCCAACTGCCTCAATAAAGCCCCTCCCCTCAGGCCTGCAGCTGTTCTCTGCCCCAGACAATGAATTCCTTTCTACTTGCACACAGTTGGAGTGTGTGTGTGTGTGTGTGTGTGTGCGCGTAAGTGCAAAATGAAACATCTGTCTACAAGACAGCCGCTGGTCTGTGGCACTGAGCAAGTGAAGTTTACCTTTGAAAAGACAACTGCTATTGAGAGTGGACTAGGAAAAGTAAACAGGCAGTCCCTTGGCTTTGCCAGCTGCTAACCCTTGAGTGGCTGGCGGACTTTTCTCCAGTCACTTAGTGTCATGTTTCATGGCTCCATTTTCTGAGGCCATGTTTTCAGTGTCTGTTGGAATGGGTTCAGAGAAACTAAACATAACAATTTGTTATGGACTTGACACCAAAATTGTATTATTAGCACTCTGTTCAATTAAAATGAAAACAGACCTGACAGAGGTTAAAGAAAACATCTGGAGAACAGTAGAAACCCTGTTTAGCAACCAGTGACAATTTCAAAAATTGTTTGATTTTTACTAATACACATCAGCAGGAATGAAAATCAGCATGACCACCCTGACCACCAAAAACACCAAGCCAGTAACATTTTTATAGAAGCGGGATGTTATGGCATAGAAAGGTTCATCAGCCCATCCAGTCTGCCTAACCCTGCCTATTACTTGCATGGTGGCCCTACTGACCGTCTAAACCCCCAACACACACACCTTTTCTATCTTCCTGCTCTCATAAGGCCCCTGTGCCTATCCGTACTGTTTGAATCACTCATTGCTTTGGCGCACTCCAACGCCTTTGGTAGCGTGTGTGACGCTCTGCCTATCTACTTGTTATTATATTGTATCATATTTATGATATAAATATCTATTCTTTGAAACTTTGCTGGTAAAATATGGCAGCCAGCAAGGCACCCTGGGATATTAGGTTTTGAAAATGTACTGGCCTGCTGGTTACCTCTGGCTTGGAAAAAAAAAAACTGACTTCCTGAGACTGTAAGGACACCAGATTATAACACATTGCAAACCATCAATTTACTTTGAAGTCCAGCAACCAGGATGCCTTTTACAACATCTTAGGAAGCAACAATTTCTAACAGATACCTGTTACATGTCTCACCACTAGGAGAAAATAGCTGTCAGGGTATGTTTCTGAAGATCAAAGGAAATGCTCTGATAGGAAAGAGACGTGTTATAAATTAATATTGCTATCTTTGCAGATTTCAAGCAAGCAGTAAATGACACCCTTTGGAGTATACTTGGTCATGTTACAAGTAATTACAGGACTAACAGTGACCTCATGAGCTGTGACCTCACAGGATGGGAGGGACATTTTGGCCGTACTATCAGTCTGGCTGAAAGGGTGAAATGATCTTCTATCTCTGGACTCTAAGAGAACACACACTGTGTTCTGGACTAAAGGCACTTCTGTCAAAATAGGTAACACCAAACTGAAACTGAGGTAGAACTAAAATTCAAGTACAAGGTGTTTTGTTTCTGTAATTTCCATTTCTTTTGGACTGTAAACACGTATGTATATATGTTCTATGTTTTGTATGTATTTACTTTTTTTTAATTGTAGTAAACTTTTGTTTCCCTAATTCTGCCTGAGTCTTTTTGCTTTTTTTTTTTTTTTTTTTGCATGTGAATGCTGAGACAGTGTTTATAATTCTGACATAACTGGTAAGGAGCTTAAAGTGTTACCATCTCGCTCTAAGGTAAGCAAATACCTAGGTCTAAATTGAGTCAAAGGGAGGTATGAACCAGGCTAGGTGCCCGCTGGGTTAAATATTGCACTGCATTTCCCAAAAGAGGGTGTGATATTTGATCCCGTTAACTGGGCATGCTAGCGAAAAGGGTTCATATTTGACCTTAGGACTTGAAACTAGTAGGTCTTTGGACCCAAAACAGACAGGAGGGTTACCCTGTTTGTTTCCTGTTCACATACTGCACCTCGAGGTTTGGCACTGTGGGGCAGAAGGCCTGACCTGTGGAGTGCATTTGTGACAGTGTGTTGCACCTGTCCACTAATCTTTCTGTGAAAAATACTTTCATATATCCCTCCTGAACTTCCCCAGCCAGCTTCAGTGGATTATCCCTTGTGCTCGTATCTCCATTTAGGGTGAACAGATCATTATAGTTGACCCTATTTATCCCATGAAGATAACTGTATGTTTCTGTCATGTCTCCCTCTGTTCCTTGTCTCCAGGGGTATACATGTTGTGATTTCTCAAGCTTTTCTTATCCGTTTTTCTCCCAAAGCCCGGGATCATTTTGGTAGAAATATAGAAACAGACAGTGATGGCAGAAAAAGACCAATGCTCTATCCAGTCTGCTCAAGTTACCTATTTAGCCACAGGACCTGCTTTTCCTTACTGACTTCCCGGCCGCTCTCAGGGGCACTTGAAGAGCAAGATGGGCAGCTTCCTTCCCACCCCACCATTCTCCTCCCATTTTCTGCCACCCTGAGCAACCACTATACCCTTCATTCTGCCCCAGTCGTGCTTGAAACCACCAATGGTTTTAGCACCTACCACTTCAGCTGGTTGACTGTTTCACAGCTCCACCACCCTTTCTGTGAAATAATACTTCCTCATGTCCTCCTGAATCTACCTCCAGTCAGTTTCCACTTATGTTGGCGTGACTGCGAAATAGTAGTCAAGCTCAATAGTTCCCGCTGTTCATCTTGTTCGTTACTTTAGAACTGAAGGTCTGTCATCTCCTCTCCCTTCTGGTCTCCAGCAGATACATGTTCAGTGCCTTGAGGTGCTCCTCATAGGACCTGCCCTGTTGGTCCTGAATGATTTTTGTTATCCTCGCCTGTACCATCTCCAGCTTATCCCTATCCTTCCTGAGGTGAGGACTCCAGAACTGGGTGCAGTACTCCAGGTGTGGCCTCACTAGGGATCTCTATAGGAAGTATTATCTCTTCCTTCTACTATCAGACCCTCCTGATGCATCCCAGCATCCTACTCACTTTGCTATATGCCTTGTTGCACAGACTCTATTGTTTCAGGAGTCACTGATGATAACTCCACGGTCACGTTCCTCAGCCGTAGTGCTAAGTCTCACCCACCCATCCAGTACTCTGTCCTGGGGTTCTTGTTCCTTAGGTGCATTACCTTGCACTTTTGGCACTAATTTCAAATGTCAAACCTCAGAGCATCCCACTAGCTTTTGTAAGTTACTCTGCATTTCCCTAATTCCATCATTGCTATCCACCCTCATACAGAACTTAGTGTCATTCATAGAACACAGCCTGCCCCAGATCCCTTTGCCAGGGTCGCTGATGATCATATTGAAGAGGACTGGACCCAGGACAGAACTCTGTGGCACCCTTTGTGACCTCTCTTCCTCTGCATCATCTCAGCCCTGTTGTAGTCCTTTCACAGGTGCGATTCAGGAACCTCACACAGTACTCCCAGGTAGGCGAATCAGAGACTCAATGGGGAAGAATTGCTTTCCTGTTTTTCTGCTGATCTATTTTCCTATGCACCACAGCATCCTGTTAGCCCTATCCATTGCTGTGTTGCACTGTGCGGCACCTTTAGGCTTGTTTGCACATTTTGATACATACAGTTAGAGTGTCATGAATATACGTTTATATGTATAGTTACGGTGTCACGAACATGCATTTATATGTTCAGTTAAGGTTTCACTAACAATTTATAGGTACAGTTACATTCACTAATATGTTTGTAGTTACAGTGCCTTCAAATACATGTTTATGTATACAGTTCCTCATCCCTTATGTATGTTTATATGTACAGTTATGTTATATACTGTTATGATGTTACTAATATACACCTATGTATACAGTTATAGTGTCTCAAAATGTTTCTATATATTGTTACTTCCTTACGTATGTTTATATGTAGTCATTAAGTCCCTTAAGTATGTTGTATGTGCAGTTATTCTGTCCCTTATGTATGTTGATGTGTAGGAATGAGTCCCTTAATGAATGTTTATATTTACAGTTACTGTGTCCCTATATGTATATGAGTTTGAGTTACAATGACATTAATATACATTTATGTAAACAGATACAGTGTCCAAATATATGTTTATAAATACAGTTACATCCCTTATGTATTTTTTAACTTGATATACTTTTCTCTCCTGCCACCTGTCCAGCCTATGATCAGTCCTGCCATTGCTTCAACCCCATCACCCGCCTTCTTGGGACTTATTTATTTATTTATTTATTGAAGATATCGGATAACATACCTTTGAGTCAAAGACTCCTTTACAAAGGTCCCATCACCATGTTCCTCCTGGCTTACCACGCGGGTGAGGCCAGTGGAGTGTAGAACCCCTCGTCAGAGTTAGATCTCATGTTGGCGAGGTGCTTCAGTCGACAGTGCGTGGCAGGGAGCATCCATGCTGCGGTTGGAGGATTTATCTACATGTTTCTCCCAGCCCTGTGGATGTCAAGTAAGGCCTGCTGGCGCACATGCAGGCGTGCAACATGTTAGTGTGTCAAGTCTGGGGCCAGTTTCACTGCTGTACAGGATTTTTCTTTGCTGCACTTAGTTTTTCCTGCACCAACTCCCTTTAGTGTGGATTTACTGTTACCAGCTCCACACCACCATGGATCACCACACCAGTGAAATTTGGGATCAAAAATTTTAGGGAAAATGAGATTCCAACCGGACTTTCAGGATCACAGCTAGTGCACTAACACTACACTATGCTGACTGCTGCTAGCAAGCCTGTGGTTAGACACATATGTGACAATAACTGATCCCAGACCAGTTCAGCTGGAAGAAGAAGTGATCTCAGACCAGGTGGCATGGAAACTAGTCTAAGATCAGGCAGCTCTGAAACTGGTGTCAGACCAGTGTGGTCCCATACCAGTCTGGTCTCAGACCAGTCATCAGGGAACAATCTTCCTAAACCTCTGAGAGCCCTCCCTCCCCAAGGATGCAAGCATCCAATGGGACACTCTACCATCCTACCCAGGCTGGTCCTCAGTGACCCAGCCTCATTCCCAAACCGAGATTTGCAGAGGTTGTGAGTGTAGCACTATTGCTGCACCGATGGTCCGCTTCTCTGTGTATGTTATATGTACAGTTGTGTCCCTGATGTATGTTATGTGTACAGTTAAGTAGGATGTCCCCTATGTATGCTTTCATATACAGTTAGTGTCCCTTATGTATGCTTTCATGTACAGTTAGTGTGTCCCTGATGTATGTTATATGTACAATTAATGTGTCCTTAAGCATGTTATATGCACAGGTAATGTGTCATTTATGTGTGTTGTATGTACAGTTGATGTCCCTTTATATATGTTATATGTACAGTTAATGTGCCCTTATGTATGTTATATGTAGTTACTGTGTCCCTTATGTATGTTATATGTAAGTAAATGTGCCCCTTATGTATGTTATATGTACTGTTACTGTGTCCCTTATGTATGTTATATGTGTTAACATGTCCCTTATGTATGTTACATGTACAGTTACTGTGTCCCTATATATATGTTCATATTTAGGTACTGTGTCTCTATATGTTTATATTTAAGGTTACTGCATCCCTTATGTATGTTTATATTTAAGGTTACTGTATCACATATATGTTTATATTTACTACTGAATCCTTTATGTATGTTTATATGTACAGTTACTGTGTCCATGTCTCATATATGTTTATATTTGCAGTTACTTTATTCCTTATATATGTTTATATGTACAGATGTTATGTCCCTTATTTATCTTTATATGTATATACTGTGTCCCTTAGCTATACGTACAGTTACTGGGTCTGTGTCTCATATATGTTATATTTCTCCTTTTACTGTGTCCCTTATATATGTTTGTATGTACAGTTACTGTCTCCCGTAAGTATGTTTATACATGCAGTTACAATGTCTCATATTTTTATATTTAGTTGGTGTAACTTATGTATGTTTTCATTGTGACTCAAATATGTTTATATTTAATGTGTCACTTGTTTTGAGTCTCATCATTTACAATTACTGTGTCCCTTGTGTGTGTGTATATTTACAATTACTGTGTCCTTGTGTGTGTGTGTGTGTGTGTGTGTGTATTTACAATTACTGTGTCCCTTGTGTGTGTATATTTACAATTACTGTGTCCTTGTGTGTGTGTATATTTACAATTACTGTGTCCCTTGTGTGTGTGTGTATTTACAATTACTGTGTCCCTTGTGTGTGTTTATATTTACAATTACTGTGTCCCTTGTGTATGTTTATATTTAGAATTACTGTGTCCCTTTGTGTGTGTTTATATCTACAATTACTTTGTCCCTTGTGTGTATATTTACAATTACTGTGTCCCTTGTGTGTGTGTATATTTACAATTACTGTGTCCCTTGTGTGTGTATATCTACAATTACTGTGTCCCTTGTGTGTGTTTATATCTACAATTAGTGTGTCCCCTGTGTGTGTATATTTACAATTACTGTGTCCCTTGTGTGTGTGTGTATATCCACAATTACTGTGTCCCTTGTGTGTGTTTATATTTACAATTACTGTGTCCTTGTGTATGTTTATATTTATAATTACTGTGTCCCTTGTGTGTGTGTATATCTACAATTACTGTGTCCCTTGTGTGTGTGTATATCTACAATTACTGTGTCCTTGTGTGTGTGTGTGTGTGTGTGTGTGTGTATATATTTACAATTACTGTGTCCCTTTGTGTGTGTATATCTACAATTACTGTGTCCCTTGTGTGTGTTTATATTTACAATTACTGTGTCCCTTTGTGTGTTTATATTTACAATTACTGTGCCCCTGTGTGTGTTTATATTTACAATTACTGTGTCCCCTGTGTATGTTTATATTTACAATTACTGTTTCTCTTGTGTATGTTTATATTTACAATTACTGTGTCCCTTGTGTATGTTTATATTTACAATTACTGTGTCCCTTATATTTGGTACTATGTACAGTTACTGTGCTCTAGCGTATGTGTATATGCACAGTTACTGAGTCCCTCGTGTAGTTTATATATATAGTTATTGTGTCTCATAGATGTTCTTATTTACAATTACTGTGTCCTTTATGCATGTTTATTTATTTGTACAGTTTCGTCTGTCCCTTATACATGTTTATATGTGCAGTTACTGTGTCTCTGTAGGGAATGTGCAATGGCCAGCCAGAAAATACATCACTTGTTTCCACAGAGGGGTGAAACCACAAATTAGTCATTAAAGTCCTGTTTTGTTCAGACCTGGCTGGAAATGGATCACAAGTTCCAGTTCACCTTCAGGTTAAACAAAGAAAGAAAAGAAAATGTCTAACTCATTCACGTTTGCTGCCTTTCATTTATTTTTTCTGTATTCTCCCCACCACACCATTTTTTGTAGCTAACCCTCCCCTTTCAGTCTTAGCGTTTGGCACTCCCCTCATCCCAGTTTGAAATGTGTCCTGTCCCTCCACCCAGCTGTCAAGTTCCTTCCCTATCCCATATCTTTACAATTCAAATGCAGTGTTTTGGCTGTCAGATCCGCCTACATCTGAAACACACCAGAGGTGTTTCTTAGGCACAAGTGAGAGCCAGCAGCATTAGCATCTTACACAGACTAAACAAGCACGTCTGAATTATTTTAAAGTATGGGACAGGGACGGACACAGAGTACTTATCAACTGGGTGAAGTGGGTGGGAGGTTACATATAGTAAAAATACATGGGGGAACCATACCATGAAAATGGTAGCTTCCAGCTTTCGTTATTGAAAGCAATACAGGCCATTGGTTTACAGACCAGCCAATCTTACATATGACCAAACAAGGATAAAGATAATAAGCTGCTGATGTAGCAGTCTTCGAATAACAGCTGGTACTGCACTCACTCAGAAAGTCGCTTTCTGAGTGAGTGCAGTACTGCTATTATCTCCTAGAATTGCCCTGTACAGCTCAAAGCAGTGCAGTATGCAGCAGAAAGTAGCACGTTTTTTTAAATATGCCATTTTAAAATACATGCATTTCGACTTGTAATCGCATTAACACCCAAACAAGCATACATTTCTGGTAATTAACACCCAGACCTGGGTATTGGCCTGAGGCCCACACCCAAGTCAGTGGTTAATCCCAAAGAAAAGTCCGCATGTTCGGGCATTATTGCTTAGGTCTGTTAAGTAGCAGTACGCAATAATATACTTTTTAATGGTTTACTGCCACTTATATGTTGGATAAATAGGATTAAACCACTGTAGACCATTATTTATGGCCTTTTAAATTAGCTCATTACATGATAATGGAACTGTTTCTCTTTGAATTCGGCTGCTTCTCAGTGCAGTTGAGGCCATTGTAATGTCATCAAGCTTGTGAGATCTGCTTTTCCACTACGATGCTGCAAGTCTGAAAATAGAATTATTATGATTATGGAAATGTGGAAATAACCTAATATTTTCGCACTTCCTTTCTAGTGTATTTGGGGCCATTATAATGTCATCAAGAAGTTTGAGCTGGTTTGCCATTATGATGATCCTGGGAATGTGGAAATAACATGATATTTTCACACTTCCAGTATCATCACAAATCTCCATATTGCACATTCTGACCACCTCTGGTCCTAGGGTTGCAAACTACGTCCCTTGAGTTGCACCTGGGAGCTAGTGTTGGCATACAGTGCCATGTCAGTGATGCCAACGGGTCACAGAACAAAGTGGTCTGCCATTTCTATCAGTGAGCGACCACCTATCCCTCGCGTGCAGAAACCACCCCACTTTGGCAATAACTGCTGCTGCTGTCACAGCTAGTGGGAAAACTGTTCAGTCCTATGGACAGATGTGATCTCATGAAACCCGTGGTTTTGGTCATCATCACCTTGGCCAGACAGGCGAGTGAGCTCAACGCCTATCTGTGGAGTCAACATACATGTTTTTGTTTGTTTTTTACAGACAAGGTTGTTTTGTGCCCTTTTCCAAATTACTGCCCAAGGTTGTCTCTTGAGTATAGCCCAAATCAGGCACTCGCTCTACCAGTCTTGACGTTCTTCCAAACCTCACACTTCAGAAGTTGTGTGAACATATCCACATGCTAGGCATTTGCAGGGCCCTGCTCTTCTACCAGAACCATGTAGTAGAATGTTGTGGTCAGGCTTGCCAGCTGTTCCTAACATATGCTGAAGCCACTACAGGCAGACTGGCAGCCAAAGAAATGATTGGCTGATGGACTACTTTCTGCATCGCTCTGTGTTACAGATTTGCTGGGAGGAGCTACCAGTAGGGTTGAAGGCTCACTCCTCACACATACTGCTGCCTCTGATGCAGCTGCCAGGTATATTCTCATTTCTGAAATATATAGGGCTGCCACCTGGTCGAATCCACACATTCATATCCCAGTACAGCGTTGTCTTGCTCAGTCACTGTAATGCTGCTTTAGGTTCTCTGTCCTCAGTCTCTTTTCACCTAATTTGGTTGCGCACCTTACCCCCATTTCCAGAGGACTGCTAGGAATCTGTCTCGAATATGGCTAGTGAGCTGAATCTGTCGAAACAGAGGTTACATACTTGTTACCATAGTTCTACTACAAGTATTCCGTTCATATACACACAACTCATCCGACCTTCCTGGCTAGCCTTGCTTCAGATTCCTGTTTCAGTGCAGAGCTGAGCACAGAGGAGATGGAGCCTGAAGACCACCTGACTGGGTGATTGGAGGAGTCCAGCTTGAGGCTGTTCCAGTGACTGAGCATGCTCAGTGTTGATGTGAACGGAATACCAGTATTAGAACTATGGTTACAAGTAAGTAACCTCCATTTATTCAGCGGTCTTTCTTTACTGTGAGCTCCTCGAGGCAGAGTCCGTCCCACTCTAGTGAGATGTTGGCATTGACATGGTGATGCCTTCCTGCTTTTCCTGGTCTCTAGCTGCAGTGTTCTACGTGTGTGTTCTCGTCTCTCTGGATGCGTGTATAGCAGAATAGAAATCAAGCCCTCAGGCTTCATAGTCCATCTTGTCTTTAAATGCATCAATATTTTTGGTGGGTGTGGTTGTCCGTGACTATATATGTTCAAGCCTAAGCAAGCCTTTAGTTTAATAGGCTGTCCTTTACAAACGTCTGTAAACAAGCTGCGTGTTCATATGAGTAATGTGCATTTGCATGCATGAATTATTTTCCTGTGCATGTGTATAAATGTATGCATGCATTACGTTTATATATGTCTGTGCATGATGCAGAGTGTGTGTGTGTACCATAGTATGATATTTATGTGTAGTTTGTGCATACATCTAGTATGTGTTTATATTCCTTTGGTAGTGTCTGCTGGTGTGTGTGTGTGTGTGTGTGTGTGTATAAAGTGACACATGCATTATGGGTAGTGTATATGTTTATGTATGATATAATGTATGTGTACATCTGTATGTACTGCATGTATTTATGTATGCATGTATCTCCTGAAGGTTATAGTTCTGGGACAGGGCTGAGCACGTTTGCTCAGTTGCTGTTTCCTTTTTCCTGGTATTGGCCTGAGAGGAGACTGCTTTCCTGTTCACCCTTCGGTTTAGTTATAATGGGAGGGAACATGTATTGTAAAAGAAAACAAAATGCAGTTAGATATGGCTGGATTAGTTGTGCAAAGCTGAAAAGCCCTGACGTACTTTTAGGTCTCAGAGGAAGGAAGGTGTGACTACCCAGTGTGTTGAAGGAGTACAGTGAGATGGTTTGTTACATGATTTCTTCTAAAACCCAGCTCAGAACTCTGCAACAGCAAACCAGGCTTGGAAATATTTATTTACTTGTTTCTTTATTTAATATTTGGTAACGGGAAAGGCACACTAGAGTGCGACCCAGGGCAGGGAGAGGAAGTGCTGAAATGAAGAGCAAATAAAACATCAAGTGCATAGCAAAACAAATACAAAATATAATGCAGAACAGAACCAGGTAGCTGTTGGAGAGATGTCCCCGTATATTATACTATAATAGTCATGTACTCCCAACACACACAACTGTAAGTACTGTACACATGCACCATTCACACAAACATACATCCTCTACACACAGCTATACAGATACATAACAATAAACTCAGTCTGGAGATGAGCAACCTCCTCCCTCAGCCCAGAGAGGTGCCTGCAGATGTGACATGGGAATAGTGAGGGTGATGAGACAAATTGCAATGGGAGGGAATAGCAATGGAAGGGGGAGGAAGAGGATGAGCTAAATGGGGACATGGACCGTGATGCTGCCAAGCCACCTGTCTTGTGTAGCAGGTAGGGACACCATCTACAGTGCCGGTGGTCTCTGCTTTAGGACTGCATGCAGGTATGTTTGGGGGTTTTGCATCTTTTTAACATATTGCTGTCATCTGTCCTTGCTTCCTCCAGTGCTCCCCAGAGATGATTATTTAAGTGTGTGTGGGCATAGCCCCTCGCTTTAAACATTATTTTACATGTGCACTAACTTGATATTCAGCATTGATTGTGATGTACCAAATTGGTTTTCGGCAGGGTGTATCGCTGTTGTGAGTCATGCAAAAATATTCACTGTTATGACATGAAACCTCTTATATGAGCAACAGAGCAGTCTTTGAAACACAGCTGTGTAATGAAACTTTGTTACAGCTTCCCTCCTGAATTTATTCACATGCTTTATCAAAGTACAAAGAAAGAAATCAGATTTTGGCTGGTGGCAGTGGGATCACTAGGCTGGGACCGCAAACAGATATTACTGACCTCACGAGCCAATATAGTGTTATGTTTGTGTAACTGTGTTAGTTTGGTTTTGGCCATTCACACTCTCTATTCCAGAAAATTACCACCCTGTAGGGGTACAGAGGCAAGGAACCCTCAGAGAGGGTTCCACCCATAGAGGTGCAAGGGACGATTCCTGTGACTAAAGTCACCTTTGGAATCCCCTTAAAGAGAGAGCACTGCCACTGGAGGGGAGGGAGGATGGTGTGGCAAAGAAAAAATGCTTCACAATGAGGCTGAGAGGAACTGCTTATATAGCTCAGGAGTGGGAGTGGCTGGCTGTTTGGCCACTGAACTCCAGACAAAGCCTTTCCAATTCACTGACCTATGCAGCCAGTATAGTGTTCTGCTTGTGCAACTGTGCTAGTTTGGTTTTGGCCATTCACACTCTTTATTCCAGAGGAATTACCACCCTGTAGGGATACAAAGGCAAGGAACCCTCAGAGAGGGTTCCACCCCTAGAGGTGCCAGGGATGATTCCTGTGACTAAAGGTACCTTAGGAATCCCCAAAGAAATGTAATCGTCCCAAAGAAGAAGGCAACACAAAGTATATGAGCAAGCAGTAACTGTGACATAGGAGCACTAACTGTAACGTAGTAGTAAAGAAGCATAGGCAGTTTGATAATGCAATGAGATGCCCAGTTGGATAATGTAATGAATGCCTAGGGTTGCATAGCATGATACTGATGGTTTGTGTTGTGATTAGGGGATCCCTTAAGGAGAGAGGAATGGCAGGAAATCCTGCAATACCATGCAACAGGGAACTTACCTAAAGAAACTATGAGAAACAACTATGCTAACTAAGTGTTATGACCTGAGGCAATGGAGGAGAGAAAACCCTATGAGGAGGAAATCTCTGGGGATCCAAGGCCAAGGTCACCTTCCTCCAGGCTTGGGATAGTTTATTTAGTGACGGCTCTGCAGCTGCAATTCGGAAAACCCAAGTAAAGGGAGGTGGAAAATATTCCAGTTTGGAGGAAGTCTCCTCCAAACCCTCTAACGAGGCAGCCATGGAAGGTTCGAGAAAACTCTGCAACAATACATGCATCAAGGTGCAAGAGGAGAGCAACAACTACTGAGGCACTCACCTGGCCTACCCACCCTAAATCAAACCAGGTGAACCAGAGGCAGTCATAGGGAGAATGCGGTGAAGGTACCTTTCTAGGGAAACCACTAAAGTCAGTGGCTAATCATTATAGCGGAACACTAGAGCCGAATGACAGTGTCGTAACCACCCTTCCCTGCTAGTCTTAAATTCTTCACCAGGAGCTGCTGTTGCACAGCAGGCAGCTAAAGCCAAGCCAGGGGCAAGGACATTCCCTGCTACAGACCAGGTGAGAAGGATCCTGCCCCAAGTTGGACATGCTCAAAATGCAGACTAAATGCAGAGCGAGACCGTCGGCTGCAGGAACCCTGCACCAGAATAGAATGGCTTGCATGCCCCAGAAATTGACTGAGAGCTGAAGCGGTGAGCTGAGTGAGCACGGAATGCTAAGATCATAATGGGCATTGAGTGCTCAGACCGTCAAAGATCGAGCGTAGACTGAGTGCAGCAGCATCCCAGAGGCTGAAGCTAAGGGGCTGACAGTAGGCATGAAGCAACGGTTTGCATAAGTAAGAGCAATGGTTGCAATGAGCAATAATAGTGTAAGCAAGTGTGGACCATACGTGAGATCAATAAGCAGTAATAGTAAATCAGTCAATCAAAATCATTATTTATCCAGGTGAACATCGTTGAACAGAGCTCATTTGCAAGATGGACCTAGTCAGGAAACGCTGTTACTAGTAGATATATATATATATACATAAAACCAGACAAGGTATTACATGTAGTTTTATAAATTACAAGCAACATACAACACACATGGATAGGCATACAGAGACATTATTTACAGATATGAAAACAATCAATTGATCAAGATCTTTATTTATCCAAGCAGACATCAATACAAAGCGCATTTGCGAGATGGGCCTGGGTGGAACATAGTCGACATAACAATACAAAGTAGTACAATTGAATACAGATATATAAAGAAAACAGGTCGACAAAAACAATAGAACATGCAAGCATCAAGCAGTTCGAGGCAGTAGTGTAAGAGGAGACAACTAGGGAAGAGGAGATAACTAGGGGTGCAGGGGAGAACAGGTGGGAGCAGGGTGTATGCAAGGGGTAGTGGTGGAAACGTATGGTAAGTGGGAGGGTAGCAAAGGAAGGGGCGTGGAGATAGTATCAACCAGAAGGTGCAAACAAAACCTACTCTGAAGATGGGAGACATAGACTGAGGATAAGGTTGGGAGCAAGTGAAGGGAGATGAGGAGAGAGGTGATGGAATGTCTAGAGCTTAGAGAGCAGTGGATAGTACCAGGAATTTTTGATATTTGAGTACTGTGCAGGGTGGAATGATGTAGGTGGATAATGACATCCAGCTCCCTCACCCTTGCAGCTGCATCCACAATCCTGAGGATTGATTTCTTGTCCCTCAAGCCATGGCCTCAGTCAGGTACCTTACCTCCTTTCCTCCCTCCCCAGTTCTACCCCCTAACAATTGAATCCCCACAAGGATTGCTTCCATCCCTGTGGGGTCCTGTGACACCCTCCTGTGAGTCTCCATATTGTGGCGGTTCCCAGCATCCTCCTAGGTCTCCACTGCAGGTGCCTCCATAGAGGAACAATGCTCCACCAGAGTGGGGAATGAATTGTGGAGAGGCACAGCTGGAGGAATGTGCCTCTGTTCCACCATCCTCACCCTCCCTAAGCCCACCGTGGTCCAACCACTCCTCTTTCTTGGCAACCTCTGAGGTAGTGGCAGTGGCCTGGGTGGTCCCTGGGTGGGGGAGCAGGTTTCCTGAATCCTTGCCAGGTCAGCATGGAGATGAACAACCCCTCCCTCAGACCAGAGAGGCTGCAAATAGGGCAGTACTGCTCTGGCTTCTCCTTTCCCAGTTCTGGATATTCTCGCTGCATTGGATTTTGCTTCCAGAACCCTTCCCTGTACCTGTCCCACCCCTCTTGATCCCTCCACCATCTCTGCCTCCACCAACCCCTAGGCAGTGCATTCCAAAGCTCCACAGTAGAAGTCACTTTATTAAGTCCCATATTACTGATGCATAAAATATTATTAAAGCACTTCACTGGGTTCCCAGCTCTACAATAAGGCTCTGTTCTCAGACAGGCTGAATATTTTTGCTCTGAGTGCAGAGAGCATGAAAAGGGACATTGATGCACAGTCAAACATTGTCTAATGAAGATCAGTCAGCAGTTTGACTCAGGCATGTTCAGGTCAGTGTTTTTTACTTGAAACTAAACCAGCCACAATTTCATTTGAGGTAAGCTGCATATATACCACAACAAGCAAAACATGACTCTGTGCACGTATTTGAAAGTACAGATGTTACCAAAAGAAAACCACCAAAATTGCAAGAACTTTTACATCCCCAACTCCACAAACTCCTCCTGCACTGTTCTGATCCCTTTCCCAGTCAGGTCATTTGTCCCTAGGTGGACAATGACATGGCGTTCCCTCCCCATGAAGCTGCTCACCAATCCTGAGGATCAGCTTCCTGGCCATCCAAGTCATGGCACCTGACATGCACCTTACTCACTCTCCCCTCCCTCCCCAGTTCAACCCTCCTAACAATGGAGTCCCCTACCAGGACTTGTTTCCTTCCTCTGTGGGGTCCCATGCCACCCTCCTGTGAGTCTTTTGTGGAGGTTCCCAACATCCTCCTTGGTCCCCACTGCAGGTGCCTCTGCAGAGGAACCACACTCTGCCACAGTGGCATACAAATTGTGGAGAGGTACAACTGGAGAGATGCACCTCTGTTCCACCACTCTCACCCTTCCTGAGCCCACTGTGGTCCAACTGCTCCTCTTTCTTGGCAACCTCTGAGGCAGCAGCAGCAGTGGCCCTGGTGGTCCCTGGGTGAGAGAAGAGGTCCCCAAATTCTGGCCAACTCATTCTGGAGATGAGCAACCTCCTCCCTCAGCCCAGAGAGGTGCCTACAGATGTGACATGGGAATAGTGAGGGGTGATGAGAAAAACTGCAATGGGAGGGAATAGCAATGGAAGGGGGGAGGAAGAGGGATGAGCTAAATGGGGACATGGACCGTGATGCTGCCAAGCCACCTGTCTTGTGTAGCAGGTAGGGACACCATCTGCAGTGCCGGTGGTCCCTGCTTTAGGACTGCATGCAGGTATGTTTGGGTTTTTTGCATGCTTTTTTTAAACATATTGCTGTCATCTGTCCTTGTTTCCTCCAGTGATCCCCCCCCCCGAGATGATTATTTAAGTGTGTGTGGGGGCATAGCCCTCAGCTTTAAACATTATTTTACATGTGCACTAACTTGATGTTCAGCATTGATTGTGATGTACCAAATTGGTTTTCGCAGGGTGTACTCGCTGTTGTGAGTCATGCAAAATATTCACTGTTATGACATGAAACCTCTTATATGAGCAACAGAACAGTCTTTGAAACACAGCTGTGTAATGAAACTTTGTTACAGCTTCCTCCTGAATTTATTCACATGCTTTATCAAAGTACAAAGAAAAATCAGATTTTGGCTGGTGGCAGTGGGATCACTAGGCTGGGACCGGCAAACAGATATTCACTGACCTCACGCAGCCAATATAGTGTTATGTTTGTGTAACTGTGTTAGTTTGGTTTTGGCCATTCACATCTCTATTCCAGAAGAATTACCACCCTGTAGGGGTACAAGAGCAAGGAACCCTCAGAGAGGTTCCACCCATAAGTGTGAGACGATTCCTGTGACTAAAGTCACCTTTGGAATCCCCTAAGGAGAGAACTGCCACTGGAGGAGGAGGGGAGGATGGTGTGGCAAAGAAAAATGCTTCACAATGAGGCTGAGAGGAACTGCTTATATAGCTCAGAGTGGGAGTGGCTGGCTGTTTGGCCACTGAACTCCAGACAAAGCCTTTCCAATTCACTGACCTATGCAGCCAGTATAGTGTTCTGCTTGTGCAACTGTGTTAGTTTGGTTTTGGCCATTCGCACTCTTTATTCCAGAGGAATTACCACCCTGTAGGGATACAAAGGCAAGGAACCCTCGGAGAGGGTTCCACCCCTAGAAGGTGCCATGGGATGATTCCCATGACTAAAGGTACCTTAGGAATCCCCAAAGAAATGTATAATCGTCCCCAAAGAAGAAGGCAACACAAAGTATATGAGCAAGCAGTAACTGTGACATAGGAGCAGTAACTGTAACGTAGTAGTAAAGAAGCATAGGCAGTTTGATAATGCAATGAGATGCCCAGTTGGATAATGTAATGAATGCCTAGGGTTGCATAGCATGATACTGATGGTTTGTGTTGAGATTAGGGGATCCCTTAAGGAGAGATGGAATGGCAGGACATCCTGCAATACCATCCAACATCGGAACTTACCTAAAGAAACTAAGGGAAACAACTATGCTAACTAAGTGTTATGACCTGAGGCAATGGAGGAGAGGAAAAACCCCTATGAGGAGGAAATCTCTGGGGATCCAAGGCCTAGGTCGCCTTCCCTCTAGGCTTGGGATAGTTTATTTAGTAGACGGCTCTGCAGCTGCAATTCAGAAAACCCAGGTAAAGGGAGGTGGAAAATATTCCAGTTTGGAAGGATCTCACTCAAACCCTCTAATGGGAGCGCCATGGAAGGTTGAGAAAACTCTGCTACAATACATGCATCCAAGGCGCAAGAGGAGAGCAACAACTACTGAGCACTCACCTGGCCTACCCACCTAAATCAAACCAGGTGAACCAGAGGCAGTCATAGGAGAATGCGGTGAAGGTACCTTTCTGGGAAACCACTAATGTCAGTGGCTAATCATTATAGTGGAACACTTGAGCCAAATGACAGTGTCGTAAACCACCCTTCCCTGCTAGTCTTAAGTTCTTCACCAGGAGCTGCTGTTGCACAGCAGGCAGCTAAAGCCAAACCAGGGCAAGGACATTCCATGCTACAGACCAGGTGAGAAGGATCCTGCCCCAAGTTGGACATGCTCAAAATGCAGACTAAATGCAGAGCGAGACCGTCAGCTACAGGAACCTGCACCAGAATAGAATGGCTTGCATGCCCCAGAAATTGACTGAGAGCTGAAAGCGTGTGAGCTGATGAGCACGGAATGCTAAGATCATAATGGTCATTGAGTGCTCAGACCGTGCAAAGTCGAACGTAGACTGAGTGCAGCAGCATCCCAGAGGCTGAAGCCAAGGGGATGGCAGTAGGCATGAAGTAATGGTTTGCATAAGCAAGGAGCAATGGTTGCAATGAGCAATAATAGTGTAAGCAAGTGTGGACCAGTACGTGGGTCAATAAGCAGTAATAGTCAATCAATCAATCAATCAATCAATCAAAATCATTTTTATCCAGGTGAACATCGTTGAACAGAGCTCACTTCGAGATGGACCTAGTCGGGAAGGCTGTTATCAGTATATATATATACATAAAACCAGACAAGGTATTACATGTAGTTTTGTAAATTACAAGCAACATACAACACACATGGATAGGCATACAGAGACATTATTTACAGATATGAAAACAATCAATTGATCAAGATCTTTACTTATCCAAGCAGACATGAATGCAAAGCGCATTTGCGAGATGGACCTGGGTGGAACATAGTCGACATAACAATACAAAGTAGTACAATTGAATACAGATATGTAAAGAAAATTAGGTCGACAAGAAACAACAGAACATGCAAGCATCAAGCAGTTCGAGGCAGTAGTGTAAGAGGAGATAACTAGGGAAGAGGAGATAACTAGGGATGCAGGGGGAGAACAGGTGGGGTGGGAGGAGGGTTTATGCAAGGGGTAGTGGTGGAGACTGTATGGGAAGTGGAAGGGTAGCAAAGGAAGGGGCATGGAGATAGTATCAACCAGAAGGTACAAACAAAACCTACTCCGAAGATGGGAGACAGAGACTGAGGATAAGGTTGGGAGCAAGAGAAGGGAGAGGTGAGGAGAGAGGTGATGGAATGTCTAGAGCTTAGGAGAGCAGTGGATAGTACCAGGAATTTTTGATATTTGAGTACTGTGCAGGGTGGGATGAGGTACTATGGAGGACGCTAATCTTGTTCGTGGGAGGGAAAAACAATTTCATACTTCTTTGAATGAGTGGGAATATAAGGACTTGAAGGCAGAGAAGCAGACTGGGGTGCACAATTTAAGAGTTTTTGAATTTTATTCCATAATGCGGGCAGCATGAAGCTTATGGCTTAGCTGCCAAAGCAAGATTTAGCCATAGGTACCTTGAGTGAGATAGATGAGTAACTTCGTAGTGTGTAGTTACCTAATGTACTTAGTGGAAGACTGTTGGTAATGTAATGTGGCAGTTTTTTTGAAATAGCTCTAAAAGTCCAAAAAACAGCGTTTCTCTCTCTCCTGGACTTAAGGGAGGTCCATCCTATGGCCGCATGCAGAGAACAGTGGTGCATGCCATGAGGAGACCCATAATGAACCTCAGGGCTCTGTGATAAAATGTGTCCAATTTTGTCAAGCGATAGATAGGACACTGGCTGTAAAGGAAGTCCCGTAGTCTACAGCGATAGAAATGTGGATTGAACCAGCCATATCTTAGCATCTCTGGGAAGGAATTGACTGATTCTAAAGAAAATTCCTAGCCTCTGCCTTAATCTTTTAGTAGATCTTTAACTTGTTCAGTGAAGGAGAGTCTATGGTCTAGCCACAATCCCAGGTACTTGAATTTTGAGATGTATTCCAGCTTTTCTCTTAATAGGCTGTTAATTTGGGGACTGAGCTAGTAGCTGCTGGGTTAATTGAGAGGGTAAATGGAGAGAGAAGCATCGCTTTTGTTTTTTGGCTTTAAGGAGGATTTTTTTATGAATTAGTTGGCTCTGAAGCAGATTGAATTCGGATTGTAAATCTTCACAGGCCACTTCTGGCATTGGTCGTCATAAGTATAAGACAGTATCATCTGCAAACAGATGAATATTAAGCTTGTTTATACAATTGTCAGTATTGTTACTGTATCTCATAAACAGTAAGGGACCTAAGATAGATCCCTGAGGTATGCCCTGCTGGACAGGTTTAAGAGGTGACAATTCGCCTTCGGCTTTAACTTGCTGAAGGCATCCTGTAAGATAGTCAGTGACCCAATGCAATGATGATGAGTTCATGCCTATAGATTGCAGGGAGAGGAGGAGCAGGTTGTGATCAATGGTGTCAAAGGCCTTACTTAGATCCAGAAATACAGCACAGATATAATTTTTGAGGTCTAACTCCTTTGCCAATCATTAGTCACTTTGGCAAGGAGCCATGATAGTGCTATGGTTAGCTCTGAAGCCAGACTGCATTGGGTTTAATAGATCCATAATTCGAGATGGGACCACAGCTGTGCATCCACTATTTTCTCCAGTAATTTAGACAATACAGGAAGGATGGAGATCAGCCTGTAGTTATTAAGGGCACCGGGTTCCCTGATATAAAAGGGAATTACATGTGGTCTTCCATATAAATGGCAGAATGCCCTGAGACAGAGATAGATTAAAAGGTGGGTAATGGGGATGACTAGTACATGATGGGCAATCTTTATAAAGTATGGGTCTAAGGAGTTAGCACCAGCGGTTTTCCTGGTATCCATTTACAGAAGGAGATCCTCCACCTCTTTCAAGGAAGCGGTTTGGAATGAGAATGCCGAGTCTGTGACAAAGGAATCAGGATAAGAGGCAATGATCTGGGTACGTAGGGAGCACACTGGGGAAATGTCAAATGCTAGGCCTGCAGTGACAAAATAATTGTTGAACTAATCTAAAATCCCCAACCTATCTGTGATAGTTGAATTCCCAGAGTTGATCTTAGTTGGGAGCGGGCTGCCAGAATCATGGCTGGACAGGTCCTTGATAGTTTTCCAGAATTTAGCTGAGCTCTTGGCAGCAGAATCAAATTCTGAACAAAAGAAAGCAGCCTTTGACTCTCTGACCATTTTCATGCAGACATTTCGTAGTCTCCTGAACTGGTTCCAGTCTGTAGGGTGTTGAATCTGCGAGCTTTTCCAAAGCTTATCCCTTTCCAGCAGCATAGCCTTGAGTTCGGGAGAACCACCTACAATCTTTATTCCTTATGCAGGTTTTAACCAGGGGACCGTGATTGTTGAGAGCCCTGACAAGATATCTTGGAAGATGTCATACGCTGAGATGACCATTTTTGCCAGGTAGAAATCCTGCCAATGTAAGGAGTATTTAAGCTCATTGAGGTATGCAAGCAAGTCAAAGTTATGCCTTGATGTCTTCACAGAGAACTTAGATGTGCAAGGGGATAGGGAAGGGGAAGGCAGTAGTGATAGGTGGACCTGCACAAAGGTCTGCATAACATGCTGTATAGCAATAAAACAGCACTAAATTGGGGGCAAGCCAGCCAGCCAGACTTGAATAGCCAAATCAAGGTGACAAATGCTCTGAGGATTTTTTTCGGTGACAAGGCAAGATTTAATAATAAAGCTATATTAACAGCCTCAGCAGGAGCTTAGTAGGCTGACCTCAGATTTGTAACTGCAATAAGACAGGGAAACAATGCTCTGAAAGCAGGTGTAGCCAGGCAGTGCAATGAAGATGCAAGTAGAATGAGAGCATGAATGAGCAGCACAGCTAGGGTCAGAGTAAACTGTGTCAGGTGAAAAGAATTGAGTGTGCAACAAGGACCAGCTATGATTAAGCTGAAACGCACAGATAATGATTGCAGTTGCATTGCAGTAGTTTGAGCATGGTGAGAAGTGTAAAAACACAAGCACTGGGTACAATAGTAATTTGAGTAAACAGTAGCAGTGGCTGCAGTTGTAGGTAACTGAAAGCAGTAGCATAAGCTCTGAGTCGCAGTATGCTAGGAGCTTAGAAACAAAGCCCCACCCCCCCAAAAAAAGACAATCAAAATACAGCAAAACAGGAAACAAGACCCAAAAACAAGAGACACAAAACACAGGAAAGAACATAGCTGGAGGAAAGATACAAACCAGAAGCAGGAAAACAAACACCCAAGTCCAGCAGAGACTCACAGAAACAGCAGGTATGGGGGGGGAGCTCAACCAGCTCAAAGGACAAACCAACACAGCCTCCGGCAAAAAAAAAAATGTTGCATGATGAGGCTGGGAGGAACTGCTTATATAGCCCAGAAGTGAGAGTGGCTGGCTGCTTGGCCACTGAACTCCAGGCAAAGCCTTTCCAATTGTGATGGTCCTCTGATTGAGTAAAAAGATAACCTATTTTATTTTTAAGTACGTCATTTGTTCACTGAACTTAAGATACTTTACTTATTAAGGCAAGTAAAGACCATGTACCCTTCTGTCCAGTGTTTGTGTTGGCTGAATGATGATTGGGCAACGCTGAGGAAAAAGTTGGGTGATAACACTTTAGGGCCATTAGCACTACCTTTTCTGCACCAGTCTGAGAGGTGCAGATGACCTGCAGCTTTGCACCGGTTCTCATTTAAACAAACCATGCATCACTGTGGGTGGCTCTGTTGTGGCTCGTGGCAATTGCATTCTTCTTGGGGAAAATGGAGCGCTGTGACCTATTTTTCTTTGTATGTAAACATGCTGTACCTTTCACATCGATGTAGACTTGTGCTTGTCACTCATACCTATGCACGCCACATGGCAAGAGTAAGTGCAGTCCAAACCCTGGATTTGCCCCAGAAACAATGCAGACCACTGCTACAAACAGGATGTGGCAGCAGTGCAGTCAGAGGAGTAGCCATGTGGTGCAGGCGAAGTGCATCAATCATGATAGCGAAGTGCACCTTTAATTTGCTTTTGTCAGGAGCTTATTTGGAAGTATTGCTTAAGTAATCATAAAGTGTCAGTTTTATTGATATTTGCTTTTAGTTGCTGTCTTCTCTGTGGGACTTGCAAGGTAAGCTAATATAGGGTTCCTAGGTAATGAGTTGAGCATGGGTGAAATAGGGCTTTGGTGTTCTGCTTTTAGCACAAGTGTCCTCTATTTAACACTATAATTGAACATGCAAACAGTAAGCTAGAGTACATATGACATTAAACTGGGAGTACAGTACATTTACACAGGAGTTGCTCACTGAGCACAGGAGTCACTATTTAACACATCACTGTTGGTCACCACATTCCCATCCTCCTACTCAGATTTTGAGCTACCATTTCTAGTGTGTCACATGTGGGTTTTGAACCTGAGCTACTATAGCCTGCTTGGGAGGCCGGGAGGGAAGGGCAAGGCAAAGTAAGGATGGGGGATTAGTATAGCTCAGGGTAGTGAAGTAAGGAAGGTGGGGTGAGCTAGGGAGGTGATAGGAGAAGACCGAGCAGATTAGCAAGGGGCCTATGGCTGAGGAGAGGGACAGCATAATGGACTAATTATGAGTGACATAATGGGGAGGTAGAAGATATTGGAAGGATGGAAAGGGATGACTTGAGGGGTAAGGAACTTGCCAGGAATAGTGATATCAAGGGAGTGGGGAGGGTAACTACCAGGAAAAAAGGGTCCCTGGAGGGATTGAAGATAGAAGCAAGGGGATTAGGCTAGGCTCCCCAGACAGGAGGGTGGAAGAGGGTGCAAGGTAGAGTACTGGACAAACAGGTACTGAAGGGAGTGTGAAAAAGACCAAGGTGGGGGGTGGCGGTGATATCTGTTAGGAGCAGATAGTTGGCAAAAGTATGCAATGCTCCAAAACAGAGGAAGACAGAGTCCTAATATTGGGGATTCCATAATAAGGGAATCAAATGGGGGATTGTGAAAGGAGAAGGAGGAGTTCTGTTTGGCTGGAGTGCATGCCGGGAATGAAAGTGCACAGGGCCAAGCACCTACAGCACTCTTTAGTGAAGAAACATGGGGGGATCCCACACATTGTGGTGCATATAGGCACTAACGATCTAAATGGAAATAGCATGACAGAAGTGCAAGCTAGGTACAAGGAGTTGGCCAGAATTCATCTAGCCGAGGGAACACTGTCTAGTTCTTGGAGGTTCTTCAGATGTCGAAAGCTACTTTGGGCAGGAAGCAGAAAATGAGTGAATTTAATAATTGATTGAGAGAATGGTGTCCAACTATGAGGTATGGCCAGGTGGGGACTGGGGATCCACATGGAAAAATAAAGACTTATTCATGAGGATAGACTTCATCTAAGCAGGGAGGAAAAGAGGTCCTGAAAAATAAACTGGGGAATTTATATGTACCAGGTAGTATTTAAACTAATATGTTGGTGTCTTAAAATTATGGGGTGTACAGTAAAGCACAGCATAGTAGGACAAAAGCCTCTCCCAAATAGGTGAACAGGATGAGAAGATAGACTCGAATGGGGCCTGGGGTAAGGGGTTAGGAAGGACAGAGAAGGTTAGTGTGAGGGGTTGGAAGGTGATTGTGATCAACATAAAGAGTCTGGGGAACAAGATGCCTGAGCTACCGGCAATGATTGAAATTTAACATTCTTTATTGAGCAAATATCAAAACAGAAAACTTGAATCAGACAATGAAAGATAAGAAAATAATAAATCCACCACTTACCCACCCACACACCTAAGCGGAATGATATTAGGAAACATTCAAGGCAAATAAAATTAGAAAAATAGAAAAAAACAAGAAACAATGAAGAACCTGATAGATTGATCCCTAAAGAAATACAAACTTTAAAGTACACTATGAAGTATGTAAGGTGTGTTACTTGCTTCAATGCTTATCAAAAAGAGGTAGTCAATTGTGAAGGCTCAATATCAATGGTTCTACCCTGAAGTTGCATAATAACTCCTTTAGCCACTCACAGTAAGAAATGGAATCCTGATTAAGCCAGTGTGCTAAGACCACCCGCTTAACTGAGAGAGCTATTAATGCCATGTAATATTTCCTCTCTCTGATCAGGACCCTAGTGTAGTCACCAAGAATGCATGTCTCTGGGACGAAGAGACCAGTTGGACCTAATAAGGGTTAACCTGATCCTCAATGAGTTGCCAAAAAGGGGCCACTTTGGGACAGTTCCAGAAAATATGCAGGAAGGTCCCATCCACTTGACTGCACCTGAAGCACAATGGGGATTGAATTCTGCCCATTTAAACCATTTTCCAGGATGTAAAGGACATATTATTGAGAATCCTAAACTGTGTAAGTCAAAAACTGTCCTGGGATACAAACCTATAAATATCTCTCCAGATCATCTGTCACTTGAAAATCTCTACAGGAAATTCCTTGTTCCAGTGCACTGACAATCCATCCAAATTTGGGAAGAGATAAGAAAATAATAAAGAATAAAGGTTAGGCACTGCTTGTGGTTTAGAGGACTGGTCCTGGATAGAGAGAAGAAGTTCATGGTCAGCAATCTCCCAACAATCCAGCACAAACCATGAAGTCAGGACGTCTTAGCTGATACAGCTTAAAGACCTGAGTGCTGGCTAAGTGGGACTGAGTCATAATCTCCAGGGAGGATGAAAGGATCCCCTGATGAAATAAGTCACAAACCCTAAGATTCCCAAACTATGGAATCCAGAGTTCAAGCAACATACATCCCCCAGTCATAAAATTGGGGTTCCTCATAACAGGTTAAGAGATATCACTATGGCGGTCATACTTTAGTATTGAACACAATTGTGCATACATCTTAACTGAGTCAGCTATGATTGTGGATTTCAGAACCTGTGGGAACACCTTCAAGGAAGTAAAAACAGTGAATGGGTGAAATACCTGTACTATGTATTAATTCAATTCTAACTCCAGCCAGATGGGAACATAGGTTACAGAGTGCCCTGATGGGGAAGGATAGGTTAACCACCAAAATATTTTACTTAGTTGGCTGGCAAAATAATAGACTGGAAAATATGGTAGTTGGAGACCCCACTGTGCTTGGAAGCTGTCAATAAAAGGTATTACCTGTGGGGAGTTTTACAAGACCAGATGAAATCTGAGTAATGCTGTGTAATCTATGAAACAAAGAGAATTTGAGATAAACAGTGGGCATATTAAGAAGGTATATACCCTAAAGAGAATATTAATTTTGACCATGTTGATTCTCCCCAAAGGACAATGGTAAATATGTCCAGCACTTAAGATCAGTCTGTAAAGTACACAGCAGGTTGTCTAAGTTGAGTTTCAATAGCTATGAGTCATTTCTTGTAAGATAAATCCATAAAAGCTACAGGCAATAATGACTATGGGGATGGATGTGGCAGCGATCACTGAGACATACCACATGGTGCAATGAATGGGACCTGAAGCTCCCAGGGTATACCACCTATAGAAGAGATAGGAAATTTGGAAGGGGCATTGTGTATTAGGGAGGGACTGAATGCAGCAGGAGAAAGATGTGGATGAGATATGGGCCACTCTACACGCTCCTAAGGGAAGCAGGTCAACCTGGGAGTTGTCTGCAGGCCTCCAACACAATTGGAGGACATTGACAATGAACTGGTGGACAACCTTAGCAGGGGTAGGGGTGGGGTGGTGGTATTGGGGTATTTTAACATGCTGGGAGTGGAATGGGTGGTATAATTTCAAAATCTGTAAACTCACTGGCCCACCACTCCTTAATCCCAATGCGGGTGCCCAAAGCGTGGTTGCCCGATATTGAGATTTTGCCACAGTGGAGCTGGAATCTTTAAGTATGGAGGGTGGGTTGTAGAGCTGCCCATATTGGTGGGTACAGGAGGCAAAGCCCCCAAAACATTAAAACAAATTTACCACGGGCAAAATCCAGTTAGGGCACACATATTTCGTGCACCTGGCATCTGGATTATGAGTGCCAGACTGGTGATTTCGGCCTTTCTAATATATCCTATAGGAGCACTATGGCATCTGCATCTGTTAAAGAGCAAAGCTGCTAGATGACTTCCAGGATGAATTTCTGACTCAACTTGTGGGAGACCCAACCAGAGAGGAAGAATCCTGGACTTGGTACTGGCAGATGGCAACCAGCTTATGAACTTGATAGTGGAGAACCCATTGGCAGGAGTGACTGCTCCCACAATATGATTAACTTTAGACCTGGGAAGAAGTGGAACCAGATCAAAACTACAGTAGTGTACTGTAGGCAGACAGATTTTGAGGAGATGGCTGCTATCCTCAAGGAGCATTTAAAGAAAATCAGTCCGAGGATGGGCACAGTGCATCGCTGGGAGATACTGAAGCAAGGCCTTCTGGAAGCCGTGAAATCCTGTATTGAATCCCACCATAAAAATGCTAGGACTAGGAAACCTTGCAGGTGGACTAGTGAGGTGCAGGAAGGGTGGGGGAAAAAGGATGGCCTTCCGAAGGTACAAGTGTTCTTCTGGTAAAGAGTCAGACAGAGGGATACCATAGCATCTGCAAAGAAGTCAGTAGTACTGTAAGAGTGGCCAAGGCAGCTAAGGAGCTTCGATTAGTGCAAGGGAATTTTATAGATATGGCAGGAAGAGGAGGAAAGTTGGGGAGCGAGAAACAGGCTAAAAGAAGGGGGTTGGGCAGAGGGTCGTGAGAGTAAGCTAAAGTACTCAATGAGTACTTCTGCTTTGACTTTACAAAGGAAAGGGATGGGCTGATTCCCTGGGAGACAGGATAGGGAATGGTGAAGGGGGCACTCATAGATGGTGAGATCCAGGTGGGAAGGGTGATGGATTCTCTTGAGTTCTTGAGGACTCACAAGACCCCAGAACCAGATGGAATCCAATCCATGGTTCTGAAGGAACTGGTGGATGTCCTGACTGTTCCAATGATGGAACTATTTAATTCCTTCCTCCAGTCAGGATGTGTTCCTCTGGACTGGAGGATGGCACACGTTGTGCCCCTCCACAAAGGCGGACCTCGTAATGATCTGGGAAATTACAGACCAGTCAGCCTGATGTCCATAGTGGGGAAACTGATGGAAGCCATCCTATAGGAAAGAATGGTGGAGTCAAATGGCTTTCAAGATGTACACCAACATGGGTACATCCGGGAGATAGTGTCAAACCAACCTAGCCATATTTTTCAAACTAGTGACAAGTTTCCAGAATGGGGAAGGCTGGTTGATGTTCTGTACTTACATAACCCCTAGGCTGCACTATTCTGAGGCTACTACCCTGACTGTATGACTATCCACAGGTTGAGGGCCCGAGATCAGTAACTAGGTGCCTCCACCCAGAGCAATGGTGCTGGGGTTGCTTATCTGCTTTGGTATAGCACTCTGGGAAGCTATAGACACCCACCAACCCTCCTAGTGGCCTGTTATCTAACATAGTAGTGAATTCACACCCAGTTGGAAACAAGAATAATATGCTCACGCTCTTCACACTTACCACTAGGGATGGACTTGCAACAACTTCCTAGGAGACCCCCAGGAAAATAAAGTTAGCAACACAGCAGTACAGTCTTAATGCTGTAACCCAACTAATAATATGCACATTATGAAACAAGACAATCAGATTTATTCAGGGAAAGCGAACAAGGGAGTGATGTGAATCTAGTCAAATGATTTGCATTCTGATTCAAATCAGGTTTCTCTGGCATGCACTTTAAGTCACAAACATACAGTTCCACAGCACTGGGTACCAAGAATATTAAGCAAGCTAGCCTGAAGCATTGCCCAGGGTGACCAGTCTTGCAGCTGAAGTTGGGACCCTTGGGGGAAAGAAAAGGCAGTCAAACATGTACACAACCCAGTTATTTGTAATCCAAACTTGTTGACTCAGTCCTTTGCAAAAACCCAATAAAAGAAGACAATTAGATGGTACCACAATGATTTAAGCTTTTGTTGCAGGAGCTACCCTGATTTGTACTCAGGTTACCAGGAACTGGCTCACTGCAGGTGATATCAGAACCTCATGGTGATGGTCAAGGGTAGAGGAAGCTGGGCCAACATGACACACACCTCCAGGTGGACACAACCTGTGAGATGTTGTTGTGCAGGGAGTCGAATCCCCAAGCCATTCTCTCGATAAAACTGTCTCTGGTGTAGGAGTAGCAGCCTAGGCCAAGATGGCGGAGCCCAGGCAGGGTGAACAGTTCTGGAAAAGTTTGTGATCTCCTGCTGGTGAAGCCTTCAACTGGTGTAACAGATTCAGTCGTGGGAACCAAGTCATGACCCACAGAACACATTCAACACATTTAAATCAGTAACTACTTTGGAAAACAGTTTGAATTCAGTTTGGTTGCTAATCAATAGCTTTACTGCGCAAACTTTTTGATCAAAGTCTGTTTCTCACACACAAACTGGTCAAATCGCTTCAGGAGCAAGTCTTGGTCCAAATCACAAGTTTCACTAACAAACATCTTCTTCTCTTCTGCCACAGTTCCAGTGTGAAATGGACAAGTCCAACTTCTGCAATAAGGCAGCTCAGTGCAGGAGAAAGTGTCAGGAAGGCAAGTCTAGCCTCTTCCCGTTGATAACTCTCGCTCCTTCTGGGAGCAGCTTCTAGAAGGCTCAAGCTGTTCACCCTTCAACCTTCAACTCTAACTGATCCACTGTCTCTTTGCTCACAGGGCATTTCCTTGTAAATCCAAAGGTTCAGTTGGCTAAAGAGCTGTCCAACACAATAATGGTTCCCCTCCAGTTCCATTTGGGTGCCACTAGGTAAATCTACAAGACTGCAGAGTTTTCTTCCCACAAGACCCTGGAGACATGATCCATTGTTGGTTCCCAATGATTCGATTGGTCCAATTACTGGAAGTCCAGGACCTAACATGGTGCTCTTACCCAAATGTTTGAGCTGCAGTCAAAGCAGATTATACAGACTTCTCTATCTTTAATGTAACAGCAAATAAACAGTAAATCACAGTTCCCATATAAGCTCCCTCTGCGCAAGTAACAATTGCAGAATGGAGCAAAATAGAACACTGTCTGGCCAACCACAAGCCTTAAATTGCTCAGACCCAGCACATACCAATTTCTAAACACAGGTTAGCTATTCTCTTAAAGGGAGAGGTGCACAGGCTGAATATGGCACTTTCACACAATCAGTCAATCAATCTTTATTTAACTAGGAAAACACCTTTGAGCAAAACTCATTTACATGGAGGCCCTGGAAGGCACACAGATAGAAACAGCATACAGTACAGATTGTGCAACAGTGACGAGACTTAACAAATAAATGTTGTAAATACAAAATACAGATGAAACAATGTGTCAAATTAGGCACTAAAGGATACATTGATCAAACAATTAAACTAGAAAGACACAAAAAGTATAGAGTAAGTGCTAGCAGATCAGCGGTAAAGTGCCTCTGAGGGGTTTGTGGCATAAGCTGAGCAAGACTAGGCAGGCTAATGAAAGCAGTTTCACGGATCCTGGGGAATGGTTAAGGTGAACCTCGAAAGTGAACAAGCTAGCAAGATTTAGGAGTTTTAGTGTTTTCTGAGTGGCATTCCAGATAATATGGAGGACGTGCTGATAGCAGAAGTGTGAAAGTAGGTCCTGATTCTAGGGGTATCAAGCAGGATGAGGGTGTACATTGTAAGGAATATGCTCTCTTAGAGAGGAGAAAAAGATCAGAGATGTATTTAGGAGCCTATTTGTGAGGGCCTGAAGGTCCATAGGATAACATTTTAGCTCTCCTTATTTTCAGATACTGCCACCCGATGATGGCATAAAGGGCACAGCGGCAAGTGTTACAGGGGTGCAAGGGTGATAAACCTGATAGCTGTGTGATACAACATATCCAGCTTTGACAACGCATTTGAAGGACCATGACAACAGATAAAATCTGCATAGGCAAGCAATGGAAAAAAGGTGGTCTCGATCAACCTTAATTTGGCATTGTATGTAAGAAGGTGCCTATTATGGTAAAAAAACTAATCTTTGTCTCAATTTCTTGGCCAGTTCATTTCAGGTGCACCGTAAAGGTGAGTTTGTAGTCTACCCAAAGGCCCTGATATTTAAACTTCTCAAGATTTTCTAGTGATTCCCTAATAAGGCTGAAATATGAAGCATATGGGCTACAGGTGGATTGGTGACTGAAAGAGCATGTGGGGAGAAAAACCAAGTTTCATTTATTTTTCATGTTGCGGAGTAACTTCAGGTGTAGAAGGTTACACTGAAAGATGTTAAAATCTTGCTGTAGATCATAGCAAACTAGCTCCAAGGATGGTCTGGCAACATACAGTACAGTGTCGGCTGCAAAGAGATAGACACTAGCAGTTTTAATGTCAGTATTAATATTGTTGATGTAGATGGCAAACAGTAATGGCCCAAGGATGGAAGGATAGAGCCTTGGGAACACCTCCCTGTAAGATTTCTGGGAGTATCATCTTGTGATTTAACTTGCTGTTTCCTACCCAGCAGCTAAGAGTTGAACCATTTTAGGGCAGAGGTGTGGAGTCTGATATTGGAAAGCATAATTAAGAGTAGCGGTGGCGTGAAGTGGCTGACATTTGCTCTCTTGAAGTGATTTCTTGAATGGCAACAGAATCCATAAGTGCTCTGCAATGTCAAGCAGTGCTCCATGAAACCACTTCTCCACTCACTCCACTTTGTTTTGAGCCCCAAAGGTGAATTTTATAGTGCTTTATGGGATTGTAGGTCACATGGGCTCTAGATTGTTCTGCACAGTCTCAGTTATGTGTAGTGTATGTGTAGTGGAAGATGGAGACAGTTTTCTGTCAGAGTTCTGCTATTCAAATCCTCTAAAAGCTGTTATAAAAGTCTTTTGAGCTATTATTTTTGCTCACAATTTACTACATCAGTATAGGAAACTCTCCTGTGCTCATATTATCGAGTGTTTATTGTTTGTGTGTGGATTTTGAATGTTAATTTAGAACAGTCAGTCTGTGTACTTTGGGGAGGGCGTATCTGTGGTGTAGGTAGATTAACTGGGAGGAAAAGGCAATCTTTCTGTTTTGGTTATATTTTTCTTGTATAACTGTGTTAATGTACACTCAGTAATATTTCTGTAATTCTTGACTTTTTTCTGATTGTTGTGATGCAGCAGTGTATAATTTCAGTTTGTTTAAAACATTTGGTTATATTACTAAGGTTTTCAATTTGTTACATGTTACTTGTAGTGTGTGTGAGTGTGTGTGCGATGCATGCCATTAAATCAGACACCTTTTATTGTGCCACAGAGTAACTGTGGCAGTGTGAACCTGCTATACCTCACCTGCATACATTTTTTATACTGCTTTGTGGTATCTTTACTGGTAGTGGACTGTTACTGTTGGGCACTACCCCCAACTCAGCAAAAGGTATTCTTTCCAGATTTGGATTTGTGACTTATGAGTACTGGTTGGTGTTGCTCTGCCTTTGCATCTGCATCTCTCCAGTGCACAGCGCAATCTTAATCTGTCTGTGCATTTGTAGCACACCATTAATTCTGGGAGACTTTGCTTTTTTTTACCCTCTCATTTCACTTTGTCAGCACTGGGTAATTTTCTGGACACAAGACAGTAGCATTTTGGGGATGCAAATTAATTCTGGTGGTTGTATGTGACCACTGCACACATGACAGAGTGCACCATTAATTCTGGGAGACTTCACATTTCTTGTTACATTCTCATTTCACTTTGTCAGCACTGGGGAATTTTCTGGACACAAGACAGTAGCATTTAGGGGATGCACATTAATTCTGGTGACTGTGTACTACTGCATGCATGATGTCTGAGTGCACTATTAATTTTGGGAGACTTTGTATTTCTTGTGCTCTCATTACACTTTGTCAGCACTGTGGAGTTTTCTGGACACAAGACATGAGCATTTTGGGGATGCACATTAATTTTGGTGACTGTGTGTGTGAAGGGCTGCCAAATATTGTTGTCACTTCTCTCCTTACTTCACGTTAAGGCAGAATGACAGCGTGAAATAATAATTACTAATGATGAGCCTTTGCATTAGCCACTCCACATAAGCAGATGACAGCACAAAAGTATACCCACTTGGCAGACACTTTGCCAGCGGTATTTAAATTTGCTGCATCTCTAGTTAAGAACAGGTCATGGTTGACAGTATCAAATTCCTACTCAGGCCCAGGAAAAGTGCACTAACATGATGTTTGGTGTCTAGAGTCACCTGCCAATCATTGGGGATGTTTAACAGTGTGGACACAGTGCAAAGACACAGAACTACGTAAGACATGACACCAGCCTGACAGTGAGCATCAAGGAGTCAGGAAGACATTATAGTAAACCCCAATTTGAAGGGTGGTTACACATGGACTTCAGCGAGGCTTTCAACTCAGTCCCACATTGTAGACTGATATGTAAGCTGAGAAACCTTGGGGTGGGGTACAAATGATGGGTTTGAGTGTAAATTGGCTCAGTAACTGGCAACAGAGGGTAGTGGTAGGTGGAGAGGCCTCAACTCACAGTAAGGTCATCAGTGGGGTCCTTCAAGGATCGCTCCTGTTCAATGCTTTCATAGCAGACATTGGAGAAGGAGTTAGGAGCAAAATGAGCCTGTTCATCAATGATTCCAAATGAGAGTACTTTAAAATCCTGAAACTTCAAACCCTGAGTGTCAGTAGCCCAAGACAAACTTCCTGACACTCTAACTCCCGGCACTCAGAATTTGCCTGCGGCAGAGTTCAGAATTCTAAATAAAAGGGGTGCGGGGGCAAAGTCCCCAGATATCCTTTGCTCTGAGCAAATTCCAAATGTTAGGAGTCTGAGTGTTGGGAAGTTCGTCTCAGGCTCCTGACACTCAGGATTTGAAGTTTTAAGTTCCTTAGTAAATCCTGCCAAACTAGGAGCAGTGGTGGACAGTGAAAAGAAAGAGGGCATTCCAAGAAGACTTAGTGAGGCTTGAAGGTGGGCACACACTTGACAGCTGGGATTTAATGCTCAGAAGTGTAATGTACTACATTTGGGTGTTAGGAGTCCTGGGTATAAATATCATTTAGGGGTAGAACAGCTGGTGATCTCCAATGAGGAAAAATATCTGGGAGTGGTAATAGATGCCAAAATGAACAACTCTGAGCAGTGCAGGAAGCGGCTACAAAAGCAAATAGAATTCTTGAATTCACAGTATTGCTAGGGGATAACATAGAGGAAGAGAGGTTATACTGCTCCTTACAATTCCTTGGTGAGGCCACACATGGAGTATTGTGTGCAGTTCTGGCACCCTCACTTAAAGAAGGATGGTACTCTACTGGAGAGAATCCAGAGAAGAGCTACAAAGATGATCCAAGGTCTAGGGAATAAGTCCTATGAAGAGAGTCTTATGGAGCTGAACATGTACTCCCTAGAAGACAGAAGGGACAGTAGGGACATGACAGAGGCCTTTAAATATTTAAAGGTGATCGATAAGGTAAACACAGAGGGTCTGCTCAAATTGAAGGGGGAAGAGACTACTAGAGGCCATAGCCAAAACTAGTAGGTGGGAGGTACAGAGGAGAAATGAGGAACACTAATTAACAGAGAGTGGTGGCAACTTGCAACGCATACCGGAAGAGCTGATGACAATGGAATCAGTGGGAGGATTCAAGAAGGGATGGGACATGTACTTGGCAAGATACAGGTTGGGGTGGAAGTGAACAGCAGCAGAGTTCAGGCGAGTACCTGGGATCAAAGGATTCATAAAGGGTTGGGTGGGAGCAGCAGCAGAGACTTAATTGTGAGCTGCATCTCAGGCAGACAAGATAGACCATTAGGTCTAATAGACTGGCAATTTTATATGTATGTGTTCACGTCTGTATGTATGTACAGTATGTATGTATGTATGTATGTGAGTATGTATTTAGTGCAGTACACTTACTTATTGTCTATTGTATCTGCTTGTGGGATATTTTTCTGTTTATCCTAAATTATGCAGTTGGCTGACATGAAAACATAGACAAAGATGGACTAAAAGATTAAATGTCTATTTAATCTTCTCAGAGATAGGAGAATGTGTACAGTACTGGATGCCATGTCTACACCCCATAATAAGATTCCTCTACATGGAAGATCCAGTTTTAATATGGATTAGATAAGGAACAGAGCATTTCAGAGGGGGTAAAATGAGGTCTGTCCTTCATAATGAGGGCACTGCAGTCTGCAATGTGCAAAGCATCTCAGAAAGGCAAGTCTTAAATCTGCAACAGAACAGTATTTGAAGCACAGCTGTCAGGAAATTTTGATACAGATTCTCCTCTGAATTCATTCACAAACTTGATCAGAACACATGGTAAAAGATCGGGGACAGGATTCACAAAAAAACTCAAAGTGCTGCACAAAACATGGTATACAGGGAACCATGACTAGGATATAGCCATTCTAGGGTACACACTGTTTAGGAAGGATAGGAAGGGGTAGCTATGTATGTGAATGAAGGATTGAAGCATAAGGAAGCTAAGTGACTTGCTCAGGATCACACTATGCAGCTAGGTGGCTGTGGATTCAAACCCAGGTCTCCCAATATGCAGCTCAGAGCCTTAACCCTCTGTGCTTTACTGCTTCCAGTATAAAGAGGGGCCTCTGTGTTGTGAAGCCTATCCTTTTTGTTTTGGACCATGCAAATTCCTTATGCATATTTTGTGCTACAATTGTGTTTCTCCTTGACTGTTTCATCTCTTACTTTCTGTTGTCATTGTGTACTGAGCATATACTCTATGGCCATGCTAAGTACTCTTTGTGCTGGGTAAGATCTTGGAAGCATGCACCATACCTCACATTTTGTCACTGACATGAGGGACATGGACACTCAAAATGAGGGCCACCAACCCCCATGATGATCAGGACACATCATGAAACACAGAGACACAGCACCTCAGGACACAGTGAAAACCATTGCATTAGCACCTGAGAATGAATTTATATCATTAAGCTGCACTGCCATTTAGATAAGGCAGAGGAGGGCAGTTGCCTCCCCTTCCCCGTATTTGTGCCTAGGCTTTTCCTATGATGTGGCAATAATGGCATTAAATTTGGATTTAATCTTTTGCCCAAAAAGTGCCCATCTGACCTGTGTGTTTTTTCATGCTGCATGTACTCGCTGGACTCAACTGTGTCTGTATTGTGTTGTCCTCTATCTCCACCTATAAGATGCAGCACAATCACATGCGATGTGGATGAGCTCCAGTCAAGAAAGAGTGCATGAGTCTTGCAAGTGCAACACTGTCTTTCCTGCAGCAGGGTAGACAGACTGCACAGTACAGCTTGGAGGAGTTGGTGACTACGGAACTCTCAATAGCAGTGTTGTGGCAGCATATTTTTTTGGTCTACTCTTAGTAAGTCTCCATTTTCCCTGATGGCTGAAGAGCAGAGGGTGAGCTAGAAGCTAACTCAAGACTAGACTACCTATTTACTCTATTAAGCTCACCTTGCAAAGAAAAACAGCACATACCACCCATGGCTGCAAGCTAGGCTTAGCAGCAGAGGTGACAGCAGTTTGGGTGGCCTTCATAGGCCTTGATCAGTGCAGTGCAGTACAGCAGCAACAGCAGCAAACAACAAGCAACCCAAGCTGGGTGGGTTCAGTTGGTGAGGTGACTTGGTCACAGACCATGTTGAGGGACCTGTGATGGTCGGTTCTAGAATTCAACTTCTGGTGGAAGGGGGCAGTGGACTGAAAATTGGGTAGGTGACACACTTTGCCAGGCTGCAGGCTCCGGCCATATGGCCGGGTAAGTAAATGTAAATATTTTTTTTTACAGGGAAACTGGAGAAGGAAGGACTGAAACATTAATGTGTTTTTCATATGGCTATGAGGGCCTGCACCTGGAAATTGAAATTTAAATCCTCCAAGTGCAAGGTGCTACACCTTGGATGGGAAAACCCCAACTATGTGTACACCCTTGGGAGGGATGAGTTGCAGTCCACAGAGGGAAAGAGACTAGGAGTACTGGTGGATGTTAACATGAATAATTTAGAGCAGTGCAGGAGGGCTGAGGTCAGGACAAATAGGATGCTGGGATGCATTGCTAGAGGTTTGCCACTGTACAACAGCCTGGTTAGACCATTCTTGAGCACTGTGTGCAGTTCTGGAGGCCACACTTAAGGAGGGACATTCAACTCCAGGAGAGGATTCAGAGAAGCAGCCAGAATGATCCAGGGCCTGGGAGATATGACATATGAGGAACGACTAGGGGAGCTTAGCCTTTTCTTGCTGGAAGAGAGAGGGACCAGGGGACAACACTGGGTCTTCAAGCACCTCAGGGATTAAATAAGGTAAGCCAAGACAGGATCTTTCAGCTGAAGGAGAGTGGAATCACTAGAGGATACAGTTGGAAGATTGAGGGTGGTAGGATTAGGGGAAAGGAGGTACTTCACGAGACAGTGGTGGAACCATGGAGTCGCTGCCCAGGAGCTGCTACAGGCAGCTACAGTGGAGAGGATTCAAGAGAGGGTGAGACAGATGTAGGCAAGGGTTGAAGCAGAGGCTGGTTTGCCCCGGAGGGGTGGGACTGAGGGATGGAGTAACAGTGGAAGGAGACAGATAGAGGGCTACGGTGCCCAATCAGGGTGCTGAAACACGAGCAGACTTGATAGACCAATAGGCCTATTCTGCTGGCGTCTAGTATGCTAGTATGTTTCTTCACCTTTGGGTGGCTTCATGACTAATAGGAGATGGATATTGAATAGAAGGGAGTCTAGGAGAAAAATTAGTTCGGGGGGGTCAGAATTTTAGCCGGACAAAAGCTGGGTAGTAACTGAGTGGGTTTAAGTGGATTTAAGCCCAAATCTGATGCACTGCTCCAGGGTATATACAGATGAATCTTATCCATTTAAATGTTTCTTGATTTTCATATTATTTTTCAGTCAAAACAAATAAGTTGTACCTTTTAGAGATGTACCAAACATTCTAGAGCTGCCCCTTGCATTCATGGACAGTTGAGAAGCATGGTATGCACAGACTACTGGAGCCCCACTATAGTCAGGCTACAGTCACCCCCCCCCAGTGAGGCTGACCTCCACATCCCCACATTCAGGTACATTATGACAAAGGGCAAAGGAGACTGCAGGGGTGTGCACTATTGAAATAAATGGCAGTAGTTTTTATTACTGTTTTATTCATTATTGATGGAGAGTTGTAGATTAATGAAGGCCAACGCTCAACTAACAACAGCCTTGTTAGTAAAATAGTGGCCTTCATTATTCTCCAACTCACAATCATAATGTATAACACAGTAATACAAAATAACTCCATTCATTTCAAGGGGGTACGCCCCAGCACTCTGACCAATGGACATCATCTCTTAAAGACTACTGCCTCTGACTTCCTGGTACTCAAGAAGAGACTGTTTACTTATATCTATACTTGGTGGGTTGTCTGTAGCAACATGGCCATACACACTACAGTATGTGTGCGTGGGAGAGAGGGGAACTGGCCATGTTGGTGTATGCCACCTTATTGCTACTTTTGTGCTTCTGGTTACCACCTGTCCCAATTTTACTTGGGACAGTCCTGATTTGGGTAGTTGTGTCCTGCAAAAACATGAAAAATACTACATGTCCTGACATTATAGTAGAAAATGTTTTTTTCTGACTTTCCTCTAAATGTTGCAAAAAAAACAATATCTCAACTAAAATACCTTAAAATGATAAAGAACACTAGAAACAACTTCACGACTACAATACTTAGTCTTAAAGATGATAATTTAGAGAAAACAAGTCTGTTGCACTGGTCAAGGTTATGTATTGTCCTGCGAAAAAATCATGTTTCAGTTTGAAATGTCCTACTTTGGGCTTCTTAAAAGGTAATAACCCTATTTGTGTTTGCACATTAAAGTCTGTTTGCATGGAATCATTCAAAATTATGGAGAGAAAATAGTAAGAGTACAGGCCAGACAGAAATAATTAAGTGGTTTTGTGGTAAGTTTGTGTATTGGGGTGGGGAAAAAACACGTTTCGGTGGTATGTGCTACAGTTCAACTGTGAAACTGAGATCAGTAAGAGAAGAAAACTGAAAAGCTTAACAGTGGCTACAAGCATGCCACATGTGTGCAGATGTAATCATATACAGTATGTATTGAAGTACAAGCAAGCTATATGTGTGCAGGCAGTATGAATAGTGGTTAAAGGCACTTAATTATAAACCAGGAGACTTGGAGCCATAAAGACCAGCATTTGAATCTTATCTGCTCCCACTTGTGTAGTATGATCCTGTACAAACCATTTAACTTTTATGTGTGCAGTGACCACTTGCTATTTGCATGCATGCTGCATGCATGCAGTCTTCCCAACTTAACATAAAATCATGGTTTCCACACTTGCTTGGCACATATGCCATATGCATGCAATCGGTTCCCATTTAACATTTAAATCATACTTACAGCATATCATTTGGATAGTTTTATGTGTGCAGTATGAAAACATTTCATATAATTATTAGGGGATGCAGTGAATTTAAATTTCACTAGCGAACTGCAACAAAGTGGCCAAATTCATTTGGCGAACAATTCAGCAAAATTTATCCGCATTAAGCGGAATTTAGCCTAGGCAACATTTCGCTTTCTGCAAGTGAAATTTCACCACGGAAGGCAGCATTTTGCCATGGAAGGTGAAATTTTGCTGTTCTGCAGGTTGAAATTGCGCCACTCCAGCAGGCAAAACTTTGCATTTTGTTCCACGAAATGGACGGAATTTCGCGGATTACTCCACAAAGCGAATTTTGCCCAGTTCACCCACCACTAATAATTATTTCTGTAAGGGATAAGACAGCTTGTAGCAGAACCAACCTGCTAAGAGGTTATACTGGATTAGGTCCTGACCAATGGGGACAGGTTCACAGCTGTGGAGGTGGGCAGTCCCCTTGACACTAGAGACCACAGGACAGAGCAGGCAAGCCATTCAAGGATAAGGTCCTAGATTTCAGGAAGGCTAACTACGGAGATGGGTAGAAATCTCAAAGGAGCCCTAGCAGTGGAAGGAACAGAGGAAGATGTGGAAAATAGTGGTCTAGACTCAGAGAGCCATAACAGAAATAACAGGTCACTATCAAAATGTACAGCAAGAGTAAAAGAAAGAAAAGGCCATTATGGTTCTCGAAGGTAGTGGCAGAGAAGTAGGAAAAGAAAAGTGTCTTCAGAAGATACATGGAAACACAAAAGGATGAGGACAGAGAACAGTATCTGGAGAAGCAGAGGGAATCTGGGAATATAATTAGGACTAAAGCACAGATATTGGAAGGTAAGAAGGTATAGCCCAGGCTATTAGGAAAGGTGCAAGTCTTCTTCAGATACATTAGCCAGAGGAAAAAGACAATAAATGGGATTATTAGGCTGAAGAAGGAAGGAGGAGAAAGGGTGGATGATGTCCTAGAAAGGCTATGCTGAACAAATACTTTTGCTCAGTATTCACCAGGGATGGGGAGGGTGAGGGACACAAACTCATTAAGAGGGGTAGTCAGGGAAGGGAGGATCCAAGGAAGCATGGATTCTAGGTGGAAAGGTCCTGTAAGATGAATTATATATATTTCTTTGACTGGGTAACCAGGGTGGTAGATCAAGGAGGTGCAGTGGATATGGCCTTCCTGGATTTCAGTAAGGCCTTACACCATCCTGCACAGGAGATTACTAAATAAGCTGGGGAGCCTGGGAGTGGGTCCTACGGTGGTAAAGTGGGTTGGGAACTGGCTAAGGGACAGGACTCAGAGGGTGGTGGTAAAGGGCATGAAATCTGAGGAGAGGGAGGTGGCCAGTGGAGTGCCACAGGGGTCAGTGCTAGGGTCAGTCTTATTCATTGTCTTCATTAGCAACATTGCAGAGTGTCTGAAGGGAGAGGTGTGCATCTTCAGAGATGACATCAAGATCTGCAGCATAGTGGACACACAGAGGGGTGAAAAATGATAAGGACCAAAGCCTATCACAGGAGTGGTTGGGTGTCTGGCAGTTGAGTTTCAATGCTAAAAAGTGTAAGATCATGAACCTAGGTCACAGGAATCCAAGGGAGAAGTACGTGATGGGTGGAAAATTCTGGTTACCACAAGCGAGGAGCAAGATCTGGGAATTCTCATTTCTGATGACCTGAAGGTGACCAAACAGTGTGACAAATTGGTAGGGAGAGCAAACAGAATGTTGGGGTGCACAGGGAACAGCATAACAAGAAGGAGGAAAGAGCTGGTGATGCCACTGTACAGATCACTGGTGAGGCCTCAGCTGGAGTACTGTGTCCAGTTCTGGAGATGACATCTCCAGACAGATATTGACAAACTTGAGGCAGTCCAGAGAAGGGTAACAAAGATGGTACATGGACTGCACCAGAAGCCCTACAAGGAAAGACTTAAGGACTTTAATATCTATTCAGTGGAGGAAAGAAGGAAGGGAAGATATGAGAGACACGTCCAAGTAGCTTAGGGGAATAAACAGGGTATAAGTGGAAAGCATATTTCAGAGAAAACTGCAAAAGAACAAGGGAGCATGATATGAGGCTGAAGGGTGAAAGGCCTGGGATGTTAGAAGTACTTGTTCACTGAAAGGTGGTGGAACCATGGAACAGCCTTCCAGCAAAACTGGTGGAGCAAAATAATATGGGGGTTCAAGAGTGCATGGGATAAACGTAAGGTACCTTGGAAATGTGCAGAGCAGGAGAGCTGCAGATCAAATATGATCTGGGACTGCAGCAGTGAGTATGGAAATGTGCAGACTAGATGTGGTGTATGGTCCTTCTCTGCCAACAGATTCTATGTTTCTAACAGTTTGTGTGGCACCTCGCCATTGCACAAAAGGGCAATTGTGCTATTCACAGCCAAATAGTGTGATGCACTATCTGACTGTGAATAGGGGCTGGTGGGGGCAGCGCTAACCCTAGAAAAGCAGTGGGATACCCAATAGTGCTGCCTCCACAGCCAGCCAGGACAATGCCCCAGCAGGCAATAGTGCTCATGCACTAAACTGCTAATCACATAGGGGCTATTAGCATGTCCATTATGGGCTCATTTGCATGGTATTAGTGTGGCATTGCTCGCTCCCCCCCACCAGCCTAAGCCCCATGCTACCACAACCCCTAGTAGTCAGTCTCCCACCCCCTCCATAACTGATCACCAAACCATTGCCAGTTAACCCCTTTTCCAGAGTGTAGTGTTCCACCCCATCCCTGATCCCTGTCACTGTAACATAAAGTTATTTTCCATAGTGTTGTGCCTCTATTCCTTCCCCGGTCCCCGATCTCCAACACTGTAAAATACATTTTCCATGGTGTAGGGGCCCTCCCCAGTCACCAATCCCTGTCCCTGTAAAATAATCTTATTTTCCATACTGTAGGGCCCTCCCCAATCACTGATCCCCTTCACTGTAAAATAAACTTAGTTATTTTCCATAGTGTATGGGCCCTTCCTGATCCCCAATCCCTGCCACTGTAAAATTTAATTTTTTCCATAGTGTAGGGGCTCTCCCTGGTCCCCAGTCCCTGTCAATGTAAAATAAACAAAGTTATTTTGGGGAGTGCTATAGCCCAAGGTTCAATGTGGGGGAATAGCTCCTCCTACATCCCCTACAAAGGCCAGCTTTCCTCAGCAGTTCTTCACCTAGCGCGTTGTGAACACACTCACCCTTCTCATGCACTGGGTCCCCGTGTGGCTCGTGGGCTGAACTAACTTCCTCTGCTCCTTTTTTTTTTTTGCAATTTAGTCAATTTTATTGAGTTTTTCTTTTCAAAAAGGTAACATAATCCAAAAACATGAACTACCTATACAAAGTAATACATGATATGTACATACAATTCTTAATGAATGTCTTCCAAAAAATAATAACTACATAATTAAGAAATCAACACATAAAATAAACCTTAAAACCTCCCTGTCCCCCCCCCCTAACCCCCCACGCAACACTCACAGAAGTGAGAAAATTATTAACCACAGGAAAGTATGAACAGATTAGACTAAACCACAGGAAAAGATAACCTTTGGACAGAGACCACCGACAAGTCGCATTGAAGTAAAACACATATTAACCTCATAGTTGCCAGAGCTGGAGTAAAAGAGCCCAACACTTTTGAAATCTGACCAGGCCCCTGTTGACCATGCAACAGCTGATTCAGCAGTCAAAGCTGTTAGGAGCTCCTGGTATCATTCAGCAAAAGTAGGCGCCCAACTATTCTTCCAATGGTGCAGGATAATTAGCTTAGTAACTGATGCCAATATAGCCATATAGTTTTTGAGATCTGCTGACCGTATCATAGAATAATCTCCCAGCAAGCATATCTCAGGAGTAAAATTGGCCGAAACAGGAAGTATATTTTGCAGCTTAGATTGCACCAACTGCCATAGTTCCTTGATTTTAGGGCATGTCTACAGTTTGTGATATAAAGATCCTTCATTTTCCTCACATTCCTCACAATTAGGGGATGACTTCTTACGTATTCTGTATAATCTTAGTGGGATAAAGTATAAGTTATGTAACATTTTAAATTGCAGGAGATGTAGTCTATCTTGTTTTATGTGTCAGGTAGCGTTAATCCAGATATTATACCAAAATTCAAGGGATTTTTCGATTTTTAATGCTGATCTCCAGTAAAAAGCCTCAGGAGAGATTGCCTTATTCCTGTGAGAACACAATTCCTTATATAACCCAGCAATTTGTTTAGGACGGGAAGCTAGTACATTTATATCACTAAAACAGGCTCCAACTTTAGAATTCCATGAGACAGGGCTGAGAAGAGTTACTGCAGATTGAATTTGAATTAGCTTAAATATCTCTTTGGGGTGTATAATAAATTTAGATGTTAATCTAACAGATGGTACATGGTCTCCCACGACTAAGTCTTGGAGAACAAGTACTGTAAATAAAAGACAAAAGGATGTTGAGATCAGGCTTCCCATCTATAATACATTAAGATTGTTTATTAATGGCTGAGTGAGAATCGTTTACTGGTGTCTGCCAAATTTCCTGCATAATTGCATATGAGCTTGCAGATCCCACCCAGTGGCAAATCCTTAAGATCTCTAGGAAAAGTAGCTAAGGTAAGATATGGCAGTACTTTGGAAAGACAATAACTTTTGAGGAGCAACTGCCTAAATTTCTTGAGTCTGGGGATAATCGTATTATGCTCAGTGTGTCATTTATGAAAAACTTTGAACTATGGATTGCTAGATAGTATAGGAAAAGTCGGGTAACTGAAACCCTCCTTCTTCCTTAACCCTGGTCAGTTTAGAATAAGCTCTCCTAGGGGGTTTACCAGCCCATATGAATTTGGAACATAAAGAATGCAACCCCATAAACCACTTACTGGGTAAAGTTATATTGAGCATAGTCAAGGGGTATAAAAGACGAGGAAACCACCATCATTCTAACCACATCTATTTTCCCCAAAGGAAAGGGTAAGGACTGCCAATGTTGCAGTTCTTCTGACAGGCTTTCAATCACTGGATCAAGGTTCATTGTTTTCATTTTAGACAAATCACGGGTCACCTTAATACCCAAATACAATACGCAGTGAGTTCCCACTGTAGGCCCATTTCCATTAATAGGGGTTTAGTACAGGAGATGGATAAAGAATAAACTATTGTTTATTTCTGTTTAACTTATAGCCAGAAATGAAAAAGCATTAATAATTTCAAAGGTCTCAGTCAAGGACAAGCACCAATTACCCAAGTGTAACAGTAAATCATTTGCAAAAGCTGATATTTTGTATTCTTGATCTTTCATTGAAATACCATGAACCTTGTTTTCTAATTTCAGCCTACATATTAGGGGTTCTATGTAGAGATGTATTAAATATGGAGATAGGGGACGACCCTGTCATGTCACACTAGCAAGCCAAAAGACATTCGAAATGTTTTTGTTACACGAGACCCTTGCTGAGGAGCATGAGTACAATACCTGAACTTCTTGAATATAATCTTCTGGGAATCTACAAATCTACAGTGAAGTAGGGCCTAGCAATCCTATCAAAAGCTTTGTCTGTGTCTAGGGTGGCCAGAGCTGTTTCTACATCTGGATACCCAGATGCAGAGATGAGATAGAACAGCTTTCTAAAATGGTCACTTGCAATATGGCCCAAAATAAAGCCCATTTGCTCTGGACTGATATGGGTAGACCTCCTTCCTCTGCTCATGTATTCTTCTTCTTCCCTCTTTCTGTTTTTTTGCATCCTCTTCCCTTGTCTCACCCGCTGATGTTTGTTTCTCCACCATCTTGTTGTTTTGTGTTTCACCTCAGTTGCTATTGCATTTCTCCTATGTATTCCTGACTGTTGCTGTTTTCATTTGGCTTTTCCCATTTGCCACTACCCTGTATGTCTGAGGTTAGTGTCACAGTGCATTGATCCTGCTTCCTTCAATCTCCTCTATCTTGCCCTGTAGCTCTTCCCCTTGCCCTTGCACTGTTTTGGTTCTTGTCTCACCTCGTCACTTCACCTTACTGTTCTCCACCTTCTGAATCTCCTGGCATTGCTGCTGTACTACTCTGAGCTGTGGACTGAATCAGGACGAAGTCTGCAGGTATGTTTGTTTCTGCCCTGGCAACCTCTCCTCACATTCATCTGTGGCTTAGCTCTCCTATACCTGTTTCTTGATATGAATTATGTCACCTTGGGAGGGGGTCTGGTTTTCTGTTTTATACCCCCGATACTGGATGCTGACATTAGTGTTCATATTGACTCTGGCTCTCACTGTACCCCTCTGTTTCTCTTTTCCCCATGGTTGGATTTATGTTGCACATGTCCTGTTCTCTTTAGCTGATTTAGCTCCCTACTGTTTTTCTTTCAACCATGTCCACCTTGCTTTGGCCCTTACAGGAGTCACACTTTCTATACAGGTTGTCTTGCCCATTTCCTCCCATGTCCAGGACTACGTCCATACCTACTCTTCCCACCTCTTGTGCAGTGATTTAGTTTCTGTCATTTTATCTCATGGTTCCTTTGACCTCACACTTTGGTCCTGCCATAGGACCAACATTGGTACCTCCAAATCTGCCTAGCTCCTGTACTTCATTGGTTTAGTTTCTTCTGTTTCATTGGGTGGATACCTCTGCAGAATCTCCTGCTCAGGCTGCACTTTTGTATACTCTGTGCTGTACTGCTCAATGCTGCATTGGATTCTCCAGTGTCATTTCTAGTACCACACTACTGCTCTACTTTCAGCAGATGTCAGTCTACATATCCAATTACAGCACCAAATGTCTCCATTAACAACATCATCACAATCAAAATGACACATAAAACAAATCAAATCCTGTTGCTCTCCTCATCTGCCCCTGCTGTCCCCTCCCCAGTGCTCCTTCTCCTCCTCCTCTCCTGCTCTGCCTTCCCCCCATCCTCCTTTCCTGCCCTTGTCCCCTCTCCCTTGCTTTTCCTTTTGGGCCTTTTACTCTTGCATCTCCATCTATGCCACTTCTATTGTCCAGATCTGTGCTACCTCTACTCCCAGTCTGGCACTTGCACCCTTTACATTTCCTCCCAGAAGCTAAACCATGTTCAACATCAAGATTTCTGCTACCTTGGTTCTATTCCTGGTGCTCCTCACCTTCCAGCTTGCCAGTTACCTACAGTGTTCATATCTGCTCCCTCTTCCTTTCCGCTTGTGGAGCCCTCTATAACTGCATCATTGGTTCTCCTCATGGATTTCCATCATTCATTGCATTTTCTAGCTACCAGTATGCTCCTTCCTGGATTACTATGCATCCCCCTTTCCTGGCATTCCTGATGACTCCTCCTCACATTTTCCTGCTCTTTCTTGCTTCCTTCCAATTTATAATGCCTCACAGTTTACCTACCTCAAACTATGCAGCCAGCTGCCTGTTTCTTGCTCAGCTTATACCAGCAATTTGTCTGGCCTCCATCCCTAGCTCGTACTTTCTGAGGTAATGAGCTAAGATAGGCTTGCCCTGTCTACCAGGGATGTTTTCCATTACGCTCGCTACTACCTTCTACTTACAAACCTGATATCCTCCGTCCCTAGCTCAACCAGGTGGCATAGAGTGAAGGTTAGCTCACCCCAACAACCGGGGATGGGAGCCAGGTCTGCAATCTACCACATCATCATTATGCATTCTCTACCTATACTGGCTGCTGCTTCCCTTTGGGAATCGGACCTCCTTACCTCATGTACTTTCAAAATCTTACCTATGATTAGCAGCCTTGAATCAAGGTCATCATTCCTTGCCTACCTGGGATGGGAGCCTACATTTACATTTGACTGTTTCAACCTTATGCATTCTTTACCTGCTATACCAGTTGCCACTTCCCTTTGGGAATGGGACCACTATACCCCATTTGCCTTCAACATCCTACCTTTGCCTAGTGGCATCTCATGAACATTGACTCACACTGTCTCCCAGGGATGGAAGCATGCATCTGCATTGGGCTGTTTTAGCTTTCTGCATTCTCTGCCTGATTACCTGGTTGCTGCTTCCCTTCAGGACTGGACCCCCTTTCCCCATTGCTTTCAGAATTCTACCTTCATCTGGCAACATCGAGTGAAGGTCATCTCACTTCAGCTTCCAGGGATGGGAGCCCTTGTCTGCAATGGACTGTTTCAACCTTTTGCATTCTCTACCTCATATCCAGTTGTTGCTTCCCTCTGGGCACAAAACCATTGTACCTCATTTGGCTTCAGACTCTTACCTTTGCCTGGCTGCATTGAATGAAGGTCATTTTGCACCAAGAAGCCTGAGTCTGCAATAGACTGTTTCAGCATCCTGCATTCTCTACCTAACTACCCAGATGCTGCTTCCTTTAGGAAAGGGACCACTTTATCCCATTTACATTCCCCATCCTGCCTCTGCCTAACAGCTTTGAGTTATGGTTATCTCGCCTTCCAGGGATGGAAGCCTGTGTTTACATTCGACTATTCCAGCCTTCTGCATTCCCTATCTGATATCCAGTTGCCTTTTCCCTTTGGGAAAATAACCACCATACCTTATTTGCCTCCCTCATTCTTCCTTACCAGTCTACCTCCTGCACTTTCATGGACTCCTCATACTCATCCCCACTTTGGTCTACTCATGCTTTGGATTTGGACTTTGCCAGCTCGTTCAGTCCCTACCTCCATTCAATTTGCCTGCCTTCTGAACTTGCATACTGCTGGTGGCCCCTTCCTGTCTATCATGTGAGTTTACTTTCTCCTTCAGAGAAGGGACCTTGTGCCTCATTGCTGCAACACCTTATGTTCCCTGCTTCTGTGAACATGGGACTTTCCTACATTCATTGTGAAGCACTTGGTATCTGCATTCACTGCCTGGTCTTCCTCAGATCTGCCACTTGTGACCTGCAGTGGCTTTGCTACATTCTACTTTGGTTTGCAGTGGTGCTGGCCTCTGTCCTGTTCCTTACCCTGCCTGCGATGTTAGTTTGGCTTGACCTCTGCTGTTTTCTTCTAGGACTACTTCCTTCTGTCCACCGATATCCCTTCCACACTTTCACATCCATCCTTGGATGGCTGCTTTCTCCTCACTGCCCTAGCGGCTCAGGGTTTCATCCTGTGCTGTGGCTCTTTTGGGGTATTTACCCTATTTCCGGACAGTATTCATACCCAGTTAATTACTCCTGCCATTTATCTATTCCAAATTCCTACCCTGACCATTCTAACAGCTCTCATCCACTACTCGATGGAGCACTTGTTCATTTCATTTGAGAAAACTACAGCTGAGAAAACTACTTCTGGCAAATATCCTTGGACAATATGCCTTATGGACTCTTACACCACCATAGAGTTATCTACACTCCCCAATCATCTCCCCAGAATCAGTTTCAGAATCCGATTTGACTGGACTATAGAAAGATATTGTGCCTCATTCAACTCTACTGGATACTTCCTATGCATCCCGTCAATCCAAACACTATGGCTTCCCTATCTACCATGTGTCTTAGGATTTCTTTTACATGGAAAAGTGACCTAATTCCTTCCATCATGCAATGACTGTAATCATCATCACAAGTATGGATAACAGGAACCACAAGATACTTCATAGCAGTACTGACAGCCTCCGTTTACCTTTCTGTATCTTCTCCTATGAGCACTGACTCTGTTATTCATGTTACACATCTTCTACTACCTCACTAACCTTTGGACATCCTAAGACCTTTACAGCTATTGTCCTAAAACTTCCATCATTGGATCTCCAATGCCTAGCTACCTTACTAATGGCATTCTATCCAAACCATTGTTTTCCAGCTCCTGTATGTCACCATACTTCATGCAATCGTCTACATTACTCATCACATCACCAGATTAGTTGCCCATCAGTGAGCCTTCTAGCTCATTCCTCATGATTCAACTCCCATCCTCTCTCAGTGAAGACTTTCATCGAGAACAAGCTTCTATTGATTCTCAATCCGAATGTCTGCAGCTGATCTGGCTATCCCATTATCCCAGCCTTGCCCTTAAACTGCTTTCAAATTCTCATTGCCACTTCAGTCTATAGACTCTTTAATATGCTTATTTCCGGGCTTCCCATAGTATTTAGACATTGGATTACCTGTAAGACAAAGCAGTTATGGCCACCTCAGGAAATATCATAGGTAATTATGCCATGGCAATACTCATATCTTCTTTTCTACCGGTGGACCAGCAAGAACCTATACAAGTATCGTTGAGACATCAATACAAAAACCAACTCTTGAATTCCTCATAATGAACTTCCAATCATTCCTTATACTTTCAGTTACCATCTCTACTGCATATACCAATCTTCCTTCATTCATCCAAAATCATTCACATCACTGCTCCTACCTGGTACATAAAGACTTTGCCCGACTCCTTCATCTGCTTCATGGATGCTTACATTGCAACTTATCATTCACTACTCAACTCCTCACCTACAGATTCTAACTTGAACATCAAACCTTCCACAAAATTAGACTGTTATACCTTATGACTTCATAACCCTTCATATTTCCCACTGTTCACAGTCAAGTAGTTTATTTATCAAATCATTCTGTTCCTGCTCTTCATTCTATAATCTCTTTGGACATCATCCACCAGCACCTTGGAAACCTGGACTACATTCATCCCTTTTTTGACTAAACCTACTCCATTCTGAGGATTCAGATGCTCCTTCAGAATAGACCAACCTCTTCAACCTCTGAATCATTCTTCTGGATTGCATCATCCAAGGATTCAAAGATGGACTGTCATCTCTCCAAACAGTTCACTTTCCTCAAAATTAGATTATGATTGCCAGAACCTAGGTTCATCTCTCCTTAGTTTGTCTGAATGGACAACAGGTGGGTCCGTAGCCATGGGTTCTCAAAGGTTTCCTCTACCTGTGTTTTTCCTCTCCTGCATGCTTCTGGTCATACTCTCCATGAGTTGGAGGTAATCATACTCTCTTGAACATTCATGGTAATTCTTTTGGGCTTTCTGTTCTCTACTCACTACCCTGCTTACCTACTGAAGGTGGGAATAGAGAAAAGCCAAAAGTAAACTACAGTTGCATAAGCACTATTAACCCCATACTCTATCCATCCAAACATTGAACTGTAGAGTAGGGCCCTTCTCCAATCACCAATCCCCATCACTGTAAATTAAACTTAAAGTTATTTTCCCTAGTGTTGTGGCCCTCAACAGTCCCCTAACCCTGTCATGGTAAAATAAACTTAAAACAATTTTCTATAGTGTAGGGGCCCTCCCCAATCACTGATCCCTGTCATTATAAAATAAACTTAGAGTTATTTTCCATAATGTAGTGTAGTGTAGTGGCCCTCACCAGTCCCCTAACCCTGTCATGGTAAAATAAACTTAAAACAATTTTCCATTGTGTAGGGACCCTCCCTGATCACTGATCCCCATCACTGTAAAATAAACTTAAAGTTATTTTCCATAGTGTAGTGTCCCTACTGGTCCCCAATCCCCATCACTGTAAAATAAACAAAATTATTTTCCATAGTGTCGTGGCCCTCCCCCTTCTCTGATCACTGATCCCTGTCACTGTAAAATAAAGTTATTTTCTATACTGTACTAGCCCTCCCCCTTCCACAGTCACTGATCCCCAGCACTGTAAATTATGTTGTACATACTTTTCCATAGTATAGTGGCCCTCCCCGATCCCTGATCCTGGCACTGTAAATTACAGTGTGCATACTTTTCCATAGTATATATAGTGACCCACCCTGATTCCCAATTCCTTTCACTGTACATCATGGTGTTCATAATTTTCCATAGTATAGTGGCCCTCCCCAGTCCCTGATCACCGACACCATAAGAAATTACCAAAATCCTGGTGGTCCCTCCCCCATCCCTGTTCTCAGATCACCAGTCCCTTAAGAAATTACCATAATCCTGTTGGTTCAGTGGTCCTTCCCCTCTACTCATTCTCCAGTAGCTTGCCCTGTAAAAAATGTCCATAATCCTGATGGTTCAGTGGCCCCTTCCCCCACTCCATACCTTGATCCCCAACTCTGTAAAGCAGTGAAATTCCCAGGCAAGCTAGTGAACCACCCACCCATCCACCCCAACCCGGAAATGGAGAGTCCAACCACCCTGCTCCACCCCAGCCCAACCCATAGCTGGCGACAAGCACAGCCCACCAATCACCATCACAGCTGGCCACCAAATGAGCTCTCAATGACAACATATAGTATTCAGCATAGCCCATTGACAGCGATTGACAGAAACAGATATATTTTTGCAACATATAGCCATATGTGCAATTTGGGCTTAAAGAAGCATTTCATTTAGTATCAGGAAAATACAGATAAAACCAGCAATGTGAAACAAAAGGCATTGCTAATGCATTTTTGTAGTAGTTTGTATAACATCTGTTTTATACCTTTTATCCAACAAGAAGATCTTTATGCTTCCTGATCCCTTATTCACCCTCCATATAAAAGTAAAGGTGGTTTACAGTAGTTCTCTTTCAGTATTTTGTTTTATCTTTTATTTAGGGCCAAAAACACAGATTAATTGTCTTTATGTACTTTCTTTTTGCAAATGGTAACTTCTAACAGGGGAAAACAGCACCAAAGTCCAGAAGCTTTTCATTCACCCTAACTGTGCTAGGGTAGCCCTTGTGCATTTAATGCTAAGTGTGTGTGTGTGTGCGTGTGCATGTGTGTGTGTGCTGGGGGGTCATGGAGTCAGAAAGAGAAGAATTAGAAAGAGCATTAAAGTTTCAACACTGGGTGATCAGTCCAACAAAGTCAAGATAGACAATTAGAAAGGTTAGCATATAAGAAAGGCTGCAGCTAAAAGGATAGGAAAGAAACATTAAAGGTAATCTGACATGCTATAAACCCATTTCTGCAAAGAGTGTTTCATGTCTCATCACAATTTAAAGGGGCACTGTCAGCTTTACCCCTCTGCTTTTGTTAATTTCTGTGCAGTGTCCCTTTTGGCACAAACCTAAGTAATTAGCACAGCAGAATAACCCCGTAGAAGTAGAAGTTCAGCAAAAATACCTGACTTATAAATATTTAACGAAGTTCATCTTTCCCTCCGGCTGTCCATAACTCCACCAACACGGGAAGCATAACCCCCATTTGAGGATACTTTGGGACAAACTGCCACACAAAGTGACATTTTAAGCCAAGCCTGCTTAATAACATACTACCCATATAAGCGCCTACATTGCCAACTGCTCCTGGTAATTTAGAATTAAAACCAAGCCCTGTGTGACTCACAATTTACTTTTAAAACTGGTGCCATAATCCACACATGCATGGAATAAAGATGTGTGGAGATCCCACACATGCAGACGAGCGTGCCACCCTTGTGCATGTGCAGGATTTCGGCATCGGTTTTAAAAAGTAAATTGTGATCCATGCAGGGCTCAGTTTTAATTCTAAATTAGCAGGAGTAGTTCATGATGTAGGGGTTTATATGAGCAGCATGTTATTAAAGCAGGCTTGGCATAACATGTCACTTTGTGACTGCACTCAGTGTTGGCACATGCCCTCAATGGGGTTATGCTTCCGGTGTGGGTGGAGTTATGGACAGTCCGAGGGAAAGACAGACTTCACTATGTTTTTATAAATCAGGTATTTTTTATGAACTTCTATGTTTATGGGGTTATTCTGATGTGCTAATTATTTAGGTGTTTACCAAAAGGCACATTGCATGGAGATTAACAAAAATGGAGGAGTAAAGCTGACAGTGTCCCTTACATTTTATTTGATGCTTTAGAGCAGCCCTGTTGTGGATTTATGGCTTTCTAGCCCCTCCAGACCTCATTCTCTAGTTTCATTAAATGAAAATACAGTGGGAGGGTGTCACCCTATCACAGAATCCAAGGGATCACAAATGCTCTGTGCAGCTACCAGACCCGTACCACCACCCAGCCACCTGGAGCAAACTGGATTTGGACTCGGGGTGAGTTCTCTCTCCAGCCCTACCACAGGAAGCAATCCATGGAAGACCTGCTCCAGGCAGGCCTGGGGTGGTGGTGGGGGTCCAGTGCAGAAAAGTAGCACAAGGAATAAAAAACTACTTGAGAAAAGAAAGCACAGTGTAAAAGATCAGCTGCCAGATACTCAACAAGAAACATAGAAACACATAGAAACATAGACTTTGACGGCAGATAAGGACCACTTGGCCCACCCAGTCTGCCCATTTCCCTACCTACTGGATAAGCTGCAGATTCTAGTTAATCAACAGCCTACTTCCTGCCACCCCCCACTGCAATTGCCTTGTGTCTGTCCCATGCATGTTTGAATTCCCCCACTGTTTTAGCCCCAACAACCTCCCCAGGAAGGCAGTTCCACGCATCCACCACTCTCTCCATGAAAAAGGATTTCCTCACATTACCCCTGAGCCATCCCACCTCTATCTTTAAATTGTGTCCCCTTGTTCTTACACATCTCTTTTTCTGAAAGATGCTACCCTCCTGGACTTTGTTGATTCCCTTGAGGTACTTGAACGTTTCTATCATGTCCTCCCGTCCCTCCTTTCATCAAGGTTATACATATTAAGCTCTCTTGGTCTCTCTTCATATGATTTCTGATGCAGACCCTGCACCATTTTAGTTGCCCTCCTCTGGACTGCTTCCATCCTGTCTATGTCCTTGCATAGATGAGGTCTCCAAAACTGCACACAGTACTCCAAATGGGGTCTCACCAACTGTCTGTACAGATGGATAACCACTTCCCTTTTTCTACTTGTGATGCCCCTTCCTATGCATCCCAGTATCCCCCTGGCTCTCCTCACTGACTTCTCACATTGCTTACCCACCTTTAGATCATCCAATATGACTACTGCCAAGTCCCGTTCCATTTTTGTTGTTGTTAGTACCTCCCCTGATGTTGTGTACTCTTCTCCTGGGTTTTTGTTTCCCAGGTGCATTACTTTGCACTTCTTTGCATTGAATCTAAGTTGCCATATGTCTAACCGTTCCTCCAACCTTGCCAAGTCCCTTCTCATCCTTTCTACCCCCCTTGTGTATCAACTCTGTTACAGATCTTTGTATCATCTGCAAAGAGGCATACCTTTCCCTCCAGACCCTCTGCAATGTCACCTATAAAGATGTTAAAGAGGATTGGACCCAGTACTGAGCCCTTAGGTACTCCACTAGTGACCCCCCTTTCTTCAGAATGTGTGCCACTCACTATTATCTTCTGTGTCCTGTTGTGCAGCCAGTTTTCAACCCAGGCTACCACCCTGGGACCCACTCCCAAGCTGGCTAACTTGATTATTAATCTTTTGTGCGGGACTGTGTCAAATGCCTTGCTAAAGTCTAGGTAGGCCATATCCACAGTCCCTCCCTAGTCTATTACTTTGGTCACCCAGTCAAATAAATCTATTAGATTTGTCTGACATGACCTTCCTGCTGTAAATCCATGCTGTTTTGGGTCCTGTGCCCCGCTGGACTCTAGGTACTCAACAATTCTTTCTTTCAGAAGTAATTCCATCAATTTCCCTACTACTGAGGTCAAACTCACAGGCCTATAGTTTCCTGCTTCTGCCTTGCTCCCACTTTTGTGAAGGGGAATCACATCTGCCCTCCTCCAGTCTTCGGGTACCACCCCATCTTCCTATGATTTTTTAAAAAGTGTGGTCAGTGGTGTCACTAGGTCCTCCCTTAGTTCCTTTAGGGTTCTGGGGTGAATCCCATCAGGCCCCATTGCTTTGTCCACCTTGAGTTTTAGGAGTTCTTTCAGGACTCTTTCTTCTGTAAATGGACTGGTGTCAACCCCCGTACCCAGAGTGCTTCTATTGTCTGGTTTAGGTAACTCCTCCTCATCTTCTTTTGTAAATACTGAGCAAAGGTATTCATTCAGTATCTCTGCCTTTTCACTGTCTCCCTCTGCCCACCTCCCCTCTCCCTTATTAATCTTCACTATTCCTCCCTTAATTTTCTATGCTCCTAATGTACCTATAAAGGTTTTATCCCTCTTCTTAACTGACTTGGCTATTTTTTCCTCAGTTTGGGCTTTTGCTATTCTGACTGCCTTCCCCACTTCTTTCTGCTTTAATTGATACAGTTCCTGTCGTGCTCCTTCTGTGATGCCTTATACTTTTGAATGCAGCCTTTTTCTCCTTAACCTTCACTGCCACCTCTTTTGAGAACCATAGTGGTTTTTATTCCGCTTTGTTTTCTTTATCTGTTTCACACAAAGGCTTGTTGCCTCTATGATGGCAGTTCTGATTTTTCTCCATTCTTCTTCCACCCCTCCTTTTTGCCCATTTGCTAGTGTATTCCTCAGGTATTCACCCATTTTGCCAAAGTCAGCCCTTCTAAAGTCCAGTATGCTTGTTTTTGTATGGCTTGTCTCCATGGTTGTGCTTAGTGTGAAGCCAGATGTCTACTGACCTCTAAATTTGTGATCCTCTCTCCATTTGAGAGTACCAGGTCTAGTATTCCTTCCTCCCGAGTGGGTTCCAACACTAGCTGTCTAAGGCCTGTCCCCCGCAGGGCATCGAGAATGACCCTGCTCTTGGATGTGGCTGCAGTACATGTCATCCAGTTAACATCTGGCATATTCAGGTCCCCCATTAACAGTATATCCCTTTTTTCAGCCATTTTGAGAATGCCCCCTATCATTTTCTTGTCCATTTCCTCCCCATGGGATGGGGGTCTGTATACAATGCCTGCATGGATTGTGATTCCATTCCCTGTCTCCAAGGTGACCCAGAGTGCCTCTTGTCCTCCCCCTTTACTTTTTAGTTCTGTAGCTATAAACCCTTCCCTTATGTATATAGCTATTCCACCTCCTCTGCCCCCCCATCCCTTCTGTAGACTGTGTACCCCGGTATGTTGACATCCCAGTCATGGCTCCCTGTGTACCATGTTTCTGTGACTGCCACAATATCCAAGTGCAAGCATTTGTGAATGCTGAATGTTGTCTTACTGGCATTGGCATTAGTAGTGCAGGTGATAGAGATGCATAATAGGAATGGCAGTGAAGTATGGAACTGACGTCAACCCCACCCCCACCCTGCAGAGGGTGATAGGTGCCAGCTATAAAGTTCATGCCATTTTACCTCACCTTACCCTGTAGACACTGACAAGTGTCATGGTCTGCTTTGGGGTCTTTGGGCCTTATACTTACCCCATTCCATAAGGACATACGCTAAGATGGGTACAATATAGAGAATGGGGTGAACGTTATGGCTGAACATTGCAAGGCGCACCTCAATGCCTGTCACTGGCTGCAGGGTGGGGATGGGTATGGAATGGCGTAAGCATTACAGCCAATGATCCCAAGTCACAGCCCTGAAACCTGGCAGTCTCTACAGGGTGGGGTGTTAGACTTGGAAACCCTAACGTTGTAGGCATTTGTTGGTATTTTCCTCCAAATTTTCAACATAGGCTTTTGTGGCCCCACCTCATGAAGAGCAGCACAATCAGTTTGTTAGCTGAAAGGTGGTTTGCACAGCGGCTATGCATTTTGAAACACAGGGACAAAACATATTTTGGGCAGGATGTGGAAATGACAACTGTATTGTTCACGGAGGCGTAAAATCTGGAGTGAAAATATGAAAAATTGGTGAAGTCATGAGCATGCATGGAAACTGCGCAACTCACGTCCATAACCCAATTATTTTGGGGATTTTTTTTGCCCCTTTTTTAACATTGGCACTTTGGGACCTCCCTCATGAACAGTGGTGCTGTGATTTTGTTAATCTGTCCCAAAAGTTGATTTCCCACAGCGACCATGCCATTGTGCTACAGGTGTGAGAAACAGCTGTACTGTTGATAAGGAGGTGTTAAAAAATGGCAGTGTTGAAAATCTAGCATGAAAATATTGCAAATTTGCTAAGTTACAAGGGTGCGTGGAAACTGCGCAAAGCACGCTTGTAACACAGTCATTTTATGGACTTTCGACATCAACTTTTCAACATAGGCAGTTTAGGACCTCTGCTCATGAACAGTGTCACCATCATTTTCTCAAACTGTCCCAAAAACCGATTTCACACAGCGACCATGTTATTCTGCGCCGGACGTGCGAAAACACATTTCAGCCAGGATATGTAAAATGACAGCTGTACTGTTCATAAGGAGGTGTGCAAAATGGCAATTTTGAAAATCCAGAGTGAAAATATTACAAATTCATGAAGTTATGGCGTGCATGGAAACAGTGCAACCTGCGCTCATAAACAGCCATTTTTAAGTTTTTCACCAAATTTGCAACATAGGCTTTTTGAGCATCCCCCTCATGAACAGTGGCACTTTAGTTTCATTACTCAGTCCTGAAAGGTAATTCCATGCAGTGACCACAAAAATCACCTTTCTGGACTGAATAACACCATGACAGTGACTGAATTCATGAGGAGAGGTCCCAATAACCCCATGCGGAAAATTATGCCTGAGATATGCACCAAAGTAAAAAAAAAAAAAACCTATTAATACCATTGTACAGCTTACCAGCATTTCTTCAGTTCATGGTCAGCTTTCAAGAGTGCAGATGTGTTCCCAGTCCACCGAAGATTGTCGCACTGGACTCCGGAGGAAAGTATGGGCTGAGGGGGGTGTGGGGAGGCAGAGTGCGAAGAGGGTTGGTGCAGGTTGTGGGAGGAGGAAGGGAGACAATAAGAGACAGTTTTCTTCTTTCACAGGTTTAAAAAAAAACATTGTGGGATGTTTTTCCTTTTTCAGGGGATTTGGCATGCTGGGGTGGGCTCCCAGCTTGTCACCTAAGTGTTTTTTTTGGGGGGGATGCTGTAGCCGATGCAGGATTGGGCACCCCCATTGGCACACAATGAAAGTGGAGGGGCAAAAGCCAAGGGGATTGGACACCCTCCTTGGCACATAACAAATGGGGAGGGGGTGCATTATGTTGGCACATACATTGGGTCAGGGCATGCTGACAGGGGGATTGGCCATCCTGAAGTCGGCATTATGGCAGGCAGTGTGCCACCATTAATCTAATTTTTTCACCATGAAAAGCACATCAGGAGGTGCCGCTGCATATGATGAGCTTTGCTCACATTGCAGCGGACCTTTCCTTAGATGTGCTCATCACATTATGTATTTGTGGTGTGGCACCAGCATGAAGGCTGATTGGGGAATGAAGGATGCACCTACTGATGCATGCCCTGCATTCACCCAACAGTGACCATACCTCCAAATCTGCTACTAATGCAATATGTTGGCTGTGCAAGCGTGAGCCAACATAAAATGGGCAAAGTGGAGTCAACGTTTTGGGCTGTCCTTTGACATTGCCCCGGATACTAAGGATGTTATATTCAGTTGGACAATGCACTGTCACTATCCAGCTGAATATGGGGGCATGTCAATGCAGCACCAAGTCAGGCAACACTGCCCTGACATGGCTCCCTGCTGTGCAGGGAATAGCAGCAACAGACCCAATAGTGCCAGTAGCCAGATGTGCATTATTCAGATGAACCCATACAAATGAGTCCATTGGGAATGCGAAGTGCTAAAGGGTCATTTTCATGTCCATTATGGCCACATTTGCATGGAAAGCAGTTGCGGTGTTGTGAAGCTTCACCACAATCCCAACTACCCTGTCCCAGGAGAGTGTTTTTATTTGTGTGTATAGTCTTAGTGTAGTCTCCCTTTTGCTGTCTGTTCGGAGTTTTTTTCTAAATTTGCCTGCTAGTTTTATGGCTCCTGGCAATCTCCATGTTTAAATATCTTATTGGTCTTCTTTTTCCTACAGTGCCTCCTGCCCCATATGACAGTGATGCATCCAGGACCATTGATTCAGTGAGTGATAGCTGCTGCAGCAATCTGCTGTTCAGAGCCAGAGATTCTGGCTTCAACTAAATAATTCTTTCTAATCCAAACTTTTTGTTTTCTAGGTGTGTGTCTAGGTCAAGCCAGCAGGAGTAAATGTTTTGTATTTTTAAAGCTTTTGATGTAATCAAACTATAGATAGCCATGAAAAACACTTAGATCACCCCCCAGGTCACCAGTGCTATACTTAGTGAAGCCTTATGCTGTTTCCTTATGGAATAGCCCACTGAGTTATCCAACAGGTGCTTGCCATCTGTAAATGTGACCTTTATTAGTTCTCGCTGGATAAGGAGAGTTACAAAATCACAGGTCTTCTGTTGTAAACTCACAGTTCAACTGTTCTATACTTGACAGACAACCAGTTCTTGCTGAATTATTAGTCACAAATGCATCACTCTCACATGTGACCAAACTGAAGCATTGCTGGGAAAAGAAGGGCAATAAAAAATGTGAACATGGAGATCCCATGGGCCAAACAAGGAGGCTGGCACAGTAGAACTACACCTACAAATCAAAACATGCTGCATGCCATACTTCTCATAAATTTTGACTGTTGTTCCCCTTTATGCTTGTCAATGATCTCACACCCCTGGGAAATTTGGTGGCCCTGTTTTTTACTCTGTTGACTGCCTCACCATCCTTTCTGTATTTACAGGACCAAAACTGCACACCATACTACAGGTAAGGTGAAAAATATCTTCCCCTGCTCTGCTGGTGACCCTCAATGATGCTGCGTGTAATGCACGAAGATGTTTATTTCAATCCACCCCACAATGACAACCTGTTATGATTTGTTTGATGTAAATATAATATAAAGAATAATGCATTGGGAGGAGTGTATAATGGGAGTTTTTATGCATACCCAAGGGGTGCGGTGCTACATAAACCCTGAGAGTGAAGCCCATGGGGTTTATCAAAGCATCCCACCCTGAGGGTATGCATACAATTTGAGTTTACACTCCTCCCCATGTATTGTTTTATGGAATTGCTGGGGAGTGTTTTCTGGCCTGCATTATTTTGTGAGATAAGTAACAGTTTGGCCACAGATGGAGTTTCTTGTGTGAAAGAGTAAATTGGTTTATTGTTTAACCCCCTTCAGTTTCTACAGTGTATTTCCCTGGATAGTTCCTCAGTAGCAGGTAAAAAAAATAGAAGGTAGCAGACTGAGATTAGCCTCGAGCTAATACCTGAAGATGAGCTGCTGCCTGACAGACTGACAGGGCAGTTCCAGGATTTCCAGTCACTCAGTGTGAAGAAGTCGGGTAGGTGGCGTGACTGAGGCAGCTGAAGTGGTGCGGTAAACATAGAAATAAAAACAGAAACTTTAAAAAATATACAATGCTGTTTATTACTTTAGTAAGTGGCAGTGAGAGTGAGACAGTCTGATGCGGCAGTTCAAGGAATGATTACCAAGGGAAGCAGAGTGTGCATGCACACAGATTGACAAATCTGGCACGTGTTCACCGTTATAACCTGGAGGTTATAAAGCAAACTATAACCTGGTTGTCAATGAGAGAAAACACACCCCAGTTATGACATCACTGTATTGTACTATAATAATTGGGAGCATTTTTTCCCATAGGAAACCCTGTTATAATTGCCATTATAACCATTGAGTTATAACCATGAACATGCTAGCTCTCAATCATGCTGTGCATGCGCAGATGTGGTCTTTCCTTCATTGCACTGCACTGCACAACTTGTCACACTCAGACTGGGTGGTATGTAATTGAATATAATAGAAACAACAATTTGTACTCTTTTGGGACACTTTTGGAAGGAACTGCTTTATAAAATAAAAAAAATTGTTTAACCAGCCGCTTGAAACTGACTGCCACTATACACCAATATATATCTATTTCATATAATGGCTATAGTGAAAAAAATGCTCCCCAGCAATTATTTAAGCAATTGATCCCTCCAGGGTCTGGGTACTCGGAGGATTTACCTGACTTGGTGTAGTTCTGTCACAAAGGCGCAGTTGAGTGACTGAACCACAGCAGTCGTGGTAGGCCCCTCCAGTATACCCACACCCTGGAGGGATAAATTGCTATTATACAATGCGCCTATTCCATTTTGGAAAAAAAAGTTTTTGTTTTTTCATTTGAAAATCTTTTTTTAAATATTTTTATTATAATGGGGAAAAATAGTTCTTTGATATCGGCAATCGTGAGAGGGAGACCGGGAACACACTCAGTGAGACAGTTGGGTAGTAAGTGGCATTGGAGCCAGAGCAGAAAAGACCAGAAAATGCAAAGATGTATGGCTAGCTACATATTTTAAATGTGGAGTGGTGAGCAGTATCAAATGACAGATGGGGTGAGTGCTTAGAAGGCATGCTTCAGTGATGAAGGTTTAGTACAGAGCTGCGGCTCGTCAACTGTAGGAACATGGTGTCTGGGGTAATTATAAGGGACTGAGGCTACAGGGAGAAAGGTGTCTGGGAGTCAGCAATACAGGCGGCAAGGATGACTGTCACAGCCAGGAACTGATTTAGCCTAAGTACAAGGTGCTGTTTTTTTTTCTTTTTCACTTGAGGAATAGTTTTTCTGTCAGTTGTTTTGGGAGAGCAATGTAGTTTACGTATTTGAGTTGTGGACTGGACTTGTGGAGCAGTTTAGCTAGGAATCAAGATGGCAGGTACATGTTTTGATTTTGGGGGGTCGTACTGATCTTGGGAAAGAGGTTGGCTGGCAACTTTTCGAGTGGGTACACTGGAGAATTTACAACGTTGAAAAGGTGCCAGCCAGCCAATCAAAATACAGGATTTGGTGCTTTCAATTTACTCCATTGTATAATTAAACAATAAGGCACGACAGGGTGTGGTATATCATGAGATATCATCATGCCTTGGGTGGTTGCATCTAACCAAACAAGAAGTGATGATATCCCATGGTATACCACACCCTGGAGTAACTTAATACTAATATGAACTGAGGTTCAAGATTTTTAAATAAAAACAGGTTTTAAAACGTTTTATGAATGAGCTTTTGAGTGGTGTAGGAGTACATTTTGAAAACATAGTTCTTGGACAGTAGAAAGCAAGGAGGCTGGTGGCACTGGAACTTTTCTGAAGCTGTGATGATGTAGCCCAATATCATCATGGCTTCAAAGAGCTCTCATCCAATTAGATTCCTCTATTTATGATCCTCAGTTCATAATAAGCAATATACCATGATGGGGTGTGGGTTATGCTGGGATTTTCCCATGCCTGGTATGGTTTGGTCATGAGGCAGCAGAAGTGGGTTAATTCCAGCAAAACCCACACTCTGAAATGGTATATTGCGATTATAAAATGTCCTCCTGTAGTTTTTATGTTTACCTTTTGGAAAGGGCTACCCACCCCACTCAAATCTTCTAATGCCTGTATCTACTTTTAAGCACCACCTCAAATCCTGTCTACTAACAAACCACAGCTGCAAATGTCCACCTAGATAGCTGCCTAAAACCGCCTGGTGCTTTTCCATTCTTACCCTCTCCAGTGGTGTCAACTAGTACTACTCCCTTTTATGTTAACACTCCTATCCCTACATCCCCACCCCTTCCCCTTCCTCCCCATACTCCTCATCTCTGGAGATTCCCCTTCCTCATCCAGGAGCAACGGCTCGCCTATCTATTGGTCCACGTTTCCTTTTAGGAATATTGATTGTTATCTCTGCCATTTACTGTAAATCTGAATTTATTGTATTTGGAAATCTGAATTTATGCAACAGGTGTCAAGATAAAAACTGCCACATAATTTCAGTTATCTGAGTCACTGTGTAGGATAAATGGGTGGTGATGTAATCACTATGTGGATAACTTCAAGTTATCCACATAGTGATTACATCATCACCATTTATCCACACAGTGACTTCATCACTAACCACCACCATCTGTGCTGCCTGCTCAGCAGTACTGCCTCCCAGGTTCATTTTCACCTTCTCACAGTGCTGTTTACAACCCAAGCTATCACAATCCTAAACACTCACAAAATGCACACCTAACCAAATCCATCCCCAAAACCAGAACCACATTTTAAATTAAAACACTCTTAAGAAAAAAAATCCATTTTCCCTCTTTCTCAGTACAGCAACCCTGCAAATCAAACACAGCAACCAGGCACAGAGAAAAAACATGGAAAGAACTTAAGAAAAAATTAAAATATAACAAAATTGAACCAAAAAAATCCTGTTGCATAAATCAAATATGCATGGGGCGCCTGTGGGATAACAAAGTTATTTCTACAGTTGCCAGTGACCACTCATAACCCTCACTCGTGGCTTTGCTACTCGTGAGGTTACTCGAGGTCAAAGGCAACTGTACAAATAACTTCGTTATCTCAAAGGCGCCCCCCCCCACATATCCCATATTTATTGTATTTGGAAATCTGAATTTATTGTATTTTGTAACCTTGTATCATATAACATTGTATTTTTGTTTTATTCTATTATTTCTGCCTACTGCTCATTGTACTGTACTTATAGTCTACTTCTGTGCCATTGTACATGGCCCGGGTTGTGCCTGAAAATGGTCCCTGGGATCAAGTGCATAACCAATTACCAAAGTCATAAATAAATAAATACAAAGAGAAAGTAGTTTAAGTAGTGCCTTGTGCTGCACTTATCCTTTAGTGAATGCCACGGGGTCCATGGGACCCCTACAGTGTGACATTCACCTGTGTGGTTGCCTATGCACCTTGGATATGGCTGTGTATGGGCAACAATTCTGTTTGTGCATAGGGCCCAATGTGAGGGCTTTTGTTTTTCATGACATGCTGTTAATGGTCATTGAGTGCACTTTATTTTATTTACTGGGGACAATAGGGTTGCACTGTGAGCAGGGGGTTCATAGTGTGTGGGGTGGACTGGCAAGACAGTGGCAAGACAGCCACGGTCATGACAATAGGAGGAGGCTGACATCACGGCCTTTAACAGAGGTTGAAACCGGTATGATTTATACAATACAGTACAGTACATTATGCTGGCTATTTATGTAGTTTGCTGTATTGACTTCAGATGCATTTTGGAGGACTTAGGAAGGCTTGTTATTCATCATCATAGTTTGCACAGTCCTACATGGTGGCTTCGATGTTTTTATCTTCTGGGGTCAAGTGATTTGAAAGGAAAGGATTCTACATGTGGCTGTCTGGCACCCTTTCCCATGGGTTATAACAGGATTTAGCACATCTGAAAGATGCCAGTCAGTCAATAAGGTTTCAGAATTATCACAGCCCATTGTATAATATAAATTATGAACTGGTTGCCATAAATGCAGAACGCTGATTGGCCCGAGACATTTTTTAAGCCGTGATGATATCATCAAGGCTTCAAAACACTAGCCCACCAGCCTCCTTATAGAAATTAACTCCTCTGACTGCTATCTTCCATATCCCTCACTTCGCCAGAACACCTGCCTGCAGAGAGGAGCCATCAGACCTCAATATGGTGACAGTTAAAAGAAAAGAAAGCATAGCCCCTCACTTACAACACCCAAACTGCCGCCAAGTGCAGCACACAGAACACCACTTTGCTTTTCAGAAATGAAACTGCCACTGACTGCTACACACAAAATCACTGTGCTCCCCACAAAACCACCACCCGATCCACACTCCAAATAGCCACATCCTGAAGAAATACCCAATTAACAGTACCTTCTTTACACAGCCCCCTCCTCAAAAAAATGCACAGACTTTACTAAGCAGGATGCGCCATGACCAGACTCAGTATGGAGCAAGTGATGACTTGAGCTGAGCCTTTTGACATTTCAGCTCCAGCTCCACTGACCAGCATATTTCCCATGCTACAGACTGGCAGTCCTCTAAACATAAACCACAATGCCTCACCTCAACAGCTGTCTGTCTTCCTTCACAAATACATCTTTAGCACTGCGGACAAATTAAACCTGCAATGAAATCTCATCATAATAGTGATAAAAACTTGAGAAGCCACAGTGCAGGTAGATATGCAGTTTATGAGTAAAACAATTTAGGTACACATCGCTAGACAGTTTCTAAGTAAAACAAAACAACAAAAAAAGATGAAAAAAGCAGGGCACATACTACACAGTGTCAAACCCACTCAGCAGGCCAGTCCTCTACTCCCAAAGTGCCAACCTCTGAACGCAGTCTTGTGAACAGTTTAACAGAACAAGGTAACCCTCTTGTCTGTTTTGTGAGTTCGGGTCAACCTTTGGCCTCCAGTCTTGGAGGAATTCAAACTGTGAACCTCTTGCTAGCGTACCCAATGCACAGGCTCAGATAATTCTGTCTTTGGGGAGCCAGATATCTTTGTCTACGGGCACTTAACCAGATGTACAGAAATGAACCCTTAAAAACTTTTATAAAGACCTCAGATTTAAAACATTTCTCTTTCCAGTTTGGTATCACCATTCAAGCTTATGCCTAGTGTCAGCTATAACCATATATACTTTTCTTGCAAATGAAAGAAATTCAAAGACAGACCAAGTATGCTCTAAAATGAATTTTACTAAAATAGATAAAAATATGTAAAACACAAAATTCAGAACTATTATATCACAAGACATACAAATCACTTAAACAAAACAGGTTTAAAAGTGCAGATTCCTACCACTAATACACTTAGACTTGTCTGTTCTAAGGTATTCTTGTCTCACAGTGCTGTAGAAGTTTCTTTGTCAGAGTCCAAACATTTGTGTCTCTGAAGGAAAACAGAATAATGTTTAAAAGCTGGTTTTCCCCACCTATTTGCATGAGATCACCTAGCTCCTCCCTGTCAGAATATATAAAAAAATATCTATATAAAAGCAGGATGTCTTTTCCAAGTATTACATTCTGCAACCTCAGCATAACTCATGTTCTTATTCAAATGACATTTCTTTGATCTCATGAGCATCTTCCCCTTCCTAGAACATCAAGTCATCTTTATGATTTCGCACCAGTGTACTAAACCTGGTTTCCCCCTCAAAACATGTCATAAAAAGGATACTGATTTCCCTTTTAGCAGTTAAAGCTATAATTAACTTAGAAAAACAGGAGATTCCTGATCAAGGCCTGTTCTACTCTATAATTAGCTTCTGGCTTTCCACTCAACACCTTGGCCCAGAAATACAAACTGCACCAAAAGTGCGCAACAACAGGAGCAAGCGCAAGTCCACTGCGCCCATGCACAAGAAGCGCGATATTCAAAAACTGCACAGGCCAAGATGCGCCTATGGCAGATGACTGAATATAACACCACCTGCACCATAGTGCAACCAGGGATGTGAAGTTTTGCATATCTGATGTGCCATAGTGCAACAAGGGATGCTCAGTGGAGCAGTCCAGATGTGCCATATTGCAACCAGGGATACCCGTGGAGCAGGGCAGCAATGCAGCAGCACAACCAGGGATGCAAGGGCCCACCACCCAAGCCACAGATGGGCAGAGGAGCACACAGCAGAACAGACATTGTCCCCACACCCCATGCACTGCACAACGGAGGAGAGCTGGAATAACCACTGACCCATGGATATCAGCAGCCAACCCACAGCCAGGCCATGGTACCCCAGCACACCCCTGGAAAGCTGTGACCCTGCACCATGATCATCATACACCCTTCCCAGGAGTAGTGCCCAACAGTGCAGGACACCCCATGCATGCCACCACCCCACTGTGACAATGCAACTCCTGTGCACCACAGAGCCATGCAAAGCAGCCCCACCATGTGCACCCTGCTGTGGTGGCAGCAGACAACAATGCAACAACAGCATACACAGTACCACCCTGCACATCCCCCTGAGGTACAGCTGAGAGACCAACCATGCATCACCACAGAGGTACCCCACATTCAACAGGGCATGCCCCGGACCCCACCACCAGCGGTACAGCACCCTGCACACCCTCCCAAGGACATATCCATCCAGCACTGCCCCAACAGCCAGCACAGACGTACAGTGTTGCATGGAAGCATGCACCACACACGATGCAACACAGTGCATAGACAAACACCCACCCATACCCATACCCATACCCAAGGGCACACCAACACAGGGACACAGTAGCGGGTCAACGAGCCACTGGCATGTGGCCAGGCCAATGTGTACACATGCCAGCACCTACATTGCACAAGTGTGCCAGCTACCCTCTTGAGGCACCATGAAGCTGTATGCCACCAGCATGCTGCGCAAGCACAAGTGACAGACACTGGAGCACATCCCTTCAACAGACACAAGTGACAGCATGGAGAGGGACAACAGCAGAGCCGCAGTGCCACGGACACAGATGTGCACCATACTGATGATGGAAGGCAACCTGGCATTGTGCCAGGTACAGTTGTTATCCAGCATGAACAGCCACCACTGACATGCCAGCAGACCGTGCATATCACAGACATGCAAGGGTGTCAGCTGCACAGGCTATGGATGGTCTGACAGGGGTGCCATGCATACAGTGCATGCACCATGGACCACTGCACACAGGCATCCAGTGCACCGACAACAACACACAAACCACAGACAGTGACTGATCCCCTGCCCACACCATAGGTGGTTCCCTTCTGCACACACACACACACGCCCGCCATGCACCACCCGGACGCCATGCACACCACTGCAGCTGAGCACCTGTAGCTCACTGCAAATCAGAGACCACCAAGTTGTCATAACAAAACAAATGTATTTAAAACAGGAAATACAAAAACTATATACAACTATGTACAATGGGGGGAAGGACCACATACCAGGTGGGGGAGGGTAAGGGACAGGGGTGAACATATGGGAGAGGGAAGAAGGGGTGTGAGGGTGGGTCCAGGGGGGAAGGTGTAATTAGGGGCATGGATTGTTCAGGGTCTGCCCCAGTCTTCCTCCATGTGGCACCAATGTCGTCTCTGCCTCCTCACCCCCATGGCGGTCCATTCTTTGCAGGAGCTTCAGGGTCACCCTCACCAATTGGAGCAGCTCCTGCAGTCCATGCTCCAGTGCCTGGAGTCACTGTCCACCTAGGATGAAGGAGCAGAGTCAATAAGTGTGACTGTCCAGCCCCCTGCTGCCCACCCATTGTGCATGGCATACAGCCATGTGCCACGCCCTGTGATGGTGTGTGACCACCACAGTGACCATGTCCACAAGACCTGCCTACCCAGACAGCCACAGCCATGTGGACCACTGGACACACCCACTGCCCATGTCCTGCACAGCACCACCGTGGCTGTACAGTGACTTGCTATGTGGTGTGAGAGGCAGTGCCACAGCCATGTGCCTGGTGCATGCATGGACCACCATTGATGCACTCCCAGACATGCAGTGCCACTGGACAGTGCTGACTGTAATAAGTTGCATGCATGGCAGTGGTGTCAATGGATAGTGGCCATGCCCGCTGCCCGCCAATTATACAGCATGCAATAGTAATCATGGATGTAAGGCACTCACCATCAGCATGCTGGTCCCTGCGCCACTGCAGACCTTCACCCCTCCTGTCCTGCTGGTCCTCCAGGCAGCGCCTCGCTCCCTCGCCTACCTGTGCTCTTCTGGGCCTAAGGTGCAAACATGGTGAGAGGAACATCAGTACAATCTGGTAGCAAAGTCCCCTGTCCCCATGTGTGCAATCCCACATGGCCATACCAATCCACCCCACACCCTGATACCACCACCACGGCCAACACTGGATGGCTCCACCCATGTGCCAGGCACATGCAACCGTGATACCCGTATGGACAATAACAGTGTATGGATGGGGCACCTACCTAGCCATTGCACCGTGCCCCTCCTGACTCATGCCCGCAGGCTGGCAAGCAGGTCCGGGTCCCTGCGCTTGAGGTCCCTGCTCCACCGTGCACCCCATACCAGTAGCCTCCTCCAGAGCATCAGCCACCTCCTGCCAAACTGCACTCCTAGCCCTGTCCAGGGGTGCATCATCATATAGAGCCCCAGCATGGGGCTCTACAATGGCCACCAGGTTTGCAAGCTTCACCTGGCTCCACATCACTGCCCTTCTACGTGCCATCTCAGCAAAGTGTTGGATTCAAAATGCTGCTTGGCAGCGCTGTCCTGCCATGTGCAGATGCTGTGTGGTACAGTGCTGCCATTCCCTATCATGCTGTCACCGAACAGCGCAATAGTGGTGCACCCATGCCTGACGCATGGTGCCTAGGGGCAAAGGTCAGGCACAGGGTCATGGGTCTCTCACGCACAGACAGCCACAGCGCAATTGGAACCCAATGTGTGTAGCGTGATTGGGTGCCTGTGTGCCACCTCCTGTAGCGGTCTACAGCGCTGTGGGCCCAGTGCATCTATAGCGCTCCAGTGCCACAGCACCATATATGTGAACAGCACAGTAGCGCCACTGGCACAATGGTGGCCATGCCCTGCATTGCCTCCCACACACAGCATGTCAGCAGCATGGCAGGTGCCTGCGTCATCACCCCAGGCATGCGCAGTTAGGTGTGTACTGCACATGTCACAGAACTGCACCCTTGGCTCAGCATGTTCAACACAATTGCTCAAAGTGCAACAGCGCGATATTCAGCCGGCATATGCAAATCAGCTAATCAGCCATTCAATGGTGCAGTCACTGCATTTGCATCCACTTAAAAATGTGCCTCACCTCATTTGCATGCATTGTGCTATAAAACTGCGACATTGGGCTGCACTGGCCATAGTCGGTTACTGCAGTCTTTTGCGGTGAGTTGCATGCTCTTTGGGAGTGTGGACTGTGGTGTTTGGGACATGCATGGGACTGCAAAGTCACAGGTAACACCTGTCATTCTCACAGGAGGAATAATGACCAATCGTGAGGTAGAGGAAGAGGAACAGAGACGTGGGAGGAAGAGGAGGCCAAACTTCACCAAGGCAGAAACAGATGCCTGTTTGAGGCCTACCTTGACCAGAGCTGCTGCTCAGTGGATGCCAGATAACACCCCAGACCCGTGCTACTGCATGGGAAAAGTGGCATGTGCTGTCAACCTACATGGAGCCACCAGTGGTCCATGCAGGAGTGCAAAGAAGATGGGCAGGACAGGTGGAGAATTAAGGAGAAGGTGGCTGCCATCAGGGCAGCACGGTCTATAACTGATGTGGGACAGCCGGAGGTGCAACGCCTGACCCCACAAGAAGATCAGGTTGCTGGCAGCATGCAGCGTTGCACCATCGAGGGTGTTCTGGGTGGTGGATTCCAGATGGGTGGTGGCCCGTCACTGCATGGTAGGTCCTGGTCTGTCAATGGAGGGAGGTGAACAGGGTAGGTCACATACATTAATGCTACTGTTTTTCCCTTACAGCTCCTGAGCATCTACAAGGGTCAGCGGTGGTGGGCTTCTCCACTGAGGGTGGTAGCATGGAGATGGAGGAGGACCCATCCACCTCCACAGGCATACAGGGGTCAGGGTGACAGTGGGTCACCTGGATGTCAGACTGATGTTGGTGGAGCAGGTGTGGAGGAGGCCCTGCCCGTGTCCCAGCATGCCAGTGTCCATGGATGCCAGCATGCTGAGACTCAGGTTGGTGCTGGATCCGTCACCGATGATGATGGAGCTAAGGTCATGTGCAGTGAGACTTGTGGGCCACAGGATGGCCACACAGCAGGTGACATCACGGGCATGGCTGTGGGTGGTGCCACCATGGAAGCCTGTGTGACATCACAATCCCAGGCTGTGCCTGTCTGCACCAGTGGAGCAGCACTGGTGTGTGTCCAGGACAGTGGGGCTGTTGCAGCCACTGCGGCGGCACCGTTGAGCCCTTGAGGCGGCGAGCCGAAGGGGCAGTATCAGCAGTTGGCCAATGGCCATGAGGTACAGTAGTCGGGGGCAGCATCGGTGCACCTCCTGTAGATATGCCCAGGCCAGGCCTTGGTGCAGCACCCACCTCAAGGGGTGCTGACCATCAGGCTACGAACACCATGAGGAACAGCATGCCGATCAGGCAGATGGCGTCTTAGATGAGCACACCTAATAATCCAAGCATCAGTCAATCAGCAGATGCGGCTTGTGATGGCGATGGATGCATTCAGTGCGGCTCTGCGCCAGACAGAGGTGGGCAGCAGACACCACTCTGCTCCTGGCGAGGATGGACCAGTTGCGGGAGGAGGTGACCACTGCCATTGACAGGCAGACACAGGCAATCACAGCTGCCATGGCCACAATGGGCACACAATATTTGCCCATGCATCACAGACACTGCGCGGTGCAATGTCTATCCCCATTCTCGAGTCGTACAACACCCTCCTTGTCAACACGGGTTCAGCTGTGGGCATCCAAGCACGCCTGGAGCAGGCATGTTCAGTGTGCTGCAGACCCCTGTGTGAGCACGGGTCGCACTTCACGCAGTGGATCCCTGGGGCCATCGGTGCCACCCCATGAGGCCACTGGTCAACCTGTCACTGCTGGCGGTCTCGCGGGGTTGCCCATGCATCTGTGGTGGCCGTGGCACTGTGCACATGACTGACCTGTCTCCGAGCATGGCTACTGTCTGATACTGCCCTGTGTGCATTGTGTTGTTCAGCGTGCAATGCGCGTGTGGGGTACCCAGCCCTGCAAGCACACAGTTCCATCTGCACACCTCCCAGCTGCTGTCCTCTGCGGCATGTGCATGATGATGCCTGCGTTGTGCTGTCCACCACTGTGCAATGGTGCCCAGTGTCTGACACATGCACAATGACAGGCAGTGGGCATGGTGGTCTGTGGATGTCTGTGTGGCTAGGGGTGGCGGTCGGGATCGGTGTGCCTCCTACCCTTTGTGCATGTCTTGTGAGGTGTGTGTGTGTGTGTGTGTGTGACCACGTGCCATGTTAGACCTTGCCCATCCCTGGCGGTGTGTGTGGTTCCATGCTCTACCACTTCCCTTGACAACATGCACCCCTGGTGTTTGTCCATGCGTGTTTGTGGGTTGTGCCTTTGCCACTGGTGGTTGCACATGGCCCCATGACTTACCTGGGTTGGCTGAAGGGCTCCTCTGTGATGGTGTCCAGGTGCAACTGTGCCAGCCGGATCAGTCGGGGGTCCCGTCACCCAAGGGGGGGCTACCCATCACCATCTTCACCAGCATCCTCATCGTCCCCACCGCTGTCCCCCTGTTTGACCTGTATGGCTATCCCACAGTCATTGGCCATGTTGTGCAGGATGCAACAAGCCAGGAATAGCCCGCAGGCCATTGAGGGACTGTACTGTAGGGCACTGCAAGACTTGTCCAGGCAACGGAAATGTGCCTTCAGCATCCCGAACACCCGCTCAATGACATTGCATGTGGTGATGTGTGCCTCATTGTAGCATTGCTGCGATGGGGTCGCGAGCCACCGATATGTGTGTGAGCAGCCAGGGACAGAGTGGGTATCCACTGTCACCTGTGTGTATAGGGTGAAAGTTAGTTTGGTGATCAGCATCGCCTCTGCCTTGGGCCATTTAGGCATATACCCATGTCACCTCTGACTATGCCCTCCCAAGCTCAATGTCTTTCTGTGTGGTTTGCATACTCACCCACTAAGTGGCCAGTGAGGATGTTCCCACTCTTGAATCTGTGGCACAGTGCAGACTGGTGCCAGATGAAGGCATCATGCTCCCCAGGGTGCATTCACAGAATGATTATGCACCCCTGGCACCGCACCACCTGGCAGTTGATGCTTGCACACTCTTCGACACATTGTGGCGTGCCTTCGGGGCCGGGTGGTGTGTGGATGGCCACATGGGTGCAGCCCATGCCCCTCACACACCAGGCATACGGATACCTGTGGAACTCCTGTATGTTTGCTGAGCACTCTGCCGGTGTGCTGGGGAAATGGATGTACTCCACAGCATGTGGCAGCAGTGCGCTGAGGAATTGGGAGGTGGCGAGACATGGCTGACTGGTTATGCCTGTCTATGTCCCTGTTGGGCTCTGAAGGTATCCATGGTGAGCAAACACACGTAGCTGTCACTTTGTCTCCACTGACAGAGCATGGCTCCGTCGTGTGGGTGCCTGCATCACATCACTGCATAGCTCACAGAGCCGCCTCAGAATTGCTCGGTTCAGGCAGTACCAGCCCACGATCTCGGTATCAGTGCACAGCACAAATCTGGTGTGGGCTCGGTGCCTGTTGGGGCATACCGCAGATGGGCCTTCCAGCCATGCCCCCCCTGCTGCCTGCCTTCTCACCCCTCATAAGTGCCTTCATCTGGATGGTGGCACTGGCCATGTCCTCGGCTTATGTTCCCCCGCAGCTGTTGCTCTGTTCCCCTGCTGTCCTGGCTGCTACTTAACCTGCACCGAAACACCTTCCTGTGGTGGCCTCAGTGCTGTGTGGCACTTCCCCCTTCTGCACTGCACTGTGGCTGTGGCTCCCCACACCTTCCCTGTTCCTGTGGGTTCCAGGTGCTCTGTCTCTGTCCTGCCCTGTGTGTATGTGTTGCCTGTGTGGCTGGCTATGGTTCAGCAACATGTGCCTTCCTGTAAGCGTTCTTGAGCCTCTCTTGTTCCTTTTATTTTGGCTCATTTCACTATCGCACAACCGGTTGCTCCCTATTGCACATAGGCGCATGTTGTTGAATATGCACAGCACCATTTATGCATGGTTCCTCCCTTCAGTTGCAATGCATTCATTATCATTGCGCTCTTGCACAGTGTGATTTGGAGGCGCATCGCCTCCTGCTGAATATCGCAGAATGGCGATTTTCGACTTGCTCTGGCACAACCCTATTCGCGCATGGCGCAACCCTTTGAATATCTGGGCCCTTGTATCTTAAAACCTGTGTGTGTGTGTGTGTGTGTGTGTGTGTGTGTGTCTGGTGTGTGTGAGGATCTCACTGCTGTTTCAGCATTTCTCATAGGAGACAGTTCATAACACATTTTTTATTTTACAAAAATCATACAGCACTCAGAACTGGCTGTCCACATCACAATCCTCCCCACCTAGACTGAGTTTGGGGCTCTATCCCCTGCATGAGATAAACTTCCCAAATCAGTTCACTCCTCAAAGAGATGAGACAGGCCATCTGTTTTCTGGTTCCTGGCTCCAACTCTATGTATGATTGTCATATCATACCCTTGCAAAGCAAGTCTACATCTTAGCAATTTACCATTGTTCTTTCCCATCTGGGTCAGCCAAACCAGGGGTTGTGGTCAGTCTGCACCACAAAATACTGCCCATACAAGTATGATTCCAACTTCTTGAGGGCCCACACTATGGCAAGACACTCATTTTCCACCGTGGTGTGTGCTTCTCCCTGGAAGTAACTTCCTACTCAGGTACACTACTGGATGATCTGTCCCTTGGCTGGATGTCTGACTCAGTACTGCCTCAATACCCATGTCTGAGGCATCAGTCTGAACTATAAAGGTTTTGCTATAGTCAGGACTTGTCAAAACAGAGCAGTGCACAGTGCCTCCTTTAATCTGGTATGGCTTTCTCACAGGCTGGGTCCCAGGTAAATTTCTTGGGCATCCTTTCTTTGTCAGGTCAGACAGGGAGCAGCGGGGCACTGTAACTGGGTACAAATTTTCTGTAGTATCCTGCTGTCCTAAGAAACCTGACCTGCTTCTGTGTTTCTGGTCTGGGTCAGGCCTGGATTACCTTTATATTTGGTTAGGATGGAGATGTCCCAAGCCTACCACATGCCTGATAAATGCCTCTTCTCCCGTGGCCAACTGGCACTTCTCGGCTTTGACAGTGAGTCTGGCCCTCTGTATCCCGCCAAGCACTTCCCTAAGTTGGGATAGATGTTCCTCCCAGCTGGTACTAAAGATGGCAATGTCATCTAGGTATGCCACGGTGTACTCCTCAGCACCATTTAACACTTGGTCCACCAACCTTTGGAAAGTGGCCAGGACATTCTTCATTCCAAAAGACATTACTTTAAACTCAAATATGCCTATCAGAGTGATGAAGGCTGACCTCACCCTAGCTCTGTCTGTCAACTCTACCTGCCAATACCCCTTTGTCAGGTCAATGGTGTCAAGGTAGGTGCCCCCAACTTGTCCAGGAGTTCATCTGTCCAGGGCATCGATGGGCATTGGACTCATGACTGGATTCAGTCCAAGATAGTCCACACAGAAATGACTAGAGCCATCTGGCTTAGGCACAAGGACTACGGGTGAAGCCCAGGGGCTGTGGGATCTCCAGATTACCCCTAAATCCAGCATTTCCTCCACTTCCTCCTAATGTCCTTTGGACAGCCTCTGACACTCAATATGCTGTCTGCCCGTATGGGTGTCTGGTCCCTATCTCTACATTGTGTGTGTCACTAAGGGGTTAGTCCAGGCTTGGCGCTAAATAAAGGGCAAAGTCTGCTAAAACCTCCTTACTTTCTGGATCTGGTCCACGGCCAGCTGGGAGACAATTTTACTGCCTCACAGAGGACTCCCACTTACTTTCTTGCAGCAAGTCCAGAAGGGGGTCTCTTCATCTGTCCCTCCCAGGACTACACACTGCAATACCATGTCAGCCCTATTTGCATATGGCTTCATCATGTTTACTTGGTACATCCTTTCTGTCTGTCTTCGGTCAGGTAACTCCACAATGTAGTTCATGTCATTTACCTTCTTAACCACTTTATACGGTCCTGCCCACTCAGCTTGCAACTTCTCTTCCGGACTGGAATAAGGAAAAAGACTTCCTGAGCCACCATGTGCAAAGGCTCTGGCTCTGCAAGTCGATGCCACACTTTTGTTTCTGCTGGGCCACTGCCAGGTTGCTCTAGGCTGTTCCATAGCTCCTTCAGCCTTTCCTCAAACCTAAGGATGTAATCCACAATGGGGGTTCCTGGGTGGCGTACTTGCCTTCCCATTCCTCCCAGATCAAGTCTAGGGGTCCACTGACCAGGCGCCCATATAAGAGTTAGAAGAGGGAAAATCCTGCTGACTCTTGTGGCACCTCCTGTATGCAAACAACAGGTGGGAAGGTATTTCTCCCAGTCCCTCCCATGCAGTTCAGTAAACATCTGGATCATTGACTTTAGGGTACCACTGAATCTTTCACAAGCCCATTGGCTTGTGGGTGATATGTGTCATGCATCTGCACCACCCACACTTCTCCATAAACATTTCATCAGGTCTGACATGAAGGAACCCCTCGATCGGTGATTACCTCCTGCAGAAACTCAACATGGGAGAAAATCCCAAGTAAGGCATCTGCCACGTTGTCTGACTCAATGAGGATAGGGCGACTGCCTCTGAGTGCACGGTGGCATAATCCACCACAGTTAGGATGAATCTCTTCCCTGAGGAGCTGGGGTATTTAAAGGCCCCACAATATCCATTCCACCCTCTGGAATGGCTCCTCCACTATAGGCAGCAGAATCGGGCAGCTTGGGTTTTCTTGCCTGCCTTCCCTATTTCTTGGCACGGTGACAAGACCTGTAAGACTTCTTCACCTACTGGGTGAAGTTAGACCAGTAGAAAATCTGGACTATCCGCTGTGTAGTGCACATGATTCCCAGATGACCAGATAAGGGAATATCATGTACAATTTTGAGTAACTGCTCACAATACCCTAGGGAATGACAAGCTGCCTGCCTAGCATCCCTCCCTCTGTCTGCACAGCCTGAGTATACTTAAGTCCATTTTCCCAATAAAACTTATGTCTGCCGTCACCGTCCTGTGCTCTGCCCGAGTCTGCCCAAGCCCTCAGCTTCTCTAAACTAGGGACATATCTGAGCAGCTGTGACCCCTCACATATTCCCATGGCATGGGACAGGTCCCCTTCAGTCGCTATGGTAGGGTCCCGCACTCATCAGGGCACTCAGGATCACTGTCAATTTCAACCTCTGACAATGGATCACCTCCTCTTTGGAGTAACCCTCTGTAGCTGTATGGTTACTTGCTACTGGGGAATTTTCTACCCTTTATTAGTTGGAAACCAGCCTCTCAGTGGTTTCCACAATGGCTTCTGTGGGATTCCTGGGAACTATACCTTTCCCTTGCTGCTTGGCTATGGGTAACTGCAGATACCATCCCTATTTTAGATTGTTGCCCAGGATCACATCCACTGCTAAGGTTTTGAAAAGCCACCTGTTGCACAGTTCCCCTGTTTCACCCCAGTCCAGGAGAACACGCCAGTGGTAATGTTTTCTATTCACCACTAAAATTCTGTACAGTGATGCATTTTTGGGGTATAAGCTGAACAGGCTGTACCAGCTCCTCTTTCACCAATGTCAGGGATGCCCTTGTGTCCCCTAACCCCTGCATCTGCACACCATTCACCATGACTGGGTGCATGTGCTCCCTCATGTTCACAGGCTTGCTTCCAGGGACACACAGACAACCCACTTCTTTCATAGCACCATTCTGCATATTATTCACTCTTTCGGGACACTGTCTGGCAATATGCCCAGTTTCTTTACATAACCAACATTCACTTCTCCTTTCAGAGAAATCTTTTCTCTGAAACCTGGAGCTAACTGGTTTTGGTGGAGGCAGTGAGGGTTTCAGCTGCCCGTGCGCACGCTTTTCCCTTTCTGTGCTGCCACGCCACCCGATTCACTCTCAGAACAGGTCTGCTCTTGGCATAACGGTCTGAGAGTTCAGCAGCCTCTTGCACTGTTTTGGGATCTCAGTCCTCTAGCCAGGTTTTGAGCTCTGCTGGGCATGCCCAATAAAACTGTTCTAATAAAATCACATTTTCAATTTTATCAACAGAGTTTGCCTCAATTCCTTCCCACCGTTTTAAATGCTGATGTTGTTTCGTGGCTAGCTCCTCGTAGCTCATATCAGGGCTTCTCCTGAGCTTACAGAATTTAGCTCTGTTTGATTCAGTAGTTAATTCAAACTTCTTTAACAGTGTAGCTTTTAGTTTGCTGTAATCATTACTATCCTCATTGTCCATTTGATCCAATGCATCCCGAGCTTTCCCAGTAAGTAGTGGGGATAGCTTGAAGCTCAGGGACTCTCTAGGAATTTTAGCCTGAATACAAAATTTTTCAAAACAATTTAAAAGGCATCCATATCCTACCCCTCTTTAAATTTGGTTATTAATTTGGAGTTCAATTTGTAACCAGTCTTGCAGTCCCAGTTAAACCCAAACTGCTTACCTGCTCTGGTACGCTGGTGGGAGTTGTAGCTTCTCTGGTTAAATGTTGCCTCGTGGCTCCTCTCTCTTCTCCTCTGCAGCTTACTGGCACTTACAATCCTCAAGGTCTGCCTCCTCTGTTCTCCTCTGCCTCTTGGCATTCTCACTCTGCCTCACAGTGTTCTCACTCTTTCTTCTCTTCTGCAGCTCGCTGGCACTCACGATCCTCACGGTCTGCTTCTCACTTCTCTCTCCCTTTTCTCCTGGAACTCCAGCTCCATCCTGCACAACTCAATTTGCAGTCTGAGTACAACAGGATCCAGGATACTGGTGACCTTTCCCTTCTGCTGTGGCCTTCACTCCAGTGGCCCTGTTGCCCTCCTCATTGGATCTGGACACTGCACGACCGCTAGCCCTGTCACACTTGAGGTTTGATCCTTTTCATTCATTGTATGTGACTCACTGCTCTGGGTATCTGCTACCATCAGGGCATCTATGAGGTTCTGCTTTTTGGCTGTCACCTCGAACGGGACTCCTCTGTCCCCGCACAACTGCTTTAAGTAATCTACAGTGTGCCTGCTGTAGTCAGAAGCCATCTTCTTCCCTGCCTACTGCTACTCTGACTTGCACTTTAGAAAAAAAATAAAATGGGTAGGAACTTGACTGTATGCCAAGTGGTATTGTTCTGTTTCCTTTTTAAAATAAAACTCTGGCTTTTTCTTTCTTTGCAAATGAGCTTACGGTCTCAAGCTGACACAGAACAAAAAGCTTGGGATACCAAAATTATGCCACCGCTGCCAAACAATCTGTCATGAACCCACTCAGCAGGTCAGCCTCTACTCCCAAAGTGCCAAACTTCATGAGCGCAGTCTTGTGAACAGTTTAACAGAATAAGCTAACACTCTTGTCTGCTTTGTGAGTTTGAATCAACCTTTGGTCTCCAGTCTTGGAGGATTCAACTGATGAACCTCTTTCTAGCATACCCAATGCACAGGCTTAGATAATGCTGTCTTCGGGGGGCCAGATATCTTTGCCTATGGGCACCTAACCAGGTATACAGAAATGAACCCTTAAAACTTTTATAAAGACCTCAGATTTAAAGCTTCTCTTTTCAGTTTGGTATCACCATTCAAGCTTATGCCTAGTGTCAGCTATAACCATATATACTCTTCTTGCAAATGAAAGAAATTCAAAGACAGACCAAGTATGCTCTAAAATGAATTTTACTAAAATAGATACAAATATGTAAAATACAAAATACAGAACTATTATATCACAAGACATACAAATCACTTAAAAAAACAGGTTTAAAAATGCAGATTCCTACCACTAATACACTTAGACTTGTCTGTTCTAAGGTATTCTTATCTCACAGTGCTGTAGAAATTTCTTTGTCAGAGTCCAAACATTTGTGTCTCTGAAGGAAAACAGAATAATGTTTAAAAGCTGGTTTTCTTTACCTATTGCATGAGGTCACCTTGCTCCTTCCTGTCAGAATATATATAAAAGAAATATCTATATAAAAGCAGGATGTCTTTTCCAAGTATTAAATTCTACAGCCTCAGCATAACTCATGTTCTTATTCAAATAACATTTCTTTGATCTCATGAGCATCATCGCTTCCCAGGACATCAAGGCATCTTTATGATTTCGCACCAGTGTACTAAACCTGGTTTCCCTTAGAAATGTCATAAAGGGATACTGATTTCCCTTTTAGCAGTTAAGGCTATAATTAACTTAGAAAAACAGGAGATTCCTGATCAAGGCCTGTTCTACTCTATAATTAGCTTCTGCCTTCCACGTAACACCTTGTATCTAAAATCTGTGTGTGTGTGTGTGATCTCACATGCTGTTTCAGCATTTCTTATGGGAGACAGTTCATAACACATTTTTTTTATTTTACAAAAAATCATACAGCACTCAGAACTGGCTGTCCACATCACACACAGTAGCAAACTTTTTTTTTCAAGCTGGGTGTGTGGCCTCAACACATAAGAAGAGGTCTCTACACTACCTACAACAACACCACCTGCTGACCACAACCCAGTTAGAACTATTTTCTGAAACAGTACTCTTACACTATCACTTAGAAATCATTTTTTACATATTTTATTTCTTTTATTATTTTATTTTTTATTGACACCAATTTTGTAATACAGTTCATAATAGCAACAATGCATTCCAGGTGTGTGGTATATTATGAGATATTGTCACTTCTGGTCATTGGATATGCTCAGCCTGCAGCTCATGCCCAACCACAGTTCCATGTCATAAAGAGTGAGGAACAGCGATTGCTATTATGGTGAGTGCACATCACTGAAAAATAATTTTGGCAATGCACACTGCAGTGCTCTGAAAATGGCACCCAAGACCTACAGGTCTAATTTTTAATGTGGGGTTGTGCCCCACACCTCCTCTATAGATTCTCAACTCCAGGGAGGTTCATGTTGGGGCAAAACTTTGGGGCAATACATGCCACCAGGTGGCAAAGAAATCTGCACAAAGCAGGACTGGAACCCAGTGCCCATGCCTCCCAGTCAACCACCCTCCCCATGATGTCAGCAATTTGGCTCAAGCAGCTACTTGTCACAACCTCTCCCACTTGCCATCCCTCCCTGTGTCTCTGCTGGTGCAAGAGCACGTATACCTGCTAGTTCCTGTCACCATTTTCACTAACCCCAGTATCCGGACTCCCTCCTCCATAGGTAGCCATAATCACAGTCACCAGATTGAGTCCCTGTTTTCTAGGCATTCATTCTCAGTCACTATGGTCACGGACTACCCGCAACCACCTGAGGCAAGATGATATCCCATGATATATCACACTCTGTCATGCATTATTGCTTAAATAAAACATGGGATGGTGTGTAAAACCTGAATTTTACACACAGCCTCAATGTTTGATGCTTAAATAAACCACTTTGAGTTTTGCTGTCGGGGTTTATGTAGCATCCAAGACCTTGGTGTGTGTAAAATTCTTGTTATATGCACCACCTCAAGTATTATTCTGAATGTAGTTCCTTTCTTAGTTCTCTGAATTACTGTTGTGTGTGTGTGTGTGTGTGTGTGTGTGTGTGTGTGTGTGTGTGTGTGTGTGTGTGTCTAGGAGAAGATCAGCCTTATTTTCTTCCCAGTCAACCATCTGATGTGTGTAAGTTGGGGGATGAGGTAACCTGTGTTTTGAAGATCTGCATGCTTTGCCACTAATGAACTTATTTATTTAGTGGATTAAATTTCAGTTCCCAGGAGCATGGCCACCCCTCCAGAGCATCCAGGTCCTCCTGCAGAGCTATCCTACCCTCTTCCCCATCCACCACCACCGTGAGCTTTAAGTCATCTGCAAAGAGGCTCATTTTGCTCCTGATATCAGAGATATAAGCATTAAATAGGAGTAACCCCACATCTGACCTCTGTGGGACCCCGCTAATGACCCTCCTAGAAGACAAAACCTCCCCACCACACCACCACCTGTTGAGTACCTACAGACAGCCAGTTCCCAATCCACCTGAACATTGGTTTCCCCAGTCCCATCCTCTCCAGCTTATCTAGCAGACCAGTGTGAGGTACCAAATCAAATGTCTCACTGAAGTCAAGGAAAAGGACATCCACCAGCCTACCCTGATCTAGCGCCATCATCACCCAATCGTAGAACTTCACAAGGCTGGTCTGACATGATCTTCCCAGAATGAAGCCATGCTGGACATCATCCGGTAACCCAGCTCCACCAAGAACACCTACAGCCTCTCCTTTAGGATGGCCTCCATCAGCTTGCACACCACCATAGTCAGGCTGACTGGCCTGTAGTTCATGATTCTTCCTTGAGCTGCCTTTGTGGAAGGGCACAATGTGTGCCATTCTCCAATCCTGGGGCATCTTTCCTCTTCTGTATAGAAGCATTAAAGAGGGATTCCAGGGGTGTAGCCAAAACATCAGCCAATTCAGATAGCACCCTTTGGTGGATACCATCCAGACCCAGATCTTTTTCCTTTTTTAAGGTTTTAAGGCCTTCCCATACTCATCCAACAGGAATTTCCTCAACTGTGGCTCCCTCTCCCTCAGTAGATTCAGTCCACCACCCCCTGTATCCTGCTGCTCAATCAGCCCTCCTGTTGTCAACTGGGTGTTCCTCATCCATGGTCCCTGACCCATCTTCCCCTGCATTCTCATTTGCTGCACAACCCCCACATCCTCCCAGGTGAAGACAGATGCAAAGTACTCATTTAGAACTACTTCCTATTTCCCCGACTCCTCTGCCCATCTCCTCCCTGCCCTCGACCTACAAATCTGCCCCTTCACTCTCCTACTCTCACCAATGTACCTAAAAAACCTTCCCCAGATCCCTGTGCCAGCCTCTGCTCAGCCCTAGCCTTGGCATATCTTACCACCCTAGTGATCCTTCTGGCTGACAAACATACTCTTCCCTGTCCACTACCATACGAGACGCTTATACCTGTGTGTGGACCTCTTCCCCATACCCCTTCCCGCATCCACCAGCATGACTTCCTGAATCTACCAGACTTGCTTCTCACCGCTTGCACAAGACCTGGTAGCCTCCTGAAGCCCTCTCTTGATAAGTTCCCATCTACTTTCTATGTCCATGTCCAGCCATATGCCCTCCAAGTGGTCCTCGAGGAGTTTCCCCATGTTCTTAAAATCTGCCCCTCTAAAGTCAACTACCACAGTCTGTGTGTGATCATCTCCCCGGTCACTCCCAGTTAGGGGGTCCCTCACCTCCAACTCCCTTACCAGTTCACAGTCTGTCTGGACAACATGTAGGATACGGCCCTCCCTCATTGGATCTGACACCTGCTGATTTAGGAATGCATCCTGGAAGATGTCTAGCAGCCTCTGTTCCTTGGTCAATGTGGATGTCATAGTTCCCCAATTTGTTGCCGGCATGTTAAGATCTCCCAATATCACCACCCTGCACCCCTTCCAATGAAAGTGGACCTTAATATTCTCCACTAGACTTTCTTCCAGGTCATCTGCCAGCATGGGGGTCTGTATACCACTCTCAATACTACCCCTACTCACTGGTGACTGCATGGTGACCCATAAGGTTTCCACATTAACCTCCACTCTGCTAATCCGATGCCATTCCTAATGGAGAGAGCAACCCCACCCATTCTGCCCACCAACCTGTCCTTTCTGAGCACAGTGTACCCACTCAGATTTATACTAAGGTTCATACTAAGGTCAAAGGAGCTGAAAAGGCTTTTGGCCCATATTGGCTCGTAAATTAACTATAATAGTTTCAATAATGTGCATTTTATGTGACAATCCAATTTTGTTTTGAAATCTTGTTTATTTTACTATTAACAAATATGAAGATAATACATTCCATGGATTTATCACTCTCTGTGTGAAAATACTCTCTATTTTCCGATACAGAACATATTATGTTTTGTTTATTATGTCTCCTAGTACCTTTATTATGAATTTTGAAGCATAAGTCTAGCTTTGTATATAAAGTAGGATCCTGCAAGAGACTATAACATGACATCATATCTCCCCTATTTCTTCTCGTATGAAGAGGCATTAAATTTAATTTTGACAACCTGCTTTCATAACTCTGTTCTCTACATTCATAGATTATTTTTTTAGTTTTTCTTTGTACTTTTTCAATTATATCTGTAACCCCTAGGTGGCGCTATCCCAAGGGCTACTACCCCTGCCTGCTTGGCTAGTAGCAGGTTAAGGGGCCTAGGTTCAGTGATGGGTGCCTCCACTCAAAGGTCAATGTTGGTATTAATCAATTTAACCAGGCCACAGCCCTCTGGGACACTGTGACCCCCCTCGATTCCCACTAGTGGCCTTCTCAATACAGACTGTTCACCTTCCCAATACCCCTGATATGCGTGGCACATACACATATATTTGGTACTTACCCCCAGGACTGGTTCCTTCAACAGCTCTGGGACCCCCTGTAAAACAAGGTGATGCAATACACAAGCAACAAGGTAATACCTTCAACATAAACTGTCACCACAATCAATGTAAATTGCAGAAAAATAGATCTGATTTATTCAGGGACTATAACAATGATGGGGGATAATCAGGTTAATTTGCTTAATCACACTAAAAATCATACTGGTGTGCATGCAGTCAGTCCTATCAGTCATACTCTCTGGGTACCAGGATGGAAAAAGGGCTAGCCAGGTCTGTTGCACAGGGTAGGCCAACATTGCAGCTGGTCGGGGCCCTGTGAGGAAAAGAAGCAACATGCACACACCTAATTGTAACCCGGGCCGGGAGCTCCAGTTCATGGGAACAACACAACAAAATAATCAGGTGACACACTTTTGATTTAAATGATGGTTGCTGGGAGCTACCCTGATAGTTACTCATGGTACCCAAAGCTGAACACAGGATGGATGATGGTCGAGACGGTGGATGGATGTTCTGGATTTGCCAGAGGAAGCAGGGCCCCACAGTCACTTCTGCATCGTTCCTGTTCAGGTGTGGAGCAGGGACTGATCCTGGCAGGTGCCTCACCAATGAATCTTCTCTGTGCAGCAAGGCAGGAGGACAAGACCCTGGAGGAGGCCAAACTGCATTAGACAGAAATGGATGCAGTCAAATGGAGCTGGGTATGACTTCCAGCTCTCAACACACAACTCAGCTCGGGGGAAAACCAGGTTGTGACCCCCTTCCAGCTTGCAGCACATTTATATGTAACTAAGGATTACTGTACCAGGCAATCGGCTCCTCGATCCTGATTGCAAAGTCACTGCAACACCCAGGAGTTCGACGGCAGCTAGAGTTCCTAACAAACTGATCGCATTTAATGAAATCTTCGGTCCTCTACAGGTTGAGCCTGGTTTCACTTTGGTAGCTTCTTTCACTCTCACAAACTCGGATTTAGTCCTAAAGTATTTTTTCCTCTCTTTCTCAATGCTGAAAACAAGCAACAGGCCAAGTCAAGGCCTTCCACAGTTCTCATTTCTGGTGCAAGCTGCTCAAGCTATACAAGCTGTTGCTCTCTCAGCCTCAATTTAGATCTGGCTTGCCAGCAGACAGTTCAGGGATTTCCTTTAGATCCAAAATGTTAGATTAATTGGTTCTGCTGTCAGTCACAACATGCTCCCCTGTTGGTGCAAAAAGGCCAATCTTCCAAAACTATAATTCCCAGAATCTGGCACCACAGTCCCACTTTAACAGGCTCCACTTTAGAGTCCCAAAGTACTGATTAGTCCATTTTGTCAGTTCAGGACCAAAATGATTCGCTAAACAGAAACAGTCCATGCTGCAAAAAGCAGGTTAGAACAAACTACATTTTCATCACTGCACTAAATGATTTCCAGTAATTAATTACATCTTTCAAAGGGCTCCCTCTGCACATTTAGGGATGGCAGAAACGGAGCGATTATTCAGCAACCGAGCAGGACTCAAGCATAGAAACACTGACCCCCATTTAGGCTAATTATGACTGTAACAGGCAGCACTTAAAGAGACAATACACAGAGGCTTTAAAAGCTGTCACTGGCAACAACAGTTAAACGGCTTTAACACCAAACACCAACCAGGCTGTGAGCAATTAGACAAGCTCTTACAAGACTTTTTGGGAACACCTATTTGTAGGGGGGGATACATATCTCTGTTGTTTCCCTTAAAGACACTCACAATGAAAATGCCCTGCACCTTACCTATCAGTGCCTTGCCCTCAGAGTTTTCCAATAAAATAACGATGTCTGCAAAGTTTAAAATAATGAAAAAGTTAAATCACTCATAAAAACATGAAAAGCAGGTCCCAAGGACTTCCTGTTTTTTGCTGCCGCCCCAGCTCTGCCTCCACACTCACTAGCATAATGACAGGATGCCAGTGAGCAAGAGAGCAGCTCATTATTTTGCAATAGGCAACAGCTTTTCTATGCATTTTAAATGATATAGAGGCCACTTAGCAATAAGCGTGGGTGCACGGTCAACTAACAGGGCCTTGTTGGTTGACTGATATACGGTGCAGCAGACCACTATCATTTAAAATGCAAGTAAACTGCTGCCTATACAAATAATGGCGTACGCCCGTGCTCTCACTGGCATTCTGTCATCATGCTAATGAGCGTGGGGCTGGAGCTGGGGCAGCAGCAAAACAGAAGTCCTTGGGACCAGTTTTCACGTTTTTACGAGCGATTTGACTTTTTTATTACTTTAAACCTTCAGACATTGTTATTTTATTGGAATACTAAAGGCAAGGTACGAATAGGTAGGTGTGGGGCTGACTGTGTTAGCTTGGTGAGTCTCTTTAAGTGGTCCCTATAATGAGCTACCATTATCCAATAATGGTCTTATGCAGGCTCTATACAGAGGCATGATTACTTTTGCTTCAAAACTTTTAAAATTCTTTTTAATTGTTCAAGCAGGAGCAGGCAGAAGCACTGAATGAATACTTTTGTTCCGTGTTCACAGAAGAAAAGGGGGGACCACTACCAGCATAGGTTGGGAGGGTGGGGACAGGAGGAGAGGAGGTGCCAGATGGAAGAACTGAGGCAAGTAGAGTTCTAGAGGGATTGAGGGCACTGAAGGTAGACAAGGCACCAGGACCAGATGGTATCCACCCCAGGGTGCTGAGGGAGATGGCGGAGGTGTTGGAGGAGCTGCTGGAAGATCTGTATAGCACCTCCCTGGAGTCGGGATGTGTGCCACTGGACTGGAAGATGGCACATGTAGTGCCATTACACAAGAGTGGGCCAAGGGATGAACTTGGTAATTATCATCATCTGATAAGTCTCACCTCCATAGTGTGCACACTCATGGAAATGATACTAAAGGAAAGACTGGTGTCGTACCTGGAGGACAATGGCCTCCAGGATATGAGGCAGCATGGGTTTGTTTCAGGGAAGTCTTGTCAAACCAACCTGATACAATATTATGACTGGGTGACAGGTGAACTGGATATGGGTCATGCAGTGGTTGTTCTTTACTTGGACTTCAGCAAGGCCTTCAATTCGGTGCCTCACGGGTGGCTTGGGGGGAAACTAACTGGTGTAGAAGTAGGGGCAAAAATGATAAACTGGATTACAAGCTGGCTGAGTGGAAGGCTGCAACAGGTAGTGGTGAGGGGGAAGCTCTCAACTCCAAGGCCGGTGATGAGTGGGGTACCACAGGGCTCTGTGTTGCGGCCAGAATTGTTTGGGCATTTCATATCAGACATTGGACATGGGGAGGTGAGCAACGTAAGTCTGTTTGCTGATGACACAAAATCTGAGCAATGGTGGATGGAGAGGAGGGTGGAAGTAGCTGCAGGGGACCTAAGCAAGCTGAGAAGTGGTCAGACAGGTGGCAGCTGGGGTTCAATGCAAAAGTGTAAGGTTATGCACTTTGGCGTGAAGAACCCAAGGAGAGATACTGGCTGGGGGGTTAAGCTGGGGATCACAGAGAGGAGAAGGACCTAGGTAATGATAACAGGGACCATGAACAACACTGCCCAGTGCAGGAGAGCGGCTGCAAAAGTGAACTAAATGCTGGGATGCATAGCGAGAGGGTTTTCATCCAGGTGAAGTGAGGTGATCTTGCCCCTCTACAGATCGCTGGTAAGTCTGCACTTGGAGTATTGTGTGCAGTTTTGGAGGCCATACCTAAAGCGTGATATCAGGCTGCTGGAGGGAGTGCAGAGGAGGGCAACAAAGATGATATGTGGAATGGAGGGGAGAGACTATGACAGCAGGCTGGGAGACCTCAATATGTACACCCTGGAGGATAGAAGGGACAGGGGACATGATAGAGACATTCAAGTATCTGAGGGGAATCATAAGGATGGTGCAGATGGGGTCTTTAAGTTACGGAGGGTCACCAGAGGGCATGGGCTAAGAATCGAGGGAAGATTTAGGAGGAGATGAGGAGACACTATTTCACAGAGAGGGTGGTAGCAAATGGAACGTCCCACCAGAATGGGTGGTATCATGTAGATCTGTGAACAGTTCAAAAGGGCATGGGACAGGAAAGGAGAGTGAGGGTAGGGGTGGCAGTGGGATGACAAAGGGAGGGTTGAGGCAGCTGCAAACTAGGAGTGTTGGTTGAACACTCGAGCAGGCTTAGATAGACCGGGTGGTCTGTTTCTGCTGGCACATTCGTATGTTCATATGTTCGTATTACCATTAATAGCCTGAGTTTGACAGTGTTTGTCATATGTCATTTTTACATTCGCTTGCGCTCATGCGCAAGGAACGTTTTGGGAGAGTAGCACACTTTGGATGTGTGCCTCTCCCTTGCAATCCAGTGCTCAGTTGAGCAGGCGTGGCGGTCCTGCACCAATGGGTGCGGGAGCTCTGTATGACAGCGGTGGTCTTCACTTCAAAAACCACAGCTGTCATACCGGCTACAGCGATCACGCCACCCCCTCGCGTCATCGCTTCCCCGCATCCGCCACCCACAAAGCTTTGGTGCCTCACTGAGCCCACCCCAGCGTGGCAAACATTGTTTGCTGCAGGGGTGCTAAATCCCCTCTCAGCTCCACGGCCCCCCCCAGCCATCCTTCTGCCATGCTGGGAGCCCACCCCAGCGTGGCAAACGTCCCATTTTTTTTTGCCAACAGGGGTGCCCAATCCCCCGTCAGCTCCTCAGTCCTCCCCGCGTAGTTTGCTGGCCTGAGGTGCCTAATCTCCCGTCGGCTCCTCGGCCCCCCAGCCATCTTCTGCCATGCTGGGAGCCCACCCCAGTGTGGCAAATGTCCCACGTAGTCCTTTTTTTTAATCCTGTAAAGAAAAAAGCGGTCCCGCGTAGTCTCCCAGTCCCCCTCCCACAACCCGCACCACCCACTGCGCAGCCTCCCTCACCCCTCACACCCATCACTTACCTCTGGAGCTCGAGCGATGATCTTGGTGGACGGGAACATGTCTGCACTCTTCAAAGCCGACCCGCGAACTGAGAAATGCCGGTAAGCTGTATAATGGCTAGATAGGGGGTTTCAACTTTGTTGCATATCAGGCATTTTTGGAATTTTGCACAATTTTCAATATGGGGTTTTAGGACCCCTTCTCATGAATGATGTCACTGTCATGCGTTATTTGGGACTGAAGGTGATTTCCCAGTCACTGTGAAATCACCCTTGGGACTAGGCTCTTATCATGACAATGTTTATCATTCATGAAAAGTCTAAAACCCATATTAATTGGTCTCAAAATCAAAAAATAACTATTCTAGCGTCGTTACACACAGTTCTCCATGAGCGTTTCGTAAATTCGCCCCAATTTTCAATATTTCACTCCAGATTTTCTTAACATTGCCATTTTACCACAGCTCCTTATGAGCAGTGCAGCTGTCATTTTCACATCTTGCCCAAAACGTGTTTCCGCCCATGTAGCGCACAATGGCACAGTCGCTGTGTGAACTCAGTGTATGGGACACATTAAGAAAATCACAGTGTCACTGTTCATGAGCAGAGATCTTAAAATGGCTATGTTGAAAATTTGGTGAACAAATTCCTAAAAATAACTGTTTTATTAGCATGCATTGTGCACTTCCTACACACGTTCGTAAGTTTGCGAATTTTCAATATTTTCAGTCCAGATTTTCAACATTGCCATTTTACCACACCTCCTTATGAGCAGTAGAGCTTTAATTTTTCACATCCTGCCCAAAACATGTTTCCGCCCATGTAGTGCACAATGGCGCAGTCAGTGTGCAAAATCAATGTATGGCACACAGTAAGACAATCACAGTGACACTGTTCATTAGCAGAGGTTTTAAAATGCCAATGTTGACAATTTGGTGAAAAAATTCCTAACAATGACTGTTTTACAAGCGTGCATTGCACAGTTCCCATACAAGATTTTCAACATTGCCATTTTACCACACTTCCTTATGAGCAGTACAGCTGTCATTTTCACATCCTGCCCAAAAGCGATGTTTCCGCCTATGTAGCAACAATGGGGGTAACAAAAAGGTCATGCTGAAAATGTATTGTGCAAATACCAGCAATCACACAGGGCATTAGGGTAAAGCACCATACATGCCAAACACCACTGCAAATACCTGCAAGCGAACGTTCGGCACTGACAAATGCTTGTTTTAGATATGATGACTCCTAAGTCTCTTTCCTCTGTTGTTTTTCTGAAAGATATTGTTCAGAATGTAATTTGCTTCAGTGTTATGTCTACCAAAACACATCACTGAGCATTTCTCTGTGTTAAAGCACATGCCCAAATTCATAGCATTTAGGTCCCAATCATGTCCCAGAGTGGCCCAAGTTTCACTGATAGCAGACACATCCACATTCCCTCCCACCAGCAACACCTGGAACTCAGGCATCTTGTTACCCAAGCTCCCTAGCATTTATCAGGACCACCCTCCATCCCTTACTTCTACACCCTCTAAATGTTTCAACCCGAGAGATTTCATGTAACTGCCTACTTGGGGCCCCCTGTACGCAATCTGTAACCCCAGTCAAGAGTAGAAGATTGAGCCCACCCTTGATGGGGATGCATGAAACAACCATGCGCCCAACCATCCCTTTACAAGTTTAAACCCCACCTATCCTTAATGAATTTAGAAGCATAGAAACATAGACTTTGACAGCAGAAAAGGACCAGCTTGCCCATCTAGTCTGCCCATTTCCCCACCTACAGGATAGGCTGCAGATCCTAGTTAACCAACAGCCTATTTCTTCCTACCCCCACAAGAATTGCCTTATATCTGTCCCATGCATTCTTGAATTCTCCCACGGTTTTAGACCCCACAACCTCCTCAGGAAGGCTGTTCCATGCATCCACTACCCTCTCTGTGAAATAATACTTCCTAACATTGCCCCTGAACAGCCCCCATCTTTAAATTGTGTCCCCTTGTTCTTGCATGTCTCTTTTTCTGAAAGATGCTACCCTCTTGTTGATTCCACTGAGGTACTTAAAAGTTTCTATCATGTCCCCCTTCTCCCCTCTTTTCTCAAGGGTATACATATTAAGCTCCTTTAGTCTCTCTTCATACGGCTTCTCTTGCAGACCCTGCACCATTTTAGTTGCCCTCCTCTGGACTGCCTCTATCCTGTCTATGTCCTTGCAGAGATGGGGTCTCCAGAACTGGGCATGATACTCAGATGGGGTCTCACCAACTGTCTGTACAGAGGGATAACAACTTCCTGTTTTCTGCTGCTGATGCCTCTCCCTATGCATCCCAGTATACCCCCAGCCCTCCCTACTGCCTTCTCACATTGTTTGCTAACCTTAAGGTCATCTGATATGATTACCCCAAGGTCCCTTTCCTTTTTGTTGTTGTTACTACCTCCAACCATTGTGTATTCTTTCCCCGGGTTCTTGTTTCCCAGGTGCATTATTTTTCATTTCTTTGCATTGAATCCTAGCTGCCATACTTTCCTCCATTCCTCCAACCTTGCCAAGTCCCTTCTCATCCTTTCCACGCCTCCTTGTGTATCAACCCTTTTGCAGATCTTTGTGTCATCTGCAAAGAGGCATACTTTTCCTTCCAGTCCCTCTGCAATGTCACTTATGAAGGTATTAAAAAGGACAGGACCCAATACTGAACCCTGCGGTACCCCACTAGTAACCCCTCTTTCTTCAGAGTGGACTCCATTTACAATTACCTTCTGTGTCCTGTTGACCAGCCAATGTTTTACCCAGGCTACCACTCTGGGACCCACTCCCAGGCTGGCTAATTTGACTATTAATCTTTTGTGTGGGACTGTGTCAAATGCCTTGCTAAAGTCTAGGTAGGCCATGTCCACAGCCCCTCCCTGATCTACTACTTTGGTCACCCAGTCAAAGAAATCTATTAGATTTGTCTGACATGACCTTCCTGCTGTGAACCCATGCTGCCTTGGGTCCTGTGCCCCACTGACCTCTAGGTACTCAACTATTCTTTCCTTCAGTGACTCCATCACTTTCCCTACCACAGAGGTCAAACTGACAGGTCTGTAGTTTCCTACCTCTGTCTTGGTCCCACTTTGTGAAGGGGAATCACATCCACCTTCCTCCAGTCCTCGGGTACCACACCATCCTCCCATGATTTATTAAAAAGAGTAGCCAGTCGTTTCACTAGTTCCCCTCTTAATTATTTTAGAATTCTGGAGTGAATTCCATCAGACCCCATTGCTTTGTCCGCCTTCAGTTTTAGGAGTTCTTGCAGAACCCTTTCTTCTGTGAAAGGACTGGGATCGACCCCCCTATCAAGAGTGCTTCTGTTAATTGGATTAGGCACTTCCCCTCCTCTTTTGTGAATACTGAGCAGAAATATTCATTCAGTATCCCTGCTTTTTCACTGTCCCCCTCTGCCCACCCACTGTTCGTTCTATTCAGCCTCACTATCCCTCCCTTTGTCTTTCTACACTAGCTGATGTACCTGTAAAAGGTTTTATCCCCCTTCTTAACCGAGTTGGCTATCTTTTCCTCAGTTTGGGCCTTTGCTATTCTGACTTCCATCCCTGCTTCCTTCTGCCTTAACTGGTACAGCTCTCTGTCCTGCTCCTATGTGCTTCCTTATACTTCCAGAATGCCATATTTTTCTTCCTAACTTTCACAGCCACCTCTTTTGAGAACCATAGTGGCTTTTCTTTCATTTTGATTTGTTTATTGTTCTTCACACAAGGCTTGTTGCCTCTGTGATGGCAGTTTATGATTCCCATTGTTGCTCCACACCTCCTTCTACCCTGTTTGCTAGTGCTTTTCTGAGGCACTCTCCCATCTTGCCAAAGTCAGCCCTCCTGAAGTCCAGTACCCTCACTTTGTGTGGCTTGACGCTGTAGCTGAGTTTAACATGAACCACACTGTTTGATGGTCACTGGTTCCCAGATGGCAACCCAGTTCTAGATCTGAGATCATCTCACTGCTCCCATTTGAGAGTATGAGGTCTAAGATTGCTCCCTCACAGTGGGTTCCAAAACTAGCTGTCTGTGGCCTGCTACCTGTAGGCATCAATAATGGCCCTGCTCTTGGATATGGCTGCAGCAAATGTGCTCCAGTTAACATCTGGTATATTCAGATCTCCCATCAACAGTATCTCCCCTTTCTCTGGCATTCTAAGAATGCCATCTATCATATCCTTGTCCATTCCCTCCCCCTGACATGGGGTTCGGTACACAACCCCGTGCGGATTGTGGTGCCCTTTCCAGTCTCAAGGTGACCCATAGTGCCTCCTCTCCTCCTGTTTACTCTTTTGTTCAGTTGCTTTTATCACTTCCTTTACATAGAAGCTACTCCTCCCTTCTTCTCCTGCCTGTCTCTCCTGCAGGTTATGTACCCTAGTATGTTAACATCCCAGTCATGGTTCTCTGTGTATCATGTTTCTGTGACTGCTACAATACCCAGGCATCCCTCTTCCATCAAGGCCACCAGCTCAGGGAGCTTGTTGCCCAGACTATGGGCATTGGTACTCATTACCCTCCATTTCCTGATGGCCTTACTCCTTTTTACCCCATCCCTGTCCTTCTTGCCTCTGTCACTTTCTCCATTTACCCTGCCCTCTCCCTATCGACACCTCTATGTTGGTGTTTACCACACTACTACGTGATTTTTTGGGGGCTAGGATTTCCCTGCTCCTTTCCAGTGCCTCCCCCCTTGGCTAGTTTAAATGCTTGCCAATGAAGCATTTAAACCTATCACCTAGGATCCTGGTTCCCCTCCTGGACAGATGCAGCCCATCATGCCAGTATAGGTTTGCATCACTCCAGGTGGACTCTAGTCCCCAGTGAAGCCAAATCCCTGAGCTCCATACCAGTTTTTCAACCACTGATTGAATCCCATGGTGTGGAACACCCTAGCCTCTCCTCGCCATAGATGGGCAGCACCTCCGAGAAGGTTACCGTGCATGCTACTTGTCTAAGGCCCCTCCCCAATTCCACAAACTCTTCCTGCACTTCTCTAATCCCTTTCTTAGCCAGGTCATTTGTCCCTAGGTGACAATGGCATCCAGCTCCCTCCCTGTGCAGCTGCTCTGGCAATCCTGAGATTCTCTCCTGTCCCTCCAAGCCATGGCGCCAGGCAGACACTACCTCCCTCCCCTTCCTCCCTCAGTTCTACCTTCCTAACAATGGAGTCCCCACCAGGGTTGTTTCCTTCCTTGCAGGGTCCCCTGCCACCCTCCTGTGGGTCTCCTTTATGGAGTTCCCAGCATCCTCCTTGGTCTCCACTGCAGGTGCCTCCATAGAGGAACCACACTTTGCCAGAATGGCATAGAAATTGTGGAGGTACAACTGGAGGGATGCGCCTCTGTTCCACCACCCTCACCCTCCCTGAGCCCACTGTGGTCCAACCGCTCCTCTTTCTTGGCAACCTCTGAGGCAACGGCAGTGGCACTGGTGGTCCCTGGATGGAAGAAAGGTCCCACAAATCCTGGCCAACTCAGCCTGGAGATGAGCAACCTCCTCCCTCAGGCCAGAGGGGTGCCTGCAGATGGGACAACACTGCATCCTCCAGAACGTCTCCCGGAAGACTGCTGCTCCACAGCCACTGCACTGCACCACTCCCATCATGTCTTATTTCTGGCCCCTTAACTGTTTGCAATCCTTACTCTTTCCTCTGTTTTTGTTTTCTCTCTCTGTCTCCTTACTTTCTGCCTGTGTGCCCTTTAAGCTCCTATTTGTCCTGTTCTGAGACAAGAATATCCTATATTTCTCAGTAGACCCCTTACTTACTCAGAGGCAGACCTCTAGCAGCTAGAGGGGGCTGGAGAGCTACTCTTGCCCTTCTAGGATGGTAGATCTTTGGTGGCTTTGTGATCACTCACTTCCTGCTCCCAAACAGGAAGTTCCTGTTGTCAGTCAAATCTTGTGCCTATGAAAGTAGAACTAGCTTTGGGTGGGAGGGTGGAGGGGAGGGAAGGAGGGCAATATAGTCCCAGTAGAAAAGTCCAGTCACACTGCAGTCCTTCCTCCTGGTGTCTTCTGCCAAGCTACTAGTAGAATCTTTCTAAGGCAGTGTTTAAATGTAGCTTCCTTCTAGCTAAGCCACTCCCCCTACTTACTAGATCTTTCTACAAGTAATTTAAACCTCACAGCTATCAAGTCATTTCAATCACCTGAGATTTACACCTAGATAACTGTTCAGATAACCATTCAGTTCAGTTAACTCAGACAAACACACCTTTTTTTGTTTTGTTTGTTAGTTTTACCCTAAATTAAAGGTCCAAGTACAAGAGTTCTGCTTCTTTAGTCCCAGTAGAAGTCCAGTCACACAATTTGGTCAGTTTCTGCTTTAGTGCTTCTTTCCCCACCAGGTTGAGATGGAGTCTGTCACTTCAGTACTGCCCTTGTCCTCCCAGGTTCCTCCCCAGTCCCACACTACCCCATACCACTGAGCTTGACACCACCCATTGAGCCACTCATTGACCTTCCTAATCTTCTGTTTGTTTCCACACTGGCTCTTGGCACCAGCAGGATCTCCGAGGAAGGAATACTGAGCACCCTATGTTGTGGTAGACCCTAGCAAGCTCACGAAACCTTGCCTGAGTCTCCAGCACACTATTTCCTCTACATCATTTGTGCCTAAGCTGTCTGGGGCCCACCATCTTTCTCCAGTGCAAAACCAAATGCTTGGCCTTATGCACTGTCAATCCAGGAATACTTGACCCTAGCAGCGAGGGTTTATTCTCACCTGCCCTCCTACTGAATACTTCTAATCATGGAGTCCTCCAACAGGAACACTCTGACCCACTCCGACTGATTCCTTGGGCCCACCCCCATTGTTGGCCATTCTCCCACCCCCACCTCCTCAAGCTACCCTGGCTCATTTTCCAACCGGGTGATATCTAGACACACCTATCTGAGCAAAGCATGCTTAGCTGACCCATCTTCTCTAGGATTCCTCCCCATTACACTCTGGGCCATTCTGCCAGCCCTCCAGGTACAAATGCACCCCCAAAGACCCAAGTGCCCCCATCTTGCTCTCCAACATCTGTTATCTTGCACCTTCCCTCGTCTGCGCCTGCTGGTCCCACAGGTCTTCCCTCCTCCTAATTGAATCCTCCATTTTCTTTCCTCAAGTAGGTCCCCCCAATCCCTGCTTCCCTTCCCACACTAGCCATGAGTCACCTGGATCCTTGAAGCCCCAGTTCCGCCCTTCACTGTCAGCCACATTTGCACCCTTTCTGCTGCAGACAGAAACCCCTGCCCCCAATGTGACCCTCCACAAATTCCCAACCCCATTCTTCCAGTCTGCTGGGCTGGCAGCACCTCCTTCCCCATGCATGTCTATTAGCAAAGCCCCCTCCCTTATCCTCCTGTTCACCTGGCCAATGTTCATGCCCACCCCACTCAGCACCCCCTTATCCACCTCTGTTAGGCTGACAGCACCTTCAGCCCCTAGAGTGCTCTTGTGAAAAGTCCCACCCCACTCTCCTCCTGGTTTCCTGCCCATCCCTCCTGCCCAACCGCTCACCCCCTGTCCACCCCTGCACCACTTACATCATCTTCCCCTCTGTCATCAAAAGTAAAGGCTCAAATCTGTCACTAAGCTCAATGCCTGCCACCTTGTTTCCCCTGCTGGCATCCCCCATTATCCTGTTCTTAACTGTGCAGCCCTGGATCTCCACCCCAACCAGCTGCCAGCATTCCCTGCTCTTGTCAGTCTTTGATCTCCCTTCCTGGTCCCTGTAGTACTCCATGGGCTCCCTCTCAACCCTTCCTTCTCTGTAAATGCCATTGACCCCAGGTCCAGCTGCTGGACCCATAATGATCCATTCCCCTCAACCTCCACCCCCTTTCCCTACCAGGACAGCCTCCTACCTTCCCGCTCCACCCTTCTATGGTCCTCCCTATCCTCACCTCCTCCATTAATTGTGCCAACTGGTGACACACCATGCAGCCCCCAATACTCCAAGCTAAGTCCAGAACCATGGCTGATCTGAACTCAGTACATTCCACCATCCTACCAAAGATGCTAGCCTTAGAGATTTGTTGACCCTGCCTCACCCTCATCTCCATCCTATGCATCATGACATTCAAGGTTTTAATTTCAACAATAGGCCCCCCACACCTCCCCTGGCCAAAAGACCCTCAGCCCAAGGCCCAAGCATATACTCAGTACATCAACCACTGAATCTAAACAAGATACAAAAATGTTACACCATATAAGTTACAGCTATAGGGTATAAAACCTCTATGCAAGTTCCACTATAGCCCTAAAAATGAAGAGTCAAACCCCAAGCAGCTACTCACCATGTCCAGTGATGCACAGCCACATAGATCCCTCTGATAGGCTCATCCCACAAGGGGTGGACGCAAAGAGACTAGTTAATAATGGAGGTGGTGTGGGGTGGGGGGAGTAAAAGTAGAGTGGTTAGAGCCCATTACAGGTCCTCTGCCTGCTTCAGTCTATGTCCTGTGGCTGGGTGTTTGGCTTTTAAGCCAGGCTGCTTGGTCAAAAAATTGCGCCCTCCTCCTGATTGGCTCCCAGTGAAGGAGCCTATCCTCCAGTTGCCGCCGAAGTGGTGAAGTCCCGTGCCGTTCCCTCCTAGCAGCCGTCAATTCAGTCGGGCTTCCCCAGTTTGTCCACACTGCCACCAATGCGGCCAGGCAATTACAGCTCTGTTATTTAAAAAGAGATCAATCAACACCGAGGGCACCCACACTCAAGTATGGGGTGATTCCAGAGTGCACGTTTTGTGCAAAGCATTTTGGTTTTCTTACTGTTTAGTATAGTATAGCAGATTGTATCAGACTAAGTTTTGCTTCATTCTAGGCTGACATCTTCTGTTACTAGAACTCCAGACTCCCCATCTGATATCAGAGCAGTAGACAGCACCAGAAGATTTACTAGCCTGCATTGCATGTTAGAATCTATATAAGCTCTGGTCTTTTGTTTGCTGATTCCACTGTCATTTCCTGGGCTAAGTAAAGTCTCAGAGGACTGTACTTAGCACCTGGAGAAAAGCAGACTTGGAAGACACCTGATCGAAGATTATAAAAGCTCTAACATACACTGCAAGCAATTGAATCTCCCACTGCTGCCTACTGCTCTGATGTAAGCTGCAGAGCATTCTGGGATTTGTAGTAACAGAAGATGTCAATTTATAATTAAACAAAATTAGTCTGAAACAATCTACTGTGCTACAGTAAACTGTAAGTAAACCAACAAGTTTTTGCACGCAGAGTGCACATTGGGACAAGCCCCTTACTCGAGTGTGAGAGCTTTTTGTGCTGACTGTTCTATTTTAAGTGATGAAGTAGCAGTGCATGTTTAAACATCTTCTGTGTAATCAGCTGACATTGAAAACTGTTTTCATAGCCTAGTTGAAAGAGTTTACCGTGTGCAATAGTTTGACACAATGGCTGAGTTGTATAATGGATCATGCAAAGTAGTTTCATTGCTTGTTACTAGGGATTTACTGCAGTTTTAATTATGCTGCCTTTCATACACATAAAAGCACAGGCAGTATCATCAGGAAAGACCCTTGGTCCATCCAGTCTGCTCAGCATTACCCTACTCTACCCCGTGATCTATTATCCGGTTTGTTAAGGTGCCCCGGTGTCCTTCTGTTTGCGTAATGGTTTTCATAGGATGTTACTAGAACACCTCTACCATTCTATTGGGGGGGCTGTTTATTTATTTTATGGATTATGTTGGGGTGCACTCAGGGGAAGCACTACTTGTAGTCAGCAGCGATGTTGCTGACATCCATTAATCGATGACAAAATGTGAGCGCTTGGCATTGCCGTCAATATTTGAGATGTTTTTGTTGTGGGGGCTTTGACCCCCGCACCCTCTGAATTTCTTATAATCAACTATGAGTTGGAGTTGTTTCAGAGAAGTGGCAGAACACCAGGAGAAACTGTATCAGTGAAAGTGAAACCCAGACAATTACAGTGACTTTCACTGTAATGGTCTTTTTTCAGGTTTCACTGTTGTGGTGTCACAGTGCAGTGGGTCACCGCACTCAGGGACTGCTGTCTCACTCTAAGCATAGCAGCCACAGTTTGCTTCCAAACCCTGGACCACAGTTAAATGGGACCATACACATTATAATATAATTTCCCATGATGTACAATCTATGGACTCTGCTTTTAATTACCATACTCTTGATCAGGGTCAACTTGTTGGTGCAACCTTTATTGACCTGTCTAAAGTATTTGACACTGTCAATCACCATTTGCTGACACATCAACTTGCAGGGCTTGGTATATCTTCAGAAGCCCTAAAGTGGTTCTCAACTATCTAGCAAACGCACACAACAGGTGAGAATAGGGTCTGCCCTTTCTGCTAAACTGCCTGTCTGCTCTGGGGTTCCTCAAGGATCGATACTGGGACCCCTTATATTTAGCATCTTCCTCAATAATCTTCTGACATCCTGTTCCGAACCAGTATTCCTCTATGCAGATGATGGGGTAATTTTCCCAAAGACTGCTGACCCTACCCTCCGTCAGGCCCAACTAGAAAAGTTTTACTGAAGCTGAGTCCTGGTTCATCTCTCATAAGTTGGTGCTTAACTGCAAAAACAAATGTCTTGCTCTTCCATGGTACCCACAGCAAGCACCAAGCCAAACAATTGGTGATTAAAACAGTGCGGGTTGTCCTTGATCAGACTCAATCTTTTAACTACCTAGGAGTTAATCTGGATAGTATGCTCTCCTACTCCAACCATGCTGAGAATGTTGCCAAGGTAGTTAACATTCACCTAGGCCTTCTACACAGGCATAAATATTGCCTTACTACAGAAGCCATCAGATTGGCTATTCAAAGTTCAGTTGTGTCTATTATTGACAATGGTTTGGTCATTTATGGTTCCGCCCCAGACATAACCCTACGTTGGTTCACCACAGCTCTAAATAAGGCATGCCATATACTAACTGGTGTGGTGTATCGTGCTCACACTTGTGACCTTTATGAACAAGCAAACGGGCTTCAACTCCAGGCTGGCATTGAATATCAAGCCTGCTTTCTGGCTACCAGGGTCCCTTCAGCTTTTCAGTCTCTTCGGGGCACTCGTAGCACATAAAGTTCTGTGAGCCAAATGTTTACTGTCCCTCGCTGTCGAACCTTGCTCCGACAGCAATCCATTGCAGTTAGAGCAGATAATTTATTTCATTCTCTTCCTCCTGAGATTGCGATGACTGCAACCTTGGGACCATTTAAGTGGAAGCTTCATCAATTCCTAGTTTCCTGAGCATCTTGTGACTGCTATACTTAATCTCTGCTGACTGCTAAATGCACTCCCTCTGTTGCCATTTGCCCTGTATAGCCCTATCCTGTTGCTACGCTATTCCACTCATAGCACTTCCTCTCTTATCCCTTTCCCATTCTTGCCCTGTTTTCATCCTACCTCATCACCCCCTTCCTTTACCGCTCCACTCCAACTTCCCCACCCTCCTCTGTTTCCTCACCTTGTTCTCTCCTCTACCCCCAACCCCACCCATGTGGTTCTTTTCCAGCATAAGCTTCATTGTGGAATCTCTCTTCCTTGCCCTTATTTTGCTCCTTCCACTCCCCAATTCACCCCTGTCCTTCTTTCCTTGTAATCCCTTTCACCACTCTTCAGACAAGGACACTGGCACTTGACACAATATTTATCTTGCCATATCATTCCTTTGTTTATGTAATTACTTTCCTCATGTTGTACTACTTACTGAAACCATTGTAATTTGCTATTCTTGTAACTTGATGTGGAACCTCTGTAAAAGCCCTTGCCTCAAAGGTCTTTCCAATTTGTTAAATAAATAAAATAAATGAAATTAAAAATTAATGGGGTTAGGATATTTATTATATCAGCACTGCTGTATTCGTTATAGACCCCACTGTCATATGGAACAGGAAGCATTGTCAGGAAAGGAAAAATAATAAAATATTCAAACATAAAGATCCCCCGGGGCCCTAATCATAATAGACACATGTAGAAAAAACTCCCAACAGCAAGCAAAGGAAATGACACACTAGGATGGCAGCTGCTGCAAAGTGAAACACTCTGCACAACATATTTTTTTTTTATTGTGGTTTTCCTTTAGGCACTACAGTCTGATTTCAGGGTAGGTACTGCAGGAAAGAAGTAAGGGCTGGAGTGGCCAACAGCTCAACGTGATTTAATAACCTCTGAATGGTTAACTAGCATAGAACAATCTAGGAAACCCTAGACTGCCCTGCAGCTGATAATTTTCCATGAATAGAGCTTTGCTCAAGACCATAGAAAATCCAGTAACAGTGACACTGAAACCTTAATGAGTTTGAAGACTTCCTCTTGACCCAGTAAGAAACCACAGAACTGGTCCTGACAGATGACAAGGATATCAGGTGGCTTTGTAGACTATATATGCATCAGAGGAAGAAACCATCCGGATAGCTCTGAATGGAGTGCCTGAAATTAGATTATTCATTCTTGGTGGAGCAAAATCTGTCCTGGATGGGGCTGGTAGTACAACTTAGAGGTTAAAAGAAATAAACTTTGAATGAGCTTGGTACAGCTAGCAGACTTGGGTTTGATTCCCACAATCTCTACTGGCATACTATGTGACTCTGAACAAGTCACTTATCATCCTGAGTGCTCCAAGATTACTCCTGAAAACAAGCACCTATGCCTAGTGGCTTTAGTTGGTTACTAAAAATTTAAATGGACACTATCGGCATTTCTGTATTTTTTCTATAGTGTGCTTTAGATCCCAGATGGCTCCCCATGACACCAGACTCCATCCACCTCTCTGCCACCAACTTGGGATCATGCTCTGTCCTGGTATTCCTCCTTGGCTTGCCTGGCAGGGTGGGGCCTCTGTGGTCCTCTCCACTTCCCCATCAGACCCTACAATTGGTGACTTGAAGGGCAGCACCCAAAGCCAGCTACATGGGGCTATAGTGGAGCACAGCAACATACTACTCATCTGGTGGGTTTTTTAGAGAGTTGTGTTCTGGGATGCATGGCAAACAATGTCACAGTGGTGTACAGATGCCAAGTATGAGGCACACCTCCCAACCTCAACCACTGGTCCCCTGGAAAGTCACCTCATGGTCACCAACGAGCACTATACTGGGAGGCACAATCCGCTACCCTCCCTCCATTGAGATGGAGAGTGTTTTATTTTATTTATTTATTTAATTACAAGTCAGGTTTACAACCTTTGAGTCAGAGACTCATTTACAAAGGCACCTCATCACAGGGAGGGCAGACAGGACATGGTGCAGAAAACAACAGTAGTCAACATTACAGGTGCAGTAAAGAAAACAACAGAACATTTAACATAGATACATTTAGGTTACAGAACGTTTCAACTTGTAAGAAGCTTAGGCTACATGGTGTTGCGAGAAGAATGTAGTAAACATAGATATAGTAGGTCCTTGGGGAGGACAGGTCCTCAGAGGAGAACTGCTGATTGTATCCCTATAATGACCAAGTGATGGTGGAGAAGTCTGGGGAAGGGGGATGCTGTCCAGCGGACGTTGTCATGCTAATGGAGCAAGGCAGGTGGGAAAATGCAGCGTGCAGGTTGCCACTCTAGCCATCTCCCCCAGCCAACCCTCCAACTACCAAAGTCCACTCCCAAACCCAGGTTTCTGGTGCCATAAGCGGTAGCATTATCATTGTGCCAGTGGGCCAGTTATTTCTGTAGTTTTTGTAAGTGCACGATATAAGTGGTCATTATGGCAGCAGTGGTATCATAAAATGCATCCCCCCCCCAACCAGAGTTGTAGAAAAGTAAGATTTATTAATTTGGGGGGCAAAAGTTAAAATGAGAGGGGGGGGGCCCACAAGGCATTGTCTGATGCTACCATGGATCCTGAAGCTAATGCTGTGCCCGGTCATGGCTAATCTCATTCATGTATGAGTTTGTGAAAATATGTAGTTTTTGAATAATATAATGTGCATCTCATTATTTGCTTTCAATATTTTAAAAAAGTACATCTCTTCCCAAAACTAGAACTGAAGACAGCTAAATTCACATTTAAAAAATGAAGCCATGACTCTGGGCACGATCATTACTGTTACATTAACGTGTTTATCCATGGCACAGCATGGCATTGTCTTTCAGGGACATGTTGGGGCATCAGTCAATGGCTTCAGGGTGGACCGCTCTCATTTTTACTTCTGCCAAAAATTTATAAATCATATTTTTCTACAAATCATGTGGCAGGCATGCATTTTACAATACCACTACTGCCATAAGGACAACTTTAATATTGCACTTAGAAAACTACAGAAATGCTGACAGAGTGCCTTTAATAAAGAAAAGAAATTGTGGGCTGAGAGGATGCGGGACCCTCAAGTCCCGGGGGGACAGAAGACAGTTGGAAAGATAAAAGCATTTTCAAGGAGTTAGTCAAATCCACATATTTAAGCTTTGCACCAAATGCCCTCTGACTGATTCAAAGAGAAAGAATCACTGCCAAAAATAGAGCTGCTACCCATTAAAGATTGGCAATTCTAGCAGCAAGGGCAAGAAACCTAAAGTACAGTTCTATCTACAAAGAGGAAGAAAACGCATTATGGATAACTATCATAATAATTTATTCCTTTATATGCCCTGCTTAAAGGTCTGAAAAAGCAGAACTGGAGCTAGAAGGTAACAACTTGCATGCTGCAAGAAAAGCATGCTGCTAAAGATATCTAAGTAAGTACCGTAAATCCTTTCCCACCAGCTGTGAAAATGAGGAAGAAATCTGCTGATAACAGAAAACTTGAAAATTGAAAATGTTTAGCAGTCTATAAGAGCATTGGTACATGTGCTTGTTAATGGCTGGATATACCTTCACTGAGAATCTCAAAGGCCTGGTTAATGAGAACTGAAACTTTTATTGCACAGTTCCCTAAGTTAGACAAACAAGAAAAAAAAAAGCTACAGTTGAAATTATCCAGGCATAGTGTAGCATGCCTATGGCATGCCTTTTGTAATGATAACAAAAAACAAGATCTGTGCAAGGACCTGCAACATAAAAACAACTTAGATATACAGTAGCAAAGAAGGGATGGAGTGAGCCCAAAGCTGGCCATAAATGTACTTTAAAAAATACATTGTTGCTCTTAAAAACCAAATAATGTTTTTTCAGTCTCCTCCAAGATGCTGGTATAATGGTCTGAAACCATAGTAGCAAATAAAAATGTATTCTGCTACATCCAGCAAAAATGCCTGCCATGACCAAGATATGTGCTAATGCTGTCCCTTATCAACAGTAAAAGCAGTTCAATGGGCCTACACAGCCAGAGCAGTGTTATGCTTGTGCAACTGTGGTAACTGTTTGGCTGTTTCACTTTATTCCATGGGAAAATACCACCCTGTAGGTATAACAAAGGCATCTCTAGAGGTGCCCTGGAAGATTCCTTTGACTAAAGTTACCTTAGGAAGGAGCCCAAAAAAACATTAAGCAGTAAATGACTACAGGTACAGGAGCAGACTGACAGCAACAAGACAGCTTGATTAAACACAATGAGTTGCACAGGTTGTCAGGATTGCAATGATAAAATGGATTGCACTGATGACATTGGGGTTTCCCAAGGAGAAAGAGAATGGAAAGTATGGCCATCTTCCATCTGCATCCAACAGTGGAACCTACCTAAGGAAACTAGGTATATATACAATAAACTGAATTCTCATTCTGACCTTTGGTATGGAGAAGAAAAAAAATTAAAGGAGAAACATCCAGGATCAGAGGCCTAGGTCACCTTCCTTCCAGGTTAGGGGTATTATATTTAGTGTTGGCTCAGTTACTGTAATTTGGAAACTCAATTTCAGTGGGGGGCAGTTTGGAGGCTCTCACTCTATCCCTCTATGGAAAATGCAGCATGAGGCTGCACAGATAGTTCTGGAGCAAAGCAAGACTCCCATACAGGCTCTCATCCAAGGCAGGAGGAGGAGGAGACCAACAACTGCTGGAAGGCACTCATCTGGCCTCCATGCAGGAGACCTAAAGTGGAGGTAGACATCTGAGAGGCTTCCTTGAGGACCATCTGAGAACTGAACTGGGCATGGAAGGAAGGTCAAGGAGACCAGGTGAACTGTAGGTGGTCGTGAGAATTAGTTTTCAAAGGTGCCTTGGTGAAGTCATAGCCAAAGGAGAGCTCTTGGGCCTGAGGGCCACACCCTCTGCAGTCCTAAATTGTACATCAAGAGGTGCCACCAATGAGTTAGATGACCAAAGTGCTGCCTGGAGCAAAAACCAGCCTTAGAGAGTCTTGACAAGGACAGCCCAGCTTACTTCACCACTCAACCTTCAGAGTGGGTTCTACTAAGTTTCCATTAATCTAATCCAGCTTCTCATCCATACACAGCCTGGTGCTGCCACTTGGGACTTTTTTAATTTAAACATCTGTCTATGGGACTTCGCAACAGTCTACCCATATTTCAGCATGTTATGGAAACTTTGTTACATAGGTTGTCTTGGAAATCTTGCCTAGTCTACTACATGATGTTATTTATTGCCTTCTGTAGAATTTTCCCAGAGCACCTCCAACATCTCAAAGAAGTGTTTGAACATCTCAGACAAGCCAATCTCAAGCTTTGCCCAGAGAATTGCTGTTTTGCACAGCAGCAAATTAATTACCTGGGACATGTTAGTTCTCAAGGCATCTCTGCAGACCCAGACAAGCTTTAAGTAGTCAAAGACTATCTGGAACAGTACAATCTCAAAGACTTTAGAGCTTTCCTAGGCTTGTCAGTATACTACAGAAAGTTAATTTGCAACTATGCCAAGATTGCAGCTCCACTGTACACCCTCACCAAAAAGGGATGTGAACATTCATGGACTTCTGAGTGCAACGAGGCCTTTGAAACCTTGAAAGAAAAGCTAATCTTTCCCCTATATTGACCTACCTAAGGTTCAACCAACCCTTCATACTCTACTCAGATGCTAGTTCCTTTACAGAAGGCGCTGTTCTGTGTCAAATATATGATTATACAGAATGAGTTGTTTCTTATGCCAGGCATTCTCTTTACTTAGCTGAGCAAAACTATGGCATCACAGAAATCGAATGTCAAGTCATGGTATTTGCAATAAAAAGAATTGACTGTTACCTTTGCTATTCCTCCTTTATAGCTATCATTGATCACTCTGCCCTCAGATGGTGATTCAAAGTGAAGAGCCAGTAAACAAGTTTGCCTGATGGATTGCCATGCTGCAATGCTACAATTTTAAAATTCAGTACCGACCATGTCAAGTTCAATCCATTGTCGATGCTGTGAGCTGGAGAAGATATTCCTCCATCATTCTTAACAGATGAAAAATCCTGCCTACAAGCTCTTCCTTTCCATGCCACAGATGTGCTTCCTGTGGACATTCCTACAACACTTCAAGTTGCTTTGCTGCTACCAACTGTTTCTACAGAGAAAAGCATAAATCCTCACTTACTGCAAGCAGCCGAAGAGCTTCTCACCTTTTTTACTACTGATATCTCCCCAGGTGATGGTCAAAATGCAACAAAGAACTGATCTTCAGTTCACAGACATAATCATGTACTCTGAGCCCGGAACCTTACTGCCGCAAGCAGCATCACCAGGAAGTACTTTTCTTTGCTTCACGATGCTTCCTTAATGACAGCGTACTTTTCCACATTTGGACCAGGAAGGCAAGGGCCATTGCATGGACAGAACTCATATTCAGTTAGTTGTGCCAGCCTCTCTAGTCACAAATTCTTCTCTCCATTCATGCCTTTCCACTTTCCGCAGGTCATATGGGAATCCACAGAACTCTTGAAAAGACAAGGCTTCACTTCTTCTGGCCTCACATGAACAAGGGCATTGTTCAATTTGTCAAATCCTGCCTACCCTGCTCCCAAAGAAAGCCTCCTGCCAAACTGACGAAAGCACATATCATTCCAATGCCTGTAGCCACAGAACCACTTCAAAAAGTCAACACAGACATTCTTGGGTCTTTACCTACATGCTCTGATTCTGGCAACAAATAACATCCTTGTTTTGTATGGACTACCTATGTACATGGAAACAATTCCCCTAAAAGACATTAAATCTGCTGCCGTAGCAAATACCTTCTTTGAAACAGCCGTTTGTTGCCATGGTACCCCCCTCATACCTGAAGTCAGACAGAGTCACTAACTATCTTTCAAACCATTATTTAAGAAACATGTAAACTTCTCGACATGAAAAAGAATCACACAACAAGTTATCATTCACAATGCAATGGACAAAGTGAAAGAAGATGTCTACCATTCTCAAAACGCATGACCATTTCCAGCACACTCTTGAAACTCACAACACTTGGGATCGTTTTGTTCCATTTGTGCAATTTGCTTACAACATAAGCCCTGTGTCAACAGTACAGAGTATACTCCATTTCTTGGTCCATGGACGTCACCCAAGAACTTCATTGGACAGGATCTCTCACTGCTAGAGCTCCAAGATCAGCTTCTTCTTTCATCATTCTCATGCTGGAACATCTTGAACTTGCCAGACATGTTGCAGTCACCACACTGGGCCAGAGAAAATCTGCCACACAGAAAATGTCAGCAGCCAAATCACAAACCTTCATTTTCTGTTGGGGACATTGTCTACTTATACCAACCTGTCCTAGATCAGGGTGTCACCAAGAAACAACTTCACCCTTTGGAATGGTCAGCTTCTACATCATAGAAAAGCTTCCTCTAGATTACATTTGCTACAACACAAGTCTGATGGAAAGCTTACCCAACAAAGTCCACATCAATTGACTGAAACATGGTACCTGGGCAACACCCTCCAATATCCCAGTCCCCAACAGTGAAGCTGCTCTTGTGCTGAAGCTGAAATTCCTTCAGACAACTTGCAATCGGTTTCTCCAGATCTTCGCACTACTGATACACTCCAACCAGATCTTGTTTTTCTGATCAGCCAGATGTTCTTCCTGCTTCTCCTACTCCTCCCTTCTCTCTTCTTCTCCTTCTTCTCCCTTCTCTCTCCTTCTTCTTCTTCTTCTCCTCCTTCTTCTTCTCATATACACACACCTGAGTAACAGATCAAGAAGATCTTAAGAAAGAAGTTCAACAACAGATCCTGGATTGACTGAATGAAGTGGTGTGGATCTGACTATGTGCAGAACTCCTGGGTCGCTTTTAATAGAAACATAGACTTTGATGGCAGATAAGGACAGCTTGGCTCACCTAGTCTGCCCATTTCCTACCTACTGGATAAGCTGCAGATCCTAGTTAACCAACAGCCTATTTCTTCCAACCTCCCACAAGAATTACTAACCCTGTCCTGTCAGGAACTGGTTCAAGCCACACATGTCCATTCCACTGACCGAAAAAGTCAGGACATCTTGAACTTTTGTTAACCAGACTCAGTAGTGGTATGCTTTTCTAGTGGTATTTCTGTATATACAGTGTATTAATGTTCTGCAACTGTTAATGTACTGTTTATCCTGCATTTGGAATCTCAGCTGCTCCTTCCTTTCTCCCTTCCCTGCACTGTGGCACTTGTCATGCTGACCAACCTTCAAGTTGCTATGGTGTTTTCTTCCCTGGCTTACTCTGACTAGTCCCCAGTGTAGTCAAGATCCCCCCACAGTGGAGTACTGTAAAAAAACGTTTTCATTAAGTTGGTAAAATGTTTAATATCATGCCTACAGTTTTAACACTAATTCTTTCTGTACTGTTCCAATGCTGTAGTTGTTCAAGTGGCATTCACACTCACTGTCCCTGGATTGATGTGGAGTACAGATTAAGCATGGGGCTAATCTAGCTGCCACCCCTTTTACAGTTTAGGACAATGCAGGAATTATATAATCATTATGGTAATTTTGGTATGCTAATTACAGCCTTAGCAGGGGCTAGAAACCCCTTTAGTCTTGCTGTCAGTCAGTCAGAGGCTGGTGCTCATGTAGAGAAGAAGTACCTGCTAATGTCTCTGAAGTAACAGTATTTGTTCATTATTTTATGCATCCAACTCAGTACGTTCAGTATCAGCAAAGTGCCCACTACAGCAGCAACAGATGGGCCTGGCAGAACAGAAAGAAAGTAAGGGTCCTCAGTAGCAGACCAAAATGCCACATTTTTCTATATTCATAACCATATTCTACATCTATCAAAAAAGTTGTATGAAAATGATATGGGTTTTAGATGGTTTTATGTATAAAAACATACAAATATCCTCCCCTTTTTGAGGAATCTCAGTTCAAGAGGGTGTCATAGTTTTGGTAATGTACTCCTTAGTTTTTCAGGTGTGGAACAAATGTAGCACACATCATGAGAAATAGTGTGTCCTTGTTTCACTTTCTCTTCACACTCATGTTGATATCTACAATATTGATGTTATAACAATGTAAAACAGTTATGATCCATTCTGGATTTTTGCATCAAGAGGATTAAGTCTCACCAACATCATTTAAAAACAAGGATGGCAACCCATGTTTTTGGTTGTGGATTTAAATGTTTAGATGGCTATCATGTACTGGGAAAAAAATATGACATTGACATGGGGTGGCTGCAGCATCAGGGAATGTCCTCAAGATTTTTGTTGTCTCTGGCTGCTTCTAAAATTATCTTGTTTTGAATTTTAGGAAACAGGCTACTATAGGTCTTGGATTGCCCTACTATTGTGGGTCAGGGACAAGAGTTCTGGGAGCTCTGTCAATGATTATCTTCTGTTCAGGACTAATATTTAACAGCCTGGGAAGAATGTCTTGTAAAAAGAGCCTTGTGTTCCTTTTCTAGCTTCTTCAAGTATACTAGTTATTCCCAAGTGTTCCTCTTTTTCTGCCTTCAGGTATAGTAGTTATTCAAGGTTTCCTCACCACCCTACTCAAATTTACTACAGACACCCTCACTGCCATGGACTCAGGGCTTCTCACGGGAGCAGTTTTCATCGATATGTAAAAGCCTTTGACTTGGTATATCACCACTTCTCCTCAACACACTCCACTCTATAGGCTTTGCTCCTAGTGTTGTCAGTTTTGTAACAGTTACCTGTCAAATAGGGTCCAAACCATCAAATTCAAGTCTACATGCTCTGACCTAAGATGGTAAACACTGGAGTCCCCAAGGCTCAATCCATGAGCCACTTCTCTTCTTAATTTTTATCAACAGCATCACCACTAATCTCCTTGACACCTCATCTCTACTCTACATGGATGACATAGTCATGTACACCAGTGTGAAAGATGTTTCCAATATCAACCTATGTCTCGCCTCCAATTTACAATGCACACAAGCCTGGCTACGGGACCACAAACTTTTTCTAAATGAGGCAAAAACACAGTCCATGCTATTCGGGACTCTCCCTAAACTCAAGACATTCCAAGATAAGTTCAGGGTCTCCTGCTTAGATGACTCACTCATAACTTCTGTAATGTCATTTACATACCTTGGGGTCACCCTTGACCAATCTCTAAATTCTGAACTCCAATCATCAACATGTAAAATCAGTCAGTTCAAGCTCGGCATGTCATACGGACCAGCCACATGCTAACCCTACTGCTAGAGTGGCTATAGTTTGGGGCATACTCCTACCTACTCTGACCTATGGGTGGCCACTTATGCTCCTTTACCAAAATCATATCTTCAAAGATGGGATGTCACCTATAACAAAATCTGCAGATTCACCTCAGTCTTCCACAGACTAAAAGACCATTGTGTACTATACTCAGATCTAAACTGGTTGTCCCCAATGATACTAGACTTTACACCTTCGACTCCACTGTCGACAACATCATGAGATCTCGTACCCCAACAACTCTAGACGAGCTACTCACCTACCAGACTTCCAACTACAACCTACGCTCAGCTGATAAATCCCTATTATGCATCCCCAAATGCAGTACCACCAAAGGCTTTAGAGCCTTTGCCCACCATGTCTCAATTATGGAACTCACTCCCTCTGGATGTCCAGCTAGCTCCTATACACAATGCTTTTGAAAAAGCTCTCCACCAACATCTCAGCTCCACCAACCAATGCTCCTGTTTCAAACCTCCTTAGTCCTCTGGGTATCCTGCCTATCCTGAAGCTCTTACCTTTTCTCCACAATACTCCCTTGCAGTTTAGCCTATCCCAGCTCTCCTCCTGACACTAGCCCCTGCAGCCATCAGTCTCTCTTTGCCAGCTCCTATCCTATACCTACCTTTCCTTATCCTGTCCTGTTATTATCCCTACTGTTCACAATCTTGCCATTCCCCATCACATTATCCCCTGCCCTTGCCAGTATTTGACCACATTTTATTTATCTATTTTGTTGTACTTTCTAAATCATATTTTCAGGAATACTACTGCAGTACTCTTGCTACTGTATGCTTTTCATCATGCTATGACTGCAAAACCTCTATGATCCTACCAGGACCACCCTTGTACTACCTGAAATGCTTAGCTTATTGTTAAATGTTTTTGAAACACTCTGTATACTACCTGTGCTGTTTAGCCTGTTGTTTAATGTTTCACAACACCTTGATTGTATATCTCGATGTAATCTACTATTTGTTATACCTGCAATGTCTGCCCTGTAAACTCCCAGGTCTTGCCTGAAAACAACAATCTTTATGGCTAGCGCACCCACCCGGTAAACAAAAACTAAATAAATAACAAGTTTTCAGTCCCTTCAGGTATACCAGTTATTCCCAGGTGTTTTTCCTTTTCAGCCCATATACCAGTTACCCCCACCACCTCCTCCACAATCACACAACAGAAGGCCTTAGATGGAACATACTAACATAATAAAAAGCCAGCAGAATAGGCCTAATGGTCTGTCGTGTCTGCTCGGTAGCCAGCCACCTAGTGGTTGCTCGCTTTCCCGTCCCCCCCCCCAGCCCCCAAGAGGGTCTTCATTGGATTTAGTTTCCCTTTGTACCTGTCCCACCCTTTTGTTTTATCTGCAGCAGAGATTTCCTGGTAATCAGGTGAGGATAGCAGGGGATTTTTCATGGCCAAAAAGAACACTAGAAATTAAACTTGTAAGTATTGTAATACTTTTTTAAACTATGTATGTGCGAGTGAAAGGAGAATTATGAGAAAATAACATTCAATTATTATATTTTAAATTTAAGGCAATTATATTTTTAGGGCCTAGTTGAAAGCTTTTATTGTAGTCAGTAAAGGTGGCAACTATGTTTATGATGGAAGTTCTGGGATATGTGGTTAATATTCATTTTAGTGTCAAGAGGCTGCTAGATCTGTATCCAGGTTGGCAGATCTGTATCCAGTGCTGTTGTGCTTAGATAACAGCACTGGTAAGATAACCCTCAGCCAATCAGGTTTCAAGATTTATAAAACCAATTTTATAATCTGTTTTCTACTGCATCAACTTTGTAATTGGTGTTTTTGGACATTAATTTCTAAATTGGCCATTGCCATTTTGATGCTTTTAATTTCTTTTAGGTCATCTTTAATAGAAGAGAACATTTCCCTCAGTTTGTTAGTGTCAGCCAGTGTCATAATTCTTTGTTCAAGGAGAAGATGTACAGCAACCATGAGAGTTGACTCAGCAGTGTTCAAAATGCAATAAGTTGTAAGATGTTATTATGTTTGCTTGCATGCATGAGCAAGAAACATTTGTGGCAACTTGCTGAACTATCAGGTTGTGGAGGGGCATCAGTGTTGTAGCCAGTGCCTCCACTGCTTTTGGGAGCTTGATTCTGTGACACCAATGAATAAACACACTGTCTATGACAACAGTTGAAAGCAAGCCACCAACTTGAAGAAATCCACCACTGCAATGAGAGATAGGCTTGGTATTGCAGTGGCAGATCTGACATGCTTCCATTATGTGTGCATTCCTGGTGAAACATTTCAATAAACATTGCAGCAGCTCCCGCATCCACCTCTCACAGTCCCTAAGCCAACATCAAGGGTGCCTAATCCCCTGTTGGCATGCCCCCCACCCTGTTCATTTGCAGAGGGGTGCCCAATCCCATTGGCATTAAGTCTCCCTTTTTTATTTGTTTGTTGGGGGTGCCCAATCCCCCAGCATCATGCCCCCAGAAACAGACACACTTTCTTTGCAGCAGGTGTCCATTCCCCATCGGTTTCAGTCCCCCTGCCAAAAAAACAGGTGGCACACTGAAGCCCATCACAGTCTTCCCAAATGTATTTGGTAAACCAGTAAAAAAAACAAAAAAAAAAAAACAACTTCCAGCGATGTTCCATCTCCCCTCCCCACAAAACAGAATATGGTCCCTCATAGTCATGACACTCCTTCCCCCAACCCACACCCACCCTCTGTACACCCCAACCCCTGCACTCCCACTCACCCCATACTTACCTCCAGAGCACAGCACGATGATCTGCGGTGGAGCAGGAGATGTTTGAACTCTTCAGAAGCCTACTATGAACTGAAGAAAATCACAGTAAGCTGTATAATGACATCAATGGGGGGTCAACATGGTGGATATATCAGCCATTTGAGACTTTTGACTCCACATTTTCAACATGTGGTTGTGGGACCCCTCATGAACTCAGTCATTGTCATTTTGTTATTCGATCCCAAAAGGTGATTTAGCGGATTGCATGTAATCACCTTTCTTGACTGATTAATAAAATGACAGTGTCCTGTTCATGGTGGACTCTAAAAGCCTATGTTGCAAATCTGGTGAAAAAATTCCCATGCATTGTGCAGTTCCACACTCTCGTAGCTTTGACAAGTTTAATATTTTCAGTCCAGATTTCAACACTGCCATTTTCCACACCTCCTTATAGACAGTACGCTGTCATTTTCACATCCTGCCCAGAAATGTTTTCACATCTGGCGCTATTGATCTTGGTGCTGGGGAAATCAATATTAGGGACAAATAGAAAGTCACAGTGACAGAGTTCATAGAAGAGGTCCCAAAAAGCCCATGTTGCAAATTTGCTGAAAAAATTTCAAAAAAATGAATGTGTTATCAGCATGTGTTGCGCAGTTTCTATGCATGCTTGTAACTTTGCCAGTTTTTTATATTTTTACTCCAAATTTTCAACATTGCCATTTTTGTACACTGCCTTATGAACAGTACAACTGCCATTTTTCACATCCTGCCTGAAACATGTTTTCACACCTGTGGCACACAATGGGCACAATCACTGTGCAAAATCAACTTTTGGGATGCAGTATTAAAATTACAGTGCCACTGTTCATTAGGAAAGGGTCCCAATAAGCCCATGTTGAAAACTTGGAGTGAAAATGCCACTAACGCCTGGGGCATTAGGGTTTCTGACCATAACACCCTACCCTGTAGGGACTGACAGGCATCAGGGGAGTGACTTGGGATTGTCAACAATAATGCTCATGCTATTCCACCCCCACCCACACTCTGCAGCCAGTGACAGGCATCAAGGTGTGCCTTGAACTCTTCAGCCCCAAAGTTCATCCCATTCTCCTATACTACACCCATTTCAGTGTATTTCCTTATGGAATGGGGTGATTATAAGCCAAGACCCCAGAGCACACCTCAACACTTGTCAGTGTCTGCAGAGTAGGGTGGGGTAAAATGGCATGAGCATTATGGGCGATGACCCAAAGACACACCCGATGCCTGTCCATCTCTGCAGGGTAGGGTAGGGTTGAGTGTCAGTTTAATGCTTCACTGCCATTCCTATTATGCATCTATGTAACTCCTGCACATCCATTGCTAATGCCAGCAAGCAAACATTCTGCATTGACAAATGCTTGTTTTCAATTTTAATAATGTCTAACCTCATGGTATTGCCACCAATTTTGTAGCTAGAGGTCTGCTCTGTTAGGCTGTGTGGTCTGTTTTCAGAAATGATGCCGACTGAATGGCGAATGGCATCAGATTGTTTACTACTCATGGCTCAGGTCATTCAGGTGGCCATCACTGTAGCTCATGCATGTGGAATGTCTAAAAAGTGCTTCAATCAATCACATTCTATCATAGTAAAGGAGAGACCTCTAAATGTTGGGGCCAAGAAGGATAGCTCACACAGAACTGTTGTCTCCATTTCTATTTGTATATTCTTTTACCATGTACCTCATCTGGATGCCTCCAAAAGAATGAACAGGGGATGTTGATTGCCTAAGCAGAGCATCCTGGCCATATTCTGGTACATCTAGACTTGTCCACTGCAGTATCCAACTTGGACTTAGTGGTCCAACTTGGGTGTTTTTCTTTTCTTTTTTCTAAATTTTCAGTAAAGTTTGTAAATTCATCTGTATCATTCTGAAGTTAATCTTATATAGCTAACTCAATTGTTGCCAGTCCAGGACCTCCAACAATGTGTGCTCAGCAAAGTAACCAGGTGCCCCTAACACTCAGAAATGAAATCCAAGGAAAGTTCTGCACTCTCAGTGCAACCGAGAACTGAAAGGAATTCAATTCAATCAAATAAAGATTTATTTCACCAGGATCAATTTTAATAGTACAGCTCTTACAAATTCAGGTCGCCTGCAATCAAACTCACTCCCCAGTGCTTCAACCAGGTGTGGTCTTCCTCAGGGTGAAGGGTGTCTGAATCACCTTCCATTTTATAGCCAGATCAGACTGAGGTATGCCCCAGTGTTCAAAAGGCAAAATATCAATATATTTATACTCTGTCAGTGGCTTTAGTGGGATTGGAACCTATATATCTGTCCATACATTATGTACAAAAATTATATGCTAAAACTCAAAAGAACTGTACAGTTCAAATGGGAAACAATTTTAGGATGGCCTATAAAAGCCATCATATAATAAACTGTAGATGCAGCTTAAACATATAACATAAATGAAAAATCCCAAAACATAAAAAATAAAAATGTGCATTTTTTCTAATGGCCTTGTTAGCTCATATTGTGTCCTAAAGCTGGAGTTTATTTTATTTAACCTTACTCCATTATACTTATTTATTGCTAGCATATTCAAAAATGTTACTGTAGCCTCTTGACATATCAATAATAAAGGCAATTATTTTTCTTTTAAATATTTCTAGAATATGCCTATGAATTTAGGAAAATTAATTAGAATCAAATAATAGCTAATCTGGCACAATTGGAATCACAACACAGTTTTCATTAGATGTTATAAGGAGTGAGTTTCATCTTACTTCAGATGGTACATATTCTTTAATTTATATTACCTATGAACATACGAAGAAGCCAGCAGAAGAAGGCCATTTGGTCTATCAAGTCTGCTCATATTGCAGAGTCCACAGCTTGAGCTAATGTCTCTGCTTTCCATCCCCACTCCTCCCATCCTCCCTAGCCATGATACTTACCTGCCCCCTATGCCTATCACAGCTTCTCTTAAAGCAGCCACTATCTTCAATGAGATGACCTCTTCTGGCAGTGCATTCCAAGTGTTCACCACCCTCTCCGCTTCCTGACCTCCTTCATAAACCTCCCACCCTCCAGCTTAAGATTGTGCCTCCCATGTTATGGATGCCACTCAGCTTAAAAAGACTCTCCTTATCAACCTTCTTTATCCCTTTCAGGTACTTGAATGTCCCAATCATCTCTCTCTCTCTCTCTCTCTCTCTCTCTCTCTCTCTCTCTCTCTCGTCTTCCAGGAGTACATGTTCAGTGCCCTCAACCTCTCCTCATATGCCTTGCCCTGCTGACCAGCTATCATCTTTGTAGCCCTCCTCTGGACCTTCTTCAAAGGTTAATGCCCTTTTGAGGTGTGGGCACCAGTACTGAACTCCGTACTCTAGATGTGACCTTACCAGTGACCTGTACAAGGGCAGTATAACTTCCTTCTCCTATTACTGATCCTCTAGATATGCATCCCAGCATCTTTATTGCCTTTGCTGCTGCTTTCTTGTACTGTGTGGAGTTCTTCAGGTCACTAGTGATAATCACTTCCAGGTCCTTCTCCTTCTCTGATGCAGATACTCAGACTCCACCCAGGTAGTACTATATCTGGGGATTCTTGGCTCCAATATGCATAACATTGCATTTCTTGGCATTGAAGCCAAGCTACCAGATCCTGTACCACCTTCCTAGCTTTTCCAGATCTTCCTGTAGGCCCTGTATCCCATCAGCTGTGTCCATTCTCCCACGGAGCTTGGTGCCATCCATGAATAGGCACATGTTGCCTTTAATGCCATCCCCAATGTCATTGATAAAGACACTGAACAACACCAGTCCCAGCATGGAGCCCTGTGTGACCCCACTGGTTACCTCTGTGGTGCCAGATAACTCCCCCCACAAACACACCCTGGGTTCTGTCCCTCAGCCAGTTTTTCCACCCATCTGGCCATCTTTTCCCCAACTCCAAGATCCAACCTTTTGTGGGGCACAGAGTCAAAGACCTTGCTGAAATCAAGATAGAGAATGTCTACCACGTGGTCCCTGTCTACTGTCTGAGTGATTACGGTCAAAGAAGTCAATCAGATTTGTTTGACACGATCCCCTTCCCCAATAAACCCACGGTGCCTCTCATCCTGGAGACCATGCTCCTCTAGATAGTCCATCAACCTTTCCTTTAGCATGGTCTCCATGAACTTGCCCACAATGGAGGTCAGACTAACTGATCTGTAATTTTCTGGATCATCCTTGGGACCGCTTTTGTGGAGGGGCATTACATGTGCTGTTCTCCAGTCCAGCAGTACCATGCCTGATTCTAGTAAACTGTTAAATAGGTCTGCCAGTGGCCCTGCCAGCTCTTCAGTCTGTTCCTTTAATACCCTTGAATGTACTCTGTCTGGGCCTGGTGAATTGTCCACTTTCAATGCCAGCAGACCTCCTCAGTCTATCCTCCTCTATCACAACATCTGTGTTCCCTCCTCCCCGCTCCTCTTTTCTCTCCTGAAGGCACTGATCCATCCTTCTCCCTGATGAAGACAAAGCAGAAGTATTCATTTAATATCTCTGCCTTTCCCCTATTATCCTCCACCCACTCCACTCCTTTCTTAAGCTTAACAATCTCTTCCTTTTTGTCCCTTTTCTCACTTATATAGTGAAAGAAAGCCTTCTCCCCTTCTTAATTCCTTCAGCTATCTGCAGCTCCTTCTGTGCCTTTGCTCATTGGACTTTCTTATTTGCCTCACTAGTCAACCTTAGTTTGCCCTATCCACCTCTCTCTTTTCTTCATCCTGAATTTTCTATAGGCCAACCTCTTTTCCCTTACTGCCTTGGCAACCCCAGAACTGAACCAGCTGGGTGCTTTGGTCCTTGTGTTCTTCCCCTGAGCCTAATGCACTCATCTGTGGTAACCAGTATTCCTTCCTTAATGATGGACCACCTTTGGTTCACCCCCATATCTGCTTCATTGTATAATTTATTTATTTAGTTTTTGTTAACCGGGTAGGTACACTAGATGAGTTTTATGCCTATTTTCAGGAACGACCTGGGAGAGTACAATAGGGTATAACAGGTACATCAATACAACAAAGCAGGAGAGAAAAACAGTTTTACATTTAATTGGAAGGTATACCCAGTTAACAAGACTGGGGCCAAGATACAATTGAGAAATTAGATACAATATCCAACAGGGCAAGCAAAGGATAAGGTGTGTAGGATCACCATAGAGACAGGCAGTAGGGTAGTGAGTGAGATCAGGTAGCAGCACGGGAAGGGTGAAGCCATCTGGCTAGTGACAACCAGGAACTATATGTGCTAGGGTGGCTTTAGGCATACACAGCGAGAGGCCAGCTTGAGGTGTTCCCACAGGAGGTCGGAAAAGCTTGTGGGGAAGGGGGCAGTGGGACCCTTTCAGGGAGGAGTTCCAGAGCCTAGGTGCATGAGTTGCAAAGCTCTGGTCACCCATGAGGGTGCGGGTGGCAGGTACATTTAGTAGGCCAGGGCCCTGAGATCTCAAAGGGTAGGGGGAGAGGTCAGCTGGGGCGAGAAGCCAGGCCAGTTCCGGAGGGGTGCCGGAGCTGATTACTTTGCTCATTAGGCACCCAGTGCCAAAGTTAAAGTGATTGGCCGGGGATAGCCATCCAATTGCAATAAGGCACTCAAGCATGTGAGTTATTGGGTGATTTGCCCACTTCTTGTGTGGTTAAGTCACTCAGCTGCACCTCGTGACACGCCACACAAGGGATGGGTAATTTCCAAATAACCCACATCCTGTTGTGCCTTATTACTTAAATAGACCAAAGAGGAGAAAATTAATTAAAGAAAGTTATCAATCCCATATTGCTTTCCATACCATTCTATTGGTGGGGTGGGGGGGGGATCCACCAATTCCAACAGGTTTCTCCTTCTCATGGAACTAGAAAACAGAGAAAAAAAGTACCAAACATAAATATCTGTACCAATTAAAGGTTATTTCAACTATTTTTCTTCTTCAGAAAAGGTTTAAGTTCCCACTCAGTATTTAACCTCACTGGACCCGGAGTGTCTCGCTAATTACATTTCAGTCTCTAATCTCCCATTTTTAGGGAAGGTTATAGAAAAGGTGGTGGCAAGTCAGCTTGAGGAGAGTCTCACTTCCTCTTCCACCTATGAGATTTTCCCAGTCTGGGTTTAGGGCTGGGCATAGTACAGAGATTGCCCTGGTGAAGGTGCTTAATGATCTCCTAATGGCAAGAGACAGGAGATATCATTCCATCTTGGTCCTCCTGGATCTCTCAGAGGTGTTTGACACTGTAGACCATAAGGTGCTACTTGACTGACTGCAGTTCTGGTGTGGCCTGTCCAGTAAAGTCATCAAATGGTTCGGGTCATACCTGCAAGGTAGACTGCATAGGGTAGTGATGGGGTTGGCCTCTTCTAACGCAAAACCTCTTACCTGTGGTGTTCCGCAAGGGTCGGTTTTGTCACCCTATAGTTTACAGTTACATGCTGCCATTGGGAGACATTATCAGGCGGTATGGGCTGGGTTGTCACTGCTATGCAGACGCATACCCAGCTATACCTGTCCTGTGCACCAAGTAAATAGATAGCGGACTCTGTATTTAATAACTGCCTTTCTGAGATCCAGACTTGATGTCCTATAACTGGTTGAGACTCAACCCAAACAAGACAGGTGGTGGATCCGGGTCATCATGGGGGATGGGGGTTTGTGGAGGCCACCTAGTCTTTACTTGGGGGTGCCACTGACCCCATCCAAATGGGTGAAAAGATGGTGAGTGATCCTTGACAGCAGCTTGACACTCGATGCTCATGTGATGGCCGATGTTAAGAGTGGATTTTATCATTTGAGGAACATTGCCTGGATTCGTAACCTGTTACCTCCCCAGGACCAAGCCTCGCTAGTACATGCTTTTGTAACATCCAGACTGGATTACTGCAATGCCCTGTACCTAGGGCTATCTGGAGGCAACCTCTGCTGACTACAGCTGATGCAGAATGCCACAGCAAGACTATTGACGGGTGTGCATAAGTACGATCATATCACACCCATCCTTCCTGAACTGCACTGGTTGACGGTTAGGTGGTGTATTGCCTTCAAGGTCAGGCTTCTGACCTATAAAGCCCTACATGAATGGGGACCAGTCTATCTGCAAGATCTCTTTGTGCCCCATCGTCCATTAAAGGCTCTCTGTTCCACCAGTGGTTGTCTCCTGGATATTCCTAGGGTGAGGTTGCACTACTTGGGTGATTGAGCATTCTCGGTGGCTGCACCCACCCTGTGGAATCAATTATCTAAACAGCTATGGGAGGCACCTCAGTGATACATTCAAAAAGGTTTAAAATGTATTTATTTAACCAGGCCTTCAATCAAGTTTTTCAGATAATTGTGTTTATTGGAATTGATCAGATAGATAATCTTGTTTATTATGTGTAACTGGATAATGATGTAGACTTTAATTGGAAGGCTAGGCCTGTAGTTCAATGAACAAGCAGCCAGCCACTCCCACTTCCTGAGCTCTTTGCATGTGGAGCCATTTTGGTTTGCCTGCGGTGTGTTGTAGTGTAGTGGATTATGACAAACTGGTTTTGCTCGATTCTGTACTGACCGCTTCATTTGCAGCAGATCCTGGAGTCCTTTGCGATGGGAGATTGTCCTACAGTGCATGTTAAGAGTTTATATAGGCTCTCATCTTTGTTTACTGGCCCACTTGCTCCCTGGGCTAAGTTTGTCACAGACTGATTTATCCCTGGAGAAGAGCAGAAGTGGAAAACATCTGATCAGAGATTGTGGAAGCTCAAATGTGCACTGCAGGCTATTGAAACTTCTAATGCCTGTTGCTTGTGAACCAGTTGCAGGAAGTTCTGAGACTGGTTGTGGCTGCGGATATTCCTACCAGATGGTCACAGTTGGCCTGCTGTGGTGTGCTATACTGCAATGGAGTGGTCGTTGGAAATTCCAAATTGTTTGGGGAGGAATTTAGAGGAAGGATTAGGAAGTACTTCTTCACTGAAAGGGTGCAGGACAACTGGAATGGGCTGCTGAGAGGAAATGGTGGGAGGGTTCAGAGGGCATGGGATAGCTCAGAGGGCAACTGGCACAGGGAGGACTACAGAAAGCCTGAGTGGATATCTAGGCAAACTGAGCAGACTAGGTGGGCTTGCAGTCCCTTTCTGCCATCACATACCTGTGTTCCTATGTATTCTACAGGAAGATTGGGAAAAGGGAGGGGATCACACCACCAGGGAAGCATTCGTATTGCCCTTGAATATCTGTCCCTTGGTGTCTTTATCCTGTCCTGTGTTGGTTGATGTGTGGAAGACTTGACCTCCTGTACCCCAGAAAAGATTAGTTCTAGGGGCACACAGGAGTCTTCCTCCACCCCCAACCATGACATCCCCTCATCTGACTGAGTGCCATTCAAAAAAGCCAGGTTGATGGTGGTACAGGTCACAGTATCACCAACCACTTTTTATTTTAACCTCCTACAGAGCCTTTCCAACTGACCTAGCTGATCAGTATTTTATTTTTCATACTGACCCATTTTACCTTTTATATCTACGGATCTTCCTTGGGACATTGACTAGGAGTAGGAGGACACTAAACCATACGTATCAGATAAGTATTGTTTCTTTTTATCCTACATTGTTTGTCATATAGTAGTTCATAACGAGCTGCAGATGCTTTGTGAGCCAATTGCTGTTCTTGTTTTACAGTGCAGAATAACACTGTAGGAGACAATGGGTTGGAGCTGTTACCTTGTGCTTTAGAAAGGAGGGCTATGGGATGGGCATTAGTTGGGAACTCCAGGGAATACCACATGTGGTCTTTTCTAAGAATAGTGGAGAGGTTTAAACCTTATTTTTTGTTTTCTTACTGCAATGTAGCGCTGCATTCTAATGCCTGCATTAATGTAGTGTTTTGGTTTGCGCACAAGTACTGTCTCAAATATGTGAATATGTGTACTAGATAACCTACTGTAGGGGTGTGTGTGGTCACACTCTAACATACGTGATGCCTTGGTGTGTATTGTTAAAACTGGGAGGCCGCAGGCCGAGTCACATCAACCACTCAAGCCATGTATATACTATTGTGCAACCGCATACCCTACAGTGGGTTATCTGTCTTATAAATGGCAAAATTGTTTTGGAGAGGAGTATAAATGCAGGTGTGTGGTCACACTTGATGCTACATGGTCACCTAATGGTGTTTGTCAGTGAGTTGATAATCATTATTGATAACACACACACACACACACCTTTTGCCTTCCTCAACAACCCTTTGATGCACCAAAAATCATTTTCCTCCTGTGCATGTGCTCCCAACTGAAGAGGCTCTCTTCTCCTTTTGAAGATATCCTGGAGAGAGACCAAGAGTGTTGGAGGTTAGAAGGGATTGGGAGGATTTGAAGCAAGACCATGCATGGTCCCGGGAGTTGCACAAATCAGTGAGTTCAGTCGTAATCCAGAAGTGGTGGGAGCATTTTATCTTGGCCTTTTTTGGGGGGGGGGCAGGAGTTTTCAAGATCCTATTAAAAATGGCCAGGGAGAGGGAGAGGGCAGTGTCAATGTCTGTGACTGAGTACACAGGGACCAATCAGAGGCACCAAGGTCATTTAGGAGGGCATCAGTGTCAAGGGACCAGAGAGGCCTGAGCCAAAGTTATTTGGGGCAGATTGAGGGGGATGCACTTTCCTAACCCAGTAGGTTAGGCAGTGGTCACTGCAAGGCATCTAAAAGAATGCCTGCAGCAGTGATGCAGTGGGGGTGGAAAGAGAGCACCCAGTCCAGGAGAGAGTGGTTTTGGGAGTGCGGATTGAGTCGGGTGGGCTCAGTAATTAGCTGTGTAAGGTTCAGGGACTTGATCTTGTGGAAAGTAGGCTTGGAACCAGGGGAGCCAATTTTAAGTTGAAGTTCCTGAGGATGATGAGCTCACGGGAGGCAGCATGGGACATGAGATGAGAGGAAGTTGACAAGGGAGGAGGGAGAGATCTTTGGAGAGGCATAGACAACACTGACAAAACCAGGGAGAAACTGAATTTGATGGTGAGCCTTCATACTTTCCAACAGCTGACTGACACGCACAGCAGTGATAGTTGTTCTTGCCTCCAGGTTCTCCATTGTTACTCAGTATAATTTGATTGCTATTATTTAAGCCAATTTTTTTTTTCTAACAACTTGCTATTTTTAATATATTATATATTGTATTGCATTTATTTTCCTTTGCTGTTCTATATTATCAAACCCCTCCACAAATCTGGACCAGAAGATGAAGTTACCAACTACAGGCTCATCTCCCTCTTGTCTCCCCTATCCAAAATCATTGAAAAAATCATACATAAGCAAACCATTGATTTTCTCAAGAAAAACAACCTGCGGACTGAGGCACAACATGGTTTTAAGCCTGGCCATAACACCAGACTGCCCTTATAAAATTGACCAACTTCATTAATAGAGCCTACGATGAAGGCCTTTACACTGGTTCAGTTTTGCAGACCTTACAAAAGCGTTCGACCTTGTCGACCACAATGTCCTACTTGCCACCCAATCTGGTCTTCATTTCTTTTCTGACATCATAAACTAGTTTTGTAACTACCTTAGCTTCAGGTCACATTAGACTGTTATCAATGGTGTCCCTTCCAACTCCTACCCCATAAAACATGAAGTACCCCCAAGGTCCATCCTGGGTCCCCTTCTTTTCTCCTTGTAGTAAACTCCCTTTCTGAAATCTGCCTGAACACGGGCTCATTCTGTATGCCAGCGATGCTGCCCTGTTTTGCAAGGACAAAGACCCCTCCTCCCTACTTTATAAGCTACAGCTTAACTTTCATAGGCTCCACTCCTGGTTTTCGTCCAAAGGGCTTGTACTAAATACAAAAAAAATAAATAAATAAAAGCCATGGTCTTCTCTAGCTCCCAGAAACCACTTGCCTTTGATTTCTCCTTACACGACAACAACGGCAGCCTGATTGAGAGAGTTAATGAATTCAAATACTTCGGCCTGCTCCTCAACTGCCACCTAAACTTTGAATCACACCTTAATCAGATGATTAGGAAAGCCCACCAAAGCCTTGGCATGCTCTACAAAGTGAAACCTTTCCTAATCACAGAATCAAAGACCCTTCTAGCCTGCAGTTTCCTGCTCCCAATATTTGACTATGGAGCTCTGGTCCACTCCCCCACCCATCCCAGAGAAATGTTAACAGGCTCCAGAGCACCTACCACAACATAATCCATTTTGTCTCTGGTCTCCCTGGACATACAGTACACACCACTGCGACCTTTACAGACTCACAAACTGGCCCCCCCTTGAGGACAGACTCAATAGCAAAATACTCACCTTTTTTCACAAACTTTCCTTGGGACTCCTTCCTGACAGCATTGATTCCCTCTTCCCTAAGTCAGCCCACTCTAGGACCACAAGACATTCCTCCACCCTCTCCTTCTCTGTCCTTTTCTGCTGCACCACCCAAAGTCAAAATACCTTCTCCTACAAGGGCACCAAACTCTTCAACAATCTCCCCCCTGCCCTCATACAGTAGTCCTCTACCTCTTCCTTTAAGTACAACCTAAGGAAACACCTTTCCCAGACCTTCACCTGCAGTTATCCTCAGTCCTGACTGTCCCATCTGGCCTCCTTTCTCCTCTAATACAGCATGATGGTGCCCCTTTTCCACTTATTTGATTTCCTGTTCTGTGAATACTGTATAGTTGTATGAATATAGTTAAACTAAATAGCGATATGCAAAATCCTGTATGCAGAATAGCGCTTTTCACAATAGCGATCGATGTTACGCGCATCAAATAATCGGATGTTGAAAATAAAGCAACTATATAATCAAGCCTGTACTGTAGTGTCCTGTACTGCCCAGGTTCAGTTCAATTGTTGATGTATCAAATAGCGATTTTACAAAAAGTAAGAAATCAGTTTGAAGTTCTAGTTCATTTTTATTTTTTTTGTTCAAAACATCAAAGGGCAAACGACAAGAAAATGGGTTCAACTAAAACAAATATGCCAATAAATGCCAATTATATTAGTTGGTGCCTTTAACAACAAAAACTTTCTAGTTAAACCAATGCTTGTCAGAGTAGCAATATTACACCTGGAATTGAAAATTATATGCAAGGCCATGCAGATACTTATTAGTTCTCCTATATGTCAGGGAGACAACTGAACGTACTGTCGGTTTCTAGGTGTCTGTATTTCATTTGACGCCACTGGCGATGCACCGATATGTTTTGTTCAAGCTTCAGTTCGTTATATGCTGCTCACTCTGCAAGCACTGATTAAACTTCCAGATGGAGGGATGGTATGCCCAAGGCAGTTATTAACCTCTGTGCTGTCCCTCCACTGCATTGTTGGTTCTAAGTCTTCAGCTGTTGCTGAATGGCATTTGTGTTCTACAGGAAATGAGGCCCTTCTGCGCCTTATCACCTCTTGGCGTCCTAACCGGTGTCTGCAAATAGTCAAGCAAAGGTAATAAAATGTCCTATCTTAGTGAAAATCTCATCTATAGTTTTTCAAATGTGCTTGCAACATCAGCTGTGGCACAAAGCTAAAGAAAGCATGAAATTGAGGAGAAATTGGGTCGCTACAGTACTTTCATGTACTTCGGGATGTTTCCTGATTTTACCATAGCTTGGGGAAATGAAAAACACCCCTGACCTCTGTTTCTATTTGCCCTGATTCTCAATAAGATAAAAATCCTGCATGTTTTGCTCTGCCCCTGATCCCAATAAAAGTACCAAGGGTTAGCTTGCCTGATCCTCAATAAGATGCCCCGCGAGGGCTTCTGCCCTGATTCCCCAATAGGGGCATTCTCGCAGGGTTGGTTTTCCTGCCGATTCCCCATGCCCCCAGGTTGCCTGCTTCCCTCGGCACAAGCCCTCACATGCCTCATCTCTGATCTGAGTATACAGCAGCTCCGGCTCCCTGGTGGCTCATTGGCTCCCACCCGCAGTGCTCGACTATCCCACTACTGTACATAGCCATTGACAAGCCTAGTCAGTAGCGCCATGGTGATGAGAGGTGGACTGTGCCAGTCGCCTGCTTGAAACAAGCGGGGGGAACGGGTGGTCGGGCATTGCCAGGGTGGGAGGGCCACTAGACTACCAGGGATACAGGGATCTGTGTGTTTTGCTATAATATTGGGGATCGGGGATGGGGACATGAGTAAGCCCTGTGGGGCTATTTTATATTATTGGAGATCAAGGGCATGAAAACAAGCCCTGCGAGGCTTGTAATGAGGGGATCAGGGCATGATAGCCTTGCGGGGCTTATTACTTACTATTGGGGGATGGGCAGACTTAAGCAATCACTGCAGAGATTTTATATTATTATTATTATTATTGGGGGATCGGGGCATGGGGGGCACTTGCACCCTTCACATCCAGGGTTGCGGCTTGCACCAAACCCTTCAGGTACGCCCTTCGTTTGGAGTACCTGTGGGAATCTTGCAAGTTGCAGGACTTAGCCGTGGAGACACTGCCCCTTACCGAATCGGGTGCAGGGTCCTTGGCGCAACTGCACCCCTCGCGTGTCGCAACTTGCGACATGCATGGGGTGCTTCTAGAACTGGCCCCACTGTGTTTTTGTCCACATTGTTACTGTCCTTACCAGGACCTGCTTGCAAATTGAGCATCACTCAATGGAGCTTTTCCTGGTAAAACAAATAAAATAAAATTTATCAGGATGCCGTTTTGTAAATTTTGTTTCTGGAAGCCCCCAGGAAAGAAAGACTTGAGATCTCGCCATTTCTGCTAACTCAGGAGTCCCAAAATCCAAACATTAGCTGCCCTACTAAGGTTTTCGAGCTGCTCCACTCTTGCTCAGAGCACACAGTTTTCTTTACAAAGTCAGCTGTCATCACCAGGGCTTTCTCAGCTGTCTGCCTTTTTCTCCAGTAGGGCTGTTTGCATATTAAAGTCCTCCTTTTTATCCAATTTCAGGATCACTTACAAAAGTGAACCCAGCACCAGATCTTCTGACCCTGTAACTCCTGATTGCTGTGTAGTGGCTGACTGTGTCAAGCCGCTAGGTTCCTCCGTTAGACCTTGATTTTCTTCTTGGTTTCCCCATCTTCATAAAACATATAAAACTGGAGCAGCAACAAGATTACTGTAATGCACATTGATATAAAGTACGACTTTTAAAAAATTGGCAGTTTTGCTGTTTAAAATCTAAGTTTAATTCTTGTCACGAGGAGCTCCTCCAACACACATATGCTTAACTAGGTAGTCAGGCCACACCCCACTTCACTTTGATATTGAGGTCATTTCAGCCACACCATGTCCTTCAGCCAGGAGGACAGTCAAGAAGCAGACATCAGTGCCACTCAGTGAGCAGCAGAGTTTCTTCTTTTTTTTTATTTCACACTTTTATTCTACCCCCACCCCACCCCGCAGTGGTCGCTTATTTCCTGCACTTAATCTGTTTAGACACTCCTGACCTGTTGTGGCCCTTCAGAACACTGGTCCTAACTGCCAGACTCCTACCCAGACTGCTGTACCCCATGGAGGCATACCATGGGAGAAACTCCCTTCGACAGGGCCCAGGGCCAGCCCCTCTCAAGTAGCCAAAGAGACATACATGTTCACCACCTGGGGAAGTGGGGGTCAGAGGTAGTGTCAAGCCTCTGTTACATAGGAACGAGGGCAGTGCATCATTTTGACCCTAGTAAACCCCCTCCCAACATCCCTGATGCTGTATGTCTGCCTGCCCACTATTGTTGGCCTGTGGAGAAGGGGAGGACCCGTTGTCCACAAGTGATGCTGAAGTAGCGGGTAGACATGGTCCACCCTTCCAGAGCATGAACACAATTCCTCCACAGTGCACCATAGGCTCCACCAGTTTGGAGTGAGAGAGTTGGGCTGTGACACAAACGCAGGCCTCTCACAGACAAGTGCAACACCCTGTGCTGGCACTGCCAAATCAGGCAGCTGTCTATGTTAAGAGTAACACATGGCATGTACAACACAAGCAGTATAGTCTAGAGGTTAGAGCAACAAGCTGTGAATGAGCTTGGTACATCCAGCAGACCTGGGTTTGATTCCCACGGCCTCTACTTGCATACTGTGTTACTCTGAGCAAGTCACTTAACCTCCCCAGTGCTCCTGGGTCCCCTATGAAAGCAGTCACTTCTGCCTCGTGGATATTACCCGGTTACCAAAAGAATAAAAAAATATATATAATTTACAATTTGGGCCCAATAGCAGTTATTGACAAAAGAGCAAGGCGGAGATAGGGTTTAGAAGATGATTTTAGGTACTTGTCTCCTTCCTCTAGGGACCCTGAGTGATCAGCCAGTCCCATTGCCCATTAATCTAGCTGCTGCTTGTCTTCCATGGTTCCTTTTCCCTGTATCAGGATTCCCGGGGGGGGGGACTGTTCCTCCCAACCCCCACCTGATATTTATGGCCTGGTCAGGCTGCAGGGCCATTGTTCAACAGTGAATGGAACTTTTCCCCTTGATTTTCTCCCTGCCTTCCCTTCCCCCTCCACTCACTTGATGGCACCAAACAGTCTTGCAGTGGTCTTAGATACCACAGTGATGCCCCTGAGGGTAGCAAATGGCCTTGCTCTCCACGGGGTTTACTGTGGTGCTGAACTCACTACCATCACCCCTCCCTGGGCATGTGAACAAACTTGCAGGAGACGCATTCAAGAGGGCTGTGAGGAAGCATTTCTTCACAAAGAGGGTGGTGATGGTGGTGGATATGTGAAACAGCTTGCCAAGAGCAGTGGTCCAGGCAAAGACGATGCAGAGTCTCAAAGGGGACAGATATAAGGGGTTGCAATGGTAGGAGTGGGGGAAGGGGACAGAGCTTCAAAATGGACCATGCTGCTAGTAGGGGCTCAATTGTGTGTGTGTGTGTGTGTTAGATAAAATAACATATGAAACTATTAGGATCATTAACTTACTACATAGAGTTGACTGAGATGGGGTGGGGCAATATTGTGTGTGGCAGGGCAGCATATGTTTTGGTTTGTGTTTATGGGAGGGGGGCAACAGTTCATCAACTCTCAAATACAACTTTACAATTCCTGGCAACACCCCTGGTCTAGACCGCACCTAGCAATAGGCTGGATTGTATTTAGGTAAGATCAGAGCAGACTGGATGGACCCTTAGTCTTTGTGTGCCTGTAAATATTTCTGTTTCTATTGAGGTTGCATGGCTTGTTCAAGGTCACACAGTGAACCAGCAGCTGGGCAGGGATTAGAAAGAGGATCCTGTGGTTCACAGTCCTTTCTTTGCTTAGTCTAACGCATTAAAGCACACTACCTACTAAAAACAGCCTCATCAAAAATACAAAGGAATGCTGTGGGGGGGGGTGAGGGGGGATGTATTCATAACAAAAATCTATTATTGTTAGATTTGTTTGTCTTTGCTTTCACAGGATCATGAGTAAAGCAAGTCTTGTTAATCAGTTTTGTTTTTAAATGCAGTGCATTCTTTTTTTGCAGAGAGGTGGGAAAGGAGATTGGTGTTGCTGTCAGCAGTTTGAGTTCCACACCAGCTACGTGCACAGCACTAACTGCCTTGTAAACAGAAAGTTGTCACACCAAGTGGTGTATCTCAGAAAATCACAGTGCCATACCAGTTACTTTCAAGCTCATGAAACTGCTGACTTCCCATTAGCATATTATATTTTTTTAGCCACTAGAGGGCCCAGATATATGCACACTTACCCAATACAATACAATACAATCCTCCTGACTGTCACATCATGTTGTCTCTCCATGCACTGCAGTTTCTGCTTCTCTTACTCTCATCCCTGTTTCCACTTTTCTTCCTTCCTGGACCTTGCTTCCCCTCTCCCCCCTTCAGCATCCTACTTGGCGCTGCCTATCATCACTCAGGTACTCTCCATCATGAGCTTGCCCCCGGTGCTCCCTCTGCAAATGGATGGCAGTCCCGCCTACCACTGTACACAGGCCCTGGACCCTCATCACTCTCTCTCGTGCCATCACTCTGGGATCATTGCCACCAACCTAATGTAAGTTCCTGGAAAAACAGGCATGTAGACTGCGCTCAGGGACTTACGCTGGTGCACCCTGAAGCTTGTGCTCTTCCTCCTGCTGCTGTCGGAAAACATCCATTCTAACCCTGGCCCAATTACCTCCAGCTCTATCTACCAGGAAAACCCCTCAGGAGCACTCTCCATAGCATCTCTCGACATCTGTGGTCTACTCCCCAAGCTGGATGCCCTACAAATCTTTACTAATCAGCAGAGCCCAGATATCCTGGCAGTCATAGAAACCTGGCTTACACCCAAAATCCCTGACCTGGCTATCGCTCTTCCAGGTTACAATGTTTTCAGGCTGTACCGGAAGTCCAAAAGAGGTTGTGGATGTGCAGTTTACCTTAAAGATTCACTACTGGGACACCCCATCACTACCCCCCTCCCAGCCACTGCTGTGCAGATTCTCCCTATAAAAATCTTATTAGGTGCCCATAACAAATCACTCACAGTTGCCTCAGTGTATATCCCCCTGAAAGAGCAAGGGAATGGCCTTAACGCTGTCTTGGAATTCACCAGGTCCCAACCTCCTGACTCTGAAATGATTCTGCTTGGAGACTTTAATACAAACTGGCTCGCATCTGATGCAGGGGTCCATAAGGATACCATCTCATCGGCCAATCTCACCCAGATGGTTGTCTCTCTGAACAGGAAAAACTACAAATCCAGCACCAGCACCCTCCTGGATTGGATTCTTACCAGCCACCCAACTCGTATCACAAATACCTCAGTCCTCCCTGACTCGCTTAGTGACCATTCCCCTGTCATCTGTGAATGGTCAAACAAATTCCGCAAGTCCCCTCCTAATATCATCACTTGTAGAGTCCTACCATGTGGGCAGTTGTCACACCTCAAAACATGCCTCAACCTCCAAGACTGGTCCCCTATCTACAAAGCAACAGATGTAAATACTGTGCTGGATTAATTCATCAACACTTTCAATGCAGCCTGTGACTCCTACGCTCCTTTTAAAAAGTGCAAAGTCAAAGCCCTTTGCAATCCCTAGCTCTCCGCCTATCTCTTATGTCAACTAAAATCTAGAGATCACCTCTGGGATCTGGCCAGAACCACTGGTAAAAGAAACTGACATCCAAAACTATACACGTGCATGGAATGACTATACCAAATCTTTCCGGCAAAAGAAATCTACCTACTTCAAGAACAGCTCTCACAGATACCTGGGGTATAGGAGGCATTTTGAAACAATATTAAAGAGGTCACTGGGAAGCAGCCAAAACCTCCCTACTTTACTCAACGTAAATAGGTCTACTCACGCTTGACCCTAAAATCATAGCAAGTATCTTAAACACTGCATTCACCGATCTCAGCAGTGTTCTCCCTTCTGACTTTTTCAAGGACTAGTCTATAACTCTCCCTCTCCGCACCCCAATGCCTCCTCCTCCTCTAGCCACTTGTCTTTTTATTTCAAAGCAGTCAAGATGCATGAAGCCTGCAAATACATTACCAAAACCATCACCAAATCCAGATCCAGCAGTGATACACTTGACCTTAAACTGCTGTCCCTCACCCTTGATGAGGTGTTACAGCCACTGACATCTATTTTCAACCTCTGAGTTAGGCTCAGCCAGTTCCCTGACAAATGGAAATCTGCCACTGTTACCCCTATCCATAAAAGTGGTGACAGAGTCACTCATGGAAACTACTGTCCGATCTCTATATTGCCACCCCTCTCCAAGGCCCTTGAACGTATTGCAGCAGATCAGCTCACAGATTCCCTGGACAAATACAATATCCTGTGCTCACAACAACATGGCTTCAGAAAAGGACATAGCACCTCATCTGCCCTACTGGAATTATTTGGCATTCTTCACAGCTCACTGGACAATGGTCAGTTAATTGGGTCCGTCTTTATCGATCTAAGGCGTTTGACACTATCCATCACTGCCTACTGCTTGTGCAACTTCTGAAAGCTGGGCTCTCTCCCGACTCCACTACCTGGTTCAAAAGTTACTTGGAGAACTGGTCTCAAAGAGTAAGAATTGCAGATGTCCTCTCTGATACCAGGCCTGTTCGCTCAGGTGTCCCCCAGGGATCCATTCTGGGCTTCCCACTATTCAGCTTGTTCCTGAACTCCCTTCCAATTTCTTACTCCAAAACAATCATCCTCTATGCAGATGATGCTATAATTCATGCCTCCCACAAGGATCCTAAGCTGCTACAAGACAACCTTCAGCTTGGCTTCACATCTGTTGAAAATTGGTTCTCAAATCACAATGTGGTCCTCAATAATAAGAAAACAAAGTCTATGATGTTCAGCAGCTCTCATAACAAGCATAAGCTGCACCCCTAACCATCAAAACCAGTCATGGAGTCACCCTGGGACAGGTTCAAGCCTTTAAGTACCTTGGGATCACTCTAGACCCTCATCTAACTTACAGTGCCCACATTGACTTCGTAGCCAAAGCAGCAAATACTCGCACTGGCCTTCTCTTCCGGTATAGGCAACATCTTACCCCAGAAGCCCTGACTGTCACTGTTCAGAGCTCTGTTGTCTCCATTATTGACTATGGGCTTATTATCTATGGCTCTGCCCCTGCTACCACTCTTAGATGCATATCCACCTTCCTCAATAAGGTCTGCTGACTTTTCAATGGATCCCACCACCTCACACATATGTGCAACCTCTATGCACAAACTGGATGGCTGCAACTCACCAATCGGATAAAGTACCTAACCTGCACCATGGCAAAGAAAATAACTATGGGCCTTGCGTCCCCTGGAGTGTGTGCACTACTGCACCCTAGCAATAACCCCCACTCAACCAGGGGGTCTGAATCACAGCTCCTACAGGTTCCACATTGTTGTACCTCACAAGGTCAAAGATCATTTGCCTACAGGGTGCTCAGCTGGCTAAATGGTCTAAACAGTTACATCTCCTCCACTCCTACCCTTGGTGCATTTAAATCAAGGTTCCGCCTCTCTCTCACTGCCTCTAGCTCCTGTGACTGCCTCCACTAGCTGACCCCATGAATATTTCCCTAACCTCATGCAGTTCTCTCTCCTATTAACACTTGGTTACCCCTTAGCATGCAGTTCCTGATGTTATGTGTACAAAAATGCCTCTGGCTGTGCTCCTCCTCTATAGCTCTCTGCTCCCCTCTGTTCTTCCTCTCTCTTGTCCTCTATCCTCTCTGCACCTCATCCACTATCTCCTTGTAATCTAGCCTCCAAAACTTGTTTTGTTTCTTGTTTCTCAGATGCTTTGTAACTCTGTTTAGCTTACATTTTTGTAACCTTGTCCTATGTATTGAATTTGTAATCTGACTTACATGTCTTATGTTTTGAATTGTAATCCGACATGGAACCTTTGTAAAAGAGTCCTGGCTCAAAGGTATTGTAATCCTAGACCTAATAAATAAAACCAATAAAAATATTAAGTGGCCACTCAGTGGCCTAATGGTACGTGGTATAATTATTTATTAATCAGTGACTGGGAAAGGAACACTGAGCCAAGACTCATTTCCAGGTGTTACCGGGGGGGAAGAGGGACATGGAAGACAAAGTCCAGAAGCCCAGAACACAACAATGGTAAAAGAGGTGTGTACAGTGCTCAAAAATACAGGTAAGTAAGTAGTCACAGTCAAAAGTTCCAGTAGTGCAAAAGGAATACTGAGTGCAAATACAGTAACAGGCAAATAAAATGGAGTGCAAAATACAAAATGCTACAAAGGCAAAAAGCCAGGTGACAAAAGGTGAAGGCAGTTGGGGCAAAGGGGTGAACTAGTGTAAGAGACTCGGAGGATGCCCGAGGAGGGGGGAGCAAGTACTTGGACGTCATAAAGAAGGGAAGCAGGAGAGTCAGTGGCAGGGAAAATGACAAGGAAAGGAAATCCCACGGGTATGGGAGAGGAAGAGGAGAGGAGGGGGAGACAGAGATTTCAGGGAGGTAGGGAAAGAGGCAGGGAGGGGAACAGCAGGAGAGTAAGTACAGTCACAGGAAGGAGCAAATCGGTCCTATGGGAACTGCTCAAAAGATAGGTAGGAAGGTGAGAGGTGGAGGTGGAGAGGATGGCAAAGAAGTGCAAGATAATGCATGGGCACAAAACCCTGGAACAATATATCAGCTGAAGGGGTGAGGATATAGCATGCACCAAGGAGACAAGGACCTTGAAGTTACTATCTCTGATGAACTCAGGGTAGGAAACAGTGCGACAAGGCAGCAAGTAAAGCAAATAGAATGCTGAGATGCACAGGCAGGGGCATCAGCAGCAGGAAAAGGGAGGTCATAATTCCACCATACAAGACACTAGTGAGGCCCCACCTGGAGTACAGTGTACAGTTCTGGAGACCTTACCTACGTAAGGACATAGACAGGGTAGAGAAGGTTCAGAGGAGGGCAACTAAGATGGTACAGGGATTGCATCACAAGTTCTATGAGGACAAGCTGAAGTACTTGAATTTGTACTCCCTGGAGGAGAGGAGGGAGGGAGAGAGGGGGATGTGGCATACAAGTACCTTACAGGGAGGAACAGGGTGCTGGAATACACTATTTTCCAGTGAAAAAGATGTTCCAGGACTAGAGGGCATGGGATGAAGTTGGACTGAGGGCGATTCAGAGGAAACATGAGGAAGAATTTCTTTACAGAAAGGGTGGTGGATAAGTAGAACACCCTGTCAGAGGAAGTGGTGGGGGCTGAAACAATCACAGGATTTAAGAATGCATGGGATAGACATAAGGGAATTCTGGAGGTCAGGGGTAAGGGGAAACAGACCTCTAGAAAAACGTAAAGGGAACTCTCAAACTCAAATGGGCAGACTGGGTGCGCCATAGGCCCTTATCTGCCGACAGCATCTATGTATCTGTGTATGTAAGGCTATTCCAGAGTGTAGGGAGAAGGATGTAGAAATCAGTTTGATCTATGGAGGTTCTGCAGCAGGGGATGTAAGGGTGTAGGAGCTGGCAGGACTGTAGTGAAAAGGAAGAAGTGACAGATAAGGAGAATAGGTTATAGAAGTGTGGGGGGGAAAGAGTACCAGTACATGGAGAGGCTGTGGGAGAGTTTTCAGGACTCTAGGAGTGCAAAGCATAAATTAGTTTTGGAAACCTGATTAGCAATCTTTGCTAAGCCACATCATTTTGATTAGCAACCGTCCAGGTTTGAAGAGCAATTTCAATAAATGATTATCTATAAAATACTATCCTAAAGAGTTAAATTTCATGAAAAGTGTCAAACCCAAGCTGCTCTACTTCAATAGGACAATCGACCTTCTCACGTAGGTTCCCAAAACAATGGAACTCGCTTCCTTATCAAATTAGACACTCTTCCTCCCCTTGGTCCATTGCGGCCTCTCTCCACAACTTCTATCCTGCCTGCAGCTGCTCCTAGCCCCCCTACTTACTCCCTCTGCCACCTATCACTATGCCCTAAAAAAAGAAAATGCTCGCTGCACGTCTGTATATAAGTTATTTGTTAGTAATTTATTATTATAGTTACTTGTATCGAGCTAATGCTCCTGTTTTCGGGATACGCTATTGTATGCCATGTATTTGCACTTTATAGCTATTATCTATTGTCGATGTATGCAACCCTGTTCTGTAAATACTATAAATTACTCATTGCACCTGATATGTAATTACTCAATGTCAATAGCTCCTTTATACACTGCTTTTTATTTCTGTATTGTATTTTGTATACCCTCTGTTGTATTGTACCCCCCTTTCCCCAGGTCACACCTGGAAGCGAGCAATTGCTCTCGTGATGCCTTTCTCCGTTATCAAATTTTAAATAAATAAATAAACAGATGTACCCTGTATTTGCTAATAGATTATGGGGGTTTGTGTGATTTGCATTTCTTTGAAACGGCTTCGGCCAATGCCTTTGGACTAACCCTCGCGTTAGTGCTTGCACACCTACGGTTCTTTATCTTTAGCTTGTTTTGTGTTTTTATTGGGCTCACCACAACCCAAACCTGATAGACCGACTAAGGGTAGATGGTTAATTCCACTGGGGTGTCATATAGACAGGGCACACTGATGAGTCCTGGTAGGATGAAACACGTCTGTGTCTTCTGTTGGCACTCTTTGCAGACTGTGTGTGAGGCCTTTCGGCACCATGCATTCCTGCTTAAAGCTGAACCAGCATAATATTTTGTGGTGATTTGCATATACAGCCCATGATGCTTTGCATTATGGAGGTATGTGTGATTTTGTATTTCTCCTACTACTGTCTAATTTCATGTCTACAAGTGTTTGTTCATATTCATCTTCCAAGGCCAGTGGTGCCTACTAATTGCTACCACATGTAATTAATTGATGTATTGGAATGTTTATTACTATGTACTTCATTGTACCCTTCCCCCCAGGACTCTCCATGAGATGAGCAGTTTAATATTGTTCAGTGTGCCTTTTCCTGGTGAAACATTTCAATAAATAAATAATTTCTGCAATTCTGTACTTTTTAGCACAATTGCAGGGCAATAATTGCACAATTTGGAAATTTCTGCACAATCGTCAAATCAGTTGATTAGCCCTCAGCACCCCGTGATCTGGCAAACAAATTCCCAAAGAATTCCAGGCAAACAACTCCAGTCCTCCAAGTAATTTAATCCAGTTTCACAGCAAGCGCCCTGTACCAATTATTATTTGTCTTTTACCTAGGCTCTGTTTACTCCTCCCACTGTTGATGTTAAAAAACCCTCTTTTTCCCACAGATGCTGGGACAGATCATAGGGGGCCCCAGAAAGAGCAACAGCCCTCCCTGCTCATCTCGTCCTCAGGAACCCCCGAAGCACCCAGGTACAGGAATTAAAGGGAGGCTCAGCGTAGTTTGTGGTAGCTATTTTTCAAACTGCCAACTGCTTTAATTTATAATCAGTGCATCCAGTTTGTTTCAGTGCTTGTGGAGGTTCTGCAGCGGGGGATGTAAGGGGTGTAGGAGCTGGCGGACTGTAGTGAATAGGAAGAAGTAACAGATAAGGAGAATAGGTTATAGAGGTGGAGGGGGGAGGGAAGAGTACCAGTACATAGAGAGGCTGTGGGAGAGTTTTCGGGACTCTAGGGAGTGCAAAGCATAAATTAGTTTTGGAAACCTGATTAGCAATCTTTGCTAAGCCGCATCATTTTGATTAGCAACCATCTAGGTTTGAAGAGCAATTTCAATAAATGATTATCTATAAAATACTATCCTAAAGAGTTAAATTGCATGAAAAGTGTCAAACCCAAGCTGCTCTACTTCAATAGAACAATCGACCTTCTCACGTAGGTTCCCAAAACAATGGAACTCGCTTCCTTATCAAATTAGACACTCTTCCTCCCCTTGGTCCATTGCGGCCTCCCTCCACAACTTCTATCCTGCCTGCAGCTGCTCCTAGCCCCCCTACTTACTCCCTCTGCCACCTATCACTATGCCCTAAAAAAGGAAAAAAAAGAAAAAGAAAATGCTCGCTGCACGTCTGTATATAAGTTATTTGTTAGTAATTTATTATTATAGTTACTTGTATCGTAGCCAATGCTCCTGTTTTTCGGGATACGCTCATTGTATGCCATGTATTTGCACTTTATAGCTATTATCTATTGTCGATGTATGCAACCCTGTTCTGTAAATACTATAAATACTCACTGCACCTGATATGTAATTACTCAATGTCAATAGCTCCTTTATACACTGCTTTTTATTTCTGTATTGTATTTTGTATACCCTCTGTTGTATTGTACCCCCCTTTCCCCAGGTCACACCTGGAAACGAGCAATTGCTCGTGATGCCTTTCCCGGTTATCAAATTTTAAATAAATAAATAAACAGATGTACCCTGTATTTGCTAATAGATTATGGGGGTTTGTGTGATTTTGCATTTCTTTGAAACGGCTTCCCGGCCAATGCCCTTTGGACTAACCCTCGCGTTAGTGCTTGCACACTACGGTTCTTTATCTTTTAGCTTGTTTTTGTGTTTTTATTGGGCTCACCACAACCCAAACCTGATAGACCGACTAAGGGTAGATGGTTAATTCCACTGGGGTGTCATATAGACAGGGCACACTGATGAGTCCTGGTAGGATGAAACACGTCTGTGTCTTCTGTTGGCACTCTTTGCAGACTGTGTGTGAGGCCTTTCGCACCATGCATTCCTGCTTAAAGCTGAACCAGCATAATATTTTGTGGTGATTTGCATATACAGCCCATGATGCTTTGCATTATGGAGGTATGTGTGATTTTGTATTTCTCCTACTACTGTCTAATTTCATGTCTACAAGTGTTTGTTCATATTCATCTTCCAAGGCCAGTGGTGCCTACTAATTGCTACCACATGTAATTAATTGATGTATTGGAATGTATTCACCACAACACCAATTTTTTTGTGTCATCTGCAAAAGACTAATCTTGTTCTTAATGCTATATGAGATGTCAGCTATAAAATGCCAAACAACATGGACCCTGTACTAAGCCTTGTGGCATCCCATTCATTACAGTCCTTGAGATGAGAGTTTCCTCCCACCACTACTCTGTTGCCTCTCTGCAGCCAGGTCTTGATCCAATTCACCATCCTTGTCCCTGCATCCTGCTATTCCAACTTCTTAATCAGTCTCCCATGTGGCACCAAATCGAATGCCTTGCTGAAATCCAAGTACAGTACAACCACTACATGGGTCTTGTCCAGTTCCTTTGTCACCCAGTCATAATAGTCAACCAGGTTGATCTGGCAGGATCTGCCAGAGACAAACCCATGTCGCTTCCCATCCTGGAGACCACTACCTTTCTAGAAAGGTTACTAACCTCTTTTAAGGATTGTCTCCATTAACTTTCCCACAATGGATGTGAGGGTTTACTGGACTATAGTTGCCAGGTTCATCCTTGGATCCGCTTTTGTGGAGGGGCACCATGTAAGTCATCATTGAATCCAATGGTATGCACCTTGTTTCCAAGAGGTATTGAACAAGTCTGCCAATGGCTCTACCAGGACTTCTGCAATTCCTTCAGTACCCAGGGGTGTATGCCATCTGGTCCTGGTGCCTTATCCACCCTCGGTGCTCTTAAACCTTCTAGTACCCTAGCCACTGTGATTTCATAATCTGTCACCCCTCCCCATGCCTACCCTCCTTATCCCTGAAGGCATTGACCCATCCTTTTCCTTAGTAAATGCAGAACAGAAGTATTCATTTGGAGCTTCTGCCTGCTCTGCTTCTTTCTCTGCCCACTCCCCCATCCTTCCTGATCCTTATAATTTGATCTTTGCAGATTCTTCTCTCTTTCATGTACCTGAAGAAGTATTTTCCTCATCCTTGAAGCCTTGTGCCAACTTAAACTCTCTGGAAGCCTTGGCTACCCTGACTGATCTGGTCACCTTCTAGATTTCTTTAGGTACTCCTCTCTATCCTCTTCCTCACTTGGATCTCTTGAACTCCTGAAGGCTGCCTTTTTACCATCACATTTTACAACACCTTCCTGCTTAACCAACTAGGTTTCTTGGTCCCAGCCATTTTGCTTTGCATTTGTAAAGGATCTAGTGACCTCTGCAAGTCCTAGTTTGATGACTTCCCATTTTGGCTATCATCCATGTGTGGATGGATTGTGGCTAGGTGCCCAGCCACTATTTCCCATCATCCCAAAGTCAGCTTGCCTGAAGTCCAACACCTTGGTCCCTGTTCCCATAGCCTCCATGCCCATGCTGAGTGAGAACCACACTGTGTGGTAGTCACCGCTGCCAGCATATCCTCCACCCCAGCTCTCTGACAAACTCCCCATTAGACAGCATGAGGTCCAGAGTATTGCCTAACCTGGTCATCTCATTTAAGATCTGTACCAAGAAGTTGTCCTGAAAAGCCTCAAGGAGGACTTGATCCCTTGTATTCAAGATGGCTGGGGTGATCCAATCCATGCCTGGCAGATTGAAGTCCCAATGATCATGGTGTTACCCTTCCCAATGACCCTCCTGATCTGCTCTGCTAGTTCTCTGTCCCAGTCCTTTGCCTGAGATGGTGGCTCATACACCATCCACATCTGAAGAGTCCTATTTTTAATCTTGGAATTGTATCCATAGTGCCTCTGTTTTATCCTCTACTCTTCCTCCCTGGAACACCTTATCCTCTCCTTCACATAGACCATTACCTCACCCTTTCACTTTTTCCCTATCCCAGAGGTATATTCTGCACCCTGAGATCACCAGGTCCCAGTCCTGGTATTGGGTGACCATGTTTCAGTGATGGCAGCTATGTCCACCTCTGCCTTTGGTATGAGAGCCTGCAACTTGCCCATTTTGTTTCCTAGGCTCCTTGCATTCCAGGACACTACCCTCCAATAATCATAGTAGCAAATCTTATTGTGTAACTAAAGGTCTTCATAATTATCAACAGTATACAAAATGATACTAGAAATTGTAATCATAAATATACAAATATATTATGACATTTAAAATTTAATGTTGTCTCTTCTCATTTCAGTAAAGCTTATCATTATGTACCTTTGCATGTTAATTATGTTGACCGGTATGTATATCACTATATTGACTGGCACTCACAATGTTTTTTCTTTTTTTTGCACTGTTGTCCACCGTAATTGTAATCTTATGAAGTGTACTGTATTGTATTTATGCACAGACCACCTTGAAAATGAGCTTGCTCAATGGGGTTTATGCCTGGTTAAATAAAGTGATTGATTGATTTAAAACACGGGCATACAATTCCAATAAATAGACCCCCTTACAATGTGTGCAAGAGTACAAAGCAACTTCTAATTATAAAGTTAAAACAATAAAAGTTCTGAGCAAACATAAGCAGCTATTCATAAATGTCCTGCACTACCAGCATCCAGAGGAAAAGCTTTTAAATTGTAGTGTCAACGTTTTCATTTTCATTTTCTAATTCTAATTTTACTAGCTTGATGGAAACTTTGGCCAATCAATTGATAGTATAATAATCTTCTGTACTCATACGACAATTGTCATGTCATTTTTATCCACAGTGTTCCAGTCCTCAATTAAAGGATTCAGCCAATATGACCTTATATTAGTATACCAACTACATTCCATCAAGACATGAAAAAGATTCTCCTTTTCTCCTGTCATGCAATTAAACAATATACACGAGGTAGTAGGATGCCAGGATTTACCATACACTGGTGTTGTTCGTCACAAGGCAGAGTCTGAGTGACCAACAACACACCAGAAGTGGTTAAATCCTGGCATCACCAACACTCTCAAGGGGTATTTTGTGATTATACAATGTGTCCATTTTTATTAATGATAAAAATAAAGAAAAAAATATTTGTTTGTCTTTTAAATTATTTTGTTTTGTTAATTTATTAATCTGACAGATAAAGTAATCCTGTGTTGCTAGGGAAAGACGGACAGTTTGTTTTCTTATCATGGGAGTGTGTGATAGTGAGTGTCAATTTCTGTTTTCCTGCCTAGCCATGATTACAATTTTGCTTTTTAAAAAAACATGCAGTAGCATGTTAGTAGAAGAGAGTGTGATGGAGTGGTGTGGGAACTAGTAGGCTGGATCATCGTGGTTTCTGGGGTTGGTTTCATAATAAGAAAGGGGGTAGGAACGGAAGACTGAGCTGACACAAATGAAAGGCTGCTTTGATTGTTGTAACTAGAGAGAGAGAGAGAGAGAGAGAGAGAGAGAGAGAGAGCTATGGAGTTTCCGTGTCAGGTTCCAGGTCTTAAGTGTAGGTCTGTGTCCTCCGATGATGGGCTCGATGTTCCATGTGTAGTAAAACATGGTCAAAGAAAAGTTTGGTATCAACTTTTATAAAAGTTTGGAAATCAGTCAGCATTCCAGGCTGGCATTCACATGGGATGACTTTGATAAAGACAGAGAGAGGGTCAGTAGGCTTTAATTTATGTTGGTGAATATCAGGAATGGAGAAAGTGAGTAGTGTATTTTTTCCCAATTTTAGATGCAGTTTGTTTTGAGTCTCAGACTGCCAGAGTGGGTAAGGTAAAAGGGTGCTAATGTGGAATTTCAACTGTGGAGCCAACATCTTCATTATTGGGTCTTTCTGTGGCAGTGCTGTAATGGAGGTGAAGATGTTAGGAGACAGATCTGAGAGGACAGCCATTTTAGACAGGAGAGGTTACTGAAAAGGAGTTCTATCAGGAAGTGTCTCGGCAAAGATTGTTTAAAAAAAGTGTTCTGATTTGAGCGGCGGTTTGCATATGGAATGGAAGCGAGCAGTAGTCATGAGAGATAGCTATTTAGCGGTGATTCACCAGTTTAGCAGTTGTGGGTTTCTGTTGCTCAGAGTGATTACTGGTGGGGTTATTGATTTGGCTGACTGGCAGCTGGCACCTCTTCCCATGGGGTGATGCTAGAATTTACAATGGGAGAGGGTGCCAGTGAGCCAATCAGAATGGAGGATTTGACTTGTGTTTAAGTGCTCATTGTATAATAATACTTTTACCACAGTGCCAGGCTGAGCAAAGAGGTCTAACAAGTAATAGTAATAAGGGATGCTCACCTTATTAGACAAAAGACATACAGGTTACCAGAGTGGTTAAGAGTTGACGTAGTTAAGGAAATACAAAAATTAAAGAACTGGGTATCATAGAGGAGTCAAGGAGTGCTTAGTCATCTCCAATGATAATTGTAAACAAAAAGAAGGGTGTTAGAAACTGCCTTGATTTTAGGAAACTTAATCAAGTGTCAGAATTTGATAGTTATGCTATGCCCATAACAGATGATTTTGATGGACAGACTGGGAGTGCTAAGTATATCAGTACTCTTGATCTCACCAAGGTTACTGGCAAATACCTTTAGCTAAAGAATCCAGAGATAAAACTACATTTGCCACTCCTGTTGGATTCTATCAGTTCACCACCATGTCATTTGGTTTACATGGTACACCAGCTACATTTCAGCAGTACATGGATGTAATTTTGTCTCCTCACACTATGGTTATTGTGCTGCATACTTGGATGATGTTGTGTACAGTCCAGACTGGAAAAGCCACCTGGAACACCTACAAGCAGTTATCCAAGCTATCAAAAATGTAAATCTATTAATCCTACTAAATGTGCATTGGGCATGCAGGAAACCAGATATTTGGACGTGTGTTGGGAAATGGAGATGTTAAGTCAGAGTTTCTAAAACAGAAACTGTAGCTAACAGCCCTGTCCCTAAAATAAAGAACATATCCAGGTCAGTTTAGGGCTCGCTGGTTATTGTCCAGATTCCCCTTTCCTCACAAAAGACAGAGACCATAATTTGTTGTTGTGCTCAGACTGGCAATTAATTTATTTATATTATCATAATTCCATGTTCCATTTCATCATCTTTATTATTATCATATCTCTCACAATTGCATTTATTTGCATCCATATATCAGCCTCTTTCTTCCCTTTTAGGCTCCCCAGTTAAAACCTGGGTGCCTTCTTCTTCTCTTTTCTGTTAGGTATGGTGAAAACTGAGACCGCTTTCCTCCTTCAGCTTCTTCTTCTTTTGATCTTATTCCTTTTCCCCCTTCCCCTCCCCTTCTCTGCCATCCACCTTGGCAGTCCAGTAACTGTACTTTTCCTGCTATCCACCTTTGGCAGTCCCATAATCGTCCTACCAGACACTTTTGTCATCCACCTTGACAGGCATACCCTACAGTCCTGTTTTGACTGTCTTCCTCTTGTTCCATATTTCAGGATGGGTGGGAGGGTTCAAAATCCAGCAAAGTGGCTGAACCACTCCTGTGCTGCCCATTAAATACCTCCTCTGCCCTCCCCTTCCTGTTGTTTGTCTATTGTTTCTATCCCTGACCTCCCTTCCTCTCTCCACCCCTTCCAAGCACACCATCTGATGGAGGGAAGGGTGCACCAGGACAACCTGGTCCGCCCCTAAAGGGCAACCCATTGTTCCAGATTCCCCTTTCCTCACAAAAGACAGAGACCATAATTCATTGTTGTGCTCAGATTGGCAATTAATTTATTTATATTATCATAATTCCATGTTCCATTTCATCATCTTTTATTATTATCATATCTCTCACAATTGCATTTATTTGCATCCATATATCAGCCTCTTTCTTCTTTTTAGGCTCCCCAGGTGAAAACCTGGGTGCCTTCTTTCTCTTTTTCTGTTAGGTAACGGTGAAAACCGAGACCACTTTCTTCCTTCAGCTTCTTCTTCTTTGATCTTATTCCTTTTCTTCCCCTTCCCTCCTTCCTCCTCTTTTTCCCATTAGCTGGTCTCCAGCTTGCATTGGATGACTGGCTTTCCCCAATTCAGGGTATTATTCCCCACCTCAGGGAAACCTCCTTCCCAGCCCTCTCTCCTTTTTTTAATTTCCATTTTGCATGCCTCCTCCATGCTTCTATAAACCCATCATTTTATATTAAACATGTCTATGGCTATATCTGAAAGATGCACGCCATCTGACCTGTAGAAATCTTTCTACCCACTCTTCCACGCCCATAGTATTACCTGTCCTCCCATTCTCCTTATCAGTGTCCCTACCCTTCTGTTCATCTTTCTCCTGGCCCTGTCCAGAGCTCTATGGCTGTGTTCATGTCTCCAGACCCTTCTTGGGATTATGTCCGACCAGGCAAGGCATACCCCAGGCCACCACTGTTGTATTGTCTCTAGGTCCTCTTACCTGTATGTACGTGTTCACCCATGGCTTACTCCCAAGGTCATTACCCCTAGATGTAAAATAATTAAGTCTGGAATGGGTCACCTCCTTCACCTCTTCAGGGTAGGAAGCAGTTGTGCCCATCTCATCCCCCAGATGCCACGCCATACCAACCAACATTGTCTCACATCCTGGTACAGCTGTTTCTCAGCCTTTTCTCAGCTCTCCTTTCTGCCCAATAAATATAAGAGTGGCCATAGATCCAAACTTCGAGATCCTCCTCTTCCTATAGGGTTTAAGCAAAATAAATATCTTATATATGGTCTTAGTTTGCCTTTTCCAATATCTCCCCTCACCAACGTGGCTCTCAATCTGTAACAAAAACATAGGTGATACATTAGTCCCCATATTGCAGTGCTCAAATGTATCTCTTGTAACTGGCAGACCACCAGCACCCATTTTCCAATATATTATTCATAGTCTCACCTGCTGCTGCCCCTGTGAGGCAGCCCCTGACCATAGGGAGGGATGAGTAATTAGTTAGGTCCTCCTCAGAATTACATACCTTTGAGCAAGGCCTGACTTGATAACTTGTGACCTTTTTCCATCTCCATGCACAAATAAACTCCTGTCCTATTCCTATGCTCATGCGTAAAGCCCACAAAGCCTTTACTGGGCACACTGTGTCTTCTACATGTTTCTTTAGAGTCACAGTGCAACCCTGTCCCTCTTTGATCTGTCTTTGACCTTTAATAATGATTTATATCTCCTTCATCCCCCAGCTTATATCATCCCATTCCAATCCCCTTCTTTTCTTTACTGTTATGCCCCACCACCTCACTCACCTCATGGCCCCCTGAATATCACCACGTAAATCATGTAAAATAGGTGGCCTCTGCTTTTGAGCTGCAGATTGCCGTAATATGTCCATCAGTTTTGCCAGCCACTGCTCACCTATTGGTCTTCTACTATCCACCGCCCCTGTCTCAACCTACCCACCCTTGCATCATTCTTCTAATGAACATTGATTTTGTCGGGTCCTTCCACCCTTTCAGGCTGCAAATTACACTAATCCCTGCCAAACAGACCCCCATTGTGGTGGGCTGTTCCTTCGCCATTGCTCCACAGCAAACTTCCTTAGATGTTCCTCCATGAGTGGCCTACTTCCTCCATGTGGTGTGTGCCCTAAATGTTTGAAACACTCACCAGGCCCCATCGTAGGCCCTCAGAGTCTGTGGTGCCCATGAACTGCAAAACAACAGTTCTGCTCCTTCTTGCCAACATCCCAGATGTTCGTTAGTATGGGCTTGTTCCTCTGCTGTTGGTGCCAGCCTCCGAAGCGCTCCAGCTGCAGACGGAAAGGCTGTCACCAGGATATTGTTTACCCTTCTATGTGTTTTGCTCTGAATGACATGTTCAATTGTAAGCCCTTAGCACCAAAAGTTGCAAGACTTGATTGACCGTGTCTGACCTGGCTCCCTTGTTGTTTAATACCTCTACCACTGCCCTGTTGTCACACCAGAATGTCACTTTCTGATTCGTAATTCTTCCACCCAAACTAGGGTGCAGGCTCAAATAGGCATGATTCTAACACTGTTATATCTCTCACCTTACCATCCCTCACCCAGTCTGTAGGCCATGGGTCTGCAAACCATCTACCCTCAAATAGCCCTGATGCCTAGACCCTGGCTGCATCTGTGTACAGATCAAGGTCGGTGTTATATACTATTCCTCCTGCCAAAAGAAGCAGCCATTATAGGCCCTGAGGAATTCCTCCCATACCTTAAAATCCTCCTTGACTCCTTTTGTCATGTTTACCCAGTGGTGTGGTCTGGTCACCTCAGCTGTAGCCCTAGCTAACCTTTTAGTGAAAGCCCTCCTGGTCCAATAGCCTGCAGGTGAAATTCAGGTGCCCCAGTACCTGTTGTACTTGTTTTAGTTGTACTTTTCTCCTGCTGGTATGTATTTGGATCATCTCTTCAGTTTTTCCACTTTTTGTCCAACAGCCTAAATATTTCCCGAGCATCTATCTCAATACCCAGAAATTCTAACACCCTGCTGGGCCTTCTGTTTTTCCGTGCCAGCAGAACCCCTAATTCCTTGCACAGCTCTTGAAAATTGACCAACATTTTTGTGTCTCCTTTTTCCCACTACGATAAAAAGGAAATCATCCAAATAGTGAAAAACGTTTTATAACCAGTTCTTTCTTGAAATATCCACTGCAAACAGGTGCTGAATGTTTCAAATGTTGCACATGCTATAGAACATCCCATGGGCATGGCTTTGTCAAAATAGTAGACCCCCAATTTTAAAACCCAAAAGTCCCAGTCTTCTCTCCTAACCGCAGTAATCTGAAAGTGGATTCAATATCCGTTTTGCCATCCATGCATCAGCAGTTGCCCGGATTATCTGGACTGCATCTTCTAATGTTGCATATGTCACTCTACTATATTCCTTCCCAATAAAATCATTCACCGAATCCCTTCAGGAAAGGATAGGTGGTGAATCACCCTGTATTCTCCTTCCTGTTTTTGGGACCAAACACAATGGAGAGATCTCATATTCTGCAATGGGGGTATCAAATGGCCCTACTACTCTCCTTGCTGCCTTTTCCTTCTCTATCTTTTGTCTTAACATTTCTTCTCTCCTTTTACTGAACCCAGGTTGTTCACCTCTTTCGCTTGTCTCGGCTTTCACACTGCAATGAAAACCTGTGCAAAACCTTTTCAATCATCTCTGCCATTTTCCTATTCTGGGTTTCTGTCAAACCAACCTTTCCATACCTCTATCCTGATGGGGTTCTGGCTTCACTAAATTGCTCCCCGCTTTCTTCCCTTCTCCCATCCCAAATTCTCCCTTTCAGCTCAGTGTTTGATCTCACTGGTCAGTGATTCTGACTCCTCTACGCGATGCCACCCTACCCTCTGTTCCATGCCTGCCCTTATACCCTGTCCCTCAAGAAAAACTGTTGACCTGAACTTGACCCCAGATCCTTGGGCTCCTTGACCCATGTCGTCCTGCATCTGCTTGCTGGATGTGTTCCCACATTTCAAACATGCGTTTGAAAATGACATAGTGGCCAAGAACAAAAGGCCCTATTGTAAGCCCAGCAACACCTCTGGGGCATGGCCCTTTCTTCCCTAAATCCCTCAGGTGTGGACTGATCGTTACATAATCTGTCCACAAGTCTAGTTGTTTTGTGTCCTATCTTACATTCCCATATGTCGCCATTCTCTGCCGAAAGAATTCGTCATAGTATATCCACCCCACCTCCCTTTTGCCTTTGCCCGCCTTATTATTAGGAGTATGTGATGAGTGGGATGCCCAGCTCTGGCTTCTTTTCCAATACTATGGCTGAGAATGTGGCAAAACCTACAAACCACCCATCCCAAGTCTTCCTTTTGTGAATTTGTCCTCCTTTCTTTCCTAACAAAACTACCGCTGCTGCCATTTCACTCTTTCCTATATTCTCTGTTTCTTCATATTTTGCTGCCGCTTCCAGGTTACTAAAGCAAAGATATCCACATACTCTCCTTTCCATATTTTCTCTTTGTGGCCAGTGGGACGTGTTCACCTACCCTCATCCCAGGGCACCTATCTCCTTGTTCCTTTTCCTTCTTTCTCTGTACCTCCTTCCTTTCCTTTGGTACCTCTTTTTCTGTCCTAATCTCCTGCCAGTGCTAACTCCATCTGCCCTAAAACCCTGTCCCAAGTGCAGACACAATTTGGCTTATATACTCTTTGATACTGTCACCCACTGAGCCAGGTGCTACCTGTGGTCTTGTCCATTGCTTGTTGCCTGCTGTTCTCCTGGTGCCCCATTATGGTCCCCTGTGGTTGAAGAGGTGGTTGCACCACTAGCAGCTGTGGAAGAACCACTATGCCCTGGGGATCCGTCTCGGTTCCCGTGTTGGGACCCCTGACCTGGTCCTGGAGAGGTACTGGCGGTCACCAGGTCAACAGGCTGCAGAGGTACTGGATCAGCCACCTTGGTGGGTCCACTGTCAGTGGTTGTACCCTGGTTGGGCTGTGTGGCCTTTCAGCCTGCTGGTTTCCTCTGCCCCTTTACCCTTCCCCGCTTCCTTTTCTCTCCATATCTCCCCGGTTCCTCCCTTCCACCAGTTCCCACATTTGTTGGCTTTTTCCGCCAGTTCCACTATAGCCCTGTAAGCATCTTCTTGAAGGCCTGCTCTTCTTTGTGCCATGTCCCTTGTTCCTTTCAAACAGTGAAGAGAACTGAAGAGAAGAAACAAAATTCTATTATTAAAAATACTGTCTACAGCAGTCCTTCTTATGGCCAGGCCCTTTTTAAACAGTCGCCTAATGGTAACAGAACATGTCCCCTTTTTTTTTTTTGCCTTGACCAAACTCTGCATGGCCTTCCTCCATCACAAGTGGTCACAACAGGCCCTTTTCAGGTGACCTTATCATTCTTCCGTCTCCCTTGCCTTCTATCCTTCTTCCCATCCCCGCCCACCAGGCCCCTATCTCTTCCCATTCCCAACCCCACAGGGCCTCAGGCTGGTCATAGCCTTCACGCGCCTCAGGCGCCACCTCTTCAGGGCTTCCAGGCCCAAGCCTCTCCCTTGCATGCTCTCACATGCCTCTGGCTGTTGCCCCGGTCTGTTCATTCCCCTCCCATGTCCACCCCATGAGGCTCAGGCTGGTATAGCTCTTCACGTGCTTCAGGCACCACCTCTTGTGTTTTTCCAGGCCTAAACCTCTCTTCCCTTGCATGATCTCACATGCCTCTGGCTGTTGCCCTCTGGGCCTGTTCATTCACCCTTTCCCTTTGTCCCGATTCTTTAGCTGCGCCATATGCTCTCGGCCTAACTCTGATCCCCTCTCCTGAGGGCCCCACATTTTAGCCCACTTCCTCTCTTGCTACACCGCCATGCTTCTTGGCCTGTCAGGCTCCTGTCTCCTTGTGGCCCCAGCCATTTTCAGATCACCACAACCATGCTGTTATCCTTTTTCTGGCATATAGTGGCCTCTTAGGGCCTGTGCCTCCCCACCCTACGTGAACTTGCAAGCCTCTGGTTGCATTCCCTTCCTTCTGCAACCCTGCTTGCTTGGCTGTCCCCCAATGCGCTGTGGTCCCCTGTCCTGTTCCCTGGCTCTATTGCTAGGCCCAACTAAACAAACCCAGCTGAATGCAACTCGATCCTTCCTTTTACTGGCATTCCTCCGGCCCTTTGTCCTGTACAATTTCCTATCAGCTTCCCTTTCAGCTCTTCCCTTGTTCTTCAAAAGCCTTGTTAAAGCTGTGCTTTTTGTATTGAGTGCCAGAAAGACCTTGGGCTGCGATACCCTCATTCAAGCTCAGTTCCTTACTGCAGCTCTTCACCTCTGCTCCACAAAAAGCTTTGTTATCGCTGCAATATGAAGAATTCAATAAACTTATGCATATACAATTTAAAAATCAGTTTCCTACTACAGGCTTCACCTCTGCTCCATAAACCACTTTCTTATTGCTGCAATGTGCAAACCATGATCAACTATGCATATACAATTTAAAGTCAGTTTCCTCACTGTAGCGCTTCACCTCTGCTTCCACAAAAATGCTTTGTTATTGCTGAAATATGCAAACCACCTTAAACTATGCATTTCTTTCTCACATTATTTGACTTCTCAGCTTCTTATAATTTGTCTAGTTTCCTGATTCTCTTTCTGTCCTTTTAATTATATATATATATTATTTTTATATATATATATATATATATATATATATATATATATTTTTTATATAACCTCAACATCCTCATCCATATTATTTGTTTGTTTCTTACCTCTTTATCTTGGTGCACACACCTTCCAAATTAATCTGCCAATCCGACGTGCGCAGTTTCAAGTAGCTCAAATCAAAACTCCAGCAAAAGTGGCTGAATCACTCCTGTGCTGCCCATTAAGTACCTCCTCTTGCCCCTCCCCTTCCTGTTGTTTGTCTATTGTTTCTATCCCTGACCCTCCCTTCCTCTCTCCCTCCCGAGCATACCATCTTGATGGAAAGGGAAGGGTGCACCAGGACAAACTGGTCTGCCTAAAGGGCAAACTCCATTATCAGAGATTTGTTCCTAAGATTGCTGAGTTAGCTACTCCCCTCACTGAACTCACAAAACATGGTACCCAAATAATGTGAAATGGACCGCACAGTATGATGAAGCTTTTAAGCTATTAAGGCTGCATTATGTTCAGCCCGTTTTAAAAAGCACAGATTTTGAGAAACCAGTTTTGCTACAAACACATGCATCAGAGGTAGGCCTAGGTGCAGCACTGAGTCAAAATATAGATGGAAAGAACATCCTATTCTGTACATAAGTAGGACATTGCATGACAGAGAGAAAAGTACTCCACTATCGAAAAGGAATGTTTAGCATCAAAGTGGGCCATAGAGTCCCTGCAGTTTTATTTACTAGGCCATGAATTTGTGCTTATAACAGATCACAATCCTCTCTGTTAGCTTAACCAAATGAAAAATAAAATTCCAGAATCACAAGTTGGTACCTGGCACTACAGCCATTTAAATTCAATCTGATACACAAATCTGGTAAAGAGAATAACAATGCTGATTTTCTGTCAAGATATGGATCAGGAATTGAGGGTTCTGAAGGTTGAAAACAAATGTATGGGCTTCATCTTTACTGTTTACTGTACTGTTATATAGAAACTGCTAATGTACATGTGCTTAATTTCTGAAAACAGCAATTGTTAGTAGAGAATATAAAGTCTTGGAAACCTGTTTAATAAAACAAGTTCCCACTTATGGAGGGGATGCATGTGACAGGGTGGAATAGGATCCTGTCACAATTGCTAGGAGAAAGTGTTTAAATGCAAGGATCTGTCCTTTTCTGTCTCTTCTCTGTCTGGTTGCACAACTATATTTTCCTGTGAGACCTCGGACTTGATCAACCTGAACAGTCTCACAATTGCTTACCTTATCTCTCTCAGCCCTCCTTGCTGTCTCTTTTCCTCCCTTGCATATCTGCTAATATAAAATATGTGCAAATCATTGTATGGAAATGTAACTGATATTGGGATCTCTTTTGTTTAGAAAATATGTAGTGTTACTGTTGAAATGTATACATTTATAATTTGAAATGACTGCAAAAAGCTGTTGGAAACTAGAGGTTACCTTAGTGCAACTCTGAGACTTTTGCAGATGCTTGCTAAGGATGGGGTTGAAAGGACTTATAAGAGCTATAAGTTGCAACTGCAAGAGAGATTAGAAGAAAAAGGGACACAGTGACTGAAAGAAAACTCATTTATTTTGCCTCTGTACATAGTTATTTTGCACAAGTTTATTTTTCTTTATGGTACTGCTACTGTAAATAAATATTTTGGTGAGATTCTACAACTTCTCTATAGTTTTAGCTGTGCTTCCTGATCTGTACCCTGATGACAGGGTAGAGCACATTAGGTGGGAGAGCCTCTGGCAAAAGCAGTGTTTTGCAAGTGTAGAGGTGTTGCATAGGGTGAGGAAATTCCAGTCACCCAAAGCCCACTCCAGCCTTCATGCTAGCTCTGGTGGAGCATGGACAGGTATGAAGGGGCAGATGTGCAACTTGCATCTCTATCTTTGGCTGCTGCATGGTGCCACTTTTGCAGAGGTGGGATGGGGATGGGGCATCATTCACCCACAGCCACCTGCCTAGAGCCCACCAATGCCAGCACCAGCTTTCATGGAACTCGGTGGGTGATTATGGACAGATGTGTGAACCACATCTGTCATTGGCTCCTGTAGAGTGCTTCTAATGTGCAGGAAGTGGAATGAAAGGAGAAAATGCTTCACGTGTGCAGAAATGCATGAAGATGTGTTGGGTGGCAATGACCTCAGGCCACCCAGTGGCTCTGGACTGCAACCCCATTTCCACTCACCTGGCACACACCAGGCTAGATAGAAACAGGTGTGGCATGGCAAATGTGCAACTCACATTTCTGTCTCTGGCAGTGGCAGCCAATGCACCGTGGTGGGTCAGTTGTGGAGGAGGCACCAATCATCACTTTCTGCCAGGCCACAGTCCACTATTTACCTTGGGCTGCCCACCTGGAGGTCACCTTATCACTGTGCCAACCTGTGGGAATGGGATGGGTGTGGAGAGGAAGATGAGTAACCTACATCAGTCTGTGGCTACTGCAGATTGTTCCATATGTTCTGATGTGAGATGGAGGTGTAGGACAGCAACTGCCCAGGGTGCCCATGCAGTGTCCACCCTACACTGTGCTAGTCAATTTGAAGGTGTCTCTGGCTCTGTCTAGGTGCTCCTTTTGTGCAGTGGTGGAATAGATGCACCAAGTTTGTTTTACACTGCATCTCTCCTGGTCTCTCACTCTCTTCTCTAATGTCCGCTCCCCATGGTGAAAGAAAACCTGCAGCACTGCTTTCTGTCTGGTTTGGCACTCTTGCTGCCACTTTCTCTGCCTCTATATGTCCTGGCTGCTTCCACTGAGCTTCAGAAAGACAAACAGAGAGTTAGACTGACAGCAAGGTGCCGGAAGATTGAGCAGAAATAAAATGGATGGCAACTGAGCATGGGCACAATCTGTATTTCATGTCTCTGTTTTTGTTGGGGTGTTGACACCATCTCTGACTGGAACAGATTGGACCTGCACACATGTGTTGCACTGGAAGCAGCTGTCGCTGTTGCTATGTGTCTCTCTTGGGGTGGTGGGGGTAGGGGAGGGAGTAGACACTGCTAGGGGACAGTCCACACATTTAAGTAAATGTTGGTTCAGGTGCAGGTCTGGGAGCTACCAGTCATCATGGTTATGGTCACTACATTGCACTGCCCCCACCTCACACTGCCATGGTGGTTCTGCAATAGTGACAGCCCGTCACCTGGTGATCACTCTCATTCTGCTTACTCACCACATCTCAGCTTGTTGCTGTCACTGTTCGGGTCTCTCACTCTGCTCTGTCCCTGACACTGGTGTCACTCACTGCCTCTTTTGATAATGCACTCTCTTCGGGGGGACACTACCACCTCTCCTTCTTGATGTCTGTCCCTACAGTCCATGTCGCTTTCTCCCAACATCCAGGGTTAAGCTACAGTTCTGTAGGCAATGCTGCCTCACATTTCAGCAATCTTGCCCTTGTATTGTGCAGTGGGATGGGAGGCAGACTGAAGCAGTATGGACAGTAGGAGATCCACGGTGCGGGTCAGTGGGTACCATCACAGAGAGCAATGCTCAGGCTGGGCATTGTGGCACACATGAAGCACTGAAGAGAGAGAGGCTCAGGGATGAGAACACACACTGTAATTCACACAGAGACACAAACAAGTTCCAATGCGGACATCTGTCTGGGGAAGGATAAGTAATATTTATTTGTTCTTTACTGCTAGGGTTGTTTACTGCTTATGGCACAGAGAGTGGGATGCAGTGTATGGCTGGGTGCCTCAGACATCTGCAGGATGGGTGGGAAGACAAGCAGTAAGATCAGTAAGGGCATGAATGAAAGGAATGAAGTGCTCTCATTCAAGCATTTTATTTCTTTCATCTAGAGAATGGATTCCAGCTGTGAAACTGTGAATAGTGTCACAGCCTGGTTGCATGCTCATTGGTCTGCCAGGAACAAGCTCCCACTGTAGGTTACTGTGCATTGGACTAGTCCCTGACACACCTCTGAAATGTTGTTCTACCACAAGATGTTTCTTGCACATGCACAAGGAAATGTAAAAACTATAAAGAATTTAGATTAGTGACAACCCTCATTTGAAAGGTATTTTGCTCTGAACACAAAAATGTAAAATAATGCATTTTAGGATACAGACATCCAGGGGCAGGGTACACATGGGTGGAGTGGTATTGACAACATTAAGAAAGCAAACATTAAAAAAAAAAAAGCTTTTACATGCAGTTGATTACTATTTAACAAAAGGAATCTGGAACTTTCCTTGCTTATGTTTTTGCTCTGGCTGGAGCTTCTGGTCCTGCTTGCTGTTCTCCTGGGGTCACGCTGCAAGAGGACACTGTAAAGTGTCTCCCGCGAGAGACTGGGTGGGGGATAGCTGGCCAATCAGGAAGGGGTGCAGGGGAGGAGGACAGAAAAACAGGAAAAGAAATTAAGAACATGGCCCAAAATGCCAAAAAGGCATTTTGAAGGACCAATGGTTATTTCAGAATGATTAGCAATGACTGCTAATCATTCCACAAGCTGACTCGCTTATCTCCAGTCTTGGGTCACAAATTGCAATGTGAACCTGCTTATTTTATGCCTTGTACAACCTGTAAAGGTTAAATTCAAAAGTAAGTTTCATTAAACAATAGAACCAAGTTCAACTGCATCTGTGGCTGTCTCTGTACATCTGATGCAAACCCATAATGATGTTCCTCACTTGAAGCAAAAGGGGTGGTGGAGGCCATAACTGACTCCTTGTTTCTGTGTTAAAGGGGTCCATTTCTTTATAGCAAAACAAGGAAAGGCATCATTTCTAAAATGTGCAGATGAGCATGGGGACCACTTTATTCCAGACCAGATCTCTAGTTTGTTAATATACTCCTCCTGAGCCTGATTTGTACGGCTACATGGGCCAAGCTTCATGGATATTATGCCACCATCAGATTTGTATACAAGCACTGAGGAAGCATGTAACTGGACCTCTGTCTGATGTGCTGCCACAGTGCCCTGACATTGTTTCAGTGATTCTGTTTATTCAGCCCTTCCCTCCGCGGGCTGCATAAACATAACCACTTCCAGCACATTGCTTTTCAGTTCTGCAACTGCAGTACTGATGGCCATTTCTGTGCAACATGGTGACGCTTGACAAACTGTGCATGCATGACTACTGTGCATACATAGTTATGTCAGTATCGCCATGTTGTGCAGGGCTGACTACAGGGCAAACTTCACACGTATGTAGTATCACTTAGGAACAGTACTGTAACTTCTGCAGTATTATTTATGGATGACTCCAGTGCAGTGAAAGAACTGCATATTCTTTTCATGCTCTTACCACTCTAAAAGCTCTCCACAGCCATATCAGCTCTGACCAGAGTTTGTATTACATAGGCAGTATCAAATGCCTTGCTAAAATCTAGGTAGGCCATGTCCACAGCCCTCCCTGGTCTACTACTTTGGTCACCCAGTCAAAGACATTGATTAGATTTGTCTGACATGACCTTCCTGCTGTGAATCCATGCTGTCTTGGGTCCTGTGTCCCACTGGCCTCTGGGTACTCAAGAAGTCTTTCCTTCAGAAGTGATTCCATTATTTTCCTACCACTGAGGTCAAACTAATTGGTCTGTAGTTTCCTGCCTCTGCCCTGCTCCCACTTTTGTGAAGAGGAATCACATCTTCCCTCCTCCAGTCCTCAGGTACTACACCATCCTCCCATGATTTGTTAAAGAGATTAGTCAGCGTGTGTCACTAGTTCTACCCTTAGTTCTTTGTATTCTTGGGTGAATCCATCAGGCCCCATTGCTTTGTCCACCTTCAATTTTGCTAGTTCTTTCAGAACCCTTTTTCTGTAAATGGACTGATATCGACCCCATCTCCAGACTGTTTCTCTTGTTTGGTTTAGGTACCTCCATCTCCTCTTCCCTTGTGAATACTGAGCAGAAATATTTCTTCAGTATCCCTGCTTTTTCACTGTCACCCTCTGCCCACATTCCTTCCCCTTTATTAAGTTTCAGTATCCCTCCCTTGGTCTTTTCTTTCTCCCTAATGTACCTATAAAGGTCTTATCCACCTTCTTAACAGAGCTGGCTATCCTTTCCTCAGTTTGGGCCTTTGCTATTCTGACTGCCTTCCTGCCTCTTTCTGCTTTAACTGATAAAGTTCTCTGCCCTGCTTCTTCTGTGTTTCTTATATTTCCTGAATGCAGTCCTTTTCTTTAACCTTCCCTGCCACCTCTTTTGAGAACCATAGCATTTTTTTTCCTTCTGTTGTGTCTTGTTGTGTTGCTTCACACAAAGGCTTGTTGCCTCTGTGATGGCTGTTTTGATTACTCTCCATTGTTCCTCCACCCTCCTTCTTAATACAGCCTGTTGTTCTTTAGCTCTAATGAAATGACAGGCTTTCTCATCGAGGTCCTGTCTGGAAGCAATTCTGCTGAAAGATCTGCCAGTATACTTTCAATACTTCCTGTGTCAGTATCCATATTCTGTACTATTGAAATGTCCGGTATACTATTTGCATCAAAGAATTCTTTTGGTCTCTTGTGGAGCCAAGACCAGGCAGGAGACCTGCTCCCCAGCCTCCTGCACGCCCATCCTCTCTGCTGCCATGCCTGGACTGGCCATTGTGCCAAACAGTTAGCGGTTCCCCTACTGTAAAGTAGGGTGTTTATTTTTATTGGGTTAAAGAAATCAAACAAAATAACTTCACAAAAGAAAATGACCACAAATTACCATGTTGACTGTGTGAAAATCACATATAAAGAAAAGCATATAAATCAAATTATTACCAAATACAGAAGAAAAAACAAAATAATATGCTTAATTCAGCTACAAAGAAAACAAAACTCATCAACAAATCATGTTGTCTGATAATATGAAATACTGGGGCAATCCTGAATCACTCTATAATAGGCAATTATGTAATTGGTACATCTGAATTAGTAACCTAAGGCATATTTCTCCAAACAGTATTAAGCCATCTGCTATTCAGTGATTTAGCTTCTGTAAATAGATATTCTGCAGTTCAGTAGTATTTTTTAATCTTTTCAGTATGATCAATCTATTTCTGCTGTAATGTGAACAGGCATTATACATTCCAGATATACCACTTTATTACAGTAAACATCAAATGGAGTGTGCTTTTATTCCATTTGTTTACAACCCTCATATTGTGCCCAAACATTATGACCTCATGAGAGACTGTGGAGAACCAAGGTTCCTGCCACTCTTGAGAGAGGGTCATCCAGAACCCTTATATATGTACAAGTGGTAAAAAGGATGTTCTATGGTTTCAGTTTCCAGGCTGCAGTGTATTCTATGACATAGTCTTTCCTCCAGCTACTTATGTTCATGATTTGCCCCTGCATTAATTTTTGCATGACAACTTAACCAGTGTAAGTCCCACATTTTTCTGGTATCCTTTTTTCTTTTAATAAATGTAATAATGAGGGGAGATATCATTCAGGAAATAAAGGGAAGGTAGTTTCTTCCTGAAATGTTGTGACTGGATCCAGAAATATAGTTCTTTTCTGTGTTTTGTTGATACCATTTGATATGTAACAATCCAAATTTTTAATTTAAAAAACTTCTCTGATATATTCAGGTGTTGCTGTAGAACATCTGAAAAGTCCAATACATCCTTGTTCCCATTGACAGAACCACTGTAAGCAAGAAGAAAATAGAAAGGGGTCCACACTTGTTCCGTATATATTATTAGAGGTTTTAGATAAGTGATAAAAAAAATAATATATAAAGTGTGCTGGGATTAACCATCCCTAATCCTCCTTGAGGGGATAGGAAGACATGTTATATTTATTTTTATGGGGTTTGCTTGCTGCCCCATACAGCTTGAAAAATAATACTCAGCATGGTTGTCTCCAAAGTTTTGGGTGGGGACATATATAACTCATATATAAACAAGCGCTTGTCAATGCCGAATGTTGTTGCAATTGACATTGGCAGTGGAGTGGTAAAGCTAGAGATGCATAGTGCTATGATTTTGTTAATGTGTCCCAAAAGGTGATTTTTCACAGCGAGTATGCCATTGTTTGCCACAGCTGCGAAAGATATTTTGGTGGACTGTGAAAAATGTCAGCTGGATTGTTGATAAGGAGGTGTGCAGAAATGCCAGTGGTGAAAATGTGGCATGAAAATATTGCAAATTGATGAAGTTACAAGAGTGCATGGAAACTGTGCAATGCACGCTTGCAACACAGTCATTTTAGGGACTTTCGGCACCAAATTTTCAACAGAGGCATTTTAGGACCTCTGCTCATAAATAGTGTCACCATCATTTCCTGGAACTGTCCTGAAAACTGATTTTGCACAGCAACTGATGCAATTTTGCGCTGGATGTGAAAATACATTTCAGCCAGTTGCACTGTTCATAAGGAGGTATGGAAAATGCCACTGATAAACAGCTGGAGTGAAACTATTACAATTTCACAAAGTCAATGAGCGCAAGAAAACTGCACAAAGCACGCTTGTAAAACACTAATTTTATTGACTTTAGTCCCCAAATATTCAACATAGGCTTTTAGGACATCTGCTAATGAACAGTATCACTGTCATTTTCATAATGTGTCTCAACACGGACTTTTCACAGCAACCGTGTATTCTGTGCCGGAACTGCAAAACAGATTTTGGTCAGGATGTGAAAATGACAGCTGTACTGTTCATTAGAGGTGCAGAACAATGGCACTGTAGAAAATCTGGAGTGAAAATATAAGTTTGCTAACTTACGAGCTGTGTGCAAACTGTGCAACGACGCACGTAACACAGTCATTTTATGGAGATATCATCATATTTTCAACATAGGCATTTTAGGACTTCTACTCATGAACAGTGTCACTTGCATTTTGTAATCTGCCCCAAGCACTGGTTTCCAACAGCGACCGCGCTTTTGTGCAGGAAATGCTGAAACACATTTCTGCCAGGATGTGACAAATGACAGCTGTACTGTTCACAAGGAGGTAAAGAAAATGACAATGTTGAAAATCTGGCATGAAAATATTACGACCAAAGTTACGAGCATGCATAACAACTGCGCAATGCACGCCGAACAGTCATTTAATGGAGTATCGTCACCAAATTTTCAACATAGGCATTTTAGGATCTCTGCTCATGAACAGTGTCACTGTCATTTTCGTAATCTGCCTCAAACACTGGTTTCCCACAACAAGCACGCTATTGTGCGCCGGAAGTGCCGAAACACATTTCGCCAGGATGTGAAAAATGACAGCTGTACTGTTCACAGGGATGTGTATAAATGACAATGTTGAAAATCTGGTGTGAAAATATTGCAATTTAGCAAAGTTATGACCGTATGTAGCAAATGCGCAATGCACATTCATAAAACAGCCATTTTTAAAGCCCACTGAATTTGTAACATAGGCTTTGAGAGCCCATTATGAACACTGCCACTGTCCTGCATATAATTGGTCCTGAAAGGTGATTCCACGCAGTGACTATGAAATCACTCTTCGGACCGCTTAACATCACATAACAGTGACAGAATTCATGAGGAGGGGTCTCCAAAAACCCCATGTTGAAAATTTGGTGCAAAAAGTCCAAAAATGCCTGAGATATGCATCAAAGTTGAAAAACCTATTTATGCCATTATACAACTTACCGGCATTTCCTCAGTTTGCGGTCGGCTTTGAAGAGTGCAGACGTGTTCCTGGTCCATCAAGATCATCCTGCCAAGCTCCAGAGGTAAGTATGGGGTGAGGGGCTGGGTAAGGCGGGTGTGCAGTGGGTGGGTGCGGGTGGTGGGTAGCAGACTACAAGGGACCATTTTCTGCTTACAGGTAAAAAAAAATGTAGCAGGACATTTTTTTGTATTTATGGGTTTGGCATGCTGGGGTGGGCTCCCCAGCATGCCACCTAACTGTTTTTTGGGGGTCTGCAGCGATGGGTGATTGGGCACCCTCGTTGGCACACAATGGGGGTTGGGATTTATGTCAATGGGATTGGGCACCCCTTGCCGGCACAAAGAAAGAGGGGTGCTAAGCCAAGGATTTAGCACCCCTCAGCATTTCACAATGGGGAGGGCGATTCTTTATGTCGACGGGAGTGGGCTGCTCTGTCGGCACACAAGTAAAGGGGGTTTAGAGTTGAGGGGAATTGGCCACCCCTCAACATATAACAAATGGGGTTATTTATGCCGATGGGAGTGGGCTCCCCATCGGCAGTACAGCAGGCAGGGCAGGGGTAACCAACAGGGGATTGGACACCCCGGTCGTGGCAGTTTGAGGCTGGTGTATCACCATGTGCATAATGTGGTGGTGAGCATGGCAAGAAAAGGCTTGTTATGCCTGACGCAGCTCTGCTTGGATTGCAGCGGACCTTTTCTTAGATGTGCTCACCACATTATGTATGCATGGTGTGGCGCTGCACAGGCTGATTGGTGAATGAGGGACTCACCTACTGATGCATGCCCTGCATTCGCCCAACAGCAACTGCGCCCAAAGCTGCACTTGTCCCAAGATGTTGGCTGCACAAGCACGCCAACATAAAAGGGATAGGTAGTAAATAAGATTTAATAAAATGTACTCTTTTTGCTTACTAAGCTGCCATGTATTCCATTTGGCCACTATTTGTTTACCTAGTTGTATTTTTTGTTCCCAATTCAAAAAATTAGAATTATCAGTACCATAAATGATATCCAATATTTGTATAGATTTAATTATTTCTGTATCTCCTATATGAGTATCTCTAAGATTTTCTAGTCCAAGCTTTTGACAGAGCTTTTGGTGAGATTAAGTGTAGCTCCTGAATAAAACCTACATACCTTACAAATCTGAATAGCTGCTTCAATAGAGTTTGTGTCCTTTGCCAAGAAGCAGAGATCATCTGCATATGCAATTGCAGTGTGTGGTATTGAGATTTCTTTTGTGCTAAGGCAGTGCATATCTGGTGATGAGTTTAATAATCTTAACAAGGGGTCATCACAGAAGGCATAAAGAAGGAGCTTAAGGACAGCCTTGTCTGACTCCCCTAAGAACTGAACTGTAGGACCTTTCCACCCATTTACAATAGGTGTGACAGTAGCCATTCTATACAGACAAAAATCTAGTCAAAAATGTGTCAGGTATTCAGTATGCCGAATACTGCCCAAAGAAAATCATGTGTGATGGAATCAAAGGCTTTCTGTTGATCAGGAGAAACAATAAAACAAGACAGTGCACCTTTTTCCCATATTCAGATAATTCTCACAGTAGAATCAGATGATCTGTACTCTTCTTATCAGGAATTGTACATGTTTGAGCAGTTGATATCAAATATTGTACCGCCTGTAAAAGTCTTGTATTTAAAATTTTTGCTAGTACCTTGAAGTCTGTATTAAGAAGACTTATGGGCAACTGATTGTGGATATCATATTTCTCTCCTTTTTGTACAGGTAAATTAAATGACCATTAGTCATCTTAAGAGATGGTGATCAGTGTTTAAAGACATAAAAACAACCAGTTCTTCCACCAGTTCTGTCCCCAAAAGATTATATAATTCACTTGTTAGTCCATCTCCCCAGGAACTTTATCCAGTGGGAGAGATTTAATTGCTATTTCTATTTCTACTGGAGTTATGCATTGTGTTAAGTGTAGAGCACCCTCTGGTGGACAAGTAGGATGTGTAAATTGTGAAAAGAAATCTTCTATGTCAGAAGTGCGTGTGGGTGCAGGTTGATAAAGCTGTAAAGTAGGCTGTGTGACAATAAAGGAATAATGCACAATGGGGTGTGTGTCGTGCTGGGATAATACCATGCCTGGGGTGGTTGGGCATGAGGCTGCAGGCCGAGTGTGTCCAATGCTCCAGGTGTGGCATTAACCCAGCACAACACACACTCTGGGTTTATCAACCCTATTATACAATGGCTTAATTGTAAAATGGTTAAAAAAAGAGATAGAAAATATATTAAAAGTATATTTTTGTTATTGTTTTTGCAGTGGTAGGATTACATTATGACAAAATAGTGCAGATTTCTAGTTAGTCAGTAGGTGGAGCTGCACCATTTTGGTGTGGCTTTATGTTCCCAACAGCAGTCTTTGTCAGTGATGGCTCTGTTTATAAATCACCCTCCTGAATCAGCATTTTGCCTTGGGTTTATGTTTTGCTTTGTGAGACATTGCACAAGATTTTTAAGTCCTTTTATTGTGCTGAACTCTCTGGTCTCCCCCACACACACACACACTAACTGATTTACTGTCGGACAATGCTTCTTTGAAGATGCTTGCATGGGAGGTAGGGAGATGTTTTAGAAAGTGGGTTTTAGTACTTTTATGTGGTGAAATATAGGAGACGAGGAAATTGTGTTTATGGTGACCGAGTGAGAGCTGCAGTGACTGTGTTAAAATGCAGTTGCTCACTGACTAGCCATGCACTTGCTTTCCATATGGGGCTCCAATTTGTTTTTACACAAAGAGGAGTATTTCTGTTATTTTGTGATGGCTGTGGGTGGTACTTTGTGGGTTTTTTTCTGGGGTTATGGTCTCTGTTGTGGGTGGGTTTCTGGTTATGCGAGGGCAGCGCTGACTGGCAAAGTAGGTACCAGGAAAGCTGCTCATAGGCAGTAGAAGAAGTTTCTTTTAAACCAAGATACAGTCATCACCATGCTGGCACTAGAGCCAGGTGTTGATGCCAGGATAACTCCACAGGTCAGTCCCACACTGCCCAATGACAGCTCGAGATTCTTTCTTGCCACTGTATAATATCAGTTATATGTTGAGTAGTAGTGCATAATCTATGACTACTGTCCCATAGTCCATCTAGTTGTTTTTGTTTGTTACTGTCATTACAATTCTCATATGGGAAAATGTGTCCTTTCTTTCCCTGTTTACTAAATTTTATTTGGTGCTGTAAGTGCTCAGCCTGTTTTATATGGAATTCAGTCATCAATTTTTATATATTAATAATTTGTGTATTGAAATTGTCACCAGTAGTGTAGGACAGAATTAATAGTTTCTGTAATTTAATTCTGTTTTGTAAGTACTTGTGATAAGCCTCACTTTGGAGGCTATGTTGCTTTAAGAGGCATGTAATATCTGAGCTTGTATCCTTCCACCATAGAATTCGGTCAGCATACAAAATGTACACAGATTTGCGGGCCATTATTAAAGATCATTGCTGTTTGTTTAGCATCAGATTTCTGTAGTAGGGCAGAGTTAAATTTTCAGAGTGCAGGACCATGTTGGGGTGTACAGTATTTACATTGCCTAGTTTAATGTGTATTATGTTGTAGTTTAAAAATTCTGCCACTTGCTGCTTGGGCTGTCTGAATTTTTAGAGAAAGAGCAATAAAAAGTAATTTTTATGCCTTGCTAAGGAGCCTTTGTGAAATGTTGAGTCTGGCTTTCAGTGGCTAGCAGTTATGAATCCTGTAAGCTGGTATTTTGTACCATTTTCTGAAGAAAGCCATGTCACAATATAACTTTTTAGTTCTTGTGTTTTCCCTTGGTCTGCCAAGGAAAACCCACAATTAAAATCACCACCTCAAATAATATTTTGTGCGAATAAAGATAAGGTTGCTCTGTCTGGAAACATTCTACTCTTTCTGCTTTCATTTGAACAGCATGAACTGTATATTGATAAGGTTGAATAAAACATTCTGGATCTTAACATCCAATACAGGTCCTCTTCCTGGTACCAAATCTACCAATTTAATAAGCTTAAAGGAATGTTAGAAAACAAAATGGCAACACCAGAACAGGTGTCTACCCCAAGGAACAATATGAAGGACCCACACAACATTGTGAAATAACCTGATGTAGTTCATGTGGTGTGCAAACTAGTGTCCTGTGGGAAAACAATTCCTTTCCTTCAAGCTTGTAGACATGAAACAATTGAAAGTTTTTTTCCTGAGAGCTTTAATACTATCAACATTAATAGTATATAATGATATAGATTGTGCCATTAAAAGGAAGAAAGAAGCAGCAGGGAGAGTACTAAATTATAAACTTCAAGGAGGCTTGGATTTGCTGCTTCCAGTTTATCTGGTGTGTTTTGCTTGTCTTTTGGTTTTGATGGTTTGGAGGAAGAGTCAGATTTATTAGGAGTGGGTCATCCCTGTCAGATGTTACCTCAGGTAATAAAGACCAAACAGAGGAATCATCGAGTCATTTCTTGAGACAACTGCCATGTCAGTCAGCACATCACACCTACTAGGTACAGGAGGTTCCATTGTTTTGGGGACTTTAGGATGGGGTTGTATCCAAGACTGTCTGTGCCTCGTAGCTGGTTTACTTGCTCCCTGACTCCTTGGATACTGTGTGTGAAGGGGTGACATCTCACTAGATGTGGGTGGGTGTGTGTCATATGCTCCTTTTCTTGTATCAAGCATGTCAGTATCCTGTACTATGAGAGGTTCTAGCTCTTGTGGTGTAGAAATCACAGGAAGAGATTCTGTCCCCATGACTCTCTGACCTGTGGGGGTCAGCAGTGTTATCTTCCTGTAGTGATTCAACATTAGTGCTAGGCCGGGAGGCAGGCAGTACTGTATCCCTCTGAGCTACAGAAATAAGTAGCCTTTGTTCTTCACTATCTATTTGTTCAGGCTGGTTATGTGCTGCCTATGGACATAATTGGTAAGAGTGCCCTTTCCTGTCACAGAGATTACACATTAGTTCACTGTTACACATAGCACTGGTGTGTCCCAATTCATTGCATAAAGTGCACTTTGGTCTGTCACAGAGACTGCTAACATGACCTGTTTCACCACATCGATAGCATACCTTTGGTGGTCCTGCATACAACAGGACACCTCTATCTCATACCCCAAAAATTTGGAAGATGTTGCAGTCCCTCTTCAGTAGTATTCATTACTGCCCTAATCTTGCTGCCCCAGTCCAAATACTTTCCTCATCGAATATTGCTTCAGGGTTACCAAGTACTGTATATCTTTGCTTGAGCCAGTGTAGGAGATCAGTCATACTGACCACTTCATTTCTAAAAGTACCATAATTGTCCTATTAGCACGCTTAGTTAGTGGTATACCTGGAAGGAACCCAGAGTGGCGGTTTTTAGGTTCTGATATAATGCCCAGAATTTGTGAAGTCCACTAGTTAGTTTAAAACTAACATCAAATGTTTATTCCTCCGACACATGAATGAGAGCATATATTTCTGTGGCTGAGAAATGCATGGAGTTTTGAGCAGGTTTCTGGCAATATGTAACCTGTCAGAAAGCGTATCAAGTCCACCTTTATAAATGAGTCGAACAGTACTGTGTCATTTTGCTGGATATACAGGCTGTCTAAAAAGGAAGCATAGGGGTGGGAGGTGGTTCTGAAAGGCAGTTGTGGATTCTGAGTTAAAGTCAAATCTCCAGAAAGATCTAAGGGCCACAATGAGCCAGCAATAGTGTCACGCAACAGTTTCTATACCCTGGTTTGTAACATGACAAGCACTTTGTTCAGAAATGTTTAGAATATGATTATTCAATAATGTAACAATGTTGGTTCTCTCCAGGGATTTTATGGGAGAGGAGCCAGAAACCCATTGTCCTGTCTGTGGGATTTTTCCCAACCAGTTGCCTGAAGGGCAGAATAAACAGACCATACAATTTGTTTACTAGTTTGTGGTTGTTTGTTTGAGTCTCATCTTAGGCCAGGCATTTCTGAGTCTGTTTTAGCCATTCCTGGTGAGACTTCTGTAACTGTCTGTGGGTTTATCCGTTAAATATAAATAAAGTTGCATCTGTTTTACCTGAGCTGAAGGAAAATTTTCTCATTTTTTTCAAGTTCATAGCAATAGATCCCTGTGTCAGAGGTGCTGCAAGCAGCATCTGCTGCAGTGCTGAGGCTGTGCCGGAGGTGTGCAGCTGTGTCTGAGCAGCTGGAAGAGCTTCTTTCACTGATGCAGGCTCTGTCATTACCTGAGCTGCTATAGCTGCCTAAAATTTGTTTAGTTGTTGTCTTAATCATTCCTCCTCTGGTGCAAGTAGCGCTGTAACTCCATTGCTGTTTTCATTTGTGCAGTATCTTGCCTGGTTTCCTGTATAGTAGTCTGTGTCAGCAGTAATTCTGGAGCCTTCTGGACATCAGTCTGTGGTAAAGTATTACTGACTGTAAGATCTGTCTCCATAGTAGCCTGTTCAACAACACCTCTCCTCTGTAGCTTCCAACATTTGTGCAGCTTCTTCAACTGAGGGTGTGGCATCAAAAACTGCTCGGTCTCTAGAGCTAGAGAGGCTGAGGAGGAGACTGACTCCTCAACCTCCTGCACATCCATCCTCTCTGAAGGATCAGCTGGAGTAGCCATCCTGGTAACCAGAAGTTGCCCTATGGGTGAACAGGGAATTTTGTTTTAGTAAAATCTTGAAGGCAAATACAGTGAATTCACTTATATGCCATTTGGATGTATGCACAAAAACTGAAGTCCCAATTCTTGCCCTATTTCAGAAATGTTAATTATTTCACTTGTATGTAGAAAGTTTTTCGGTTATATGCACATTTTGTTATCTTGACATGCTCCCCAGGAGGTCCCCAGAAGGTCTTTGTCACCTCTTTGACAGTTGCATTTAGTTATCATTCCCTTGCAACCACTAGATTGTCTCTCATAGTTAACCCACTAATCACCTGACAAATGCCAGAGGCAGTTAAACCTGCCCCCTCCTCCCCACACGACATAGTGCTAGTGATTGCTGTTAGTTTTCAGTTCTGATTAGCTCATAGAGGGTGATGGACTGATGGCAAAGGATCTGACTTCAAACTTCTTGCTGCTCACTGAATGTTGCATTAATTCTTGCTTGCTGCAGTGGAAGTGGGACAGCATCAGTGAGCGTTCAGTTTAGGAAAGAAAAAATTGTGTGCTATGGTAAAGGTGGTTCTGTGTCATAATGGTGACTGTCAAAGGTGATCTCTATTAGGATTGAGGTACATTGCCGAAAATCAGTGTCGGAGATGTATCCCCATGTTGCACAGCAAAATGGCATCAGAGAGTTCAAGTTTTCATTTTATGAGTGGGGCTGAACCCTCTGCACCCCTACTAAAGGATTCTCAACCCAGGGTGCATGTCGGGGGCAAAATGATACAAAAAATTGGGGCCAGATGCATCAAAACATATTTGTGCCCAGACCAACCCAGCAACCTCAGAACCCCATCACCTAACCCAACCACCACCTAACCCAACCACCATGCCACAGGGCCAGTTTGGCAGCTCACCACTGCACCACCCCTCATAAACCCTCCTCCTCCCTCCCACTCCTCGCTGAATGTATTCTCTGCTCCTCATGCATGTATACAAGTAGAAACATCCTGTCACTATATGCACAAAACTCTTCATCTGATCACCCTCCCTGGTAGGTAGCCCCACTGACATGCATTGCGATTGAGTTGCCATTTTGTAGGTGCCCAGTTGTGGTAGTCTATGTCATAGCATACTGGTAAAGGCTGCCACTTCTCATATTGCTTAAAATATAATTTAACAGCATTTAAGATGGCTTACATGTATTTGAGAGTATGTGAGTTGCAATTGTAAATGGGTCCCTATTGATTTCAACATGCACCCATTCATTTCTATAGCATTCTGGTTGTATGCAAATTCCAGTTGTATGTACAGATTCAGCTTGTCCCAGGCATGTGCATACCCATGATTCCACTGATATACAAATAGTGGTACATCACACAAAATCACATATAAACAAGATAAAAAAAAAAAAGTATTACAGGCATACACCTACATGTGAGTTCAGTATTAGAATCCCCAAACAATAATACAAAAGAAAACCAAAACCACCACCCCAAACTAAAAAGTTGGGAAATTATTAATTACTTTTAACTTACAAATCATAATACAATGCAATTTGTCATTATAGACAGTTAACATAAAAACTATGAAGCAAATATGTATTCCAGCATGCTGTCTCCAACTGTGAAAAATACAAAACATGATACAAATCAATTTGTACAGTTCATAAAATCCCCTCTCCCCCACTCCTGCAGTAGAGGTTTGACTTAAAAAAAATACATTCCACATTAATAAAAGCAAATTGTTAAGCCATCTAAATGTTAATGCAACCATCTCAGGCATGAAATATATCAACTTTGAGACAGGAAATATCCCAGAAACTCTGATATGAAAACTAAATATAAATTTAAGTCACACAAATCATACAAAATAACCCTCCTTCACCCCTAAGAGCAGGGAGATTAGGTGACAAAATTCAAAGCAAACCAGAATCAGAATCTAAAAAGAAAACTTATGAGATAAGTTATCTAGTTTCAAAACCTTTCAGTAGGACTTGTCAATAGAAGAAATAGCAATCAAAATATCACTTATAAACCCCAGCACGAATGTTACCTGGTATCATTTGGGTATCTAAACTGCATGACTGCAACTTTATTATGAACACCAAACCACACAATATCCTTACATTTTTGGGATGTCTTTTTTCAGCTCACACATATGTGATAGCTAACTACACTGGCTGTGAGTAATGCACAAAAGGTTCACCACCAAAATGGGTATTCACAATTTGCACATACAAATTCCTACAGCTGGTAGTATACAATTGGTGTGCAGTTATTCTCCAGGTTTTCAGGTAATCAAAACACAACATCCAGCTAGGGATAATGTATATTTACATTTGTTTATGTGTTGGAAGGTATTTGTCCTCCACTCTTGGATAATTTCCCAGACTGTATCTACAGACCTAAAAACCCACTGTTGGGTTATACCCTTCAAAATGGGTACTAAATTTGAATAAAAAGATAGACCAGTAAAACATTAAAGGGTTCAACATCTCAGCTCCTCCTCTTTTCAAAGTAGATATGTCACTGCTCTTTTAGTGGGTTGAGCCTGTTATCCCACAACCCTTTAAAAAACAGGAATAAACCATAATTTTTCTTTGCTTTAGAAAAGGATAAATATAACTAAAAAAAAGGAACCGAAAATGTTTTTATTATGTAAGCCTGCTTCTCCTTACTCATGGACCATTTATTCCAGTGGGACACCATATTCTGTCCTTTTCAATTTGTTTGTCCCAGTTGAAGACTTGCATATCCCTTGACAAAAAATATACCTAGAACCTCACTCGGCTGCAATGAGACTTATATCTCATCCACATATTCCTGAATAGTATCACCCAGCACTCGATGATGCTGGGTGACTGAATATATATACTATTTGTATTTAGTTGACTCCAATAGCAGCCAACAATTCCTGTACCAGTTTGTATGCACATATATCACAATACGTATCCTGAACTGTTATTATCAAATCATCGGTATAAGAGATAGATTTAAAAACTCCAGTACCTAAACAGAAATCCTTTGTATGTTTGGAGATTTGGACAAAATCCTAATAATGGGGTCAATAGAGACAATATACACAAGGGGACTAAGGGGACATTCCTGTCTCACTCCTACTTTCACCAAGACCCTGTCATCTACACATTTATTATCATATGGACATATAAATGCAGTACAGTAACATTGCTGAATCCATTTAATGTAATTGTTGGGATAACCATAGGACTGCAAACATTTCTATAAAAAGCATGTTAAACCTTATCAAAAGCTTTTGATTGATCCAAGTTCACTAAATATCTTGAAACACCTGACCCTTACCCTTTATCCATAATTTTCCTAAGGAGAAGCAAGGCATCAGTAATCTTACAACCTGGAATAGAACAAAATTGAGAGTCATGTATAAGTACTTCCAAGACTACAGCTAATCTTGTGCTTATAAGTTCAGCCACAATCTTAAAATCAGAATTTAGGAGTAATTTGCCTCTAATTATTTAGGTCAGATCTATCCCTTTTGTATATAAAGCATCAATAAGCCTTCAGATATCTGATCAGTTATTTGAAAATCTGTCAAAAACTCTGAAAAATGTTGAGTTCATCAGGAATAAGTCTGATTAAGATGTGGTATAGCTCCCCAGGCAAACTATCAGATCCAGGGCAACTCCTTTTTAAGAGTAGAAATAACTGATCCTAGTTCCTCCAGGCTAATTTGCTTTACTAATTCCTCCAATTGTAAAGTATCTAATTTTGGGACAGCTACTGCCTGCAAAATGTGATCAAACACCTGTTCTGGTAAAGAAACAGAAATATTCTGTTTGGTCAAAATATTACCATTTCTGTAAGGATATACTCAATATCAATGAATTCTATCCCTTCTGTATCCCTCAACGTTACAATTTTATTTTTATGCAATCGAGCACCACAATCATCAAATGAATTAGTCTGGTTTTCTTTCCTTGAGTTCCGAACCTTTGTTCAAGAACTAGGGATTGTTGTCCTTCATATTGCAAGAACATCAGTTCATCTTTTATTTCTGATATCTCTATCATTAAATCAATTCCCTGTTCTGTTTGTCTGGAAATAAACTCTAAATAGGCTTTTCTCATCTGCCTATATGCTTCAGTCTTAGCAGTACTTTTCTGTACTGAATGAGCTTTAATAAGGCTGTACTTGTTATTTTGGTGTCCATCCACCATTGTATAGCCAAATCATACAAAAATAAAACTGACTTCCTGTCAAACAATAAGATACCTAGATCCTGCAAAACTTCTGGACATTCTCACAGACTGGTATCAAGGCACCATATACCGCAACTACTGGCCTGTGATGGAGAGGTGGAAACACAAATGCCGATCAAGGCATAATCAGAAGATTCAATAGGAATGGTGTCAGTGTGAGGTATGGTAGAATTTAGTAGCAAACCAATTATCAATATGGTTAGATAAAACACCCTTAAAAAGTGTGAGCTGGTTTCTTTGAAATAAGGACTAAACATCATTTAAAGATGCTGAATGAATCATTAATTAAGGAAAATGAGCATCACTATTGAAACCTTGTATTCACTGTTCTCAAATGAACCTATGCATCAAACCTGTATATTGTGCTTACTATTGTTGCTTGTATCAAATCTGTTTCATGTGTATTACTGTTACCTTGTACTCCACTGTCACCCTGCACCATGTGTTATGGCCGGGTCGTGCCTGAAAACGGTCCTAGGATCAGTGCACTCACCTGGTTATCAAAGTCATAAATAAATAAATAAATAAATGTCTTAGTTCCAGCTGAAGTTTTATCAGACTTTAGTAAACTAATGTTAAAAATCATTCCCAATAATAATACCTGTCTTTTTGTGTAGAGATATGGTTGTAATAATTTCAATAGTTCCACCCTCAGTGCCTTAGTCTGGGGTCAATAAACATTAATAACTCTGTATGAGGTACTTTCAAACCCAGTATCTAACAGCAAAACCCTACCTGAGAGAATATCTACTAGTTTATGTACTCGTATGCCGATTCAAAACAGATACCCAGACCACTACACTGGTCTTCACCATGGGACCAAATGAATAACCCAACACCCATGCTAGTTGTGCAATAGGGATATCAGAAGTTTGTACAGAGTCTAGTGTCCTGTAACAAAAACACATCATAACATTATTGCAGTAACAAACAAAAGGTGGTTATTCGTTTGAAATCAGATTTAAAACTATTAACATTAAGGCTGTCTAGCTGAAAAGGAATTTAAGATTCATGAAGGATTAGTGGTGGAGGATTTAGTACTAGTTCTTGTCATTCTTTTAATCTGGGAGGTTTATCTTTGTGCAGTAAGGAAGTAGGCTGTGGACCAGAAATATCACTGACCAAAGATTGGGCTGATGCAGCCAAGTCCGCCTCATCCATCTGTTCTCCCAAGTGTAGAGCACTATATCTGTTAGTGAGGGGCAAAACTTCTCCAGAAGTGGTGTCCTGCAGCCAAGATCTGGCTTTCTTTGTTTAGTGGGTACAATCTGGAATGAATCCTGATCCATTGAAACAGGTGCAGCTGAGAAGGGGGTATAAGTAGAGGTTTCATTTCATCTATCGCACCAGACTCAGCCTGTACAGTGGGAACAGGTGCCACAGCACTAGTCAGAGGATGAGATTCACCGTTCTTGGAGGGGGGGAGAAGAGTCATGGACTAGTATTGGAAAGGGGGACAGGCCCAGTATGGGAGGGGGCTTGCTTCCAAAAGGGGTTCTTGGCCTTATGAGTATAAAAATCCTGCTCTGCCGTATCCTCAGAATTGTGGGCTACCCATGGACAAGAACCAAAATCATGTTCATCATCCCCACAAAGTTTACAAACAGGGGAACTGCAGAAATGAGCCATGTGACTCAACCCTCCACAGGAAAACATTTAACCTGGGTACACTCTGTATTGAGGTGAGACAAAGAACCACACCAGTAATAGCTTTTCAGTTGGCCTTGGTAAAAAGTATACCCCAGTCTTCTCTCCAAACAGAAGCAATCAGGCAGATACCTTATGCCTGTTTCAGTATGTTTTAACTTCAAACAGAAGGTCCATCCCCTAGTTCAGAAACCATTGTCATCCATAATTAGTGTTGGGTTGCCATGAATATCACAACACTTTTCCAGCCAGAATATAATGCCATTAATACTGACACCTTTATTCAAACAAGATGGTAACTGTTTTAATAGAGGGCTTAGTGATAGGTATCACTGTATAATCTCTCCAAAGCTGAGTATCCTTAACTTCTGCATATAATCGCTAAACATTATCAAGTAAAGGACCTGTACAAAACTGACGTCATAATTATAATCACCAGGGTGTGAATAAATGTGTAGACCTCTGCAGGAGTGAAGCGAGGATTCCCTTATCAGTGCTTTCCCCACATAATGTTTGTCAGGTAACAGGTCCTTATCCCCCTTTACCTGAGCCACACCACAAATCTCCTCTTAGCAACTTCCACTGGCTTTTTAAACAGACTACCATATGTAGACTTTGTCAAAGGTTGAAATTCAGGTAATAGTTGCTCAGTAGTGTTTTTCTTTCCAATTCCCATATCCCTACAGGCCTTTCAGTTCCAGAAAATAGCATACCTTCCGATGCCATCTCAAAATTATTTCCATCTGAATCAACTTCATTGAGTGATTCAACATTGCTAGCAGTCACTGCTTTCTCTTCTTCAGCAGATGCCAAAGTTCACGGGCAACCAGATTACCTTGACCAAGCACAGTATTAGGCAACATCGCCAAGACTGTTTGGGGCTGTGAAGAAACATTTTCAACAACTGGCAACTCTGTATGTACTATAGGGTCAAACATAAGAACAACATGCAAAATTTACTGCAATATCAGCCACCATTTCAAAAAGGGCTCAGTAGGTAGTTTTGGAGAACCCGGAAGTGGGATATCAGGCTCAGGGATCCAGTGGCTTTGCTGAAAATCCATCCGGCTTGCTGCAGAGCCGTACCAGGAACCCATTCCATCTCCAAGAAAGCACTATCAGGTAACTTAGGTGACTCAATAGTAACAGAAGTGTCAACAGAAATAGGCGTAAACATCCAACACACTGTTGAAAAGAAGCTGTTAGCTACGGTTGCTTGAGGACTGATCTGTGCATGCTTTCTTTTTCCTCATTGAGTTGTTTTCAAGAGGCATGAACTCACTTTCCACTTCCTGCAGCATGGTGTAGAGTTGTTTTTCTTCAGTTTCAACTTTTATGTTAAAGCAGCTTTGTCATGTAACATAGAATCCTCAGGAGACAGAAACACTGGCTGTCTTTCCACACATCAATCCATTCTAGCCCTGAATGCACCTCAGAGTGGGTAGATCCATGGTTTGTTCTAACAACTCCATGGACATATCCATTATATCCAGCACCTCCATTGAGGTGCAGTCATTCTCCTCTCATCCTCCAATGAACAAGGCTCCTCCATGCACTCACTAGAGAGAAAATCCCTCTGCTGGAAGAGTAGGGGAATTTTTGGGGAAAGGAAAGTATAATACCATAACTAAGACAGTACTAAATCCGATTGTTATGAATCATATCTCAACTTGTCACAGTTCACTGCAGTTGCCTTCAAATCTTAAGATTTCATAATAAATTTTGCCAGCCTTTCCAAAGATAATCCAAGTGTTTTTAGACAGTGTTTTCATATCTGATTCATAAATCCTTATGATGGCCACATATATATTTTTCAGAAGTACTTCCAAAGGAACAAATTGCTGTTGAAGAACCCATTTGCACCTTGCTTGCCATAAATAGTACTTTGAGACAGAAAAACAACTTGAAGGATCTCTGTTGTAAACTGCTTCCACCTTGGAGACAAATCAACATATACAAATTCTTCGTAAGTCAAAGAGTTAAACAAAGATGAGTTCATAGTATCAGCCATCAAGTCCCAAAACTGTAATGCATAAGGACATTCCAAAATAAATGTTCTTGTGTTTCCAAGACGTCCAGACAACTGTGCCATAAACAATATCTTTCTGAGATAGTTTTGTGTTTGTTGTTATTCTTCATGTTCAGTTTACCATGAGTAGTCAACCATACCACATCCCATGCATATACTGGTAACCGCTTATTAAGTAGTTGATGAAATGCACCAGACTGTGCTGCAAAGTACAATAAGGCAAAACAATATCATCCTGACATTGAGCATTGACAATTTCATCATACAACTGATGTCTGTTTTGAAACCATGTAACATTATATGGTACCTTCCATGTAATAAGTTATTGAAACATTTCTTTAACAGGTTGAGGAATAAGTCGAATGTGTGACAACAATCTAGTTTTCCCACATTCCCATGCTCTGAGGCATGGCAAAGTCCATTCCTTCATTACCATGTACCATGGAAATTGCTGAGTGTATGCCTGATCCACTATATTATAATGTAGAAATATGCTATAATAAAAGGCCACAGGATGAATCATCCCTATCCCACCATCTTGAGTACTATGATATGTCACTGTTCTCTTAATAGGGTTTAATCTGCTCCCCACAAAACTCGAAAGAAAGGCTGTATAATCTTGTCAACAAGTGTTTCGGAGGGGAAAAACATAACTAATGTACAATAGAACAGGCACTATCATAGTTTTGAGCAAAATATTCTTTTATGTTTAGCTATCGACCCATGAATCCATCTCTCTATCCTGCTTTCTGCTTTCTTCAGCTTGTCATCCCAATTTAAACCTGCTGAATCACCTTTTCCAAATTCAATACCCAAAATCTCAAGTGGTTCCTCAGAGAGTAAAATATCAACAAAGAAATCCTTATCCCTATCACTATTGCCCAACCAAAATCTTTCCTTTTTTCTTTATTAATGTGAGAACCAGACGCTTCTGAAAAATTCTGAAGATGAGTTTGAATCATCTGTTCCTCTGTAAAATCATTGGCCAAAATTACCACATCATCAGCATACGTAATATTTTCAAAGAGGGTAGTCTGGTAAGACTCTAATGCCCTGTAACATGGGGTCATTACCCATAGCTCGTAACAAAGGGTCAATACCACAGACATATAACAGGGGTTCATTGGCCATCCTTGCTTAACCCCTCTACATACCTTTACCAGTTTACCTTGCCACCCATTCACTATGGGCCTCACCATAGCTTTCCAAGATAAATGTTGAAGCCAACCAACATAACTAGGTAGAATACCAGAATGAAGCAAAACCAAAACAAATAAGATTGGCTGAGAGAATCAAATGTTTTCCTTTGATCAAGACTCAATACCAATCCAGCTTCCCCAAAGTACCCCTATGAAATATTTCTCTCAGTTTAATCAAGTTCTCATGAATGCCCTCCGAGGAATAGCACACCCTGTGCTTTACAAATAAGTGAATCTGCACAGCGTAAATCAAGTAGACAAACCCTACTCAATATTTTAATATCAGTGTTCATGAGACAATAGGTCTCCAATTCTGTAACCTCGTCCTATCCCCTTTTTGAATAATAAAATCAGGTCAGATTCTACCAAAGAACTTGGAATATCATGTGTTAGCAATAAATCATTAAACAAATTAGCAAGTTCAATACTCAAATACTCACAACCAATCTTATAAAATTCAGCAGGATGCCCATCGGGCCCGGAGGAATTATTCTGTAACTTCTGTATCACTCCTTAATTTTCTCAGGAGTAATAGGAGTAGTCAAACAGACTGCTGTGCAGTAGATAAAGACTGAGGTGGCAGTTAACCTATAAACCGCTCAGTGTGAAATGTAACCTGTGAAATCCCAAAGGTGCATTCAATGTAATCATTCACCACTGACAAAATAACATGCTTATCCTTACAAAGAACTCCTTCCTCATTTTGCAACTCCCAAATAAATTTATTTTTTAACTCTGCTGACTCTCCTTAAATGGGTCAAAAGTACTTTTCTGGCTAATCTGCCCAAATCTAAATTCCTGTTGTAGAGTTTTAGCCCTATCATACTGGAAAATAATCATTTCCTTTTTACCTGTTTAATCTGGGAGGAAAAATCTTGTCTAGTACTATCAGCTAATGAAATTAATCTATGTAATTGCTTCCTAATGTGCAAGTATTTTAAATATTTCTCCTACTTAGTTTCCGGCATACGCCTGAAAAAGGATTTAAATTCAATCTTTGGCAAGCCATCAATCCATTAAAGAATCATACATACATTGAACCAAAATCCTAGTTTTCACAATAAAAGAGCTCTCTGTTTTATCTCATCAAGATGCAGAAGGGATGAATTCAATTTCCATGAAGGTTTCCCTGCAAAGGAATCCTACCATTGACAATCTATAATCACCACAGAATGATCAGAAAATCCAAATCCTGCACAACCGACTGTTTAACTACCAATTGCTTAGAAATAAAAAATAATCAATTCTAGTCTTTAAAGATCCTTTTCAGAAAGTAAACCCTCCCTAGACTGACATACCCGATATGCATCCTGCAATTGAGCAGTGCCTGTGATAACTTTTAAAGCATTGAGTCACAAAACATTTTGTCAGTTTTAAGTCCTCTATCCTCCCTTTGAATCCTACAATTAAAATCTCCCCTAAATTATAATTCTAGAAAACACAAAATAGGCTGTATGGTCTGAAAAAATTCTACCTCAAAGCCTTCCTTGGGGAGCATAAGAATTAATGAGATGCATCCTATGGCCCCTATAAGAGACATCCAAAATCAAGGCCCTACCAGGCACTAAATCAATAAGCCTGAGTTACCTTTAATTCCAAATTTGAAAACAAAATACACAACCCATCATACTATCTGGACCCTGAGACCAAAAGGTAACCCCTTGCCACCACTTTTACCACAAAGTGCAAAGTCTTGAAAAGATTTTATCCTAGTGTCTTGTAAGAAAATGATATCCATCTGTAGGGAATTTAGTTCTAATAATACCATATCCCGTCAGATACCATTCTTAATACTGTTGACGCTTAAGGATAAAATCCAAAAAGGGCAATAAAGGAAAAAGGAGAGTCAGAACTAACATGCAGTTTTAGATCTAGTAGGCCACCGTTTCTTTTCTATTTGTCCCTCTTCCAATTCAGAAGAAGTACCCATGGAGTAAGCAACCAAGGAGGAGTCAAAACCAGAATCCCCATCCTCTGTGGAGTCCTCCATGGGTTTGTCCTCTGGCAACACAGAAAATCTATTAGAAAGAGTCTTCCTTCCTCTTTTGACAAAGATCTCTTTGCCTCTGGGTTCTGCAGGGTATTCACCTTATTCCTGTCCATTTTGATAAGTGACCCTTCTATAAGGTTCAACAATAGTCTGGGGGTGCATAGATGTAACATCTGAATAACAGACTATTCTCTTCATGTCCTGCCTGCTGACACTGTCACCATCATCCATATCCACCACTTCCTTAATCAAATTCTGAGGGGTAACTACATGATCCCCTACAGGGGTAGGTTCTAACAATAGCACTGTATCTGGGACCACCAGCTTCACCTCAGTGTGAGAAGGATCCTCCTCCCCTTTCCTGTTCATGGGGCCAAGCACCTCCTGATGCAGAGGTATGTGCGATCCAAGGAGACAGGTGTCTAACCGGGTAAAGTGGTCTCTTTTTCAGAAGGAGGTCTTGCATCTGTCTCTCAGAAACCAAAGCACAACTTTTTTCTGAGCCTGAGTTATTAAACATCATGAGAGAGGTTATCCTCAAATTATGGGAAGCCCAAGGGCATTTAATGTACGACTGACCCCTTTCTTCACATAAGTTGCAGCGAAATAAATTTTTACAAGCAGAGGAAAAATGGCCTATTTCCAAACAGTGAGAGCATTTGGAGGTATCACAAGCATTACTGAGATGTAGCCTAGAACCACATTTATAACAGGATTTAGGCTGGCCTGGATAAAACAAAGAGCCCCTATCCTCACACAAAAACCAACTAGGAGGTGTGCAATGCCACTGTTGGTCATAAACAATTTACATTTCACCCTCCACCCTCCTGTCCAAAATTGCTCAGAATCAATCACTAGAGAGGATGTTCCAACACCTCACATCTCTGTTTTAACCAGAACAAAATGTCTGCAATATCTACCCCTTCATTCTTGAAAATGATTATAATCGTGCAAACAGCAGGGTTAGTAATAGGGATAGCCAAAAATGGGGCCCATAAGGGTGTCTCATTTAAGGTATTATATTTGGCCCAAACCTATCCAAAGCTTCTACAGTTTTAAAACTAACATCATAATTATGTCAGTATGGATTAAGGCAAAACTTCAGAGGCATAAAATTTGAGGGAATCTTTTAATAACTTTCTCCCAACATAAACCCTATCAGGCGGATCTTCCAGGCCTCCCTTATACATCAGGCAAATAGCATTTCTCCTAGGGGCAGGTTCTCTAGAATTAGATTTAAATAGGTCAGCCATCCGTAACAGAAGGTTTAAACAATTTCTGCTTTTGAGGATCATGCAATAAATCAACCCCACCCCTCTATGAAAAGTGTCAGTGGGTTTCAAATTATCAGGCAATGGTAGAATTGTGCAGTGCTCAACTGGGATTGGTTGCTCATCCCTACTGACTGTTGGTTGGTGTGTGTCTAACACAGTGTGTTCCATCCCCTCTACCCTTGAAGGCAAACTCAGTTCTGGAATTTCCATGGGACATAAAACAATGCTGTGCCCTGATAATGGACCTTCTGGTCCTTGGAATCAATTTCCCTGTAGCAGTCACTTGCAAGCCATTATATTCTCATATTCTCAGATCGACTAGGTCCGGCAACCAGCCAGTGTCTCCTGAACTCCAACCCCCAGCCGTTAAGGCTGTGTCCATACAAATCCTAGCAGTGTCCTCTTTTCGAGACAGTACTTTCCCTTTCCCAACTTTCCCCATCATCCCCAAAGATTTACTTAGCTTAACAGGTGCAACAGTAGCTGGTCCAAGCGCTGTAGAAGGCAAGCAATCTGACTGTTCCAAATCGTGCAGGCTTCCTCGTACATCCTCCTTAGCAACAGGACATACGGGCACCTGATTATTGAAAAAACCTATGCTCATACAAGCAGCCTGTCGGGCTGCTTGCCTAGTGGAACTATAGAGAAAGACTTTTTCCTGCATCTAGAACTGGAAGGTCTTGTCCATCGCCAATTTGGGCATTCGCACTAGCAGTAGCAACATTCACACCAACCGGTAAGTCGGCAGTCAAAACAAGACAAGAACCCTCCATACAGCCAGACAATAGTGGTGAAAAATTCAATCGGAATCTTCTGTCTCTAGATTTGTTGATACTGGGAGGAGACCCTCTTCCCGCATCCCACATCCTCCACCTCCAAAGTCCGGGACACAGTGGCCATCCTGAGAACGGACAGCAGTTCCCCTACCATTGAGTAGGGAATTTCCGTGTCCTGGCTAAATTTACCCATTCACTTAAATACCACCAACAGCTTAATCTGGTCCTGTAAGTCAGTTTACATCAGTACAAATATTCCTTCCCTTGCCCCTGGGCTGCATCTCGAAAGGATCTGTGGCTCAGTGTGCCTCTCTGGTCACAGACTTTCAAATATATAAAAAAATAAATAAATAACCATTACCAAGTACTGAACCTATAAGGTTAAAAACATGAAAATACACTAACACCCCCACCAACTGTTATTCTGAACTCAAGTTCAAACAAATTCTCAACTAACACATTGTCCACCCAGAAAGTTAAAAATAAAACTTCACATGGTAGTATCATATACAAAGGAACTACTTCAAAAGTAAAACTTTATATGGGCAGCTTCTTCATCTATAAAGAAAATGCATAAGGATGGTGTTTTTTTGAAGTGAGGACTTGATTTCAAGATATATAGAAAAGGTTACCCTGGGACTGGATCAAAGGAATCAAATAAGAAGGCAAAGTAACTTAAGAGAACTGACCTTCTTGTTACCCAAAATGTATTAGATTACACAAATGATCCCCATGATCAATAATATCTTGTTGAATAACTAGAGTACTCTAGACAATTGTGAGAAACCTGGGATATTCTCAGCTAAACCACATGTAATGATTAGCAATGGCCCATATCTGAAGTAGATAATAGCACCAAATCATTTATAGCCATTCAGGGCTACTGGTAACTCTAGCTGGCTTCCCACTGGACCAGTACATCTATGCACATGTGGTCACTGCTCTGTGAGTAAGTTTGTCAATGTGAGAAATCATTTGTTTATGCCAACTATGGATCAACATAGTGGCATTATGAGTTTTTGAATTGTTGCACATTTGTTGTTTATGCCTTGCATTGCAGTTGCCCAGTGCATACCTTGCAATCTTTCATCACTCAAATGTGTGACAAGATGTGTAACAAATGGTCAGAATATGTGACACATCATCAAATGTGATGCTACAAGCTCAGAACACTGTGGCTATCAGTTAACTGATGTTTATAATGGTTGCTGATAAAAAGCATCATAGATTATAACAAAATTATGCTTTATAGTCTCAGGGGCAGGCTGAATATCACCCTCTCCATGTGAGATAAAGGGTTTCTTAGAGCTAAAATGAGTATGCACCTCACAGTAGTACATCCAATTACTCCTGTTATTTACATTCTCACAAAGCACCATAAAGATGCACAGAAACCACTTGGTAGACCAATCATATCTGGCAGTGGGTGGCTGACTGAACTAATCTCGTATTTTTAGACTCCTAGCTACAATCTTTTATTAAAAATGTGACATTGTACATAAGGGACTCCACTGAAATCATTAATTTAATAGATAACATAGATAGGTAGGACATCTCATTCTTTGAAGCTTTAGAAGTGGAGTCCCTATATACAGTAATACCACATGAGAATGGACTGGTGGTTCTTGTATATTTTTAGAACAAAGAAAAAGTTTGAGAAAGTCAACTTTCCCATATGGTACCTTTTGAAATTGACAGTCTTTACTCACTAAGAATCTGATCATGCTTCAAAATAAGTACTGTTTATAGGTTAGAGCATGGCCATGGGGACCACCATGGCCCCAGTTATGCCAATCTGTATGTAGAGACATGGAATTGATGTCCTAGAGAACGCCACCACAAATCCATTTTTTAATATGTGGATTTGTATGATGCTTTATTTATTTATTTTTTATTTTATTTATGAGATTTTATGATCATACAGCGTGAACTGCACATTATATAAAAGTAATGAAATTGACATGTCAGTCCCCCATAGTGAATGTTCAGGAATAACATAATTAACTGATTACAGTAATTAAGATTCAAGCACTATAAAGAGCTGCCATATCTATACACATAAATTACAAGCTAATTTTCCTGTAGGTCGGTAGTACTCTCACCACAGTATGTATCAACTTAATGGTCTCTAATAAACCAGGACAATGGCTCCCTAGCAAAAATGTATATACAGCTGGTAGGCAGTTTGACACATGCACTTTTAGACAGTTTATCTAATGATTGTCTGGCCTCAATTAAGCTGCCTTTAGTCCCCACAGTTTAGGCATTGCACCACAATGTGCCCTGTTGGTTTCACATGCAGTAAAATTTTGTTGAAGTTCACAAATTGAGCAGTGACATAGCACACCAAACTATAACCACTACAGTACTGAGTGCTAAAGGAGTTCCTAAGAACCAACATAATGAAGCTGCAATACAAATGCCATCAAACATGAACAGTGTTAAACCAGGGTCTACATTTTAAAACTCTTCCAACCTTACATCAGGCAAAGCCTCAGGTCTTAAATTACTATTGATCTCATAGCCTTTAGCACAGTATAAGTTTATTGAACATTTTAAGACTTTTATAGAGGAACTAAGCAGTGAGAAAACAAAATGAGCCCAGAGCCCCAGCAGACTGGGGCTGTTGAGTTCTGACCCAAAACATGAGTGAGTTCAAATCCTCAAAGGTAAGATTATGACATTTTGGTACAGTTCTTTACTTCACTCATCCTCATCCAACTGTGGGTCCTGGTCAGGAGGATTTAAATTCACCAGCAGTTTCTGTCCAAACTGAGGACCACCAAGGGTCCAGGAAAATGAGAGCCTTCCTCTCATGTCACACTTGCAGTTGGGCCAGATACAAACATACGAAATATGAAATTTGCCAGCAGATAAAGGCCTAGAGGTCTATCAAGTCTGCTCAAATGTGCAGCTAGCACCCTTATTCTGCAGCTGCCCTCCTTCCACCCTTCCCTTCATTAACCCTCCCCTTGTCCTGTCCCATCCTCTTTGAAGCAGTCCACTGTTCTACTGGATACTACTTCTGCAGGTAACGATTCCACCCAGCCACCACCCTCTCTGTAAAAAGTGTCTCTCATCTCCTCCTGAACTTTCCTCCTCCAGTCTCATATCATGGCCCCTGGTGTCCCTCCTCTCTCTTACTTTGAATAGCTCCTCTGTACCCGTCTTGTTTATTCCTTTCATGTATTTAAAGGTTTCAGTCATGTCACCCTGTCCCTCCTCTCTCCAGTGAGTACATGTTCAACTCCTTCAACCTCCTCTCTATGATAAGTCCCCAGCCCTTGATCATCTTTGTCACCCTGTGCTGCATCCCTCCAGTAACTTAATGTCCCTCTTCAGATATGGGCACCAGTACTGCACGCAGTACCCAGGTGTGGTCTAACTAATGACCTATACAGTGGCAGAATCACAGACAGGCCTTCAAACCCATGGTACAGCAGGTCTTTTAACAAGTTGGTGCTCTTTCTTTCAAGCTTGAATCTGTGCTGCTAGATCAGGAAAACCCCAACCTATTCTCCTCCCAGATCATTTCACCTCTTGCTCTTGGTACTTGAAAAGCGCAATTCAGGCATCAAAGGGTGACAAGGTGACTATGGCAGTAATTGGTTTGTGCTGTATACCTCCTCTTGATCTGCCATGCTATGGAATAGCAAAGGCCCGGTAATAGTTACTCTCGAGTCTGGGGTAACAACAGAGATCTTCAAAATCATTTTTATAATGTTAGGTAGGATCTCATTAGTCCCAGTAAGTTGTGGCAGAAAATCCACAATTTGACATTCCCCTGTCGCTGCATGTTCTCCATGTTTTCCACTTTGGAGTGCAGAAAGTTGATATTGCATTTGGTCTGCTGCCCTGCATGTGCTTTAAGTCCTGAATTGCCCCTGCATTATCCTGGATCAGGTGGTTCATATCTGAGGTCTTGCCTTAATGGCCACAAGCCGCTTATTAGTTTCCTGCCTGGTGGCCTGAATCCTCATCAGCATCGCCAGTATTTGGGTAGTTGGGAGCTCCACAGTGACTTTTCCACTCAAGAGCCCTGTACTTCCACTGGAGCTCACAGAAGAAAGTTACAAATCCAGGTTAAGTATTCTTTTTGACATCTTTTCGGCCACATAGAAAACACTGAGGTTCGACTGGTCCCTGGCTGGTTTTAGTTTGTTCAAATCTAGTATATAACTTTTATAATCTTAATAGTTGAAAGGGTGGAGAGCTGTATTAGTTTGCTGCTGCCATCTTGTTGCACTGCAGCACCACCCTGAGGTGGCACTTACTGATGATATACTGGTTGAGTGGAGAGGAACCCAGCAGCATTTTCTTTGTTTGTTGCATGGTTACAAAGTACTAATGACTGCCTTCACTTTAAATATGAAATCCATCAGAGGTATTGTTTTTTAGATCTGACAATTTACAAAAACAGTGGTGATGACTGTAATGTCTATATCAGAAACCAACAGATCGGAATAGCCTCATTATGTATAATAGTTGCTGTCCATATCATGCAAAACATAATATACCAAAGGGCAACTGATAAGAACCTTAAAGAATTGTTCTGAACTAAACAAATTTGGGATGAAACAAGCAGAACAAACTAATAGGCTCAAGGAACAGGGTTAAAACAATAACAGCATTGCCACAGCATTAGAGGCAGTTTGAAGTAATATTGTGCAAACTGAGAAATTTCGTTACGCTTAAATATTTTGTGAAATTGTGCATTTCACTAAATTTTTTGTGGTGGAAATGCAACATTTCACCTGAAATTGCAAAATTTTGCCCACAAATGGCAAAATTACAGGCAAAATTTGCACCCATGAAATAATTCACAAATGCGCACATTTTGTGAAGTATTTCACGGCAAAATGTTTGATTTCACGACAGTTTTGATGGTGGAATTTTATTTGCAACATCTCTAGTTGAAATATGGACTGGGCAAATACCCTTTTCCCAGGGTTGCAAACAGAAGGAGATAACTTGATTGCCCTTTGTTACAACTTACTCCATGAGATCAAATCTAATATGGAAGATCATCAAAAATAATTGGTCCAGTCTGAATTTGGAATCAAAACTCAGAGAGGTAGTTGAGGAGGGCCTTAGGTGGTATTCCATAGATCCAGAACCATAGGTGACATGCTTGTTTCTGGTATGCTCCTCAGCCCTGAACTAACTAGATATAGTTGCCCTCCAGCATTTTCAGGTGCAGAAATTGCCATTATTGTCCCTATGTGAAACAATGCAGACAGTTTAATCACCCCAGGACTAAAATACAATATGATATTAAACAATTCATTACTTGTAATGCCCTAGGGTAGTAGATTTGCTTATGTGCTGCTGTGGGGCTATTTATGGGACATACCACCAAACAGTTCAAACAGAGGATAGGAGAATAAGGTGTGCCCTTCAGCATGGGGATGATACATATGCAACTGTCAAGCACACTAAAAGTTTGACTAATGTGGTGCATTAAATTGAATTTGTGGGGACAGAAAAGTAAACATTGGACAACAGGGTAGGGATATGGAAAAATTCATTGGTAGACATGAAAGCTATTGGATATATACATTGGAAGCAAGAGGATGGGGGCTTAAATGACAATATCGATTTATCTGTATTTATAAAGAAATTGTAACATTTTAACCTGTGATAGGAATGGTGCAATGTGAATATTGTATTAAATAAATAAGCAGAATGTAGGGTTGATTGCCTAAATGTATTGAATTATTGTATTTTTGAGTTTTGTGTCTGATTAAATTATCCTAAGTGTGGTGCGGTTTATCCTTACAAATGAAATAATGGACTTACAGTCACCATGTTTATATGTATTGAAAACAACATGTACATGTATATATTTAAGATTATGTTTTTCTGACATTTGATGTAAACATCTAGATAATAACAGGTTTTGCACTAGTTTGGAATAATCTTAAAATAATTGTTTTAACTGTGATGTCATATGTATAGGTAATTCCTATTGGACATTTTAAATGTTATGTGCACATGGGTCACTGTAAATAAGTGTGCATGGTTGGGTGCAATAGATCCCATTGAAGAAGCTTGGTGTGACAAGACAAAATGTCAGTGGTTTGAGGCAGCCACCGTTATGTCATTACTCTGCTCCCAATGGTTTTTCTGTCCTCAGTGATGTGCTGGATGTTAACTGCACTTTTTTCATTAAACCATGAACTATTTCATCCATCCATGTCAATGTGGATTTTCTGCTTTGGGTGCTGTTTATGTTCTATCTATGTTCACTAAACAAAACCCACTCTGGGATTGGCACTTAACAATGCTAAAACTGTAGCCCAGCACTGATGAATACTACAGCTCCTACCATTGCCTAGTGGTCAAGCAATCTTTTAGAATGCCTTAACATCAAAAGAGACCAATATAGTAATAGCAATCAGAGGCACCACTTTGATTCTGTCTGGCAGCTATTGGTTGTGGCATTGAGCGTGGTCACTTCCCAGGCTAGTTACATAAAGTTAAGGAGGTAAAATAAATCAAATCAAACATTGATCAAAACTAAAGAACATTAAAATTTGGGAACACTTCAGTGTTGATATGGTGAGTACTTGCTTACGGAATGTGTATTTTTTGGCTCACAGGTAGTTACCAACCCCACCTCCCTGATGGTGGGGGAATAACTGTTGAAGCTTATTCTAATGAAATGTAAATGTAGGATCAGTCCATCTAATATACCAATGCCACTTCCCTTAATGTTGAATGCATTATTTATTAATTTGAAATGTTTCACCAGGAAAGACATACTGAGCTAAAAATAGCTGATTTCAGAAGGTTCTAAGAGGAGGGATAATGGATAAGTACAATAGATTATACTACAAAATAAAACATCATACAGAGATCAAATAACAGTGCAGTTATGTACAATAGGAAAATTGTGTACTAGGCATAAGCATTGCATAAATATCAAATTATCACAAGGGTACAGTGAGGCGGAGGCGGACCTTTAGGATTGGAGTAAAGAACAATTACATTATAGGGCAGTATGGGATAGTGCACAGAGGGAGAGGGAGAGCATCATGGGAAGGGGTAGAGAACTAGTGTGGCAGAGAATAGGAAAGGCAGGAAGGAAATATGGTTGTGAGGTAAACCTTGTCCTCTTGGGTGCTGTCCCTCAAGGGCCAGACATGACTGGGTGCAAGCCTGGCCCATGTCCTTATTCCTGGCCTGCAAGGAGAAGGGTAGGAGTAGAGAAGAGTAGTAAAAGCAGGCAGGGGTAGAAAGTGGAGGTGAGGGTGTGGAGAACCAGTGTGAAGGGAACAGGGAGGGAAGGAGGGTGAGAGCAAGAGGCAGATCTTTGACCCTATGGTATACAAATCCCCACAAAGCCAGACATCTGGCTACACACACTCCATAACCTGGTTTTGTGGCTTGCAAAGGAGAAGGAAGAAGAAGAAAGGGGAAGAGCAAGGAGTAGGAGAAAGCAGCAGGAGGGAGAAACAGCATGGGGTAAGGCTATGACTAAGGGCAATTACAGGAGGGACAGCATGGACATGGAGTAGAGAGCATTTGGAAGAGGCAGAGAAAATTGTCTGGGGAAAGAGTTCCAATGTTTGGAAAGCAGAAGAAAAACATCCAGACCAATAAGAGAGTTATGAAAGGGATGTAAGAGGACACACCAGCCAGAGGTATGGAGGAGTATGCGGAGGGGGCATAGGGGAGAGTAGAGAGCTGAGCTGGAGGGTGAAGCCAGACAGAATATGGAAAAAGAAGGTACAGTGGGTTAAGAGATGATCTTCCAGGTGGAGGGGGGAGAGGGAGAGCAGAGTATAGAGATCAGAGGTGGTGTGGAGCAGGCAGCCCAAAACCAAAATGGCAGAAGGAGTGAAAGAGGATTTCTGGTCTGGCCAGGGTGGTCTTTGGGCAGCATCATACACAATGTAACAATAATCAATGATGGGAGGATCATTTTAGTGATTATATCTCTGTGGGCAGGAAGAGGATGCATCTTTTATACCTCTATAGAAGCCCAAGCTTGGGGTGGAGTTTTATGAATAGCAGCTGCATGCTGTGTGAAAAGTCAAGGTGTCCATCAAGTCAGACCCTAAGTACTTAAATGTGGGCCATCATCAATTGTGACTCTTCTAGGGTGTGGAAGAAGGGAAGGGATGGGAGCCTGAAAAGTCTCTGACAAGTTCCAAGGAACATGGAAACCATTTTGTTTTTGCATTTAGGGATAGATGATTGATATGAACTAATGCTGGACAGCATCAAAATTAGTTTGAAGCATAGCTTTTTTTCAGATAGGTTTTTATCCTCCATGGTGGGCAGCTGCATGTGTCTGCCCACATTCACCAGCTCTGGGGTCATTTGGGCACTTACTTATGCTTTGTGTGTCCTGGCAGATCACCAGAGCCAGCTCAGAGACTTCAGCCTGCCATGACCCCAATAATTTCCCTCATTTTCTCTCCATTGCCATTCCCTGGATTGCAGTGGAACATGCATGTAGAGGGCACACATGCAACTTGGCTCCATTGGCAGCCTCTTCCTTCCTTCCCTCGCCTAGTGTCAGGGCACCTCACATGGCACTCCCACCCAGCCTCCATAGGGAGGCAGCCAAGCACAGAGGAAACATTCCTCAACCCACCCTAGGAGGAGCTCCTCCCTCCCCCCAGCTGACCCCCAGGGGACTGAGCTTGAGACAGAACCCAGGTCAGTGGCATGGTGCAAGGTGTGGTGTCCAGTGTCTCAACCCTCAATGCCACCAGGCCAGTGGAGCTTTGATTTTAATTGTTATGGAGGCCTGAAGGCAAACAGGATCATGTCATCTGCATACATGTGGATGGCCACAGATGGGCAGCAGAAGAAAGGCCATTGAGGAAAATGAAGAATAGTAACACACCAAGGACAGAACTTTGGGAATGCTGGTGGAAATGGGAGGGGATAGGGTGGGTCTCTCAGATTCTAACCGAATGAGATCTACCTACTAGGTAGGGCTGAACCAGCTAGTAGTGGAGTTGGAGAAACCCACTGACCTTAGCTTGCTGAGGTGAAAGAGTAAGAAACAGTGTCAAAAGCTTTGGCTAAATCAACAAAATGGTCTGATAGGAGTCCCTAGTCCATGCCTGTGTGGATGGAGTCAGTAAGCCAGAGGTGGGAGGAGGTGGTCTAGTGGTGTCATTGGAATCTAGATTGTAAAAGGGTGAAGAAGGAGGATGAGTCAATGAAGGAATAGAGTTGAGACAGTACTCTGTGTTCTTGCATGTAGAATAGGGTAGGAAGAAGATGGGGCAATAGTTGTTGGAGAAAGAGTCACTCCCTTTGGGAAGGGAATGATGCTTGTGTGCTTCCAGGTGTCCTGGACAGATTCCAGAGAGAATGAGAGGTTAAGAAGGGAGGTGATGGGAGAGGCAATGGCAAGGGCAGAGATGTGTTGGAGCTTGGGGTCTCAGCCCATCAGGGCTTCCTCTTTTCTGAGGGTTGAAAGCCAGGAAGGCTTTACAGAGGTAGTAGGGGTAACTAGTGAGAAGGAGAAGAGGAGAGAAGGAGGGGCATTGGAGACAGTAGTAGGAGGGTGTTACACTGTGAAAAGATCCCAACTTAGGTTCTTTGCATGGTATGCTGGACAAAGATAACAAGTAGCAGTAATAAATGTTTATTACATATTCATGTCATAAAAAGTGAAACAAAGCAAGCACAAGGGAGCTGAATTCATCATTCCTCAAGGATGGTCTCTCTCTCTCTCTCTCTCTCTCTCAGAGGAACTGATGCATATTAATATATGAGTATAGTTAGAGATATGATAAACATACAGCATTGGATAAGGTATGTATATAAGGTGGCTCCTTGGGCAATTACATATGAAATAAAGATGCAAAGTAAGGAAGAGTCTCTGAATCTCTAAACATTGGAAATTCATAGTCTGCAATCTGTTATGAGTCTCACTGGAGACAGTGAGTCTGAGAACACATGCAATGTCATCAGAAAAGCATACAACACGTCATAATAGTGGAAAACTACAAAATATGAGTGATTATGAGTATAGCAGAATATATGGCAGAAACATAGCATATAGCTAAATGCATTTCAGACAGATATAAGCATAACAAATATAAATAAAGAATACTAACATAAGTAATAAACAAAATAAACATTATAAGACTGTGTAAGGCACTAATACTGTGTATAAGGTTACGGTTACATGAGGGCCACTGGGTGGTGTATAACACAGGCATAATAGTCCCTCCTTGTTGCCTTGCTCACAGGGCAACACAACAAAAGAAGGTTAGGTATGGTAATGGTATATCTAAATGTGTCACTGAGCCTGAGGCACAAGCCCTGTAAAAGAACTGTAGCTGAGCAAGATGCTAGATATTAGTATGCCTCAGACAGCAAAGGTGTAGTAGTGGATGAGTTAAAACAAGATATAAATTACTACCAAGCTTTAAAATATTGATTCAAATGTCTGCTTTTCAAAGCACATAAACTTGTAATGTAAATAAATTGCAATTCTATAGCACACAGATAATGCGACTGTGAAAGTAGACCTATTCAGGAGGCAATACAGGGTAATCACAGATGGTCAGATCATAAAATACAAAACAGAAACTAGATATGTCAACACCTCAGTGGGTATGTGAATAAGAAAATTGTTGATGTGTATTATCACAGAACATAGTTCATAAAACAGTGCTAAAGTCATTGCCCATTCATAAAGAACAGTCCTTATTAGGAGTGTCAAAAGGCAGATAATGGCAGTGTATAGGATGGTGGCATATGTTATTGACTGAAGGATCTAATAACAATGTCCTTAAGGAGGAATCAGTCCATAAGGTTGGAGTTCATAATCACAAAGCAGTGTAGTTATATTGTAAATGTCATTCATTGAAAGTTTGTAACCCATAGGGCATACATGGCACATGGGGTTGTGCAGACGGTACTATTCATGTAGCTGATTGCTGGTTGGCTGGATTGGCAAAGGCCTTGGCAAAAGTTGATGAGGATGTCCATCAAATGTTTGAATTGAATAGCCATACACACAGGCATAGCTTCTTGTAAAACAGCACATTTTGCATAAATATAGAGTTGAAAAGAACATAATTCATGAAAGATCAACCAAGAGCACAGTTCATTTGAGGTGCCAGCCAATATGGAAAACCACACATGAAGAAAAGATGCATGTGTTGCTTGAAGATCTTACCAGCACCTCTCTGTAGAAACCTAAACTTGTAAAACATTGTTAAAACATAGTTTTGAAACAGACATATAGCTGTTAAAGGAAATATGGTGTGGTGTGACATAGACAAGTGATGGCATCTGCCATGCACTTGGAGGTGCAGGTCGAGGTCCAGTAATAAGAATATATAATTTATTCATCTTTGAATACACCCTGTTTCCAAGTCTCAGAAGAGGCTGTGACAGTAGGGAAAGAAACACAGTTTTCCTGCTTATTAGTTGATGTTTGGCCTAGTTTAGGCCTATCTCATGAAATGAAAGTGCAATATTATGCTGCTATATGCATTTGAACCTTTATCATATGGTGGTATTCCATACACGCCATACAACACAGGGTATGTTAACAGCACCTGTTGTGCATATGGGATTTGAAATGTCCTTTTGTAAGATCTGTTGCCTAGGTGAAATACTCCTAGGCAGTCAGTAGTGGTGCTCTGATACTGGGTCTTGAGCATGCATCAGTTCTATTGTAGAAGGGACTGGTAACATGATGCTATGAAACCTAGACATGTTTGTATTGAAGCAGAATTTATGTCTTGCCATATTAGTGTGTATTACACATTATATACAAGGGTACCTAGGAGAGATGAAGCAATCAGACCACTAGTTAGTCTGGGTTTATGCTTGGAACATTGGGTAGGCTTTTGTGTAACAACAGTTTGAAACATGACAGTGCTAGCAATGGAATGAGGTGTACAGTACTATGTGATAGTACTATAATATAGAAATAGAGTACAAAATATGTATGTATAAGTACAGTGCAGTTGTGGAAACCTGTGTGTGTTGTTAGGCTGGCATATAGACAGGATGCCAGTGGGTGACCTTCTGGTGCAGGGCCTACCTTGGAATGTGCCATTAGCTAGGTGGGCCTTAGGATTTGTTGTTGATTGCTAGCAGTCTGCCATTTAGTCTGTAAGACTCGTTAGGGGCCATCATTATGGTGTCCAGGTGTACATGGTTATCATGTTGTAATGAAGCTGGATGGAATAGCAATGCTGATTCCTTTTGTCTGGGAGTATGAATGGTGGCACAAACCCATAACAAAGAAATAATCATTCATGGGGTGTTGTTGGGACATTTCAGCTAGTGAAAACAACTAATTTGTAGAAACATAGAAAGATAGAATTTGACGGCAGATAAGGACTGCTTGGCCCACCAGTCTGCCCATATCCCTACCTAATGGATAAGCTGAAGATCCTAGTTAACCAACAGCCTACTTCCTCCTGTCCCCAACCCCTAGAATTGCCTTATGTCTGTCCCATGCCTTTAATTCCTCCAGTATTTTTGACTCCACAACCTCCTCAGTAAGGCTGTTCCATGCATCCACTACCCTCTGTATGAAAAAAATACTTTCTCACATTACCTCTGAGCTGTCCCCCTTCTATCTTCAAATTGCCTTGTTCTTGCATCTCTTTTTCTGAAAAGCTACTCTCTTGGACTTTGTTGATAACCTTGAGTACTTGAAAGTTTGTATCATGTATCCCCTGTCCCACTGCTCCTCGAGAGGGTATGCATATTAAGCTCCTTAAGTCTCTCTTCATATGTCTTCTGGTGCAGACCCTGCACCATTTTAGTTGCTCCTCTGGACAGCCTCCATCCTGTCTATGTCCTTGTGGATATTGGGTCTCCAGAACTGCATGCACTACTCCAGATGGGGTCTCACCAGCTGTCTGTACAGAGGGATAACAACTTCTTGTTTTCTACTGGTGATGCCTCTTCCTATACATCCTAGTATCCCCCATCCCTCCTTACTGCCCTCTCACATAGCTTGTCCACCTTTAGGTCATTGATATGATTACCCCAGGTCCCTTTCCATTTCTGTTGCTGTTAGTATCTCACCACCCATAGTGTACAAACATACAAACATACAAAATTTGCCAGCAGATAAAGGCCTAGAGGTCGATCAAGTCTGCTCGACTGTGCATCTAGCACCCCTTATTCAGCAGCTGCCTCCCTTCCACCCTTCCCTTCATTAACCCTCCCCCTTAGCCTGTCCCATCCCCTTTTGAAGCAGTCCACTGTTGTACTGGATACCACTTCTGCAGGTACCCATTCCACCCAGCCACCACCCTCTCTGTAAAAAGTGTCTCCTCATCTCCCTCCTGAACCTTCCTCCTCCAGTTTCATATCATGGCCCTGGTGGCCCTCCCTCTACTTTGAACAGCCCTCTGTACCTGTCTTGTTTATTCCTTTCATGTATTTAAACGTTTCAGTCATGTCACCCATCCCTCCATCTCCTCCAGTGAGTACATGTTCAACTCCTTCAACCTCCTCTCATATGATAAGTCCCCCAGCCCCTTGATCATCTTTGTCACCCCGCGCTGCACCCCTCCAGTAACTTAATGTCCTCTTCAGATACAGGTGCCAGTACTGCATGCAGTACTCCAGGTGTGGTCTAACTAATGACCTACAGTGGCAGAATCACCTCCTCCTTCCTCGAGGATATACCCTTGCAATACAACCCAGCATTTTGTTGGCCCTTGCAGCTGCCTTCATACATTGTGCTGAGTTGTTCATTGACCCTGTAATGAGCACACCCAGATCCTTCTCCTCTTATCTGGGCTAGCTGCACTCCCCAGCTGGTAACTCCTCCTTGGGTTCTTCATCCCAAAATGCAGCACCTTGCACTTTTGGCATTAAACCCAGTTGCCAGGTGTCTGACCAGGTTTCAAGCTTTGCCAGATCATCCTGCAACCCCTGCTATCCCCTAGGTCATCCACCACTGTGCCTACCTTGGTATCATCAGCAAACAGACTGATCTTGCTCTTGATGTCCCATGATATGTCTGCAATGAATATCCCAAACAACACTGGTCCCAACACCAAGCCCTGTGGAACACCGCTCATCACTGCCCTTGGGTTTGAGAGCTCCCACCCACCACCACCCTCTGTTGCCTTCCCTGAAGCCAGTTTCCTACCCATTTCACCAGCTTTTCACCCCCCCTGTGCCTACTAACTTCCTTATCAACCTTCCATGCGGCACAGAGTCGAATGCCTTACTGAAATCCAGATACAGGACATCCGCTGCATGGCCCTGTCCAGTTGCCTAGTTACCCAGTCATAGAACTCCACCAGGTTGATTTGGCAGGACCTGCCACATATGAAGCCATGCTGCCTGCTGGTCTGTAGTCCTTTGGCTTCTGGAGGGCCACCAGCCTCCCTTCAGGATAGTCTCCATTAGCTTATCCATGATGGATGTGAGGCTCACTGGTTTGTAGTTTCTGGTTCATCCTTGGGGCCACTCTTGTGGAAGGCACCACATGAGCCATCCTCCAGTCATGAGGTACACACCCAGATGTAGTGAGACATTAAATAGGTCTGCCAAAGGTCCTGAAGGACTCTTCACCTGGTTTTTGTTTCCCAAGTGCATTACTTTGCACTTCTTAGCATTGAATCTAAGCTGCCATACATTTGAGCATTCCTCCAACCTTGCCAAATCTCTTCTTATCCTTTCCACCCCACCTTGTGTATCAACCCTGTTGCAGATCTTTGTGTCACCTGCAAAGAGACATACTTTTCCTTCCAGTCCCTCTGCAATGTCACTTATTAAGACATTGAAGAGGACTGGTCCTAAAACTGAACCCTGCAGTACCCCACTAGTAACTCCCCTTTCTTCAGAGTGGACTCCATTTACTATTACCCTCTGTGTCCTATTCTCAGCCAATATTTTACCCAGGCTACCATCTTGGGACCCACTCCCAGGTGGGCTAATTTGTATATTAATCATTTGTGGGACTGTGTCAAATGCCTTGCTAAAGTCTAGGCAGGCCATATCCACAGCCCCTCCCGATCTACTATTTTGGTCACCCAGTCAAAAAATGTATTAGATTCATCTGACATGACCTATCTGCTGTGAATCCATGCTGCCTTGGGTCCTGTGCCCTCTAGCCTCTAGGTACTCAACAGTTGTCTCCTTCAGAAGTGATTCCATAATTTTCCCTATCACTGAGGTCAAACAAACAGGTCTGTAGTTTCCTGCTTCTGCTCTGCTCCGACTTTTGTGAAGTGGAATCCATCTGCCCTCCTCCAGTCTGCAGGTACCCATCCTCCCATGATTTGTTTAAAAAGGGTAGTCAGTGGTGTCACTAGTTCTACCTTAGTTCTTTTAGAACTCTGGGATGAATCCCATCAGGCCCCATTGCTTTGTCCACCTTCAGTTTTAAGAGATCTTCTGTGAATGGGCTTGGTATCAACCTCCCTACCCAGGGTGTTTCTGTTGTTTTGGTTTAGGTACCTCCCTTCTTCACTTGTGAATATCGAGCAAAAATATTTGTTTAGTATCTCTGCCTTTTCACAGTCACTCTCTGCACCCCTCCCTTTATTAAGCCTCACTATCCCTCCCTCCTTGTCTTGCTTCACTCCTGATGTACCTATAAAGGTTTCGTCCTCCTTCTTAACTGAGTTGGCTATCCTTTCCTCGGTTTGGACATTTGCATTTCTGACTGCCTTTCCTGCTTCCTTCTGTTTTAACTGATACAGTTCTCTGTCCTGCCACTTCTGTGATTCCTTGTACTTCCTGAATGCAATCTTTTTCTCCATAACCTTCTGCCACCTCCTTTGAGAACCATAGTGTTTTTTACATTGTTTTGTTTTATTTGTTTCACACAAGTCTTGTTGCCTTTGTGATAGCAGTTTGTTTATTCCCATTGTTCTTCCACCCCTCTTTCCTGCCCATTTGCAAGTGCATTCCTTAGGCACTCACCCATTTTAGGTAAAGTCAGCCCTCCTAAAGTCCAGGACCTTTGCCTTTGTATGGCTTGACTCTACTGCTGTGTTTATCATGAACCATACTGTTCGATGGTTGCTAGTTGCCAGATGGCTACCCACTTCTATCTGTGATCCTCTGTCCATCTCCATTTGAGAGTACCAGGACTAAGACTGCTCCCTCCTGAGAGGGTTCCAGTAGTAGTTGTCTAAGACATGCCCCTGCAGGGCATCTAGAATGACCCTGTTCTTTGATGTGGCTGTAGCAAATGTACTCCAGTTAACATCTGGCATATTCAGATCCCACATCAACAATATCTCCCTTTTTTCTGCCATTCTAAGGATACCTTCTATCATTTCTTTGTCCATTTTCTTCCTGAGATGGGGGTCTGTATGCAACCCCTGCACGGATTGTGGTGCTATTGCCTGTCTTCAAGTTGATCCACAGTGCGCCTCTCCTCACTGTTTACCCTTTTGTTCTGTTGCTTTGATTCCTTCCCTTCCTTACGAGAGCTACCCCACTTCCTATTTTACCCTCCCTGCCCCTCCTGTAGATAGTGTATCCTGTATGTTCACATCCCAGTCATGGTTTTATGTGTACCATGTTTCAGTGACTGCCACAATATCCAGATGTTCCTCTTCCATCAAGGGCCACTAGTTCAGGAAGCTTGTTACCCAGACTGTGGGCATTGGTACTCATTACTCTTCATTGTTTGATAGCTTTTCCTCTGGTAGCCCCATCCCTGCCCTTACTGACTTTGTTGTCTCCATTTACCCCAGTCCTGCTCCCTACTAACCTTTCCACCTTGGTCTTCACCTCACTTAGTACCCAGTTTTGGAGGCTGGGAATTCCTGCTGCTTATCAGTGCCTCCCTGCTTGGCTAATCTAAAAGCTTGCCAATGAAGCATTTAAACCAATCACTGAGGAGACTGGTTCCTTTCCCAGACAGATGCAGACTATCATGCCAGTATAAGTGAGTATCCTCCAGGTGGAACCCCAGTCCCAATGAAGCCAAAACCTATGCTCTACACCAGTTTTTCAACCATTCATTGAACTGCATGGTGCTGAGTACCCTTGCCTCACGATGCCATAGACAGCAGCAACCCCGAGAAGAATACTGTATGAGCTACTTGTCTAAGGCCCTCCCCAACTTCACAAACTCCTCCTGAACTTATCTAATCCCATGCATGGCCAGGTCATTTGTCCCTAGGTAGACAATGCAATCCAGCAGTGTCTCCCATATAGCTGCTGTTGTGCTCCTTAGAAGATACTTCCTGTCCATCCAAGCCATGGCACCAGGCTGGCACCTTACTTCACTTTTCCTTGCCCCCCAGTTCTATCTCCTGACAATTGAGTCCCCCGCCAGGAGTTGTTTCCTTTCCCTGCTGCATCCTGTGCCACCTTCTGTGGGCCTCTCTTGTGACAGTTGCCAGCAACCTCAGTCTCCACTGTGTGTGCCTCCAGGGGAACTATGCTTCACCAGAATGGCATATGGATTGTGGAGTGGTACATATGAAGGGTGCGCCTCTGTTCCATCACCCTTACCCTCCATGAGCCCACTGTGGTCCAACTGCTGCTCCTTCTTGGCAACCTCTGAGGCAGAGGTGATGGCCCTGATGTTCCCTGCATGGGGGCCTGTGCTCCTGTCCAGGTTGGCCTGGAGATGGGCATCCTCTTCCCACAGAGCTGAGAGTTGCCTGCAAATAGGCATCTTCTCAGCCTCCAGAAAGTCTCCCAGAAGACTGCTGCCCCACAGCCAGTGCATTGCTCTACTCCCACATGTCTGTCTTTCTAGTTTACCCTGTGTAAAAATGTTTTTAAATAGTGTGTGTGCTTTTACTGTCAGTGCAGTGTGCTGTGCTGGTAAGGATATAACAGTAATATGCCCACAGAGGAAATGATGTCAAAATCCCTGGTATAAAGGAAGTGACACCAAGGGGGTGAGGGAAGGGGTTTGGGCCCAAGCCATGCCCTCCAGACACAATCAACTACAAGCTCTGACCCACCACTATGATGAGTGTTGACCTTCCTTTCAGCAAGACTACCTGCACAATGAGTTAACAGAAAATACCCAGCAAAGGAAAAAAAAGCAGAGAAAATCAAGCAGTTCAGCTCAACACAGGTAAGTGTCCCTGACCCTATACAACCGGGTGTTGTATGCTCTGAAAGCAATCAGGGAAGACAATCTCCCAACCTGAGGGTCTGACTGGATTTGAATACACAAACTGCAGTCTTTGTTATGAGAACTAATCAACCACCACCACCACCAGTAAATTAACCCTGAAAGCCTCTTCTTAATTCAAATAAGCAAACATGAAAGTATCAGTAAAATGTGTTTCAAACCTTCGTCACAGGTCCCAATCAATATTACATCTTTCCAGGCTCCCAGTTCTGAAAAATGAGTATGATTGTGTTCTCTGCAGTATAGCAAGTTTTGCAGCCTCCGCCAAAAAGTCAAGGCCTGTCTGACTGAATTCTAATTGTGTGGCTTGATTAGAGCAGCTCAGTACTGAAAACTCCACCCAGAAACACCTGACTGACTATTTCACACCTGTGATGTAAGAGGCCTTTTGTAGAAGACAGAAATCAAAAATGGAATTGCTGTGCAAAAAGCAAATAAAACATGGAGAGCAAATGATCAAAAGACAAGGAACTGAATGTAAAAGTGAAATTTAATACCACAGGTGAGAGCCAGATAAAATACCAGGCAAAGACAAAAGTCCTAGCGCTTGAATCAAAAAGATTCTTCCTCACTGGGCCCCAGGAAGAATCTTTTTGATTCAAAGTGCCAGGACTTTTGTCTTTTCATAGTATTTTATCTGTCTCACACCTGTGGTATTAAATTTCACTTTTGCATTCATTCCTTGTCTTTTGGTCATTTACTCTTCACACATTTTATTTGCTTTTTTTTGTGCAGCAATTTGCTTTTTTGATTTCTGTATTCACATTTATTAGCTGCTGCATGGCAATAAAAAAGCCGAGAGCAGATGTGCATGTTTTGTTCTTTTGTGAAGACAGTCTGCTCTGTCTGGATTGAATACATAATCATTCCCTGAACCCAGGGGTTCAGGTGAGTGATTGTGTAAGTGGTTGGTACTTGGTACCCCCATTTAGGTGTGACAAATGTCCCCCAGATGGGCCTAATGCCCCAAAATATCAACAGATGTGGAGCAGTTTACTGAACTTATACTTGATAAGCTGCTACATTATGTGAAAACATAATGACAATGACATAATGACAGTGAAACAATAGTAATTTTAAGCACATCACAGAAAATACATATTAAACATTGATCAAATTTAACATGTAGTTGGTCATCAGAGTCCAGGAATGACTGTTGAAATAATATTATATTTTACAGGAGCTAAAAAGACAAAAGGATATGTGAAGAACATGGAATGTACACAGTCCCTCCCCACCCAACTCAGCTGAACACTAGTTGAGGGTCAAGGCCTTTGCACCTGGCTGGTGCTGGTTGTTGGCATAAATCCACTTGCAAATAGATTGTGTATGGTTGATCTAAACCATGCTGAAGGCAGAGAGGTTGAGCTGGTTTATAACGTTAGAGAACATTATATATTTTATTATTAATTTGTAACCAACAAATGGGTTATTAGCAATCACACATTTTCTACTTGTGTGCTCTTACTGGAGGGACAGTGGGTTCACCTCCCCATTTCTGGATCTGCTAGCTGTTGCTCAGTCAGGTCCAGAAGTATTTTGCAACCACTGTAGGTGCACTGTAAGGTGGCATGGTTTAATACTTTCCTTGAGCTACCTGTGTAGTACAGGAGGCTAGGCTTATAGTAGACCATATCTATGAAAATGTCATAGACATGGTGAATCACATAAAGAATGGAAGCAGCTGCAGCACTATACCTGTACATACTCATCACTGATGAACAATAAAAGCTTTATGTCAGTGAGTACAGTCTGTATGAAATAGTTCATGTACAACTTACACCATACCTAGACTGTTAGTTGTTAAACGTATAGTCATGCAATGTTGTGTTAGTAGTTAACTATGTCATTAATAGTCCCAACAATTATTTCTCTGACGGGCAAAACAGATGTTAATGTAAGCGATCAGTTACAGAGGGTGGGCAATATACAGTTCAAGTCCCCTCCCAGAGCTCCTACTGCTGTGAAAGAGGCAGCATGGAGATAACAGGATACTGTAGGACCAGTGCTGGAGCAGATGCCCAACCATACAACAGTAAGAACTATCAAACTGATTAGTAACAGGTGTTTGCATAAATGTTAGAGAACACTTTATTCCCAACAGAGGTGTGGATATTTATCCACAATAATAGTGGCAAACTGTGTTTGCCAATCAGTCATCACCAGGAAGGTTGTATGCTGAATAAATACAGATGGGTTTAATCCAACTTGTTAAAACTAAAAATAAGGGCAATACAGTATCCTACTATGATTCAAACTATAATAACATTATAAAGAAATTGGGCCACTGGTTAAAATACACTTATACATTATGAGAGGTTACTTATGAAGGTTAGTCTCATCCCTGTAAGAGAGAAAAATAAAACACACGCCACAAAAAGGAACACCTCATTTATTTAGAGCATTCTCCTTGTGGAAGGTTAGCATTGATTCTCAAATTGTTACACAGAAACATAGAATTTGAAGGCAGAAAAGGACCATTGACCCACTTAGTCTGCCCATATTAACCCAAATAAAGACATATGCCTTCGACCACCTTTTGGGGTAGGCTTTTTATATTGTAGCTAACTGTACACTCCTATGAATTCCTGAAAATGAAAGAAATTAGTAATATCACAGTATTAGGTGTCCCATATCCTCTGAATTGTGACATTGTGTCATTAACACATACATCATTCTGATATATAAGACAAGTTATAATACTGGTATTTTGTATGTACAAAATTGTTAAAAGGGTGTTAAATTTAGGTCAAAATAAAAGGTTAACATCTTCCAAAACAGACATAGTATGTTCTATGGCAGTGCACATTGTGTAGCTATCCTGTGAAAGATACAGTAAACAGCTTATTACAAATGCTGTGGTGAACAGCCCCCTCCAATCACTATGCGATGCATAGGGATGAGTGATACAGGACAAGGACAAAGAAGCCGTGAGATCTTCCATAAAGGAAGGCATAAGTAGGAATGGGCGGGTATGTAGATGGCAAGCAACCTCATTGCTGCAAGCCCAGAGGAAAAAAATTAAATCCTAACGTCATGGACAGATGAGGAGGACTGGAAAAAAGTAACTTGTAACAAAAGTACTCTTGATGGACACAATTTAAAGTTATATTTGGTTAAGAAATATCAACTTACCTATATACTGCATATAAGCTGAGTTTTTTATCCTTCTTTCATTTCCGTTTATAGTACCTCGGCTTATCATGGCTCACATCAGAAATGAAAATAAAAAGGCAGATGGGGAGACAGAAACAGCAAAGGAGCTGCACTGTAAGTGAAGCCACTCAGTTTGCATTAGTAGAGCTGGGGAGAGTGTTTGAGCAAGGGAGGTGTGCATTGTGGCAGCAGATACCAGTGAAGAAGCCACAAAAAAGGCAGAAGGCAGCAGTAATGAGAGTTGGTGGGCTTAATATAACAGGATGTAGACAATATTAGGAAGCACTCCTCAACAGAGTGGAACTTGACAAGGACTTCCCTGCCTGTTGTAAGCATTGTAGCACTCTCTGCAGGCAGCAGGCAGAGCTATGCAGACATAGCAGCCTTGGCTGGTCAAAGTAGAAGTGATCAGAAGAGCTCATGTGGCTTTTTTTTTTTTTTTGGAAACTCAGAATGCTGTATTTTTTTACATATCCAGCCTTACAAGGCTCGATTTACAACCACAGTATGAAAAACATTATATATTACAAGACAACACATAACACTACACACATACCAATACCCTCCCTCCCACCCTCCCCACCCATGGTATTAGCAGCACTGAAGAAGAGAAAACGTAAACATAGAAACATAGAAACATAGAATTTGATGGCAGATAAGGACCGCTTGGCCCACCCAGTCTGTCCATTTCCCTACCTACTGGATAAGCTGCAGATCCTAGTTAGCCAGCAGCCTACTTCTTCCTACCCCCACCCCCTAGAATGGCCTTATGACTGTCCCATGCATGCTTGAATTCCACCACTGTTTTGACTCCACAAGCCTCCTCTGGAAGGCCTTTTCCATGCATCCACAACCTCTCTGTGAAAAATACTTCCTTAAATTACCTCTGAGCTGCCCCCCTATCTTCAAGGCTATTATGATTTAGATTTATACTTAAAATAAAAGTTCTCACTAAAGAATGTATAACGATACAACTTTGCCCAGCATTTCTCAAATTTAAATGGCTTGCTGGTTATATTAGAAATCATTTCTCCACTGCAAGATTAGAAAGCAATTCCTGCAACCACTCGAATAGGAAATAGTCTCTTCATCCAGCCAGTGACTCAATACTAACTTCTTGACCGATAGAGATATCATGGCTAGGTGATATTTTCTCTCTGTGATAGGTATCTCAGAGAAATCTTCCAAGAGATAGGCGGCAGGCTCTGTGTGTTCTCCTAAACCCAATAATGGATCCATTTTTTGTTTAATAATGTTCCACAAGGGGAGCACTTTCAGACATTCCCAAAGATGTGGAACAGGAACCCTCTGCCTGCAAGCAATGCCTGCAGGTAGATGAGGGGCTCTGTTAATTTTGGCCATCTTGACCAGAGTGTAATACATGTTGATGATTTGGTATTGCATCAGCCTCAATCTGTCTTGAGAAACAAATCTATGGGTGTCCCCCATATCTTCTCCCAATTAAATATTTTCTCTGGAAATTGAGCATTCCAACAACCAGAGGAACCATCTTCTTGTTGGAAGGCTCTTCCTAGGAGTATGGAGTAGATACCAGCGACCATGTGAAGATTTTTGCCACTCCACTGGTGGGTACAGGAATCTGCCCTCCTCTCCAGCAATTTGAAGCAACTGGGCCTTCCTAGCATATGCCTGAGCTGAATCACTTTAAAGCTCAACTGCAGATTTATATTATAGGTATGGATGATCTACCCAGATGACAGGACTTGTCTGTTACTCCATATTTCCTGCAACAGAGATCCTTGCTAGTTGTGGGATCCAGGAGTCGTTTACCATCTTCCCACCTATCAAGAGATTTGGGCTACCAGTAAGAGGCTGGGTTGGGTCCTGTCTATGCCTGTAAGACATGGAAGAGCATATCTGATTGTGTATCTTTACAGAGATTCCAATTGGAGTCTCAACAAGAGCTGATGGGACCAACTTAGAGGAGTGTACAGAAGGGTGAGGGAGGGAGAGACCCTGTGCTGAGATAAGCTCTTTTGCATCCTAAGCCATAAAGGGTAATACCAGTTCAAGGTCTCCTCACTGATACCTTCCACCCAATGTAGATATTTTGCAGCATAGCTGGACCAGTAATAAAGCCTGAAGTGAGAAAGTCTAGCCCTCCTTTTGTCTTGGGGACAGTAAGCTTCCCATAGGCCCTACGAGCTTGCTTACTTTTCCAAATAAACTTGATTTGCACAGAGTGTAGACTAGTGAGCCAGGCCTGTGGCAACCATAAATTTAACATATTAAGGGATAGAAAATCTGGGGTAAAATATTCATTTTAATTAAACTAATTCTGCCCCACAGTGACAATGGGAGCTTTGTCCATCTTTCCAGGTCTTGCTTGATTGTCTGGACTAGGGCATCCAGATTGTTTTCCATTAAAGAGTTAGAATCTTGTGTGAGAATGATCCCCAAATATTTAAATTTTTGTGCTCCCAAGTGTACCTAAACCATCAACCTCTCCCTTATGAGTGAACGGATTAAGAGGAAACACTGTAGATTTCTCAAGATTCAATTTATAGTTGGATAACACTCCATATTCTTGTATCAGGTGCAATGTTCTACCTATCGAGGCCCTTAGGTTAGATAGGTGAAGAAGTATGTCATCAGCATATGTTGATAATTTGTATTCTTGAGAGCCTACCATGATTTCCTGAATGCCTGAATCTCCCTTAATCTGTACCAGGAGTGGTTTCAGATAAAGGTTGAATAAAAGGGAGATAAAGGGCAGCCTGTCTGGTTCCTGAGTAAAGGGAAAAGGAGGGAGAAAAGGATCGGTTACAGTAAATACAGGTGCTGGGTTTTGTATATAGGGCCTGAATCCATTGCACAAAGAGGGAGGGAGGCTAAGTCTAATTAGTGTTCTGAAGAGAAAGCACAAGTCCACTCTGTCAAAGGCCTTCTCTGCATCTAGAGACATCAAAACCGCTGTGGAAAAGTTGTCCTGGGATGCAGATAAATGTGGTTGAGCTTTCACATGACCTGAAGAGGATCACCCAGTCATGAATCCACCTGTTCCTCAGCAATAAAAATGGAATAATCCTATTTATTCTACTGGCCAGATGTTTAGTTAAAATTTTGATATCGTAATTGGTAGAGATATTGGCCTATAGCTGGAGACCCATTGCAGATCCCCCTCTTTGTGCAGTACTATGATTGTTGCCTCAAAATATGAGGATCCTGGCACTCACCAGCCATGACAAATTGGAACAGATGGAGTAGCCATGGAGTTACTTCAGTCTTTGAAAACTTTATAAAAGCTAGAGGAAAATCCATCTGGTCCAGGAGCTTTATCAAGCGATAAACCACTGATAGTATTTTGGATTTCACTTTCCGTGATTGGAGAGGTTAAACAAGTTTGTTGATCTACTGAAAGGCTGGGAGAGGCAGGTCCCTCAGATATTTGTCTATGCGCTTGGAGAGGGGTTCTCCTGACACCATAGAGGTCCTTGTAAAGGTCTGTAATTCTTTCACAATCTTTATTGAATTTTTTTGGTGAGCTGTCATCATCCAAATGAAAGGCTTCTACTAGTCAAGATGCTTCTTGTTGCTTGACCTGGAGAGCCAGTAGGTGACCAGCCTTCTCTCCTTGGTCTATATACAGCGATTTTGTTTTAAAGATGGTGTATTCTGCCTTACCACCCAGCAAGTCATTATACTGCGCCTTAAGATGAATTAGTTCCTGACTTTGTATGTCTATGGAAGAGGGAGAAACCTTTTCCAATTGTCTAATTTTATCGAGTAAGTCCCTAATTTGATGCTCCCTCCTGGACTTCCTCATAGAGGAAATCTGGATCAGGCCCCCCCATATAAATCACTTTAAGCCACCCCACTCCATCTGAGGTCGACCTGTAGAATTAAGGTTATCCTTAGTATATTGTTCAATACAAGACTTCAGTCTGTCCACCACCCATTTATCCTTTAACAGGCTGTTATTAATTTTCCAACTTGTTTCTATTCTTTGAGTGGGAGATATTGATAAGGTGCATATTACTGAGGAATGGTCTGAGATGACTTCTGGGAGATATGACATGCCATGAGGCTGGTAAGTAACTGTTTGCTCATCAAAAATTATCTATATGAGACGAGGTCCCATGTACAGAAGACCGAAACGTATATTCCTGGAGGTTCGAATATAACACCCTCCAGGGGTCACATAGGCCTAGGCTATCTATCATGTCTCATATAGATCTCTGGCCTAGTGATAGACCCGACCTTCGGTTTGCCTGTCCTGTCTGCATCTGGGTCAAGGGTAAGTTCCAATCCTCCTAAAAAATGGTAAGGATAAGAAATGCAACAAAAGCTTGAGGTTATCCATGAAAAAGGATAGGGTGTCTGTGTTAGGGCCATAAATAGATCCAAGGGCTATGTCAGATCTCTCCAAAGTGCCAAACACAAAACAAATCTACCTGAAGGATCCCGGAAACATTGTTTACATTTGAAAGTCAGATTTCTATCTAGCAAAATAGCTGCCTCTCTACTTTGTGTGCAGATTCCAGCTGCATAGATCAGCCCTATGTTTAGCCTCCTTAGTAAGTTTGTCTCAGTTTCAAGTAACTGGGTCTCCTTTAGAAAAAATTTCTCCCTTCTCTATCTGCAAGTGCTTCAGTATCTTATATTGCTTATGCTTCTTGCGCACACCTTTAACATTCCATGAAATGGCTCTTATACAATTAGCCATAAAGTATGAGTTTAATTATTATCCTTGAACTAATCTTGAAAGATGCAAAACTATTCCCTTTGATGATATCATGAGTCCCTCTCAGCCCTCCCCAAACTATAGACCCCCATATATGCAAAAATAGACCCAGTCCCTTGTGTAACACTACACCCCAATGCAAAACATATGCATCGTCATAAGATTACCCTGCCAAATCATCAATGTTTGCACATCCATATAAAGCCCACTATAATAGAATTTGATGAAGAGGCCCTTCCCTACGATGCTGATCATGACACTGCTAGATATAACAAAAACAGTCCCTATCCTGCTCCTCACACCCCATCTCTGAACATTGAGTAGAAACATCAAAACATTTAATTATTAGAGGTAACTTAACTATGTCAGAACCGCTCTAAAAAGAACTATGTTCCTTAAGGTATACTCTGAGTTAATGTCCCAACAAAGAGTCTGTAAAACTAGAGGCCCAGAGAGCTGCAGCCTATTGTAGAATACCAGTCATACAGAAGCTCCAAACTGTTCTGAACTGTTGCTGCTCAGATGTGCGCATCAGCATAAACCAGGCAGTCTTGCACCCAATCTCTGGTGCTATTCTGCAATCGTGCTGCACCCTCGAGCTGCTGCATCAGGAGTCCCTTCTGCGATCAAGACCTCCACTGCATTTCCTTTAATAGGCAGACACAGAAAAGTGAGAGAATGATGAGGGCTTACACAAATGGGGCAGGTTGACACATGAAAATCTCATGCCCTACACATTGAGCAGTGACCAGGAAACTACGGCTATAGACATCCTGTTGCACGAAGTGCTAGCTACAGTATTAATGTCTTGTAGGTTGTAGCAATGAGAGAGATCCAGAGTTCACTAGAGACACAATATAGCAGGTCCAGCTTCAGGTCAAATGGTCACTATCCCCTCATTACCAAAAGACCCCAGGCCATTAAATCAGTTCTTGCTCTCTAGAAACATTTTACAACTTAGTACAGTTCACTTTTTCAACAGCTCTGGTAGGAGCTCCTGTAGCTCACTTACTGCCTGCTCATTAGATTCAAACGAATGCCATTTTTCTTGTACATGAACTTGCAGGAGGGCTGGGTACAGTATTCAAAATGTATCCCCACAGGGATAAGTTGGGAGACCTTGAGTGGAATGAGCCCTTTTGTCTCACTGAGGCTGGTAGGTCCTGGATATTCATATTTTATGGCCCTCCCACATCACTGCCTGAATGTCCCATGATTTAGTCAGGATATGCTGTCTGTCCAGGTAATTTAGTAGTTTAGGAAGGAATGGCTGGGATGTGACCCTGGGGCTGGCTTAGGGTACAGTGCTCAGTGTGCCCATTCCACTATGTAGGAAGGTCCTGTTAGGCGATGGGCCAGTGACTTTCTCCAATAGTTTGTGTAAAGAGAATGGGAGATTCTAGAGGCTAATCACTGCAAGATTACTGCAGCGACTACGGCCCTCGAGATCTTCAATTTTGGAGTCCATCCTCTTTAATTGCTTCTGCAGTGCTACAATCTCAGGGTCTGTAATCGCCTCCATTTTCCAGTGAGACTGCTCATGCCTCCATGTCTTTAACTTGTCTGGAGACATCCACATTTCTTTTTCTAAACCGCTATGTCCATTGTTAGCAGTCAGAGAGCCTCTTGGAGTGGCTTCATCTCCTGTAAGAAGTGCTCCTCCGTTAGTGGTGCTGCCATGGCCCTGCCTGAGGAGTTGAAGGAGGTTTGCTGACTGCTGCCTGGATTTTACATGGCCTTCTTGGGTGAGGTGGAGGGTGTGCTGCAATAGTTCATGCCTCATGTGGACCATGGCCAAGATAAATGCAACTTCCCAGGTTTAGTCAGCAGATAAGCTTCACCGATGTACCAATATTCAAAAAATGAAGTTGCCTTCTCAAATTCAGTTGAATTAAAGCCAAATTAGGAGTGGGGGAGCAGGAGAAACTTAGAGTGCTGCTTTCTGTAGTGAAGCATCACATCCTCTCAACTGTCCCTGATTTTCAGGGACGTCCCTGATTTGCCTCAAAATTTTACTCTGTCCCTCCTAAAATTGTGTTTCCATGACCAAATAGCAGGGGTTATAAGCACAAAATAATGTCAAACATTAAAGTTACAGATTTGTTCTTCCTTTGAAAATACATTTTACACTAAGCCCTTTATTCTACCAAGCTTCTTGAGTGGATATCTCCAATTTTGAAGAAGTGTCCTGATTTTGAGTCCTTTGTCCCTGATTTTTAAAGCTTTGTCCCTGATTTATGAAGCAGGAGGTTGAGAGTATGCAGCATCATGTGATCTGCCATGCAGATTTTAACACTGAGCACTGTGGCGCTTTCAGGAATTGTGTGAGCAGAACCACCAACTAGCAGATTTGAGCAGCGCAGTACATGTTGAAGATCTAGCCTGACATGTGCAGTGCTGCTGAACTGGCAGTTTCACATTAAACCCTTGCTCCTTCTGTCCCCCACCAGGATTATAACACTGGGGAGTCATTTAGTAAAAGATCCACACTGTGCCACAAGCAGCACCAGCAGCTCACAGTAAAATAAACCAAGAAAGGGCATAGATCAAACAATCAAAAGTATTTTTCTGGATCAATGTAGTTTACAAAAATGCATCTCAGGTTTTGGGGCCTGGCTTATAGCAGATCAGCTAATAAGTGAGTATATATGGTAATTGGGGAGGTACATCAAAGGTGAGCTGGAAAATAGGTACAACTCAAAAACATATGGAAGTCAAGTGATCTGAAACAATGTTTCCTGGGACCGAACCCAGCTGTAGGTGCAGTGGCCTTGGACACCGCACTAAATGAGAGGTCTGACAGATAAAGAAAAATACTGTTTAGCCACCAGCTGAGGAATCAAAACAAAACTGATGAACCATCAAATTACTATGATGGCAGATGGAGATGCTATGATTGAAAGGAAAAACATAGAAAACCTTTGCAAGCATCTGCATCATGCTTCCTTTTCTTTTTTTCCCCAATAATAAACTATGATTAGCTTGAATAGATACTAAGGACACCAGTCCACATATTTCAACATTAATCCAACCACCTATCTGAAAGATAGAAAGTTTGCAGACAATGTGCTAACGTGCTAGCTCTCAAGTGTACATCCGCTCCACTGACAAAACCACCCTATCGATCCCTAGAGCTAGGACTGCACACGGTCAACGAGCCTACGGCTATAGAGCCCCTTCTGGTTCAACACTTTGCCCCATCCATCTCCGATGCCCCTTCCATATCCTGCTTCAAAACCTCCCTACGAAATCACCTAATCAGTATTCGTAGCTGTACTTTCGCACTAGTTTTAGCCTGGATAAACAACAAGACAAGGCCACTTGAAAGCTGCTTATGACTATTGAATGTTAGATTGCTGGATGATATTTTTGTTTTTCTCTCTGTTGTATCACTTGATGTACCACCCATTGTTTTGTACCCATTACTTTATATGCTGTTGTATTGTGACCTGCCTTATGTGACAAGGTACCTTTGTAAATGAGCCTCTGGCTCAAAGGTTTTCCCAAACTGCTGTACAAATAAATAAATAAATGTCATTGGCAACAAGCCAAATGTGTCGACCATTTTATGATCTGATTTCCTCAGCACGAGCGGCATGAAACATAAAAAATAAACAAGAGTAGCTTTATAAAATACAGTTAAGAATCTGAGAAAGTGTAACAGTGACAAATAGACATAACATATGCTGAATTAGGCACAGTGTTTCCAACTTCAAATATTTCCATACATCAAAATCCAGGATGGCACATTCAAAAACATATTCTGCAACACTATGCCACTGATGAAGGTTAACCTGAATAAAGAAACCAAGATTTTTCAACTAAAAAAAACCCCACTAATGAGCTTCATGTGAACAAAGCAATGTAAGTAAAAGACAAACCTAACACTGGCATCATTATAGTTAATGAAGCTGATATCATTAAACTATAATATTCATTACCGAATACAGTAATGTTCCTGCAATTATAAAACTAACTTTCTCCAAGTAGTCATTAACAGAACTGCAGAGAACAGCATGACCTTGGGTAAACCAAACATCTAGGGAATACATACTGTAACAAGATATGGTGTACTACTAGTACTGCTCCTAAAGTGAGTAGCAAGGAACAGCTGTATAGACAAAAGTGTTTACACTCAGATTTGTTTATAGAATGCAATAAAAGGTGGATCTGGTATTGTAACCAACAGACAAAGGCAGCCTGTCCAAATAAAACAGGGTCCCTAGTGCCTTATGAATTCCTTTACTGGTTACAGCATCAGCCATGGATAGTTAATAATGTTAATTATGTACTAGACATAATTAAAGTGGGTTTACCACAAACATGAAACACAAGGACAGGGTAACACCCTGCCAGATGTACTTGTTCATTTAAAAAAACACACCATGATCAGAACAGACCAATTTTTGATCTGTGAATCACATCAGTGAGGAGGATTCCTCATGGAAGTCCATAAATAATAAATAAATAAACTTATTAAATGGTTTAGCCACTGATTAATCAATAGCCATTCAACCTTATCAGGCTTAAAAGCCTCCAAAGCAGCCCTCTGTTGGACTGCATTGTGGTCAAGGGCGTAGCTACCAATCACGCCCGACACACCATGGCATGTTGCAGCAATCAGCGGGGGTAGCAGGAGAGCAAGCTGGTCCTCTGCACTCCTGTGTTAATTTTTTTTCACGGCTTTCCCAGCCACTCTTTGTCCTAACATTTTAAGGAAGGGGCTCTCAATTAGGTCCGCTACCAAGAAAGGGCGTGGTACTGCATAAAGGCATGTCAGGCGGGCTCTTTAAATGCCCTTGTAAAAAAAACAGTGCACTCTGTTTTACTTGTTGCTTCCAGCCTGCATCATCTGGACTTTGGAGAGAGAGAGAGAGCGAGTGAGTGAGTAAATACCGAAGAGACAAACAGTGACTACTATTGCTTGCTTTGTATCGGAGCCACCACACCCTCCCGGACTCAAAGTTTCCAAATTCTGACTGGGATCTAGAAGAAGGATGGAGTTGCTGGCTGCCTGGCACTCTCTTTGCTTTCTAAGGTCGACCATGTGGCTGGCTGAGTAGTTACTTACTCCAGTTCGTGAGTCAGGCGGAGACAGAGTCTCGGGATCTGATCGCGGTGCGGCTGTATGCAGACTTTAGAGAGTGAGACTCGAGAGGAATTTGGAGGTTGGCATGTTGGCGTGTTGGGCAGTGAATCTAGAGCTGAGGAGACAGACTGTCCATCCACTCCTGGCACTGAGGCACCTCCATCACTCCGTGACCCATCCCCAATCTTCAGGTATGTCAGTCACTGAGCGAATCCATGATTGCTTGCTTTTTTAAACTGTTGAGTGCTTTGAGATGCCTCTGTATAAATGATGCATCTCAATTTTCAAATAAATAAATAAAATGATGCAAGATCAAATTTAAATGATAGATCAAATTACATTGTAATGTTTATAGCAGCCTCTAGTGGTTTTAAAGAACAAGTGCACTTAAGTAGAAAACTGAAAATAAGGCTCATTTTCATTGATTTTACTGGATTCAAGAGGGTAGGTACTCTAGAGAAACAAAGACAGTCGGTCAAGAAGAAGCAGGTCCTTGTGATCTTAGTTTTTCAGTAAAGAAACCAAGGACCAAACAGCACTTGTCAGCAGGGGAAAGCCGACTCAACCCAGAGGATGAAAGGTAGTCCTGAGTGAGACAAATAGTTCCAAGGGCATAGATCACTGTTATTTTAAGTGGCTTCCCACTTATTCATATTATTTTAGAAATATTAAGAAGGATATCAGTACAGCTGGCTGCATAGTGTTGGGACATTACTCTGACATGCTGTGTACCCAGGATTGTGCCCCAAGCTCCACTTGTCTGTTGGCTCTGGATGGTGGTGTTGCAAATGTACTCTTGGCGATGTGTGTGTGATCACGCACTGCTTAGCATCCCTACCCCTAGGACACCATACAGTGGGTATGCTGGTGATGGGTGGGGCCCGAAAAGGAATGGTGCTTGACATGCTAGCTGACAGCACCTCTGGCAACCTTCCCCATACCAACAAATCCCCAAGTTAGCTGGCCTGGTAACCCTACCGTTGTGGTGCCAGCAGGAGTGCTCCTCAACAGAGATACATTTGAATGGCCAGCCAATGGAAGACTTGGGGGGCGCAGCAGATTCAGCAGTGCAGGGTGAGTCTGTTGGGATGCACGGGTGTGGCTTGTGAAGCGAACATTAATGGTAAGAGTATATTGAATTCTGTATGCAAAGCCCAATACGTAGTTAACAGATTTGCAAACAGAAGAAATATGGTCTGAAAAGTCTAATGTGAGCTTTAAAGTAATCCTTTTAGGGAGGCTCGGGATCACAATGCAGATTGGACAGTCATACCCTATGCCACCGATACCGAGCGTTGCCATTTTTCTGTTTAGCTCTAAATTTTCTTCTGTCTGGGACAAGCATGCTCCACTCAGAAAATCAGGGCCAAAGCTCACCACCACCCCTGGATTACCTCTGATGTCACTGATCAGTGCAGAGATATTGCGAGGCATATTACAAATCATCTCACTACCTTCTTGACCTCCTCATTTACAGAACTATCAGAAACTCCTGTACAAAGGCTGTTCAGGCTGAGAAATCAGAATATTTCAAGGCCAGCCTTCAGAACAATCTTAATGCCCCTCAAAATTCTGAAAGGTATTTCAGTCCCTCTTTGACCCTCCCCACCCAGTCTGCCTCTCCAGTCCTTCAGGTAGACGGTTTACCAGTGTCTGACCCTTCCTCTGCTGCACTAGTATTAATACATTTTTCACTACTCTTGCTGTCCCTTCTGCCCACACTGCACCTTCCTGCACTCCTCCTCATGTTCCTTTCCCTCCCATCCTCTCCCTCACAGGTTAAATTTCCCGTCGATAATAACTGGTGTGCCAGTCATCAGAAACCCTTGTAGTTGGGGTAAATTAAAGTATATAAATAAAATAATGAGAATGAGGCAGTCCGACTGCCATTAACTTTGCCTTTCTAGCTAAGAGATGGGAATATAGAATTAATGCAAATTTTCTTGCATTACTTCCGTTTCTTAAATTATGGTATAGTATATGGTGAACTCCACTGAAATTACTCTCATTCAAAACTGAGCCATCTTCATAGACATGCTCCTATGTAAAGGTTTTCTGTCAATTTTGTTTAAACGGTTTCCCATCTGTTTTGGGGTCTGAAACCTCCCATTCATCCCAGAGGTACCTAGCCTGACATTAGCCTGTCACACATGTTGAGGCACCCTCTCATTTTGGGTGCTGGTCATCCTTATGGAAAGTTCTTGTGACCTTCCTTTCCTATCTCTGACGGCAAGTCTGCCTCCCTGTCTTTTCCTAATATTAACTGCCACCAACATGTTATCTTAACTAGGAGGACAGGCAAGTGGAGTCTTTGGTGACATAAGTTATGCTGAATGGTTCAGTCAGGAAGGATAGTTGTTGCTGCAGTGTGAGTGTAGCTGACACTGCCTCCTCGGAAGGCTGATCATCTCACCTGTGAGTGCACTCTAAACTACTGCTCTCCCAGAGTTTGAGTCCATTTCTTAAGCCTGCTCACAACATGCTGTGTAGGTCCCATGGCACTGGGTCATGCTACCTTTGTGTATTAGGGGCTCTCCATTTGTCACAGTGTTTTCTTTGTGTTTATTTGTAATATATTTACTGAGTTGGTGCTGTACAAATTTAGTGCTGGCATGTATAGCCTGACAGGTCATCATTTGTCGGAGGCAGGAGGAGGCTGGCAATTACCAGCCATTAGCCTGACTTTGGTGGTGGGAAATTAATGGAATTACTACTTAAGAAAAGATTGTGGAATATCTCAAATCCATGGGTGGCTTACAAGATCCGTGGCAACATGGATTTACAGCAGAGACAATCGTGTCAAACAAATCTGATAGATTTCTTCGACTGGGTGACCAAAGAACTAGATCAGGGTGCAGCTGTGGATGCGGCCTACCTAGATTTCAGTAAGTCCTTTGACACCATTCCACATAGGAGACTTGTAAAAAAGCTGGGCAGCCTGGGAGTGGGTCCAAAGGCACTAGATAAGAAATTCATTGGGAACAGGCAACAGAGGGTGATAGTAAGTGGAGTTCATTCTGAGGAATGAAAGGGCGACCAGAGGGTGCCACAGAGATCATTACTAGGACTGGTCCTCTTCAGTGTCTTTGTCAGCGACATTGCAGAGGGGCTAGAAGGAAGATGTGCTCTTTTCTGATGAACTAAGAACTCAATAGAATGCAATAGGGTAGCACTTTGTGTGTGTGTGTGCGTGTGTGTGTGTGGGGTCGCAAGTGGATGGTAGTGTAGGAAAGATTTCAAAGGATGTGAGGAAGTATTATTTTACAGAAAGAGTGTTTGAGCCAGTAAATGGTCTGCTGGTAGGGGTGTTGGGGCAGGAACCATAATTAGCTTAAAGTACAGCTGAGACAGAGCTACGGGTACAGTAGTTACTGAATGGGATGAGGTAGGCAGAAACATGGAGAACAAAAGGGACTACACAGAGACAATAGGTCCTAGGGTATGATAGGGACCTCCTATGCTCCTATGTTTGTTTGTTTTGATTTTGTGTGCACAAGATAAACATGTGGGCATTCCTTCAAAATATACAATTTCAAAAACTACACATTTTAGGGATGTGAAACTCACACACTTTAATGGCATTTTTCTGCAGTAACCAGTTACATGAAAAACTGTACCCATTTCTTGAAATTTGCATAAACCAGAATGTTCTAATTTCACCAGCTCTTGTAAATTATTAGCTCTGATTTGTCCCCTGATTATAAAGTTACAGAACCTGGAGATGTTTGTCATTCGTAATGTTTTATCTTCTCCCAGCCCACTTATGGATTATGTTTCAATAGTGTAATGTTCAGAGTAATGTTGGCAATGACAAAGAATGCCACTGTTTGTGTCACGTGGTTCCAACAACAACAGGATGCAGAGGGTAATAGTAAATGGAGTCCACTGCAAAGGAAGTGGGGGTTACTAGTGGGGTACTGCAGCATTCAGTACTGGGACTGGTCCTCTTTAATATCTTTATAGGTAACATTGCAGAGGGACTGGAAGGAAAGTATGCCTCTTTGTAGATGACACAAAGATCTGCAACAGGGTTGATTCACAAGGGGATGGAAAGGATGAGAAGGAAATTGGCAAGATTGGAGGAATGATCAAAAGTATGGCAGCTTAGATTCAATGCAAAGAAGTGCAAAGTAATGCACCTGGGAAATAAAACCCTGGGGAAGAGCACACAATATTGGGGAGGTATTAACAACAAAATGGAAAGGGACCCAGGGGAAGTCATATCAGATAACCTAAAGGTAGGCAAGCAATGTGAGAAGGCAGTAAGGAGGGCTGGGGGATACTGGGATGCATAGGGAAAGGCATCACCAGTAGAAAACAGGAAGTTGTCATCCCTCTGTCCAGACAGTTGGTGAGACCCCATCTGAAATAGTACTTGAAGTTCTGAGACCCCATCTCTGCAAGGACATAGACAGACAGGATGGAGGCAGTCCAAAGGAGGGCAACTAAAATGGTGCAGGGTCTGTGCCAAAAGCCATATGAAGAGAGACCAAAGGAGCTTAGTATGTATACCCTTGAGGAAAGGAGGGAGAGAGGGACATGATAGAAACATTTAAGTACCTCAAGGAATCAACAAAGTCAAAGAGGATAGCATCTTTCAGAAAAGAAATGTGCAAGAACAAGGGGCACAGTTTGAAGATAGGGGAGGTTAGGGGCAATGTGAGGAAGTATTTTTCACAGAAAGGGTGGTAGAAACATGGAACATTCTTCCTGAGAAGGTTGTGGGATCAAAAACAGTGGGGAATTCAATCATGCATGTGACAGACAGAAAACAATTCTAGTGGGGGTAGGAAGAAGTAGACTGTTGGTTAAACTAGGATCTGCAGCTTATCTAATAGGTAGGAAAATGGGCAGATTGGGTGGGCCAAGTGGTCCTTATCTGCCATCAAAGTCTATGCTTCTATATTTCTAAGACTCCAACAAACAGATATATCACAAGGCTTCTTTAAACTCTTAATCCAGTTTCAAGCAAAAATCTCTTTAGAGTTATCAGAGCTCTGTGACAGCAATAAGTAGAAACCAAAATTACAAGACATTTGGAGCAGCATATCAGAATGTTTTGTACATCGTTGACTGGATTTGCACCCAAAAAAGAAATGGTGCCAGTGAGTTCTGAGTTTTAGTTTGTGAAACAAGAGCAATATTAGAAGTAGTCATTAGTGAAACACTAACACATTTGCATGGTCGCATCGAATGCAGATCTGGAGGACATGCCTGTGAATGGCAACAGTCATGCATGTGAGTCACAGGGCTATGTGAAGAATTTACAGTTCATGCACTGTCTGCTGTTTCTGTTCCCATAATTAAAGGTGAACAGTCAGCACTAAGCCCCCACTGCCCAAGTGTGGGATTGTTGCTAATTTGTACTTTCTGTGCAAAAACATTTATTTCAAGTATTGTTTACTGCAGTGTAATAGATGGTATCAGACTGTTTCTGTTGACCTACAAGCTGACATTTTCTATAACTACAAATCCCAGAACCACTGCAACTGACATTGGAAGAGGTTACAGCAATATGAGATTCAATAGCTTGCATTGCATGTTGGAATTTTATAAGCTCTGATCTTTTGTTTGCTGGCCCTGCTGTCTTCTATGGGCAAGTACAGTCTCAGAAGACAGCACTATAGAGAAAAGGCATGGCAAGGCAATTTTATTTGTTTGGAACCTATCCCAAAGGCTAAGGGAACCTTACACACAGTGACACAAAGTCAAAGATAATTAAAATAGTAAAATGATGATAATAATAATATCTGATCTATCAAAACAGACAATTATAAAACTTTACTATGTGCTAACTCAAATGAATAGGATTTTAAGGAGCCATGGTCCAAACAGTGCTGGGCCTTTAAAGCTAACATACTTATCATGAAGCTGATGCACTGTGAGATGCCCCAGGTCCTATGAGTTAAATTATTATGTACTCCCCAATATCTTCTTTCTTTTGTTGTTTAGTGAACTGTTTATCTTCTATGGGGTGCTCCACCCCCACACACCCCGGGTCCAATGTGGTACTTTGCACACACTGTACTGTACATTACTATAACTGTTATATGACTATTCTATGAACTATTCTGTATTATATGACTATTTGGTGACTCGGTATAGACGAGAAGAGGCCGACAGAGTGGTGTCGCTTTAGATGCAAGCCTCTTACCATAATACTTTCTTGATCCCTTGCTAACTGGCCATAATCCTTCAGAATCACCATGAAAATTAATCCAAAAATAACATTGGTTTGTTGCAGGTACCAATGAGATCTGAAGTAAACTGTACAGAAGAGTGACTGACCTAAGAGTTAAGACCAATTTTTATTTTTTTTCCTGTGCACTGCTTTGTTGGGAAGAATGATGATGTGTAATCTGCAGTATAGTGTAGGGACTAGAGTAGCCCACCCGCTCTTGAAATGTGAATGTTGCCTATTTATGCCTATTAATTGATATAGATCAGACAGATAACATTGCTGTTGAAGTTATGGGGACTGAATAGAGAGTGAGATTTCAAATGCCAAGTTCAAGCTGTGATTAAGGAATAATAGCAAACTCACTGCTCAGACCAGGTCTGTTTGGGGTATTTAGTTTGTACTTGGTTTACAGGAAACGATTGCTATTGAACAACTTTAGTTGCAGTTTCTGTGTACTTGGGGGTGGGGGTGGAGTTTCAGAATAAAGATCGAAGTTATCATTATATTTATATTTCTGCATTCGCTGCACCTTAATGAATTAATCAATGGTACGCTCACTGGTTCTGCTATTAAAGTACTTTAGTTGTTATTTACCGCTACGATTGTAATCATAATAATACTTACATTCCCACATAAGGAGAGAATTTTATTTCAGTTTGGACTCGGGAGTATGGGGAGCGCCCCACAGAACAAAGATTTATCACACCATCACTGGTTCTGCTATTAAAGTTCTTTAGGTGTTGTTTACCACTGCGACTGTTCATTCTGGAGTGAGAGCTGCAATCGGTGGCATAATTTGGTGTAATATGAAAATATGGACTATAAGGAGACAGAAAGGAGACACCATTGCATTTAATAAAACACTTTATTATTGCTATGTCACGAAATGCATGACTTGCTGTTTATGATAATGGGGGATAGGTAACTGTAGCAACTTCTTTATGGCAGGAGGTCTCTTTCCTGAATGTTGATCTCGCAGACCACAAACTAATCTTCTCTTCTGGGAGACCTATAAGAGATTGTAGAGATCAGTGATAGTTTTGATTTGGTACATCACCAGGTACAAATTGCGTATATAGAGAATCTGGCTGAGCAAAGGTGCAGAGCCAGTTTGTCTCACCAAGAGGGTTCTGATTTGCACAGACTGCATGAACTAAACTGGAGAGACTTGGGGAATCAGAAAACCTGTGGGTGAACGCACTGGGTTCTACACCTTTACTTGGCCAGTATTTGGTTAGTGTATGTTGGAAAATTGTAAAAACAAAATGGCAGCATGCTGCTGGTTCATTCAGAAATGTGAAGCTCACCAGGCTCTTGCACAGCTGTATGTACCCATTGACAGCTCAGTCTTACCAGGTTATGACTAGTATTTAGGCAATATTGATACCAGAATCAGACAACCTAAGGTAATTTCTGCATAGCTATTAATGGAATAGTAGCAATTGACTTTTATACTGTAACTCACTATCTCATTTTGTATCAGGCTGCAGCAGTGAAACTATAAATAGTACGGTCACTTGCCCAGCAACTGAGTGAAGAGCAGAGCTATTTCTATTCTCTGTAGTGTAAAACTGCATTATTAGCAATTGGTTGCCTAGCATCTGAGTAAGTCTGTAGCCCACTGTGTAGTAAAGGATTTGTGTTTTACTGAATGCATTTTTTTTTTTTTTGTAGCGTGTACCCTGATTCCGTCCCTGTTTCCTAGGCTCTCTTCTGTTCGGCTGGGATGTAAAAAGAACAATACTGCAGATAAATTTAACTTGGCAAGCAAACTGAATCTGATGCTGGGCAACCAGAGTATATAATTATCTTCATACCAATGTACAGTAAATGGGTAAAATAGTACAGTCACTTGGCCTGCAGCACAGATTATAAATACTGTTTTCACAATTCACCACACAAAGGTTCTGTGAGACAGGCCTCGACAGCTGTATGTCATCGGTTCAAACAAATGTGTCCAAATGCTGGTGCATTATGCATTTAACTGCTGTTGTGAGGTAACTGATCTTGCATTATTTCCATGAACATGACTATTGGTTGGAATTTTGTCTCTGTATATATCCTATAAGCTAATCTACACTGACCTGTAAAGTGCCACTTCCAAAAATCCTCTATATCACATTGCGGGGGTCTGTTTCACCAAGCCTTTAGTTTTAAGTAGTGTGGGACCTTTGGACGTGATGCCCATTTATGTTAGCAAATCATCAGACGCCATGACTGCAAGCGCTGTTCTTGTTCGGCATTTTAGTGTAAATAATTCCGAGGGATGTTGTATTAGGACCAGTTATTTGTCTGAACATTTCCTCTGAATGCTACCTGGTTCCACAATTTGACAATTGGAGCAGTCTTGCTTATGATAAGGTGGTGGATACTGGGATTGTGTGCTTTACCCTTGGGCCTAGACAGTTATGTATTGCATACATTGAAACAGCATAATTTGTGATGTGAATTTTGTTGCAAGCAATCCACAGGCTGTCAAATGAGGTGTTTTGTTTTTGTATTTCAATTGAGGGTGGCAGCCATAACAGGTAAGCAGCATGGTTACTCGAGGACAGGTGACAGCAGTATTAACACTGCAAGTTACTGAGATCAACAGTCACAACGTTTGATTTGTGGGCAGAGGCAGAAGCATCAGTGGTTTTCAGGCAACTGCTAGATATTGAGACTTACTAAGATTTCTTGACTGCACCAACTGCTGCATTAAGGTAAGGTAAGCTATCTGCCCATATTTCACTTGCCTCATCATGCCGCTCCATTCCCTTATTCCTTTATCCTACTTCCATACTGTCCCCTCTTCCACTTATAGTGCAGGAGTTAAACTGTGTTCTGTTTCCAGAATGGAGGCAGGCAAAGAAAACAACCTTCTGGAGCACAGGTGCGAAAAACTAAATGGGCCAGAACAGAGGAAGCGGCACAAATGTCCAGGCTGATGCAGTCCTTCCTCACTCGGCCTTCAGCTAGCTCTGGGTAAGAAATCCTGCCATAAAATACAGAGTAAACAATTTTTGATAGGTAAACAGTTTAGCTAACTGCAGACCTTTGTGTTTGCAGGGTCCACAACACAGAGACGCAGCCTGGAAGTGGTGTGGAGGAGACTTGCCCATCCAATAACTGTGCATGGGTGATTGTACAAGAACAGGTTGCTGATGACATTTGAGAAGACTCAGCCACACAGGGTGTTCTCCAGGAAGCCAATGTCAACTCCCAGTTAATGGAGACAGTGGAAGAAGCAACTACTTTTGAAGCAGTCCAGATTCCAAGCATTTCCAGGAACTAGATGTGCATCCGCAAAATACTGAGGACATCGGCTGTATGAATCGATCCCATCTCACGGATGCTCAGAGGAAGGAAATTCTTGAAAATCAGTGGCAACCACCTCCAGGATTTCAGTTTCCTGGTTGTCTGATGGGTCCAGATGGTCCGAGCCAGCTTTACAGGTGTTTCAATGCTCATGTGTTGCATGACTTCAAATTTACTCAGTATTCAAAGGTATTGGATGGCGTGTTCTGTGGTCCGTGCTTCGTGTTCAACAGTTCCTGTACTAGCACCCTTCTGGTATCATCAACAATGAGGGACTGGTCCAATACAAAGAAGACTCTGGAGAGGCATAGCAAGTCTAAGGACCATGGAAATGCTATCGTGAGAGAGGATGGATGCTGGAAGATGAAAACAGCAAGCCACTCTCTGCTGGAGTGCAACAACAAGGTGACAGAGAATACTCTTCACTTTCTACCCAGAATCATCAAGATCATTCTCTATTGTGGGAGACACAACGTTGCTCTTCAGGATAAGTATGATGATACTGGAAATTTCCATGGCTTGTTGCAATACACCACTGAAGTGGATTCCAGTCTGCAAGAACACCTACAAGCGGCTCCAAGGAATGCACTGTACACATCCCCACAGATTCAGAATGAAAACTAATTCAATTGATGGGTCGGCAAATACAGCAAAAATACTAAGCAATGTAAAGGAGGCAAAATGGTTCAGCTTGATAGCGGATGGAACAACAAATGTGTCAACCAAGGAGCAGATTTCTTTATCGGTTCGCTATGTACATCAGGACCTTTCAGGCACAATTGAACTTTGTGAAGATTTTGTTGAGTTCATTGAAGGTATGGATACAACTGGCCATGGTTTAGCAGAACTATTCTTGCGGCGTTTAAAGGCTTGGGGCATCAATACAAAACTAATGCCATGACAAGGGTACGACAAGGGAGTAACATGAGTGGAAAATTCAATGGGGTGCAAGCACACATCACAGTGTTCTCTCTGAAGCAGTCTATACAGTTTGCAAGGCTCATGGCCTCAACACAACTATAGTGCATTCATGTTCCTTGCGACAAGTTTCCAATATGTTTGATACCATGAAAAAGATTATCTCTACACTCAAGTCATCCTACAAGCGCAGTAACATCTTTCAGGCAGAACTCAAAGAATTCAACAACTTGCCATTCGACTATGGTGATGAGCCAGCAGATCAGGCTGTACACTATTCCTGCAGCTGGAAACACCAGGTAGATGAGTCAGGCAGAATTCTCTATCAAGGTTAAAGCAAAAGTTTTGGTCTTAGCAAGTACGCTTGAGAAAATTGCAGAATTTGACAATGAAGCGAGCAGATTGCTGCTCTGCATCCAGCGATTCGACTTCCTTGTGACTCTTCATTCAGTTGATTATGTTTTGTCCTAAATGAAACCTCTTCATCTGTATCTGCAGTGTGTCAACACTGACCTCCTACAAGCAACACAAGAGGCCTCCAACCTTGTGCAAGTATTGAAGAAAATGCTGGACAGGTCAGAAAGCCACTTTGCAGAACTGTATCAGAGTATCCTGACACTAGCGGAGGCTGCATTCATTCAGGAGAGGTACCGCATATGTGGTAGGCAAATGCAGAGAAGCAACATCAGTGCTGCAAGCCCTCAAGACTACTTCAGAGTCAACATTTTCATTCCTTTCCTAGATGATGTCATTTCAGAATTGCAGGATAAACTTATAGAGTGCCGGCCATGGTTCCTTGGGCAGTATCTTCTACCATGCAAACTGCATTTGCTACAGGAGGACAAAATAGCAGCAGTGTACAGTGCCTACAAGACTGACCTGGGCAGCCTGGAGGAGCTTAAGGTGGAGCTGGAAAGATGGAAAGAAAAGTGGGCCGATGTTCCTGTGGCAGACCTTCCAGAGACCATTCTCATGACATTACAGGATGTGAATGCAGATCTCTACCCAAATGTTAAAAGCATTATCAGTCTTGAACAATGCCAGTCAGCGTGGCAAGTGCAGAGATCCTTCCATGCCTTGAGTAGGCTGAAGACCTGGCTCAGAAACAGCATGGGGAACAATGCCTGACAGGACTCGCTCTCTTACATATACACAGAGACATGGAAATTGATGTGGAACAGGTGCTCAAAGACTTTGACCCATGCCAGGACAGATGCTTCTCAAATAAGCCAACAGGATGACTTTGAACACTTACTGCATGGTATGGGGCTATTATGCTATTTGGTGTGAATGCTTTGGTTAAGGTAACAAAACCAGTGCATCATCTAGCTTACCCAGATCCTCCATATAACAGTGAGCGCAATGTTACAGTTACCTGACAAATTGTGTAGTGTTCATGTAACGGAACACAGCTGTGGTATGTGGCCACTTGCAGTGGTGGGCTTTAGTACTTTGGGTGTGAGTGGGCAGAAGTGCATGAATGTGTGGCTGTGAGCTCAGCTGTTCACTGGTAACAGTGCTGTGGGTAACAGCTGAGCTCACAGCCACACATTCATCTCTGCCTCACTCCACAGTATCCAAAACTCACCCATTGCAAGTGGCCACATACCCACAGCAGTGTTACAAGTACAGTATGTATGTGGCCACTTGCAGTGGTGGCTTAGGATACTTTGGCGTGAGGCAGAAGAGCATGAATGTGCTGAGGGCTCAGCTGTTACTTGCACTACTTGTAACACTGCTGTGGATATGTGGCACATTGCAGTGGTGGGATTGGGATACTTTGGGTGTGAGTGGGCAGAAAAGCATGAATGTGTGGGCTGAGGCTCAGCTGTTACTTACACTACTTGTAACACTGCTGTGGGTATGTGGCCACTTGCAGTGGTGGGTTTGGGATACTTTGGGTGTGAATGGGAAGAAGAGCATGAATGTGTGGTTGAGGGCTCAGCTGTTCTTACACTACCTTGTAACACTGCTGTGGGTATGTGGCCACTTGCAGTGGTGGGTTTGAAACTACTTTAGATGTAGTGGGCAGAAGAGCATGAATGTTGGCTAGGGCTCAGCTGTTACATACACTACTTGTAACACTGCTGTGGGTATGTGGCCTGGGTTTGGAATTCTTAGGGTGTGAGTGGGCAGAAGTGCGACTGTGGTTGTAAGCTCTGTAACTGTCTTGGATTTTGCATATAGTCAGTTTGGAACCTGAGCAGGTACACACACAATGCTGTGCCTGGAATGAGGCTTTTGGTATCAATGGTTTCAGTTAATGTAACTGAACAAAATCAGACACCAGCCAAAGCACCATCTAGCTACCACAACCCTCTTTGTAATGTGGACGGACTCTGCTGTGTGTGTAAGTACTTATCTGCAGTGGGTGTAACTCTGCTCCACTGTGGGTATGTTTTCAGTGGTTGATTTTGGTATGCATGTTGTGTGGACTGGGTGAGTATTTGGATCTTGCTTACATCTAATTGGTAATGGTAATGAACCTTTTGGGTTCTCTGACTTGGGGCTTTTGGTGGCTGGTGTGAGGAGCTTGGATGTAGGCCTTCTGTGTTAGTTGATAGTGAGTGGAATAGTGTAAGATTAAGACACTAAGTGTGAGCAGGACCTCTGTGGGACTGGCTACCTTGATATGGCAGAGGCTTGTTGCAATGCAACTTTGTAACTCAAAGCTAGTCTGGTGGCTGGCAAGTGTGAATGGACCTCTGTGGAACTGGCTACCTTGATGTGGTACAGAGGCTTGTCACAATGCAGTATTGTAACCAAAAGCCAGTCTGTTAGTCTGACACCTGTTGGTGGTGGAATGGTGGTGTGCTGGCATACAACACAGAAAATGACACTAGTGTCTGAGAGGCACATGGATGATGGGGAGGGTAGCTCACCCTAAGGCGGGTAGCGGTGATGAGTCTACTTGGTGTGCAGCTCAGAAATTCCTGGCTACACCCTTAATTGTGTTGACTGTCTCAGTTCAATATACTGCACACAGATCAACATAATTGTAATTGGATCCAAAACATGTATAGTTAACTATTTCTTATTTAAGCACGTCCCACGATCAAGTGCAGGGACAGAAGCTGAGATATCTTCTTTCAACCCCGTGCAAAATTTAGGCATGTCAATACACAGGAAATCTTTAAACCATTCTGTGGGTTAACCCCATGTTTGCAACCACAGCACTCAATCACACACAGATGGATGTGTCTGTGAACTCCTTTGAAGGAGGAGTTCACAAAACAATGAGTAGTAGTCCACACATGGAGTCCCAGCACATGCATGGAGTCCTCAAGCTGCCAAACTCATAGCTACTTACTTCAGAACTCAAATTACGAAGTAAATGAGTGTTATTCTTTGCCATACAAAACCAAGACTGCCATTGTTACACTGTGAAAAGATTACAACTTAGGTTCTTTGCATGGTATGCTGGACAAAGATAACAACAAGTAGCAGCAACAAATGTTTATTACATACTCACGCCATAACAAGTGAAGCACAGCAAACACAAGGGAGTCAATTTCCCACCATTCCTTGAGGATGTCTCTCTCTCTCTCTCTCTCTCTCTCTCTCTCTCTCTCTCTCTCAGAGGGACTGATGTGCATACAAATCTATGAGTATAGTTACAGAAAAACATACAGCATTGGATAAGGCATGTAGATAAGGTGGCTTCCTAGGGTAATTACATAGGAAATAAAGTTGCAAAGTAAGGAGAAGAATCTCTGAATCTCTAAACGTTGGAAATTCATAGTCTGCAATCTGTTATCAGTCTCACTGGAGACAGTGAGTCTGAGAACACATGCAATGTCATCAGAAAAGCATTCAAAGTGTCACAATAGTGGGAAACTACAAAATATGAGTGATTATGAGTATAGCAGAATATATGGCAGAAACATAGCATATAGGTAAATGCATTTCAGACAGATATAAGCATAGCAAATATAAATAAAGAACACTAACATAAGTAATAAAACAAGGTAAACATTATAAGACTGTGTAAGGCACTAATACTGTGTATAATCAGGAGTGTAGACAGGAATTTCAGATTTGCACACCAATCGGACTTACTGCTACCCCGTTAGGGTGAACTACCCTTCCCCACCCACTGTCCATGCCCTCTCACCCAACACAAGCGTCATTTTCTCTGTTATATATCAGCACACTAACCACATCACAAGCAGTTGTCAGACTAACAGACTGGCTTTTAGTTACCATATTGTGTGACAATCTTCTGTACCACATCAAGGTAGCCAGTCACACAGAAGTCCATACACGCACCACTAGACATGCAACCACACCACATTGCATGTAGGGGACATTTGTTCCACAATGCTTGCTGTGAAAGTTGCCCACGAGTCCCCCTGTGAGCTTTGATGTCATTGCAATGTAACAAACAAAAGTGGTAAACACATGGCCTTTGTGTTACAAAGAATACCTACAGTCTAGACATTGAAACAGAAATTCTCTCCAAAGCTGCACACATGAGGGAGAGAGGTGTGCATATTTTGGAACCCTTACAAGCAAACAGAGGTGAGAGAAAAGTGCTTCAGCTGGGACTTGAACCAGGGAACTCAGGTCACACAGATAACTGATTCAATTGTGCTAACTGGCTGTGCCACTGAGACAACTGGCCTGAACCTGGGCTGTCCATGCATAGTACCTTTCAAATGCACAACCTAATGTAGTAATAAAAATATTTATCAGAACACAGGAGGTAGTGTGCATATTTTTTGGAACACATACATTGCTTGTAAGTGTTCTATAAATATGCATACCACACTCCTGTGAGAGATTACTACAAGTAAATATTTGGTTACTACAATGGTGGCCTGTGTTCAAGTCCCAGCTGAGGAACTTCAACCTCTATCATTTCCTTTGCAGCAGTACTACTAGGCTAAAGAAGCCAAATGTTAGGAGTGCCACAAAGAACACTGCCAAAAGTCCAAAGGCATGCAAAATGATGCTCCGGAACAAAGCACACAGCTCTGCTGTCTATGTGACTAGCTAGTAGTTCCTTCCAACTGACTTACTGCAGGATAACAAAGAGGGTTAATTTTTTTCTTCAGAATGGGACAGCTACTGCCTGCACTCTGCAGTTTAACAGCTGTACTGCTGTTCAATGCAGAAGTGAGATGGTCTAGCATGTCCATGGCTCTAGTCAACCCCATCGCAGACCATCTAAGGATCTCAGTCCAGACTGTCCACCACAGCAGCACTGTACCATGCAAGGTACATTCTGAGGAAAACAGATCTCAGATCCATAATTGCAATACAGGAGTATTACCTGAAAGACTAAAGACTGGCTGCCTCAAACCAGGAGCATAAACTGGGACTCTTAGACAATTTGAAAGTGGAAAGCAATGTGAGAAGGCAAATTAAAACCCAACAGAATGCAGTGATGCATTGGGAGGAATCTAAGTGGGAGGACAGAGATGGACCCACCACTGGTATGTGTATATATATATATATATATATATATATATATGTATATATATATATATATATATATATATATATATATATATATATATATATATATATATACTGTATATATCGCTGGACAGGCATCACCTGAAGTGGGTGTCCTTCTTGGAGCTGTGCTCACAATGTAATTTCTGCAGAATAAGTGCGGTCATGACCACCCTGCTGGTCACCTTGTGGAGCCTGGTATACCATATAACCATAAATAAATAGTTACACTCTTTTCATTCCTCTCCTCAAGTCCAGTGACCAAGGGCTGCAAGAGATGTGGTGCAGTAGGGCCCACACTGCCTGGCCAAGGGCCCACTGTCTCAGGCCAGTGTTATGACAGCCTTTACTGTCAGCCAAATTTGAACCCATTTTGTACACTGCTTATCCATTTGATGTTAATGGATATCATGTCAGTACTACTGGGCAGCAGTAGAGTCTATGGCTCTGTGTTGCAGATCCCAACTAGAGTTTTCAGGTGGGGGTACAGAACAAAGCTATAGGGCCCTTTACTAAAAACACCTGATCAGGTTGCCAATGTCTCTAGGAGTAGCAAGTGCAAAAGACATTATTCAGTTCCTAACTTAATCATTGTGTCAGAAAGGGAGGAGAAGTGTAGCCGGACAAACTGCAGATGTTCAGAAAGACTGATACAAATGATCCTATGGCTTTGGAATAAATATTTGACATGTGCTAATGGCATGCTTATTTGTGAGGAGACAGGGCCCAACAAAATGTTTGGCAGGGGCCCCATAAAGTCATTGGCTCAGTCCTGTCTCACCATCACCACCACCACCACCACACCGTTTGTGGTGGACATTATTGGACCTGTTGTGCACTTTTCTGAAAAACACACACTATGGTGAAGATGTGATCATGCACTTGTATCATGGCTTTTTCTTAACCCACTATGCCTGTCCATTAAATTATTATGCTATGATAAAATTCGCACCTATATACCAGGACCATCACTCATCTCACAGCAGGCACCCAGGATTAGGAGGAAACTCTGACCACTCACTATCCCTGTCCCTTGGTGCCCTCCTCAAATTAATCTTCTACCTTCTGATCTGTTTGGTACCATTGAAATAAATCCTGGCCCCATTGAAAGTTTATTTTCCCCTGCTGATCTATCCTCTATCAATGGACTAAGCTTCCCTACACTTCAATGCCTGCAGCCTCTTAAAAAATTCTCAGTAATTCAGGCCTGGGTGGCACATACCCTGCCTGACTTTCTGGTCATCTCTGAATCTTGGCTCAGACCTTCGACCAAAGACAGTGTTGTAAACCTTACCAACTATCAACAGCTCTTCAGAGCAGATCCTCCTTCCAGGGGTGGTGGGGGTGGCCCATACATTAAGGACACCATCTCTGCTACCTGCCTCATCAACACATCAGACACAAAGGAATTTGAATGTTTGTCAATCAAAATATCCTTCTAACTTGTCCTCATTTAAATTGATTGACTGCTATAGGCCCCCTCAGCAGGCCTCAAATTACTATCTCACCTGGGTCAATAACCAATCTAGGCCCTGAAGATACCATCATCCTTGGTGATTTGAATTTAAACTGGCTATCTAATGCATCTGCACCATTGGTAACCTTTGTGACACCTATGGCTTTACACAGCTAATTAAAGACCCAACCAGGGTTAACCTAAAAATTCTAGCAACAGCTCACTCCTAGATATTATGTTGGTAAACAAGCCTCACTTATATCGCATGCAGGAGTACTACCGAATGATGTAAGTGACCATTGTCCCATAGCTAGCATAATATCTTCATCAAACCACCAACCCTGCGAATTTGTCCTCAAAAGGTCAAAAAGAAGTTCAACATACCAGGATACCTCCCGACCTGAGTAACACAATATATTGGCAAGATTTCTACCTTACAACCTCAGTGGAAACAGCTCTCCAGATCTTAAAGGACATTATCACTAATGCTCTCAATATTCATGCTCCATTCATCAATATCAGAACTGAACGAAGGTCCTGCCCCTGGTTCACCACTGATCTTAAAACAGCCTTGCTAACCAGAGACAAACTTGTGGAAAAGGCAAGAAAACTAAGGATTCCAGAGACTGGCTAAATTTCAGAAAAGCAAGAAATTCATGTACAACACAAATAAGATCTGCAAGCTGCCTATTATAGAGCTGAATTGGATGCCTCCTACAATAACCCAACCAGGCTCTGGAGAACTATAAAGGGTATCTTGGGCCAAACTCTACTCCTGCCTTAACCTGCAAACTGCTACTAAATAACACAGAAATTACGGACAAACAAGAAATCCTAAATACCTTCAATGACCACTTCACCACAGCTGGACTAGCATTTGACTCTTCACCTGCAAATCTCTGAGATCTTCCTTGAACCTTCAATCCACCGTGGGTCAAAGGCTACATCAACCTTCTCCTTCAACCCAAGTATCCTTGAAAGAAGTGGAAGATCTCCTCTCCAATTTAGATACTTCACAAAGTGCAGGTACAGACTCCTGGACCCCTACTTCCTCAAGATTGCATCTCAAGTCTTATCTGCCCCCTCACTCATCTCTTCAATCTTTCCCTCACCACTGGATCCATTCCTCCACTTGGAAAACAGCTCAAGTAGTTCCTTTACTCAAATCTGGTGATCCCATGGACCTCAATAATTACAGGCCCATTTCCATCCTATCAGTTCTATCCAAGATGCTCGAAAAGTTAGTAAACTCACAATTAAGGGACTACCTGGATAACAATAACCTCCTAAATACAGCACAATCAGGATTTAGATCAAGGCATAGCACCATTTCGGCCCTAGCCAAAGTAACCAACGACTGGCAGATTGCTATGGATAAGAAGAACAGTACCTGTGCTGTGTTCCTGGATTTGAGCAAAGCATTTGACACAGTGGATCATGAATCATTAATCACCTCCCTTGGCTCACTAGGGTTGGATTCCCCTTCACTCAATTGGTTCAAGTGCTATCTATCAGATAGGTCACAACTGGTAAAAGATGGAAACTACCTATCCACCTTAAAACCACTGTTAAGAGGTGTACATAAGGCTCTATTCTTGGCCCCATCCTCTTTGCCATCTATATTAATAATATTGATGCTAACCTCACTCAATCCAACATCCATCTGTTTGCTGATGATGCTGTATATATTAGCAATCCTTCATTATCTAAAGCCTGTGAACTGCTACAATCTAAATTTCCCATCCTACAACACAAACTTACCGACAAAACTACTTTAAATGCAAAAAAAACAAAAGCTATGTTCTTACCTCAAAGAGTTGCTCTGTCACTACCCCACCATCCACCACCCTACAACTAACCACCTTACTTGGAGAGAAGCTGGAATTTGTTGATAACTTCAAATACCTTGGAGTCTGGATTGATAACAAGCTTGACTATTCATTCTGTCCATATTGAGGAGCTACTAAAGAAACTGAGACAAAGGCTTGGTTTATTTTTAGAATAAAGCACTACCTCAACAGAGACTCCAAAAAGATTAATCAGGCTTCATTCCTATCCCTCATTGACTATGCTGACTTTCTGTATGGACATTGTTCACCCCCTTAAATAAACTGGACACCCTATACCACAGGTCCATCAGATTCATTACTGACCTTCCCTTCAGCACCCATCATTGCTCCCTTTATAAGGCAGTTAACTGGACATCATTACAACACAGAAGAAATAGGAATGCTGCAATTTGGATATTCAAAGCCTTATCATGCAAAGCTACCTACCTATATCTCAGACTGTTTTTACGTCAAATTACTTCTAGGCCATACAACTAAGGATCAGCAAAATTATCATTCTTAAGGTCCCCAGTGCCTGCACCCAGTTTGGGAGGGGCTGCTATCAGCTACTCACCAGCAATTGTTTGGAATTCACTCCAAAAACCATGAAGCCAAATAACCTCCTACCCTTAATATCCTTCAAAAGATTATTCACCACCCTATTCCCAGAACTCTGCAACTGCTTCCACAAAGGCCTAAGCCCCGGCCCTACCTACCCCCTTTTTTTTTCGTGGTCCTATATGCTGATAAAACTCCGTGTCCAGTCCCAAGATTCACCCTCAAAATGCCTGCTAGGTCCTATAATCCTACATAATACTCTGATGTGCCCATTGCCTCTGTCTCACAGATTAAAAGTTTTAATATGCGTGTACATGTATATTGTTATATATTAGCACTTATGTCATTGTATTACTGTTTATGTTACCCCTGTCATTGTATTACTGTTTATGCTACCCTTTGTCAATGTAATAACACTTGCACTTCTTGACCACTCAGGTCCATCTTGTAAATGGCCACGCTCAATGATGTTCACCTGATTAAATAAAGATTTTGATTGATTGATTGCTTGATTGATGCAGTACGAGTGCTCATGTTGATTTCTGTTCCACTATGGAAAAGGCCAACATCCTCCACAATCACTAATAACTGCACCAGACAGTTCCATTAAACAAGCATTTGTCAATGCAGATGTTGACTTGCTTCCATGTGCTGTTCAGGTATTTGGAAGTCATTGAGTGCAAATATTTAAAATTTGGGATACTCGAGTATGGAATCATGAATGCACGCCACAAAAATAGTCATTTTTAGGAATTTTTTCACCAAATTTTCAACACAGCCATTTTAAGACCTCTGCTCATGAACAGTGTCACTGTGATTTTCGTTAATGTGTCCCATACATTGATTTCACACACCGACTGTTCCATTGTGCGCTACTGGGTGGAAACATGTTTTGGGTAAGATGTGAAAAATGACAGCTATACTACTCATAAGAAGGTGTGGTAAAATGGCAATGTTGAAAATCTGGAGTGAAATATTGAAAATTAACAAACCACGAGCCATGCGCTGGAACTGCTAAGATACGTCAGAAACAGTCATTTTAGGAATTTTTTCACCAAATTTTCAACATAGCCATTTTAAGACCTCTGCTCATGAACAGTGTCACTTTGATTTTCTTAATTTGTCCATACATTGATTTTGCACACCGACTCGCCATTCAGTACTACATGGGCGGAAACACATTTTGGGTGAGATGTGAAAATGACAGCTATACTACTCATAAGAGGTGTGGTAAAATGGCAATGTTGAAAATCTGGTGAAAATATTGAAATTTCATGAGCTTACAAGCCTGCGTAGGAACTGCATAGCATGCTGCTAAATAAAACAGTCATTATTTGGAATTTTGGCACCAAATTTTCAAGCATAGGTTTTAGGACCCCTTCTCATGAGATGATGTCACACTGTCATGGTGGTATTCAGGCCTGAAGGGTGATTTCGCAGTCACTGCCGAAATCACCCCGGGCGAATCTTGCTCATGACGGTGACATCGATGTGAAGAAGAAAGTCTAAAAAGTTTGATGCAAAAAATCAAAAATACTGAGATATACAACAAAGTTGAAACCCCCTATCTAGCCCATTATACAGCTTACGGCATTTCCTCAGTTCAGCGGTCGGCTTTGAAGAGTGCAGACGATGTTCCTGGTCCACGAAGATCGTCGTCCGAGGTCCGGAGGTAAGTATGGGGTGAGAAGGGTGTGTGGGAGGCAGGGTGCACAGTGGGTGGGTGCGCGGATTGTGGGAGGGTTGGGAGACATGCTGGGACCGTTTTCGTTTACAGGTTTAAAAAAAAGACGTCATGGGACATTGCCACGCTGGGGTGGGCTCCCAGTGTGGCACAAGGATGGGGGGCATTCAGCCGATGGGGATTGGGCACCCGTCAGCCAAAGACTGCTTGCACACTGGGGTGGGCTCCCAGCGTGGCACCTACTATGGGGGACACAGCTCAGCCAATGGGGATTGGGCACCCCATCAGCTATACAGTGCGTCTTGAGCACATGCGCCTCGTGTGTGGGGAGCTGCGCGTGAGCAGCTGATATTTATCGGTGCTCACTCAGGCGTAACTCCCCTTTCAACTGTATGCCACTGCATTTTGGAGCGTGTCATAGACAGCTCCAAAATGCATTGACTAGAGCCATGCCTGCCAGCACACTGACTGAATTGCAGAGGAGGTAACACACCTCCGAAATCGCCGATGATGGCACTATGTTTCTTGCACATGCTTGCAAGCAACATAAAATGAAATAAAACCACATGTTCAGCAGAATTAAAAAATACATTTATTGACCAGTACCCAGACGTTCAGTAATATTAAACATTTACAAGCAGACACCAGAACATCCAGCATTTCATTATCAGCACTCTGTGCTAGGCAGTTAAATAAATAAAAAAAACATTTACAAGCACACACCACTACTAGCCACACATTCTGCAATATTACACAAGAACACATTTATTGACATGCACACACCACCAGAGAAATACAGCTTTATATTGGTGCACTGGAGGGGCAGAATGCCCAATGAAAGAATATCACTAAATATTATAACATTGCAATGTACTGGTGTGCACCACCACCACTACAACTGTTCACAATGAGCACTTGTGCCAGACCCAAAGTAAATAGGCTAAAGCCTCATACAGTGACAGCATTAACATTCACCAAAAGGGCAAAAGTTGCATCCTGCCCAGAACTGACCCCTCTTCTCTTTGCCAGTGGGTCCAAAATGATGCAACTACTCTATAACAATAGCTAAAGGAACATAAACTGTTCAAAATCTGCCACCAATTATGTCTCAATCCTGTAGATTCCTCTTTAGACCCACAATTTTTACACCAGTGGGTCCAACTTCGTCCCTGTTTTAAATCCTTCCAGTGCTGTCACTGTTCATACTTGCTTCACAGCTCCACTGGGTAGGGGAGTATAAATACTAATCATAATAAAGGATATTTGTCAGTTGGGAAAGAAGACATGTCCTTGTAACCCCTGGCAGGGGGCCCATACAATCATTGCCAAGCCCACCCCTACTCCAACCCACTGTCAGACACGTTTGTGGAAGACGTTGGACCTGTTGTGCTTTCCTGAAAATCTCACACACTGCGTGGAGACGTGATCACGCAGTGTGCGTGCTCATGTTGATTTCTATTGCACTATGGAAAGGCCAACATCCTCCGCAATCACCACATTAAAATTGAATAAAAAACACATATTCAGCAGAATTAAAAAGAAACACATTTGAGTGGATTTTGGGAGGGAATATGAACTGTGTGTGGATGGTATAATGGAATAATGGAAAGATCTGCCAGAACTCCACTAATGTATGACAAGAATGCCAGAGCCCTGAAAACCTGGCCACTGACCAAGGTCTGGTAGACGTTTGGAGACACTGGAACCTGGCTGGCCAGGAGTATACTTATTTGCATGCCAGAACAGATATGTTCCTGGTGCTCACCCACCTACTAGCCGGGGGGCAGTTAGGCATCATCCCATACTGGTATCTAAACACACCCCACATACTCTCTGGGGGACATCAACACCACTCAGCTACCCAGGGTGTAGAAGTTGGACCCCACTCTTCTCCTATAAACACGTCCCTCACCAGTAGGTGGGAGGCCTTTAAGGCATGCACAAGGGGTCAGTGTCATCTCATGTCAGCCACTCAAAAGGCAGACCAGGCACAATTAACAGAAGATGGCAGAGAAGCCACAGGCCCAGGGGAGATAGGAGAATGCTTTAAAAACTAGTACAACACCCCATACTCCTCAGAGATCAGCCTCACTGTTCAGTAACAGGAGTACTTTGCAGACAAGGCACACATTCCATTTCTTTCATCCAACCTACAAGACAAGGTATACCTGCATCTATCATGAGAAGAAGTGGAGAAGTGGGGAGAGCAGACTGGGGAGGTAGGGCTAGATGGCATGCCCTTAGACCTTTATGAAATTTTCCTATAACTGCTTAAGGAGCCTGTATGGGTCATGCTTATTGAATGTGCAAGGAAGGCAGGAATGTTGCAATGCCCTCCTTCCCAGTGCCCCACACCCACCCACACACACACACACACACACACACACACCCTTAAAAAGTACCTGGCTGGATGACTGTCTCTCTTCTGTCTGAAACTGGTGGAAAAGTGGTAATTCCTCCTGTGCTGGCTGGCTGTTACAGCATAACACCACCCTTTGAGAGAGTCAGATGCAAAGCAGCACAAAAACAAATCCCAGAGGTCAGCAGTGATAAATGAGAAACTGAGGGAGGTCACAGTACTAAAAACTCAGCTTAAGACTAAGTCAGTTCAGTTCATCAGGAATCCAGTGCCAGCCCGGGCAGAGGGTTAGGGGAGAGGACTGCTCAGCTCAGCATTCAGACAGACCAAGTCAGCCAGCACTAGAAGCCCAGAAGAGCACAGCAGCGGCAATCACTGGTAACAGAGCAGTTTGAAAGTGCTGGGTGACTGTCAGTCACTGCTCAAGGGTTGGTTAGCTCTCTAATCACTCACTCAGCAGCTGTCACTTCCAGACTGGCAACTGGCGTCCGGCATTGAGCAAAGCAAAAGCAAAACAAACAGTCAGTTTCTCTACCTCCCGACTCCTCCACTGCACTCACTGTGTGATGAGTAACACGGTCACTCCTGATTCTGTGGCAGCCGGGCTCGTGGCAAACTCCCTGGGCTCTGGTGGCCCTCGCTGTATTTGGCTGCTGGCTGGCAGCTATCTGGACAATGATTTCCCTAGGTGGCTAAGCTGGACACCAACCAATGCGGACAGCTTGCTCTCTGCTAAAGCAGGCAGGCTCCAGTCTCCACTCATCTCTCGATACATGCTGTAACGCAGCACTCCTCTTCTCCTGAATCCTCTACTCCATCCATCTCCTCCAAGAAGGGCAAGGAGCAACAGACAGAACTGCTGTTTCAAGGGCATTTAAAGAGGCCACCCCTCACTAGCCATGCCTCCTTTCCTTACAATCGGATCTGATTGAGGAAGGCAGCATTCATAGCTGTATTCATTTCTCGATCAGGTCCACTGGGCTGTGGCATGTCAGTGTGCATGTTATCAATTTAGACCCCATGCACCCCCTCCTCCCGGAAAAGCTTAGAAGGGATTCAGTCGGCCAGGAAAAGCCCGTAAAAAAAAAAACACACACACACAGAAATTTGCTGATACGCCAGCTGGCTCCTGCCACACCATGGCATGCCTGGCATATCAGTGGCTACTCCCTTGTATAAGGTTATGGTTACATGTGGGTCACTGGGTGATACTGTATATAACCCAGGCATAACAAGGGGGAGTGAAGGAGGAAAAGAAGGTAGCAAAGAGGAGACACAGGTGGTGAAGTAAGAGTTGAAAGCAGAAGCCACTGAGGGAGAGTCTGAAATGGAGTCACTCACTTTGAGAGCTGGGGAGGACTAGTTTGGGGTGGGTAGAAGAGTGCATGGATGACTTGCCAGAACTTGGACAGGTGATTAACATTGTTCTGGGATGAAAAATATTCAGTCTTAGCAAGTCTGGTGGCTCTGGCACAAGTGTTCCTCAGGGCAGATACCTGTTAAGGTCAGCTGATGCACCAATGGATTTTGCATGTCTTCCATGTCAGATCATGTGCATGGAGGCAGGCCAAATGTTCGTCTGAGATCCAGGGTAGGTGAGAGCCTTTAACCTATTTTTCTGGGGTGGGATGCTGATCCCAGATTGAAAAGAATTTGAACTGAAGTGTTCTAGTGCTTGGTTGATGTCACTGGAATGTTTGATACAGCTGACCAGTCAGAGGCTAGCAATCTGCATGCAGCAGGGATAGGTCAATCCACTGGAAGTACCTGATCTGGATTATTTTAGGGGTGATTCTGGGGCAGTGAATTTTGTGGATGCAGTAGACCATATGGTGGTCACTGAGTGTGTATGGGAGGGTGCCAGCATCAATGATGCAGTGTGGGTGATTTGTGAGTACCCAGTCCAGTAGCGAGTGGTTTAGGATTTTGAATTGTGACTGGCTGAGACTGACATGAGTTATATAAAACAGGATTTTATATGTTGGCAGAGTTTAGACAAAGAGTGGGAAGCCAGTTAATAGTGAACTCTCCCAGGAGATAGGTGGTGACATAACCACCTTTTTAGCATGGTCTTGACTGGTGGGGGTATAGCCAGGAATGGTGATGGCACAGTCAGGAATCTTGGGGCTAAGCCAGAATTCAAAAACTATCACGACATTTGAGAGGAGGAAACCATGAGGTGGTTGAGTAGGTTAGATTTAGGTAGGAGGCAGCAGATATTAATGTGGGCAACCCAAAGACCTTTGGGGAGATTGGTGGAAGGCAGTGTGCAGGGCTTTGGTTAGGCTGTAATATCACCAGCTATGAGGAGCAGCAGAGATATGATGACCTTGGCAGGGTTTGAGATGTATCTGCATGGCATAGTGAAGGAAGGGAGGGAAAGGAGAGGCGGAGGGAATTCTGATGGAAACCTGATGGTGCCAAGAGGAACTGGAGGAGAGGAAGGGAAACAACATGGAAGCCAGGGGTGTGGGAGGGAGTGAAGGCAGGAGGAGGATAGGTGAGGAGATAGGGTGGTTGTGAAAGGAGGGCAAGGAAGCTGGCAGAAGGGAGGGAGAGGTTGGGAAACAGAAGGGCAGGAGGGAGGGTGAGAGGTATTATAGTGGATAGTAGCATGGTAGGAAAATAAAGGGGTGGTATCTAAGAGGAGAGCAAGGGGTAGGAAAGATTACTGGGGCTAGAGGTGCCCAAGATTGTTCGTGAGGGTAGAGTTAGATTAGGAATGGGAGTGGGGAGGTAGGAAAGAATGGAGACTGAGGCCCCAGATAGGAGTCTCCAGGAAAAGGGGCTTAGGAGGGGTTGATGGACCTAAAAGGGTAGAGACAGGCTATGTGAGGAGAGGGAGAAAAAGGAAGGAAGTGGTATATAAAAGATGGAGAATGGCTAAAGAGTAATGTTACAAATCAATTGGTTTATAGCAGAGCCTAGGACAGGGGTGACTGACTGAGCCTTTCTGGCCATTAGAGCATCGGCATTAGTGTGCTGGCACATCAGGGCACTGATTTTGGGATTTCACCCTCCCTAAGTCTACCTTCAGAGTTAGAATAATAGTAAAGGAGGGGTGGGGCACAGAACCCAACATGGTGGGTATGGGGGGTGCAGTCAGTGAAATCCTGACTTGGTGCCCTGAAAACCTGGCACACTAATGTCATGCTCTGAATGGGTGGAACCCTGACTGAGGAGGAATTTGAAAGGTGGTGAGGAATCAGAGTCAGTCAGCAGCTGGTCATGGGCAATTCAGGTAAACAGGCAAGCTAAATGGGAAATTCAGCTTTATGAACAAGAGCATCTGCACTAAAGTGAAGTTAGATGCAGGGTGCTGTTTAATCAGGGATTATAAACATAGCTGTAAGGTCAACAAGCAGCAGAGAAATCAGTGAATTGCAGACAATACTAATGTATGCAGAGTGGGACTGGGAAACAACAGTGCAAGATTAAGAGCAGGTGAGAACCTCAGACTGGGTGGATTGTTCCACCGAGATCCAAATCCCAGGATCAAAGCTGCAGTCCACAGACCCGATAAATACAGACTTCACTGCAGAAGTCCAGTTCCAGGTTCTCCGAGTGTCAGTTAGTGTACTGTTGCTATGGGGTTGCCCTCAGCATGCTCACTCCACATACAGGCAGATACTGACCTCATAATGATGGACACATGCCGCCCCATGGTGCGGAGGGTTGAGGCGCTGGATGCCACATCTTGCGCTACGCTGGTGACCCAAGTTCAGGAGCGAGCTTGGGTGATGGGGGACAGCAGGGAGGGTGAGGATTGAGCACCTGCTGGCTGCTCTCTCCTCCGGGAGGACGGGACATCACTCGGCATGCCAGTGGCTCCTAGTGGAGACCAGGGTGCTGCAGCAGCAGGGCAGCATGTACATAGTGTGACTGATGCTTGGCAGGGTTGCCATGTGCGTAGCATCAGGAACATGCACCACATGGGAGGGATGCACACCAGAACAGGGAAAACATCAGTCTGAGGGGTAGGCAGCAGCACCTACCCCCATGCCCACTGCCAGGTCTAACCTGCCTGGCCTTCCAGTGTCCTCCACCGGGCTCTCACCCACAAGCTGGAGACTGACTGTACAGAGTGCCCAAGAGGAGCGACTCCACCCTGGAGGTTAAGCTGGGTGTGCGGTTGTGTGGGTTGAGAGGGAGGAGAGGAGGCTCAGGTAGGAGGACTTCAGCAGAGCAGGAACAGGCAGGATGCCTGAGAGGCTCCTCAGACCGTGACCAGAGGGAAAAAAATAAGTGTAAAAAATAAAAATAATGATAGACACATTCTCAAACAGATAAATACAAACTCTGAACACTGTGGAGAGACCATTGTGTATACTTGTACAAAGCTTATTTTAGTTTGGCATCTTAGAATATTATGTATTTCTGCTTTAAAGTCTGAATTCACAATGCATTCTCTGTGTTGATAGCAGTAGCTATGAAGAGAAGGGTTGGAATATGGTTGTTATAACCATACTTTATGAATTGGACTATTCACGATATAATACTTGGAAGGAGTCTTTCTCAGTGATGATAAATGTAAGGAGAATTGCTATGGTAAGAAAAACACAGTCAAAATTCCTAAAAACTTTTTGCTAATGAGTAGCAATAGCACCCTTCCCATGAGGGACAATGCAACTTTTGAGGGTAAAATGAGGATGTCCCTCAAAATCAGGGACAGTTGAGAGGTATAGAAAGGGCCTCAACTCTCTGCTCTAGCTGCACTGTATACACTTTATTTTGCCCTGGTTTAGAACTGGATTCAAAAGAACTTTAGAACTACTCCAGTACAGTCTGGCCTTACCTGTGCTGTGTCTTGCCTCAATTGTTCCTCACTCTCTTGTCTTCTTGACCTTACCCAACCATGGAGTGTAGTCCTTATCAGTTCAAACACTACCACAGCAGTGATGCTCTGACCAGACCAACTGTCCATCTCGGCTGTCTCTTTTTCCTCACTCTGTCCCCACCCCATCACCCAAGGAGTCACTGACTACTGGCCTTCCAGGACCAATCCAGTCTTCTGGCTCCCAATCCTCCAAGTGACCATGACAAGCTTGGAGAGACAAACATGTGGGACTGTGCATGGACAATGCCACACACTTGAGTAATTCACATACAAGTGTGAAACTGCAGTTTGGCATAGTGCTTGGCCATGACCCATGAACAGAAAAGTTTCACACCATTAGTTGGGATTGGAGTGGACTGGATGCTGGTGGGGAAGCATTGATAGGGCGGGGTTTCAGCAGGCAACAAACAAACTGTAATAATGTGAGCCAGCCAGCACAGGCAGCCACACTAAAAACATCAGGGATCACCAACAGAATGTAGAGGTTGCAAAAATTCATAGTGGTCACAAAGGTGAGCACTGGTGACCCCTAAAGGATGCCCTTGATTTGGTCTGGCTGAAACTTTATTTTGGCATACTGTGGTTTGGTTCATGGTCAGCTTGAGATTTAGCATTGCTGCTGAGCTGAGCTGAGACACGTTTTAACTTGGCTTGCACGAGCCTACTGGCTCATCAAGGTACACCTAAAAGCAGAATGAAAGGGACTGGGACTTTGCTGGGACTTACAAAAAGTCACAGTCTTCTTCTCAGACAACTTTTCTGGTGGGGCACCGTGTCCCACAGACCCCCAACTTAGCCACTGCTTTAGTTCTATCCAGTTCAGTTCATAGGCATTACTGGGTTAAGATTATTTGGTTGTTTGTAAATCCAATACCAAAGTGAGGTTCCAGGGGTCACCATGGTCAGATCTCTTGAAACTGGATCCCAGCTTTGTTTATCATTTGAAATACTTGTCAGTTGAGTTGCCATTAACTTGGGCATACTGTGTTGCCTGTTCAGTCAGTTCATTTTCATGTTGAGTTTGTAATGTGGCTATTTTGTTCAACAAAATGATTATGGAAAACTATATTCTGGAAAGCTGGAAAGGTAATATTTTTATTCCAGTACATAAAAAAAAGCTTACATCACCAGAAAGTTATAAACTAATAAGCTTAACAGATTGTATAAGCAGAATTTTCACTAAAACTATATTACATTGGTTGGATATTTGATTGGAAGATACAGATTTATTAAATAGATTGCAAGCTAGTTTCAGAAGAGGTTTCTCAACCATTGACCATAGAAAATAGACTTTGATGGCAGATAAGGACCACTTGGCCCACCTAATCTGCCTAATCTGACAAAGCAGACAGAAAACCAGGAGGAAGGAGCTACTAGTATAACTAACACTTCTACTGGGGCTAAGAACTAGATCTCTTGTACTGGGACCTTCAATTTAGGGTAAAAAAAGAGTTAGTGTGTTTGTCAAGAGCTAGTTGAAGTAAATTGTTATCTGTTATCTGTGTTATCTTTGTACTTATCTCTTGTCACAGGTGTCAGAATGGAATTGTTATCTGTGAAATTAACTAAGTGTAGAAAGATTTGCAAAGTAGGGGAGTGGCTTAGCTAGAAGGAGCCAGAGTTAAGACCAGATATAAACACTGCCCTAGATAGCTTCTGCCACAAAGCAGACAGAAAACCAGGAGGAAGAAGCTACTGGTTATAACTAAAACTTCTCTACTGGGGCTATATTGCCCTCCTTCCCTCCCTCCCTCCACTCCCCACCTAAACCAGTTCTACTTTTATAGGCACAGGATTTAACTGACAACATAAACTTCCTGTTTGGGAGCAGGAAGTGAGTGATCACAAAGCCACAAAAGATTCACCATCCTAGAAGGGCAAGAGTAGCTCTCCGTTCCCCCCAGCTGCTGGAGGTCTGACTCTAAGCAAGTAAGAGACTACTGAGAAATATAGGACTTCTTGTCTCAGAACAGGAAGATCAGGAGCTAAAAGGGTTCAGAGAACAGTAAGTAGGGAGAGAGAAAAAAAAATTAAACAAACAGAGGAAAGAGTAAGTATTCAAATAACAGTTAGGGGGCCAGAAAAAGACATGTTGGGAGTGGTGCAGTGCAGTGGCTGTGGAGCAGCAGTCTTCCAGGAGATGTTCTGGGTATGCATTGTTGTCCCATCAGCAGGACCTCTCTGGGCTGATGGAGGAGGCTGCTCATCTCAGGCTGAGTTGGCCAGGATTTGTGGGGCCTCCTCTCCCACCCAGGGACCACCAGGGTCACTGCCATTGCCTCAGAGGTTGCCAAGAAAGAGGAGTGGTTGGACCACAGTGGGCCCAGGGAGGCTGAGGTGGTGGAACAGAGGCACATCTCTCAGCTGTACCTCTTCACAATTTCTATGCCATTCTGGAAAAGTGTGGTTCCTCCATGGAGACACCCACAGTGGAGACCATGAAGGATGCTGTGAACCTACACAGAGAAGACCCACAGGAGGGTGGCATGGGATCCCACAGGGAAACAATTCTGGTGGGGACTCCATTGTTAGGAAGGTCAGAACTGGGGAGGAAGGGAGAGGAGGTAAGGTGCCTGCCTGGTGCCATGGCTTTGAGGGACAGGGTGAATCCTCAGGACCGTGGAGCAGCTGCACAGGGAGGGAGCTGGATGTCATTGTCCACCTAGGGACAAATGACCTGGCTAAGAAAGGATCAGAGCAGTGCAGAAGCATTTGTAGAGATGGGGAGGGCCTTGAATAAATAGCACACGGTAACCTCCTCAGAGGTGCTGCCTGTCTATGGACAGGTGAGGTTAGAGTGCTCACACCACATGGGATTCAATCAGTGGTTGAAAAACTGGTGCAGAGCTCAGGATTTGCTTCATTGGAGACTGGGGATCCACCTGGAGAGATGCAGGCCTATACTAGCATGATGGTCTGCATCTGTCCAGGAAGGATAACAGGATCCTAGGTGATAAGTTTAAACACTTCATTGACAAGCATTCAAACTAGCCAAGGGGAGGCACTGGAAAGAAGCAGTGAAATCCTAGCCCCCTCCCAAAATATCAGTGTACTAAGTGAGGTAGACACCAACATAGAGATGTCGATAGGGAGAAGCACAGGGGTAAATGGAGAAAGTGACAAATGCAATAAGGACAGGGATGGGGCAAAAAGAGGTAAGGCCATCAAGAAATGGAGAGTAATGAGTACCAATTCCCATAGTCTGGGCAACAAGCCCCTGATCTGGTGGCCTTGATGGAAGAGGGATGCCTGGATATTGTAGCAGTCACAGAAACATGGTACACAGAGAACCATGTCTGGGATGTTAACATACCAGGGTACACAACCTACAGGAGAGACAGGGGTGCAGAAGGGGGAGTAGCTCTCTATGTAAGGGAAGGGATAAAAGCAACTGAACAAAAAAGTAAACAGGGAGGAGATGAGGTGCTGTGGGTCACCTTAGAGACTGGAAATGGTACCACAGTCTGAACAGGGTTGTATAGACCCCATGTCAGGGGAGAATGAACAAAGATATGATATAAGGCATACTTAGGATGGCAGAGAAAGGAGATACTATTGATGGGGGACCTTAATATGCAGATGTTAACTGGAGCACCTTTGGCAGCCCATCAAAAAGCAGGGCCATTCTTGATGCCCTTCAGGTGGCATGCCTCAGACAGCTAGTTTGGAACCTACTCATGAGGGAGCAATCTTAGACCTCATACTCTCAAATGGGGCAGTGAGAGGATCTCAGATCTAGAAGTGGGTAGCCATTTGGGAACAAGTGACCACCAAACAGTGTGGTTCACAATAAATTCAGCTACAGAGTCAAGCCATACAAAAGTGAGGGTTCTGGACTTCAGCATGGCTGACTTTGGCAAGATGGGAGAGTGCCTTAGAAAAGCACTAGCAAACAGGCTAGAAGGAGGGTGGAGCAACAATGGAAATATCAAACTGCCATCACAGAGGCAACAAGCCTTTGTGTGAAGCAAATAAACAAATCAAACAAAAGAAAAAGCCACTATGGTTCTCAAAAGGGTGGCGGTGAAGGTTAGGGAGAAAAGATAGCATTTAGGAAGTAAGAGAAAACACAGAAGGAGCAGGACAGAGAACTGTACCAGTTAAGGCAGAAGAAAGCAGGAGGGTAGTCAGAATAGCAAAGGCACAAACTGAGGAAAAGATAGCTAACTCAGTTAAGAAGGGATAAAACCTTTTATAGGTATGTCAGGGGCGTAGAAAGAAAAGGAGGATAGTGAGGCTGAATAGAATGGATGGTGGGTGGACAGAGAGTGACAGTGAAAAAGCAGGGATACTGAATGACTACTTCTGTTCAGTATTCACAAAAGAGGAAGTGGGCAGGTGCAAATACAATTAACAGAAGCACTCTGGGGGGTCAATCAGTCCTTTCACAGAAGAAAGGGTTCTGAAAGAACTCTTAAAACTGAAGGTGGACAAAGCAATGGGGCCAGATGGAATTCACCCAGAATTCTAAAGAATTAAGCAGAGAACTAGTGACACCACTGACTACCCTTTTAACAAATCATGGGAGGATGGTGTAGTACCCGAGGACTAGAAGAAGGAGGATGTGATTCTCCTTCACAAAGTGGGACAAAGACAGAGAAGGAAACTACAGACCTGTCAGTTTGACCTCTGTGGTAGGGAAAGTGATGGAATCAATTCTGAAGGAAAGAATTGTTGAGTACCTAGAAGTCAGTGGGGCTGGGACCCAAGGCAGCATGGGTTCATAGCAGGAAGGTCATGTCAGATGAATCTAATTGATTTCTTTGACTGGGTGACCAAGTAGTAGACCAGGGAGGGCTTGGACATGGCCTACCTAGACTTTAGCAAGGCATTTGACACAGTCCCACACAAAAGATTAGTAGTCAAATTAACCAGCCTGGGAGTGGGACCCAGGGTGATTGCCTGGGTAAAACATTGGCTGAACAAAAGACACAGAAGTTAATTGTAAATGAAGTCCACTCTGAAGAAGGGATACTAGTGGGGTACCGCAGGGTTCATACTGGGTCCTGTCCTTTTTAATGTCTTTATAAGTGACATTGCAGAGGTACTGAAGGAAAAGTATGCCTCTTTGCAGATGACACAAAGATCTGCAACAGGGTTGATATACAAGGAGGCGTGGAAAGGATGAGAAGGGACTTGGTAAGGTTGGAGGAATGGTCAGAAGTATAGAAGCTTGGATTCAATGCAAAGAAGTGCAAGTAATGCACCTGGGAAACAAAAACCCAGGGAAGATTACACAATGGGGGGTTAGCAACAACAACAAAATGGAAAGGGACCTGGGGTAATCATAACAGATGACCTTAAGGTTGGCAAGCAATATGAGAATGTGGTAGGGAGGGCTGGGGGGATACTGGGATGTATAGGAGCGGTATCAGCAGCAGAAAACAGGAGTTATTATTCCCTGTACAGACAGTTGTTGAGACCCCATCTGGAATACTGCGTCCAGTTCTGGAGACCCCATCTCTGCAAGGACATAGACAGGATGGAGGTAGTTCAGAGGAGGACAACTAAAATGGTGCAGGGTCTGCAAGAGAAGCCATATGAGGAGAGACTAAAGGGCTTAATATATATACCCTTGAGGAAAGGAGGAGAGGGGGACATGATATAAACTTTCAAGTACCTCAAGTGGAATCAACAAAGTTCAAGAGGGTAGCATCTTTCAGAAAAGATGTGCAAGAACAAGGGACACAATCTGAAGATAGAGAGGGGACAGCTCAGGGGCAATGTGAGGAGTATTTTTTTTCACAGAGAGGGTGAGTGGGGACGCATGGAACAGCCTTCCTGGAAGAGATTGTGGGGATCTAAAACTGGAGGAATTCAAGAATGCATGGGACAGACATAAGGCAATTTTTGTGGGGGTAGGAAGAAATAGGCTGCTGGTTAAATGGGATCACAGCTTATCCTCTAGAGTAGAAATGGGCAGACTAGGTGGGCCAAGCGATCCTTATCTGCGATCAAAGTCTATGTTTCTATGTATATTTCGCTTACCTGTGGATAGCTGCGGATCTGGTTAACCCGGCAGCCCTAGCACTTCTGCCCCACCGTGCTGCCATCTCCGTCATTCTAAGCCCCACTGTTTGACCCCCAAACTCTCAGGAAAACTGTTCCCTCCTGCCTCAAATACTTCCACACGTACTGGCTCCCCCCCTCTTGGCCTGTACATCTTCGAAAGATGCTGCCCTCCTGGACATTGTTGGTTCCTTTGAGATAGTTAGAAAGTTTCACTATGTCCCTCCTCCCTCGCTTTCTCAAGGGAATACATATAGCTGCCCTTAATTTCTACTGATATGGCTTCTGTTGCAGATCCTGCACCATTCTAGTTGCCCTCCTCTGGACTGCCTCCATTCTGTCTATGTTTTTTAGTGAGATGGGGTTCTCAGAACATGCACAGTACTCCAGGTGAGGTCTTAACAACTGTCTATACAGAGGATAACAACTTCCTGTTCTACTAGTGATGCCTCCCCATAACATCCCAGTATCCCCAGCCATCCTTGCTGCCTTCTCACATTGCTTGCTCCTTTAGGTCATCTGATATGACTACCCCAGGTCCCTTTCCATTTTGTTGATGTTAATGCCCAACCCCCATTGTGTACTCTTTCCCTGGGTTTTGTTCCCCAGGTTCATCACTTTGCACTGAATCTAGTTGTTATACTTTTGACCATTCTTCCAACCTTGCCAAGTCCCTTCTCATCCTTTCCACCCATCCTCTCCCATATATATCAACCCTATTGCAGAGATCTGTGTGTCATCTGTAAGAGGCATACTTTTCCTTTCAGTTCCTCTGCAATGTCAATTATAAAGACATTAAAAGGACCGATCTAGTACTTGAACCCTGCGGTACACTACTAGTAATCCTGCTTTCTTCAGTATGGACTCAATTTACTATTACCCTCTTGTCCTGTTTTCCAGTCAAATTTCTACCCTGCCACCACCCTGGAACCCACTCTCAGGCTGGCTAATTTGTTTATTAATCTTTTGTGAGGGACAGTGTCAAAGCCTTGCTAAAATCTAGATAGACCATGTCCACAGCCCCTCCCTGGTCTACTACTTTGGTCACTCAGTCAAAGAAATAAATTAGGTTCATCTGACATGATCTTCCTGCTGTGAACCCATGCTACCTTGGGTCCCTGTGCTCCACTGACCTCAAGGTACTCAACCATTCTTTTTCTCAAGTGATTCCATCATTTCCTACCACTGAGGTCAAGCTAACAGGTCTGTAGTTTCCTGCCTCTGCTATGCTCCCACTTTTGTGAAGGGAATCACATCCACCCCCTTCAGTCCTTAGGTACCACATCATCCTCCCATGATTTGTTAAAAAGGGTAGTCAGTGATGTCACTAGTTCTCCCCTTAGTTCTTTTAGAATTCTGGGGTGAATTCCATCTGGCCCCATAGCTTTGTCCACCTTCAGTTTTGGTTCTTTAAGACACCCTTTCTTCTGTGAATGGACTGGTATCAATCCCCTATCCAGAGTGCTTCTATTGATTGGATTAGGTACCTCTCCTCCTCTTCTTTTGTGAATACTGAGCAAGTATTTGTTCCAGTATCCTGCTTTTTCACTGTCCTCCCTGCCAACCCGCCCTCCCTTTATTAAACCTCACTATTCCTCCCTTGGTCTTTTCACTTCCTAAAGTACCTATAAATGGTTTTATCCTTCTTAACTGAGTTGGCTATCTTTACCTTAGTTTGGGCCTTTGCTATTCCGACTGCCTTCCCCATGTCCTTCTGCTTTAGCTGATACAGTTCTCTGTCCTGCCCCTTCAGTGTTTCCTTATACTTCTGGAATGCTATCTTTTCCTCCTAACTTTCCCAGCTACCTCTTTTGAGAACCATAGTGCTTTTCTTTGATTTTGATTTATTTGCTTCACACAAGGCTTGTTGCCTCTGTGATGGCAGTTTGATATTTCCCCATTGTTCCTCCACCCTCCTTCTTGCCTGTTTGCTAGTGCTTTTCTGAGGCACTTTCCATTTTGACAAAATTGGCCCTCTGAAGTCCAGTACCCTCACTTTTGTGGCTTGACTCTGCAGCTGAGTTTAGTGAGCCACACTGTTTGGTGGCCACTTGTTCCCAGATGGCTACCCACTTCTAGAGATATCTGTTTTACCAGATATTTGTTTATATCATATCCTGAGAAAATTACATTAAGAAAAAGATCCTATTTATATTGTCTTTATCGATTTTGAAGTGTCTTTGCTAAAATTAAAAGAAACCTCTTGTAAAAAAAATTATATAAGTTACATACATCAACGATTTTAAGAACTATAATGAATCTACATACCGATAACTGGACAAATATTAGATATAATTTGCAAGGAACTTAACCAAGCCTTTTAGTTCTAACTTAGGAGTTAAGCAAGGCTGTGTTCTAGCATCATTATTATTTAATTTGTTTATAAATGATTTACGGGTCATTTTTTAAAATGAATACACACTTCCAAAAGTTAATGGTGTGACTGTCCCTTACTGCTTTATACAGATGATTAACCTAATTTCATTCTCACCTGTTGGCTTAAAAAGTATCTGCAGGTGTTGCAAGAATATTCTATAGGGAATCAAATGGTGATTAATATCTCAAAGCAAAATTAATGACTATTGGTAAATGAACAAACAAGATAACTTGGAAAATAGATAATATTATTGAAGTAGTAAAGACATTCTGCTATTTAGGATATCATTTTAGTTATAATACTAAAATAATACTCATTTAATGTATGATGGAAAAAATGATACAATCTAAGGTTTAACTCAGAGCTATTGAAGCAAAAGTGTCCCCAATCATGTTACATGGTAGTGAAGTTTGGTATACTAAAAATTTGAAACTCTTGAGAGACATTTTCATATTTATATAGAATGATATTACAAGGCCCAAAATATATCGTAAGAGTCACAAGAGGAGAAATAATCCCTCTTTACAAAACTAGTTAGACCCCATCTGGAGTACTTAAATTGCAGTACTGGAGCTGCACCTGCACAGGACATTAACAAAATGGAGGCAGTCCAGAGGAGCAACCAAAATGGTGCAGTGATTGCATCAGAAAACATGAGGACAGATTAACAGAGCTCAATATGTGTACCTTAGAACAAAGGAGGAGAGAGAGGTGATATGGTGAAACATTCAAATACCTTAGGCGTTAACAAGGTGAAAAGAGTCTACCATGTTTCAATATAAGACAAAGAAGCAGGACAAGAGGACACAGCATGAGATTACAGAGAGGCTGATTAAGGGGTAATGTGAGGAAGTTCTTTTCACGGAAAGGGTGGTGGATGCATGGAACAGCCTACCTCAGAGTTGTGGATATGAATACCAGCGCAGGGCTTCAAACAGGCATGGGATAGGTGTAAGGGGAGCAATACAGATGAGTATGAGTAGATAGGCCATTGACAGAGTAAAGGCCTATGGCACATTCATAAGGTGAAAAACTGGACAGACTGGATGGGTCTTGTGGGCCTTATCTTCCATCAACTTCTATATTGCTATGTTTTCATATATCAGCTAGCATCATTAGTTCAGAACTTGGAAGAATCCAAATAGATTATCTTGCAAAGGCAGCTAAAGTCACTTACTGGATTAAATTATTGGGGTAAATTAATTTAAAATTAACAACTATGGTCTTAAAATAAAAAATAGAGTGGTATAATAAGGAATACAATTCATCTTGGCATGTTACTCTTCTAGATGTTTTGAATAAAACTAATACTATGCACCTTAGGACTGACTCATTAAGAGGTATTAAAATCTCACAAGATTATGCAAAGTAGTGAAAATAAAATTAAGCGTCTATCAATTTCAGATGATTTGGCTGCAATAAAAAAAAATCAGAACTACATAAATGGTTCTCAATAAATAAAATAAATCATGTATTAGAGCCTTATTTAACATATATTAATGATAATAAAGAAAGACAAATCTTTACAAAATTTCAGCTGAAGTTACATCCTTATAAATATTTGAATTTTATTTTTGCAAAGAATAAAGATCAAATGAATGATCTCTGTCGTGACTGTGGTTCAGGAGATTACAAGACATTAGTGCATATTATGTTATACTGCCTAAGTTAAGGGATCTCAGATCAGATAATGTCCCAATTTACATTACCTGAAGACTTTACAGAGAAGTACTTTTGAGATTTCTAATGCATCCTCAAAGTCAAGACATTGCTAGGGGAATGATGATGCAATTAAAGGGATATTTAATATACTTCTTAAACAGAATAATATGGTTAAGTAATTGAGTCAATCTCATTCTTCTATTGAGTTAAACAGGTTATATTGATGTTGGACATCCTTATCCTTATTTATTACAGTGATTTGGGATAATATGAATTGTGCAATATTGTTCTGACTATGAAATATGAAAGAAATAATATATGCTACGTGACTTTTGCACTTGACACCATTAACGTATATTCCTTTGACATCTTTAATGTGTACTTGTTGTTCTTATTGCTGTCAACTATTTTGTAATATATGGAGATAGGCAAATAATACTATCCTATCCATATAAAATATCCTGGTAATACAACAGTAGCCAAGTGATAATACCATCAATTCATCCCTGATAATACTATCGTTCAGAAGTGATAATACTATCGCTGCTGCTCTGGTGATAATATTATCAGTCAATAAATCAAAGTCCCAAGACTCAGAGCTGGTTACTAAGCAGCCAATTGCAGTCGCTAGACTCACAACATGAGATTTCTAAATCGTGCTTAAGTGGTTGGCTGCCTTTTGTCTCTGAGAGGCAGAATACTTGAAAAAAATGGCGACTATCTCTACGCTTAGCGATAGTAACTTCGTACTCACAGAACTTGGGATCTTTACTTTGCCTGGACTTTTTACCTCACAAGACAACAGTACCTCGTTGATCCTGCATTTAGATGGAGGAAAACACAGACAGCCCTTCTAACAAGCGATGACTTGCTAGCGAGTGGGGGCAGGCGACCAGCCAGCGAGTTTTCACTGCAGTGCTTTGGCAGACATTTTCACAGCTGTCTTGAGAAAAAAAATCATACTGACAAAATTTTACATGGAATTTGGCTCCATATATTACAAAAATAACACAAAGGATGTATGCATTACAAAGGTACTCCCATCCCGGAGGTGCTGGGACATGCAACCCCTTGTGCTCAGCTTGAGGTTCCCATGTCCCCAGAACCTCTCGATGGGATTACTCCCTTGTATTGCATACACCCTATGTTTTATTCTATTTATATATGTTTCATATTTTGTAAAGGCCTAATAAGCCAAACAATAAAAATAATTGAATTGAATTATTGAGTTTCCCAGATAGATGTAAGGTGTGTGTGTGTGTGAGTGTGTGTGTGTGTATGTCAGGTTCTTTTGTGCCCAGATCAGGACTTTTGCCATCTCTCCCTTCATGGTCTGACTGCTGGTTCTGCCCTATTTGGATGGGTACACTACTTTCTTCCTGTTATCCAATCTGATTATTATTGGTTTCCCTGAACTGTTTTCTGACTGTAGTGCCTTGAGTACTGCTCTCATCTAAATACATTTGTCACTAGTTTGGACTGTTAATTTTTGTCCATGGACACCCCTTCCTGTGAGGCTTGCATCCATTTCTTTTTTTCTTATTACTGTGCTTTAGGGTTCACAACCTGCATCTATCTGCAGCTCCACCTCACTAGTGCTTCCCAGGATACACCATGGCTGGTTCCCTTACCACCCAGGACAGGGCCACTGGCTCTCAATGGACTCCTGTAATGATACAGGGAGGAGAGATTCAGGCACCCTATCTTACCCCCAGGGTGGAAACAACAGTTTCTCAGTGGTACTTCAGTGGTACCAGGTGGTGAGGGGTTGCGGTATGCCTGGTGAGGTCCAGGTGCAGACATCATCTAGTCAATGAACAGATTTCTTTCAGTAAACGCCAGTGATGCAGGACATGCAATGGCAAGCTAGGTGAGAATGAAATGAATGACAATGTTGATCTCACCTCTCATCAGTACAAGTGCCAGTCACTGCTGATCCTCTGGCATACACAGAGGTCAGGGATGTGCCAGACACACTCCCTCCCTCCCCCAGAGAAGTAGAGGCAGACCTAGGGTGCTCAATCCTTCCCCTGGCTGGTCCTCTGATGTCCCTGAGTCTGTTCCTGAACCTGGGATGTCAGTGTCACAGATGGGTACCCTAACGCTGCTTCAGTGGGACAGCTTGCGTCCATTTCTATTATGATATTGTGTGTGATTCCAGGGAGAATCTCATACTAGGTTGCCCTCTTAGTCCACCATCATAGTGACTTCTTAACTGGCTTGGTGAGGGTCACTCTCATTTGCATATTTTCCTCCCATGAAGAGCAGTATTGCAATAGGAATTCTGAAGAGGACACATATTTCACCTGGCCCACAGTCCCAGGTCAATGCATGAGGGCATACACCTAGAACCTTGCTCTCTCAGGGCTTAGGACCATCTCTGTGTCCCTACAAGATTGAGCCTGGTTCATGCATATAGCCAATCATCTAAATATGATATTATGTGGATGTAAAGCAAGCAAGCAACAGCACAACTCAGTTCTAAGCATGCAAATAAGTAAGCAACAAGACACAATGGGTTGTGTATTAGACAGTTCTAATATAGACTCGAGGGGACATAGTGAGGGCCATGAGGTCACAGACAAGTGCATTTAGTCTCTAGCGATTAGAACCGTCTAATGCACACATCCCTGAGGAGCGTTATTGTGCTTATAAAATGGGCCTGTGTATTCTAAATGGGGAATCTAGTTTTAGCTGTGCATTAGACACATCTAATGCATGGCTAACAACCTATCAGATTGCTTGGAACTTTGCCCATTTTATAACCAGCTTTATTGAAGTGACCTTCCTGATGATGAACTAGTTTTTTTACTTCCTCTTTTGCCCTCTCTCTGAACTCAAGCACCTCACAGTTACACCACTGTGAGGACTAGGCAATCTGCCCTAAGGTGTACCACTCCACTCATCTGTAGAGCCTCTGAATGACCCTCTGTGCAGGGTGGGGAGAGCCCCTAGCCTCCCAAAACATCTTTCCATGCAGCACACTGTGGAGTCTTCTCCCAGTTCTTCAGTGGATGTGGTGCTGTGTTTGTCACCTGGAATGGGCACAGGGTATTTTCCTTGTTCTGGTTCCACCCCTTCTGGTATCAGCACTCAAGGGGACCAATGAGATGGAGGCATGCTAAGAATTGTCTCCGCTCAGGTCTCTGGCAATTCCAGCCCTCCTCCTGTCTACAACCTCAATTGCACTGGCACCACCAGTGGTCACTCAGGTGGTGGCAGTATAGCGGTGAGAGTGGCCTGACAGGCACTCAATCTCTTGCCCCCATCTGGACCTACAGTTGTCCGGGCTCACTACTGAACCCAGGTCACTGGCATTGCAACTAATAGAGCTACCACTGAGTTGGCAGGCTGACATGACTAGATTGAAACCAGTAAACAGGGCCAGATCAAGCCTTGGGGGCCTGGGACACTCACAACTTGGGGGCCACGTAAAACACCAAACTTTCATACCAAAATGTTTTATTTTGCTCAACATTTACTGAGCACATTGTTTATTAACCATAACAACCACCATATGGGGAGACTACCCATTATTCACAGGAGAAAAAAGTAACTTGAAGTACAACACCCTGTCATGTTGTCATAGTCTGTAATTTATATTTATTGTACTGTACAAGACATGAAGGCCGCAAGGCTCCAGATGCTCTGGGGTCTAGATGCTCTGTGGTGAGTTTGGGGCTTTTGTGAAGTCACTCTCCTCTAGACCCTGTTCAGAAAAGCAAAGTAATCTTTAAGTAACCTCTTTAATCACAAGTTTATTTTAAGGAAATAAATTAAATAAAATAAACAGTGCTTTACTAAGAGGTATGCATCCTACTCAAACAACAGTAGGTTACTGTATGTACCCATTGTACAGAAGTGTGCAGTCCCAATGTACAAATGCTATGACTCAAATAAACGAGACTGATGTCATACCTTTATCTGCTCATGGGATATCAAAGGAATGATTAATTCAATTTATTTCAGAGTTAGAGGATCCATGCATGTATACACACACCCACATCCTTTATCTCTTCTTTGAACAAGGTCAGATCAATTATCGCAGCATAATAATAAAATACAGATATCAACTTTCTAAGCCACTTACTGAACTCAAGCTGTCTGCTGTTGCTTGGCGCTCCTTTGAAACTCCTTAGTTTAGCAGCGCAGGCAGTTTAGAACAGTGCATCGATTAATCATGCTACTAGCGATAGAGTGGCCGTGGGCGTACAGATAGCAAGTGCAGGTGCTGCCGCTGGCAAAGTGCATGCTGAGCCTCAAAACCACCAAGAAGAGTGGTTTAAAAAATGCTGCCCAGATGGATTGTATGCAAAGCTCCTGGTCCTGGCGCCGCTCCTCGTATTATGCAGCAGCAGCCCAGGTCTGGTTGCAACTTGCACCAGTCCAGGTCAGTCCCAGACTCAACAAAATGGAAAACCTGTCAGTATCCTAAGGAGGTAGATCTGAAGTTGCATAGTTAGCCTCCTTCACTTCTTGTGCCACACAATGCCAGTTTGTTTTTCTAGCAAGTCACCGACCCTAGCTGCAGGCTGCAAATAACGGAGGAGGAAGGTGGGGGGGACAGGAGAAATCTTCTGCAATGTTGGCTTGCTGAGACCTATCTGTAGCAAGGAGGTCGGGGGGCTTGTGTTTTGTTTCTTTTAATTAAAAGCCTCTCCCAAAGTCATTTTTGTTTGTTTTGTTTTATGGAGCAAGCTCGAGAGGTTGATTCATGCTTGACTCATGCAGCGGGGCAGGGGGATGCATGATCTAGCAAATCCTTACCAGTACTGTACCACCTGAGGAAGGGAGAAGAGAAATCTGCAATGTAGGCTTGCGGGGGCCTATCTGTGGCAGGGCTTCATGTGTTTTTAAAATTTTATTTAACAAATGTGCTTCTTCCAAGTCACGCTGCTTTCACAGCGTTTTAAGGCGCAAGCTGCAGGGGGCCTATGGGGGAGGTTGACTCAAGCAACTCGCGCTTCTGCGGCAAAGGGGAAGTGGCACAATTTACAAACCACCAGTCCACCTACTAAAGTGTCTCTCACTTCCGACTACTGGGGGCCAGTCTATGGCGGGGGCTAGGGCATTGCCCCATTTGTCCCCCCTTAATCCAGCCCTGCCAGTAAAGGTTACTAACCCAAGCTGGTGGTTTGCTTTTGCACTTCAATAAAGCTGGCTGTTTGCAAGCTTAGAACTGAGTGGTGCTGTTGCTTGCTTTGTCTGTATCCATTTGCAATGAGCACACCAATGCGGCTATCAAGCTGGGATTGTTTGCTTTGCTGTTGTGTGGATGTCATTTTCCCTTAGGCTGGCTGCCAGTACTTTTGATACTTTGTAAACACCCTTAGTACTGATGTCAGGCTGAAAGGCACTACCTGATATTGGAAATCTTGATCTAGTATATGGAACCTTTAGTAGTGGCAAGATTTACGAGGACAGGTATGTGCAAAGCATTCTTTATATTAACTGATGTAAGTTAGTCATCCTTTTATATTGCCCTTAACATTGACTTTAGTGTTCCATTTCAAATTTTGGGGTCAAGATACACCATTCAGTAATTTTAGATCTGATACCTGTCTGAGGTCTCCTGTTTTCTTTGGAACTGAAAAAGAATATAGAGTATATTCTTTTCCTCTTTCTTCCTCTGGTACTGTTTGGTTGGGGGTTGTTGATTAGATTGTGCAGTATTTCCTGTATCTGTGTGCTGTAGCCTTCTTCTGTGTTATTGAAAACAGTACTGTCCAGTCCAGTTTCTCCTTTATTCTTGACAGCGGATTGACATTTGAATCTCAGGTGTCATCCACTGTCCGTCCAGCTTTTTCATCTGAGGAATATCACGAGGATCAAGCACCTGGTTCCGCCCTGGACCTCCCACTTTAGTGCATGCATTTGTGACATCTGAGGCTTGACTACTGTAATGCTCTCTACCTCGAGGTCTCTGGAAGTACCCTCCATCGACTGCAGCTGGTGCAGAATGCAACTGCCAGGTTGTTGACTGTACAGTTTAGATACTATGCATGATCTGCACTGGCTGCCAGTTTGATGAAGGTTCTTCTAAGGTGGGCTTGCTTACCTTTAAGGCCCTACATAGACTGGGCCCTTTACCTGTCAGACCTTCTTACACTGCTGTCCCAGTCCTCCCTCCAATGCTCCTCTAGGGGCCTCCTGGTGATGCCCAGGATGAGGTTAAGATCTGCTGGCAACAGAGCTCTTAGTGCTGCCAGCCCCATCCTGTGGAATTCGCCTCCATCATTAAGAGGACCCCTTCAGTGAAGGTATCTAAGGCCTGCCTCAAGGCTTTCTTGTTTAGCTGGGCATTCCTAGACACTGTTCAGTAGATATTGTATGGGTTTTATTTATTAATATTGAATTTTATCAACAATTCAGACCATTTTAATGATATGTTATGGTGTTTTAATTGAGTGTTGTTTATTTATAATGTTTTAATTCTGTTGCTTTATTGTACAGTGCCCACAGACTCTGAGCTTGGGTGCCTGAAAATAAACATTGCCCTTGCCTTTAGTTCTGTAGTGTAACCTTGTTTGATAACTTTCCGGACCCACTTGCCTGATGTTGGCTTTCACCATTGTTTTTGGAAATAAGTACAGTGATCATGCTATTGGTATCATCTGCTAGTGTGTTATTCTTTGTGTTGGCTCTGTTGCGTTGATGCAAATGTGTGCTGGTGGTCGGTGTGAGATACTGATACTTGGAGCTGCTGCCACTGCCTCTGTTTCTGTTGGGGATGTTAATCAAGTATGAGGGGTGAAAGTGGTTGAAGAGATTTTCCCTTGAAAATTGTTCCTTGGTTCATGCTTTGTTGGAACTTGTTCCCATGACAGTAATGACAGTTGGATGGCAGGTAAATAGATCTAAGCATGTTCTTAGATAGGTCACTTCATTCATTTTTTTGCTTTAGAAATTCTTTTAATCCTCTATGAACACATGGTTTCCTCTCAGGGGTAGCTTCTGTAGCAGTGACATGAACTTGTTATCTGCTCCCATAGTTTCAACCTGATGGATCTCCTTGCTTTGTTGCTAGAGCTACTTTTCTTGCATTTAACTTAAAGCGCATCTACCAACAGATCTCCCATATATTTTAGCAGTGTACAGTGTGCATTTCACTAACTCTGCTCTTGAAATTAGGTTTCAATTTCTTTTGATACAGTAGAAGCCACTTAATTGGGATGATCTGTTGGTAGGCTTTTCGTACCATTAAGCATCTGTCCCTATTATCAGAAGTGCGAGAAAGCCTATTTAAGAACTTTGTAACAGAGAGAGAGAGATTTTCAAAAGTGCAAAAACTTGTGTTTCTAATTGTTTTTAAATCTGAGATCTGCCTGGTGAGTGTCTCTGGTGCAGAGGATCATGCTGGCTGAGTTAAAGGGCAATAACAATGAAAAGATGGCTGCCAGGCTTGGTGAGCCATAAGCAGTAGTTTTAGAGCAGCAGCATTTTTTAAATCCTGTGTGAAAGAGTCTATTAGTTTATTTTAGAACAGTTAGTGCTGAGTGTTTAGTGGTAGTTTAGCTAGGGAAATAAGTAAGCTATTTAGTGATTTTCTGAGCATTTTCAGGATTTTACTGAACACCTTAAAGTGTACACTGGTGACATTAAACAGCTCCCAATGTTACCCAAAGTACAGCTTTTAGCTGTAGGTTAGCGAAGGCCCAAGGAATCTGAGCACTACTTTGGAGTGTTACATAGTCTTTATCTTATAGACCATGTCCATTATTCAATTGAACCTTTCCATAAGGTACTAACTTTCCTGGTGGAGTCTTGGTGGTGACAAGTCCCTTTCTGATCAGCAGACCTGCAACTGATCATGAGGTTGAATAAACTCACGGAGTGAGACGGCATCTGTGAGTTGTGTGTGGGCCTATTTCATAGGAGAAGAGGGATCGGCAGCCAGCACATGAGAGAATGTTGCTGCTTCAGTGTGGTGTTTCTGACCGAGTGAGATGTCGGTAGGAACACGCACCCATTGTAGGTCTACACCATAGTCATAGCGTGCAGCTGGAGAAATTTGCAAATAAAGAGATGTGCAGGGGTGACAAGCTACTTAAGGAGCCAAGGGTCCATAAGGAGGAGGTGTCTCAGTAGATTTCAACCTAAATAAGAAGGGAGGTGAGGAAGGTGTTCCTGAAGGGGTCTCTCAGCCTTGGCTTTCAGGAGGAGCCAGGGAGCAGACCGGAGGACTGGCTGCCTAGTTTCTCTGAATGGAAGGTTCGGGGAGTATTCACCAGGATGAGCTGGTGAATAGGATGATCCTAGCAGATAACTGTGAAGACTAAGTAACAAGGAAAGAAGCTCTGTGATTTTTGAACTCTGGAACACAAGGAGGTACTGTCAAGTTTTAAATATCTTGACCCTTGAAGGAGAAGAAAGCTTTATGGGAAGTTGGAGACCTGAGAATGGATGACTAACTGGATCAAATAATTTTAACTGTGAGAACAGAGCAGGTTGATGAGAGGAGTCTGCTCTGTGGCTTGATTTCAAAGTGCAGAGGTGGGAGCTCAGCAATCAAATCTACATTAAGTGATTTTTCAGAGGCTGTTTACACTGCATTTGATATTTTGCTGCTGCTGCTCAGGCTGTGAGGAGATTATTGCTAGTTTAGGTCTGATTATATGTGTGATGTATGTATGTGTGTGAGATTATATGCGATTGGAGTACAATTAGTGCTTAGTAGTAGGGGTGTAGGGTGGAGTGTGAAATTGAATTAGATTGTGGGGTTGAGTGAATAATTGTGAGGGGAGTGTGTCTTTAGCATGTGTTGGGAGAAATAGACACAGTCAGGCAGTACTCCCCTCTAGACACAGGGACCTTTGCTCATTTGAGCCCCTCTGCTTCCTCCAGAAATATATAGAAGATGTCATGCTTTAGGTATCATGAGGAGGTGGAGGGGGCCTGGGGCCTGAAGGGGTTGGGAAATGCCCGAGTAGACTAATGGGGTTGAGTGTATTGTACGGGTGGGTACAGGCTGCAGGATCCTTCTGATTTACCATTCACCAGGTGATAGGAGGGATTTCCTCCAGGAGGTAGAAGAGCTCATCACCGGGTTGGTGTTGGAGTTCCCTGGATGGTTAATTCTGGGGACATTAATGCCTGGGTTGACAATGAGCTCTCATCATTTGGACAAAACCTACTCCAGTTGATGGAATCACAGGGTGACACGGTAGTTACCATTGCCACCCACGGTTGGGGACATTGCTGGACTTGGTGTTTCTCCTGGGGATGGAGATCACCAACATGGTGGTGGATCCTGTCAGATGGTCTGACCATCATGCCCTGAGGTTCAGTTTGCTACTCCCTTAGCAGGCCTGCCCCAAGGAAATGGTGCAGTACCATCCCTTAAGAGGAGTTAACTCGGAGGTCCTAATGGCAGTACCAGACCTTTTAGAATTCCAACTGATAGCAGTGACTCAGGCTCCCTTGTTCTTACCTATAATGGGGTGGTAGAAGGGCCCTGGATGGCACTGCTCCAGTTAATGTGTGTCCCCTGACCCTTTGTCCCGGGCTCCATGGTATGACAGGTCCCTGAGGGAGTTGAAGAGGCAGAGAGAGACGGTTGGAAAGACAGTGGTGAAAACCTCACCTGGAGGAGGACAGGCTTAGATTACTAGAGCATTATAAGATCTACCAATCAGCAATTTCCAATAAGAAGGCAGAGTTCTGTCCAGGAGATTGCTGCAGCCAAAACAAGTCATCTCAGCTCTTCTGCACTGTGGACAGACTATGCAATCCAGTCTGTCTGCAATCTGTTGAGCATTCTCACAAGGAAAGTGTGATAAGTTTGCACAGATTTTTTCTGATAAGGTTGCCTCCATCAGGAAAGAGATCATCTGTGCCTCCATTGGTCCTTGCATTGATCAACCGAGTAGTACAGGTACCCAGGTGACCTGGTCTTTCTTCAGCCTGCTGACCACACTGATATTATGGAGATCATCCAGACTCTGTGACCAGCTTGCTGTAGTTTGGACCAGGCCCAACTCACCTTCTTGAAGGGTGTGTTGAGGTCATTAGCCCAGTCCTGGGTGGGATAGTGAGGAGTTCTCTGGAGAGAGGATCTTTCCAGACCTTTTAAAGGAGTTGGTAGTTTAGCCCATCCTGAATAAACACTCCTTAGACCCTGACTCCCAGCTAACTCACAGACCAGTCTCTAACTCATTTATGGGCAAAGTTATTGAGGAGGTGGTCACTCTGCAGCTGGAGGATGTTTTGACCTGCCACAATGTCTATGACCCTCTACAGTCAGGTTTCAGGAAAAGGCACAGCACTGAGACAGCTCTGGTTCAGGTACTAAATGATCTCCTAATGGCCAGAGATCGGAGATCCCATACTATCTTGGCTCTCCTTGATCTCTCTGCAACTCTTGATACTGTGGACCATGTGGTTTTGCTCGAGTGCCTCTGCTCTTCTGTGGACTGGAGGGGGCAGTCCTCATTTGGTTTTGATTGTTCCTCAAGGGCAGATCTCAAAGGGTGGTGTTGGGAATTTATTCCTTGGACCCTCGTAGCTGCCCTGCCACAGGCTCAGTGCTGTCATCCATGTTATTGGCAGTATATATCCTACTATTGGGAGACATTATAAGACAGTGTGGTCTGAGTTTTCACTGCTATGCAGATGATTCTCAGCTGTATATGTCTTTTGTGCCTGCCAGGAGGAAGACACTGTCTCTGTGTTTAACAGCTGTCTGACTGAGATTCAGGACTAGATGAGTATCAGCTGACTGAGGTTAAACCCAGAAAAACAGAGGTATTGCTCATGAACCCAGACCATAGGTTGGCGGGACATTGTTAGGACAGCCCTCTGGATTAGCGCTGGGAGGAATACCACTAATTATCTCAGACCAGGTGGTAAATTGTGATGATATAGAGAATATTAAAAAGATTTTGAAACACTGGGCAAATGTCTTGTAGATGAAGGTTGTGAAATTACCTTTTCTGAGGTACTTCCTATTCCTCGAGCCTCATTTTCACTAACTAATAAGATCAAGGCAGTGAATAATTGGTTCAGAGCATGATGTTTAACTAGTGGATTCAATTGTCTAACCCATTGGAAAATTTTGATTGTCATTACAACTTATATTGCTGACGGCCTACATCTGAGTAAAAGTGGAAGTAGCCTATTGGGAAGAAAATTGCACAACATATTAAAACTTCTTTAAACTAGATATATTGGGGAGGTTGATACCACAAAGTTTAGACATATATATAAATATTGATAAAATCCCAGTAAACATAAGTTTGGTAATTATAACTTTATATTAATTAATGCTAGAGATTTAATGTTGTCAAGAAGAGTGAACTGGAAATATTAATAAAACATCTTGATTTGCATGTGGTGGCCATAACAGAAACTTAGTGGGATGATGCCTCAGCTTGGATAAAAGACATTGCAGGATTTAATTTATATAATACAGATAGAAAGGGAAAAAGGGAGAATTAGAGGAGAAGTCTGTATTTATGTCTCAGCAGTCACAACTAACAACTAGTAGTCTGAAACTATTTGGGTTAAATTAGAATCACAAGGTAATTCTCCAATTATTTTGGGAAATTGTTACAGGCCTCCAAACTGTGATTACAGTGACACAACTACTCTTTGCTCTGAAATTAATGTGGTATCAACTCAGGGAAATGTTATAATAATGGGAGACTTTAATTTTCCAGGCATTGATTGGAATTAACAAAGAGCTAAATCCAAAATTGAAACCCTTTTTAGACACCATTATTAACTGTAACTACGAGCAGCTAGTTATGGAGCTCACTAGACCCCAATACTCTGGACTTAATCTTAACTAATATTGGTCATCGTATTAATTATGTTATGATCCTTTCACTTTAGGAACAGTGATCATAATATGATTACTTAGTCCCTGGGCTGTTTAGTTTCAAGATCTGGGAAAGTTAAAACCAAAATAAGAAAATATAATGAGACCAACTTAGCACTGGTTATTAACTATCGTAGTAGTATAGATTGGAGAAATATCTTAACTGATTTAGGAACTGAAGAAGCTTGGAAATATTTAAAAGATACTATAAATTGGTCCGTAGATAAGTTTGTACCATTAACTAATAAATGTAATAAAGTGGGTAAGATACCTAACTGGATGTCGAATGATATTAGGAAAGTACTTAAAACTAAATTAAAAGCTTATAGGAAATTGTAAAAGCATCTATCCCATGCAAATAAGGTTAAATACATTACTAAACAGAAAGAATGAAAAAATTATTAGAAGAACAAGATATAACATGGAATTTAAATAGCCCATAGTAAAGATATTGAAATGTTATACTCATATCTTAATACAAAAACTCACCTTCCAATATTTTGGACAGAGTAACAGTAAATGGCATAGCATTACTGATCCAGTTGAAATAGCAAACTGTTTTAATAATTATTTTGCTTCAGTCTTTAGCCCTAAACTAAATGAACCTGTTGCCCTCACTGGTGAAATAAGAAATAAATACTTTTTAGAGAAGCTGATGTGAGATTGGAACTGCAGAATGTTAATATTACTACTTCATTAGGTCTGCATAATATCCATCCCAAGCTACTTTCATCGGAGAACATGTATTTGATGTTCCATTGACAATAATATTTAATAAATCACTGGATAGTGGAATTGTGCCACTGGACTGGAAAATGTCTATAATGACTCAATATATAAAAAGGGTCCAAAATGAACTTGGAAAACTTTAGACCAATTAGTTTAACATCCTTGTAAAATCATGGAACAATTAATTAAAAATCTTTTGGGACAAGAAATAATCACACTTGACATTAAAGACAATATGCAACATGGATTCCAAAAGGGAGGTCATGTACAACAAATTTGCTGTCATTTTATGAAAGTATAAATGGTAGTTTGGATTAGAGATATCCATCTGATGTTATTTTGCTAGACTTTTCGAAAGCAAAATTAGTTGTTAAACTAAGTAAATTGGGTTTCAGTAGTCCTCTAATAAGGTGGGTAAATGACTGGTTGCATGAATGATTCCAGACGGTCTGACTTAATAACATGCTATCTGACAGGAAGGTGGGTCACTAGTGGGGTCCTGTAGGGGTCAGTCATGGGCTATCCCTTTAGAATTTACATTAGTGACATCCAACAGAATACCAGTAATAAATTGGTAAAATTTGCTGATGACTTAAAATTGGGAGGTGAAGTCGATACATTTAACAAACATTTAACTTTAATAAACAACTTAAATCAACTCATGGAATGGGCAATACATAACGTGATGCAGTTCAATGTTGAGAATATGTAGTCCTACATTTTGGATTAAAAACAAAATATAAATATATCCTAGAAATTAGATTTTACACATGGTTACATCAAATGAGACTTAGGGTCACAATAAATAATTCCTTATCATTTTCAGAACATTGTCGCCAGGTGTCCTTTAAGGCAAGAGGTCTCATCAAAAGAATCAAAGAACTTTTTTGTAAGACAGAACAGTGTACTATTCCCTTGTACAGGGCCTTGTTAGGCCCTTATTAGACTATGGGTCACCCTATTGGTCTCCTATCATATGAAGGACATTAAAATGATTGAAGGGGTACAACGCTCGGTCACCAAATTAATCCCTCTCCTAGAAGGTTTACTATATGATCATAGACTTAAAAAACTGGGTTGCATTCTCTTGAACAAAGAAGACAGAGAGGAGATCTATTATTTTTATATAAAATATTGCAATCATCAGACCTAATGACACAATGTGGACTGGAGGTTAATAAAAATCAGAGCAACATCAGATCACATGGTAAAAAAATTGGTTATACCCCAAGTAAACATCAAGAAAAGAGACAACTTTTTACTATTAGAAGTGCAAAGACCTGGAACAGACTTCGCGAACAATAGTGGAAGCTGATGGAATTAACAGGTTTAAATATCTATTAGATAAACAGTATTATACAGAGGAAAACATGGTTTGAAGATTCCATAAGTCGAGGACAATACAAATGAGCAAATTGCTCCCTTTTGTCTATACATCCTAGTAATCCTAGTAACCGTGGCATGATTTTGATGAGTGACTGACCTTGAAGGCTCAAGTGTTGGCCATAGTCAAATTTTCCTTTACTATCTCAGGAACATAGCTAGGGTGAAACATCTGGTTCTGACTGGAGATCTTCCACTTTGGTCCACGCCTTTGTTACCACTATCTTGATTACTGCAGTGCCCTCAACCTAGGGCCACCAGGGTTGATATCTGCCGATTGCAGCTGGTGCCAAATGCAGTGGCCAGGTTGTTCACTGGAGCCCTTCAATGCAGCCATATAAAACCTGTGCTGTGTGAACTGCACTAGCAGCCAATACAGTGGTGGATAACATTCAAGGTCACATTGTTGACCTATAAAGCCCTACATGACCAGGGACCACAGTAGCTGCAAAACCTTCTGTCTCCTTACTGCCTCTCCCACCACTCAGATCCTCTGATGAGGGATTGCTAAAGATTCCAGGGGTCCAGCTGGAAACATATGGAGGAAGACATTTGTCTTTATGGCTCTGACTCTGTGGAACTCCCTGCCTTGTCGTGCATGAGATAGTCTGACCATGGAGGTTTTAAAACAACTCTCAAAATCTGTTTACTTAATAAGGCCTTTTCTGGTTCCTGAGGGCCCTAAATTAGTTAGCTGTTGATAATGAATGAAGTATATGTATGTAACCCCTTACACATGGGGTTCCTGAAAGCCTTCCTGGAGCTTGTTTGGTCGCCCTCTAACTGGTGTTCAGCGTAATACACACACGCCTAAATGTGGGTGTTGTGAGAGCTTTCAAAGCCTCCAGTAATGTCTTTTTAAGAGCTGCCTGCTGAAATCTGAGCAGGAGTTGGTATGGGGGGAACTGGTGTTTCCTGTTGAATCCGCCTGAGCTGTGGTGAAATCGCTGCCCTTTGGCAGTCGGCATATGACACAGGGAGCCCTTTTGAATGATGTAACTGTTTGGCCATAATTAGCTAGCATGTTGGTGGAATTACAGTTTGTCTAACCTGCTTCTTTGCAGCTAAGACTGTGTATGCTTGGCCCTCCATTTTGAACCTGGGCTATTGCACTGGGCCAATGGTAATCGGGGAATATTAAATGGAGATCTTTCTGACCAACCAGGATCAGGACTCATGTGGGAGCCAGCTGACCAATGAGACACAGCCAGTAATTCTGGGAAGTAAAGTCTGAAGAATGGCGCTTTGCCTGCACTTAAAGGCAGCAATAAGTGACTGGCATCTGCAGCCCACCTGTGGGATCGGATGGTGTCAGTGGTGAGTCTTGCCCTAACTGTGGAGGCAGAGACATTGTGGTTGTGAGCGAGGGAAGAGCTCGGAGGCTCCTGCGCTGTAGAGTTTTCACTCAGAAGCGCGTGTGTGGAAGGCCAGATTCAGGCGGCTTGGTGCGCCAGCAAGTATCGGACTAAATCCGCTGGGTAGCAGTCAGAGGAGGCTGTGCAGGAGTGCAGCTACCTACCAGGCTCACCCTGTAGAGGACTGGAGAATGTGCTGAATCACGCTCAGTCTGTCAGGAAAAAGTGAAGCTGCCTTGACTCCCGATTAGCAGTGAATTCGGTCGGGCCTAGGAGCAGCTGCCTGGTATGGTACCCTCTGTTGCTTTCCATATAAATGTGTGTAGAAGTGTCTGAAGTTCAGGCTCAGCCCTGTAGTGGTGTGAGAGTGGTTTTATTCTGGAGTTGTGGTACTAAATCAGGGAAGTTCCTGTTAAATGTTTCTAAAGGCGAATCTTCAGGTTGCTTTGCTGACTACACTAACTGAGTCTGCTGGCTCCATCTAATCTTAGTAGTAATTAAATGCTCATTTGTGTCAGGGCCCCAACCAGCTGCATTGAGGAACTAGCCTTTAGGGCTTGGGTACCCATAGACAGTAACTTATAGGTTAGGCCTGTGCACAGAGCCTTAGGTAGATACTTATATATTGTAGTGGTAAGCCAATCACCCTGATTCCCCGGTCCTTGTTATCTCCCATTAAATAAATCAGATTTCTTGTTTTGCAAAAGTACACTGGCTAGTTTGAATATTAATGGTGAAATACTGCACAGTGAATATTGTGTATCTGTACCTTACTTTCAGGGGTCCCCAGAGTGAGCTGAGTGGTTCGAGCCAGGGGTAAGTGTATATGGTGAGGACACTGTAACTGACTTGTGGGCCACTATAGTGGAAGAAAGGGGTTGCAGCAACCAGAGGGCTGTGACTGAGTCAACCTCATAGAAACATAGAAACAGATTTTGATGGCAGATAAGGACCGCTTGGCCCACCCAGTCTGCCCATTTCCCTACCTAATGAATAAGCTGCAGATCCTAGTTAACCAGTTAACCAGCCTACTTCTTCCTACCCCACCCCTAGAATTGCCTTATGACTGTTCCATGCATGCTTGAATTCCACCACTGTTTTGACTCACAACCTCCTCCAAAGGCCGTTCCATGCATCCACACCCTCTCTGTGAAAAAATACTTCCTTAAATTACCTCTGAGCCACCCCTTCTATCTTCAAATTGTGCCCCTTGTTCTTGCACACTCTTTTTTGAAAGATGCTACCTCTTGGACTTTGTTGAGTTCCTTGAGGTACTTGAAAGTTTCTATCATGTCCCCCTCTCCCTCCTTTCCTCTAGGCTATACATATTCAGCTCCTTAAGTTTCTCTTCATATGTCTTCCAGTGCAGACCCTGCACCATTTTAGTTGCCTCCTCTGGACAGCCTACATCCTGTCTATGTCTTTATGGAGATTGGGTCTCCAGAACTGCATGCAGTACTCAGATGGGGTCTCACCATCTGTCTGTACAGAGGATAATAACTTCCTGTTTTCTACTGGTGATGCTCTCCCTATGCATCCCAGTATCCCCCAAGCCCTCCTTGCTGTCCTCTCACATTGCTTGCCCACCTTTAGGTCATCTGATATGACTACCCCCAGGTCCCTTTCCATTTTGTTGTTGTTAGTATTTCACCCCCACTGTGTACTCTTCCCTGGGTTTTTGTTTCCAGGTGCATTACCTGCACTTCTTTGCATTGAATCTAAGCTGCCATACATTTAACCATTCCTCTAACCTTGCCAAGTCCCTTCTCATCCTTTCCACCCCACCCTGTGCATCAACTCTGTTGCAGATCTTTGTGTCATCTGCAAAGAGACATACTTTTCCTCCAGTCCCTCTGCAATGTGGCTTATAAAGACATTGAAGAGGACCGGTCCTAATACTGAACCCTGCAGTACCCCACTAGTAACCCCCTTTCTTCAGAGTGGACTTCATTTACTATTACTCTCTGTGTCCTATTCTTCAGCCAATTCTTTACCCAGGCTGTCATCTTGGGACCCACTCCCAGGCTGGCTAACTTGTATATTAACCTTTGTGTGGGACTGTGTCAAATGCCTTCTAAAGTCTAGGTAGGCCATGTCCACAGCCCTCCTGATCTACTACTTTGGTCACCCAGTCAAAGAAATCTATCAGATTTGTCTGGCATGACCTTCCTGCTGTGAATCCATGCTGCCTTGGGTCCTGAGCCCCTCTGGCCTCTAGATACTCAACAATTCTTTCCTTCGAAGTGATTCCATCATTTCCCTACCACTGAGGTTAAACAAACAGGTCTGTAGTTTTCTGCTTCTGTCTTGCTCCCACTTTTGTGAAGGGAATCACATCTGCTCTTCTCCAGTCCTCGGGTGCCACCCCATCCTCCCATGATTTGTTAAAGAGGGTAGTCAGTGGTGTCACTAGTTCTACCCTTAGTTCTTTTAGAATTCTGGGATGAATCCCATCAGGCCCCATTGCTTTATTCACCTTCAGTTTTAAGAGTTCTTTCAGAACCCTTTCTTCTGTAAATGGGCTGGTATCAACTTCTGTATCCAGAGTGTTTCTACTGTTTGTTTTAGGTACCTCCCCACTTCCTTTGTAAATACTGAGCAAAAATATTTGTTTAATATCTCTGCCTTTCACAGTCACCCTCTGCCCTCTCCCTCCTCTTTATTAAGCCTCTCTAACCCTCCCTTGGTCTTCCTTCACTCCCTGATGTACCTATAAAGGTTTTATCCCCTTCTTAACTGAGTTGCTATCTTTTCCTCGGTTTGGCCTTTGCTGTTCTGACTGCCTTCCCAGCTTCCTTTTGCTTTAACTGATACAGTTCTCTGTCCTGCTCCTTCTGTGATTCCTTGTACTTCCTGAATGCTTTCTTTTCTCTTGAACCTTCCTGCCACTTCCTTTGAGAACCATAGTGGTTTCTTACATAGTTTTGTTTTGTTTATTTGCTTCACACAAAGGCTTGTTACCTCTGTGATGGCAGTTTTATTATTCCCATTGTTCTTCCACCCTCCTTCCTGCCCATTTGCTAGTGCATTCCTTAGGCACTCACCCATTTTGGCAAAGTCAGCCCTCCTAAAGTCCAGTACTTTTGCCTTTGTATGGTTGACTCTATTGCTGTGTTTATTGTGAACCATACTGTTCAATGGTCACTAGTTCCCAGATGGCTACCCACTTACATCTGTGATCCTCTTCATCTCCATTTGAGAGAACCAGGTCTAAGATTGCTCTCTCGAGTGGGCTCCAATACTAGTTGTCTAAGGCATGCCCCTGTGGGGCATCTAGAATAACCCCACTCTTTGAAGTGGCTGCTGCAACTGCACTCCAGTTAACATCTGCATATTCAGATCACCCATCAGCAATATCTCCCTTTTCTGCCATTCTAAGTATTCTTTCTATCATTTCCTTGTCTATTTCCTCCACCTGAGAAGGGGTCTGTATACAACCCTGTGCAGATTGTGGTGCCATTGCCAGTCTCAAATTTACCCACAGTGCTTCTTCTCACCCTGTTTTCCCTTTTATTCTGTTGCATTGATTCCTTCCTTATGTAAAGAGCTACTCCTCCTCCTCCTCTCTTTTACCCTCCCTGTCCCTCCTGTAGATAGTGTATCCTGGTATGTTTATGTCCCAGTCATGGTTTTGTGTGTACCATGTTTTGTGACTGCCACGATATCCAGATGTTCCTCCTCCATCAAGGCCACTAATTCAGGAAGCTTGTTACTCAGACTATGGACATTGGTACTCATTGCTCTCCATTTTTGATGGCTTTACCTTCTTTTGCAGCATCCTCACTGACCTGTCTACCTCAGTATTTTCTCATTTAGTACCCTGTTTTGTAGGGAAAGGCTGAGATTTTCCTGCTGCTTATCAGTGCCTCCCTTGACTAGTTTAAAAGCTTGCCAATGAAGCATTTAAACCGATTGCTCAAAAGACTTGTTCCCTTCCTGGACAGATGCAGACCATCCTGCCAGTATAGGCTGGTGTCCTCCAGGTGGAACCCCAGTCTCCAATAAAGACAAACCCTGTGCTCACACCATTTTTTCAACCATTTATTAAACTGCATTTATTAAACCTCGACTATTCTAACCCTGACCTCTGGGTGGAGGCACCCGCCAACGGATCTGGTCCCCTCATCCTGTTACAGTTAGGGCAGACAGGGGTAGTAGCCCTTAGGATAGCACCCCTGGGGTTACAAAGTGGAGGCACTGCTGGGATCAGCATCCCTAGTGGCCAAGTGGAAGAAGTACCTAACTATGGATAAATTGAAGGAAAAGCTGGAAAGGGATAACATGGCTAAAATCAAATTGGACCCCATTAAGACAACGGTACATAAACTGATGGGCTGGGGTGAGGCTGAATAGTTGGACTTTCAGAGAGTTGTGTTTCTGCTAGATGTACCTCTAGGGACAATGAACACTGACCTTATTTCCATAGTGGAGACAGTTAAGTGTTTGGGTAAGGTAGAGGTGAGAGGGCATATGGCTGACCTACTCGATCAGACTTTACAGGTATTACTGTCATGTAGTATAGCCATTGACCCAGAGAGGTACCTCCAGTGATTTACCGGAAGGTGCCCAACAGGGGTGGAGGGTCATTCACATCCGAGTGGGTCAGTCACCCCGGGGTCTCCCCAGACTAATAGCTTCAAAGATAAACTGCTTAAATTGTTAGCCATGGAGGAGGACTACTCAAGAGTTACTGCAGACTTTGGATCTTTCCAGTGATCCCACCCACCCAAGTTTCCCCAGTGCCTCTCCTGGGCCCACAAGAGCTCTTTTGGCCCCACCACCACTAGTGGTTCCTTCTATACAGCTAGATTCAGTACCGTGAGCTAAAACTTTTTTCTGGCACAGTGCCCATGCCTTCAGGGAGGATGATTTGGAGGCATGGATGGACTATGCCACCCCTTAGTCCAGGAGTGGCAATGCCCTGAGGGGAGAAATGAAGAGACTGATGGAGAGCCTGTGGGGTCCGGCTTTAGAAACCATTCAGTTTTGTGGGCCATTAGCCTGGAAGCTACCACAGCAGAGTATCTTTCTGCTCTAGAGGGAGTGTTTGGGAGCACAGAAACTGGGGAAGACTTATTATGGAAATTTAAGTCTGCTAAGCAGTGGAGGAATGAAAAGCTTTCCTCCTTTATCACTAGGGCGGAAAGGGCTTTACAGAAGGCCTACCAAAAGAGGGATCACCGCCCAGCCTTGAACCAGGTCAGGTTGGAACATGTTCTAAAGTCTGCAGATTTTCCAGTGTGATACTGTTAAAACTTAAGTTACATGATCGAGTGAGCCACCGCCTGAATACTGTCAATTGATGAGGGAGATTAGAAGTAGAGACTGATGAGGAGGGTGGGAACCTTATGTGGTGGCTGTAAATCTGAGCAAGCCCCTGAGTCTAGCGAACCCAATGAGGACCACCCTTCAGGGAGGCCTGATGTATCCCCAGAGTTACAAGGAGGGTGGGGTGCATGCCATTTCCTCTGATCCCCAAGTAGAAAGTGAGTTGATGGCCGAGGTCAGAAATTTATGAGAACTGGTGAGGACTTGAGAAAACCTACCCACCCTGTTAGGTTTGAGGAACCAGAGTTATCTAGAAACAAATGCCTGGCCCCGGGGAGTCCCTCACCCCACAGAGGGCCCCAGCAGATGAAGTATTCCTCCCAATAGAGACCCCGGGACCCCAAGTTCTGTTACCATTGTGGGGAGGATGGACACTTTCAGACCGAGTGCCAGTACCGGAGAATTTAAGGAAGGTCAACAGCAGACTGATCACTTGGCATCACAGGACCCACGCCCAACCCCCAGGAAGGGCTTTGTGACCCAGGCCAATGCCCAAGCAACTGTCAACGCTGTGCCCTGAATGGTCTGATGTGGTTGGACCCTCGATGGAGGCCGGTGTGAGTAAATTGGATTCCCACCTGAGCTGTATTGGATAGTGGCTCTCAGGTGACTGTTATGTTACAGGACTGGTATCAGACACATCTACCTGAGGTGCCACTACAACCCTTGGATGATCTACATGTATGGGGGCTGGTGACAAGGCTTATCCGTATTTGGGGTATATCGGATCTGGTTGCATTTCTACTTCTGTGGCTTGAGTGGATGAGCAGATGGAAACCTTGGGTTTAGTCTGCCCCACTGGACTGTATGATGGGGTACCCTTATTGATTGGGACCAATGCTCACATGTTTGGCCGACTAGCACAGTTGTGTTTGGAAAAGCAGGTGTTCAGGACTCAGCGAGCTCTTAGGATACCTGCTTTGATCCAGAATGCCTACAAGACTCAGAGAAAAGATAGTCAGAGGAGCCTGTAGGCCCAGTGGGTGTTGTGTGGAGGAAGGATCCAGAGCTGTTGCTATTAGCTCCAAATGCCCAGTGTGTTTTGCAAGGGAAGGTCTGGCTTAAAAAGGATGTCAAGAATAAACTATTGATGCTGGATGCACCTGGGGAAGGAAAGTTGCCTGAAGGACTGCTGGTTAAACCCAGTATCTTGCCTGCTAGAGCCCATGCTTATGCCTGAGAGTGATGGTTCAAGTTCATAATGTGTCTGACAAAGAGATTTGAGTAAATAGAGGCTGCACCTGGCTAGTGTGCATTGTGCGGACACTGCAGTGCTCCCCAATAGCAAGGGTTTGGGGAAGGATGACAGAGTCAAGCCAGACTTGTTCGATTTCAGTGACTCCCGTTGCCTGCTGAATGGAAAGTAAGGTCAGTGAGAAGCTTGCCCAAAGAGACCAGGTATTTTCCTAAAAGAATGGGATGTGGGATGTGTGCAGGGATCTGACACCACATTTGACTGCATGATGAAAGGCTTTTCGAGAGAGGTCTTGGTGCCTGGCCCCTGCTAACATAGACGATGTGAGACAGCATCTGCAAGAGATGCTTGCCGCTGGTGTGATAAAAGAATCCAGGAGCCCTTATGCTCCCCCCATTGTCATTGTGAGAAAAAGAATGGGGCTGTTGTTATGTGTGTGGATTACTGTACCCTGAACCAGCGGACCATCTCTGACCAGTATACCATGCCACGCGACAGGGGCCTTGGACTGTCTAAATGGCAGTAAGTGGTTCTCTGTGTTAGATCTCCTGAGTGGGTACTATCAGATCCCAATGGCTCCAGAGGACTGAGAGAAGACTGCATGCTCATTTGCCCCTAGGTTTCTATGAGTTTATCCGATGCCTCAAAGGATTTCTGGGCCCAGCAACCTTTCAGCACCTGATGGAACGTGCTGTGGGGGACATGAATTGCTCGAGTGTTTGGTTTATTTAGATGATGTCATAGTGTTTGGCAGCTCGTTGGAAGAACATGAACGTTGATTGTTCAAGGTCTTGGATCTGCTGGAGGATTTCGGTCTTAAGTTATCTATAGACAAGTGCCAATTCTTTCAAACTCCTGTGAAGTATGTGGGCCACATAGTATCCACTGAAGGCATAGAGATTGACCCCAGCAAAGTGGAGGCTTTAACCGCCTCAACCCAGAAATTTGAAGGAGCTACAGCGGTTCCTGGGGTTCTGTGGGTACTACCAACGATTTACCAAAGACTACTCTCAGGTGATCTGGCCCTGCTAAATCTAACTCAAGGGTACCCCCGGCCTCATAAGAAATATAAGAAGACTGCACAATCTGGGACTGAAAAGACTTATTTCCACCCCAATGATGTGTTTGGTACTTGCTGGATTGCTGACTGTGAGGAAGCTTTCTATGACATTATAAATCAACTTACTCATGCCCCAGTGCTGGCCTATGCTGACCCAACTAAACCCTATGTTCTTCACACTGATGCCAGCCTGCAAGGATTGGGGCTGTATTGTACCAAGAGCATTCGAATAGTCTGAGACCTCTAGCTTTTGCCAGTCGCAGTTTGACTCCTTCTGAAAAGAATTATCCAGTGCACAAACTAGAGTTCCTGGCTCTAAAGTGGGCCATTGTTGATCAATTCCATGATTATTTGTATGGGGCTAAGATACTGGTGAAAACTGATAATAATCTTTGACATATGTTCAGACCACCACCAGGCTGGATGCCACTAGTCACAGGTGGCTCTCTGCATTATCCACCTACAACTACGCTTATTGAATACAGAGCAGGCCTCAACCATATAGATGCTGATGCTCTCTCTCGAAGCCTGTGCCCCGAGTCGATTGGGTCAGGTTGTCTGAACCCGACATTAGAGCACTCTGCCAGAAATTCAACAAAGAGGAACAGGTGACTCCTGATACTGTGGACTGAATGGTGGATTGCTTGGGTCCATCTGAGAACTGTGTGCCTTCTGCTTACTGCCACTTCTCTGCTTTAGACACTAGTATGCTGCCTCAGTTCAATAATGATAGCCTCCAGCTGGCTCAGTCTCGAGATCCTATGATACAACCTGTCTTAGAGGTGCTGCAAGCCAGGAGAGATGTGTCCCAACTGCGGTCCGCTGAATTGAGAACTGCCCTGTTATACAAAGAGGCCCAAAATTGAAGTTGAACAATAGACTGTTATATAGGGAGACCTAGACAAAGAGGGCGAATAGACAAACAACAACTGGTGTTGCCCACTGCTTTTAGAGAACTGGTGTTGAGGTCCCTGCATGACCACATGGGGCATCTTAGCATAGACTGAACTCTTGACCTGGTGTGGACCCAATTATGCTGGCCAAAAGTGAGTGCAGACGAGAGCAGTATGCCAAGACCTGTGGCCACTGTTTGCAAAGAAAAGCCCTACCTCAGAGAGCTGCCCCCATGGTCAATATCACTACCAGCACCCCTATGGAGTTGGTCTGCATTGATTTCTGAGCTTAGAACCTGATCTGAAAATATCAGCAACATATTGGTGGTCACTGATCATTTCACTCGATATGCCCAGGCTTTCCCCACCAAGGATCAGAAGACAACCACGGTGGCTAAAGTCCTTGTTGAAAATTTCTTTGTTCATTATGGGGCCCGGATCTGTTCTGATCAAGAGAGATTTTGAGAGCCGACTGATAGGGGGTGTGAAAGTCCAGAACCACCCTTACCACCCCAGGGACCCCAGCCTGAACGTTTCAACCGCACCTTGCTAGACATGCTAGGCACCCTCCACCCAAAAGACAAGCCTAGATGGATCCAACAAATCAGCACCTGGTACATGCCTACAACAGCACTAAAAGTGATGCCACTGGTTCTCCCTACCGCCTGATGTTTGGGAGAGAAGCTCAATTGCCGGTGGATGTGTGTTTGGGGTCTCTCTGATGGGTTCAAGCTGATGATTATTTACAGTATGTGCAAAAGCTAATGGCTCAGCTAAATCAAGCGTACCAACTGGCTCAAACCATGGCTGCCAAAAGGAACCTGGCCAACAAAGAGAGGTATGATAAAAGGTGACGGCACAGGAACTCCAGGAGGGGGATCAGGTATTGCTAAGAAATCTGGGACTGCATGGCAAACACAAGATTGCTGACCAATGGCACCATCTCCCTCACATCATAGTGGGCAAACTAGATGATCTGCCTGTGTACAAAGTAAGACCCGAAAACAATTCAAAGATATCAAAACTTTACACCGAAATCACCTGCTGCCAATTGGACAGATTTTAATAGAGACTGTGCTCTTAATGCCCCTCCCCAGGCTATAACTAGAGCTGCCAAAAGAGATTCAGGGGGTTGACTCTCAGAACTTAAACCCCGGAAGCCTTCCCTCTTCTCCCTGCTGAAACTGATTCCGCTCTATGGCTGAAGACAGTGACATGATGTGGAGTATTACCCTCTTATGAACTGACTCAACTTTTAAAGGCAACCCCTAGCTCACTTGGGGATGAAGTTGGTTTAATGGACTGTCTGAGCTCTCAGCTTTGTCTTTGGAGCCCATTCCCACGAGGCTGAAGTGAGTGGCCTCAAAGCCGATGAAGTAGGGTCTATGAGTCTGGCTGAATTATCAGGCTGGCTGAACTGTCTGACTTTGACCATTAGGGTTGCTGCCCCCCAGTCAATATGCCCCAATACCCCACAGCAGATACCATCCCTACCTGATGGTTGGTGGCTCCCCACCCCATCCAGCAGTACTGCTCACCACCCTGCTTCTTCTCCCATCCTGTAACTCGATTTAGCGATCAGCATATTCTCCTCACACCTCCATGGTTGGCCACTGAATGAACTGTCAGAGTGCATACTGTAAGTACAGTTCATTCGGTGGTTGTGCCATAGGGGTGTGATGAGGGCTGTGTTGTTCACTGGATTGGGGTACAGGATGGGGGTGGTGGGCAGTACCTGCCAGGTGGGAGGGGGTGGGGGTCACTAGACCACCAGGTAGGGATGGTATCTGCTGTTGCATATTGGGCATATCAGACTGGGGGTGGCAACCCTGATGGGGTATAATTTGCATTACAGGCATGGGGGCAGAGATACTAGAGACTTACTGCACAGTAATGACTTACTGATTATTTCATTTTATATTCAGTGCATACCAAGGCTTGAGGGGGCACTAATTCAATAGAGACTGATTGTTATCTACCTATTGACATCATGGCATATCAGGGTGGGGAGGGGCCCAGACCACTGGGGTAATGGGTTGGTTAGGTGTTTGGGTACCGTGGCTTGGTGGTGGTGGGGATGCTAGCTGTCACTCTACTACCCCGCAGTTGTTGTGACACACCCCATGGGTGCACCATCCATTTAGCACACTGTCACTATTGCCACAAGCTGTGGGATATAGGTGCCAGGACCTAGTCTAACAGAATATTAGATGTAGGGTCCTGGACGATTAGACTTGACAAGCTGTCAGTGTCGCAGCTTAGACCATTTTCAAAATCCTGTCCAAAGATCTTACAATTTGTGTTTTCCATCCCTTTTAGTAACAGATTTATGGAGTGTGTGTTTTCATTAATGAGGAATTTATGGACTGATGAGAGAAACAGAATGCTGGTACCCTTAGTAAAAGCTGAACTTCAAGTGAAATTAAACTACAACTTTACATGTGCACAGTTCCACTGTTTTATTAAATGCTAAGCTCCTTGAAGCTGCAAAGGCTAATCACAAATACAGTTTCAAATATAAAAATCTATGATTTCAAAAAATGAGTAACCATCTACTTGTTCAGATTGGACTATGTATTAAGATACAGTGCTGTGTAGATGACCTGAGAATGGAATGATCTTGTAAGAATGTTTTATAGTTATTACACTTCCAAAGGTGTCCAGTGATTATTCTGTATTTTTTTCAAAGATTTCAAGTGTTTGTTATACTGCAGATTTTATTTTTAAATATTACAGTGATTGTTCAATAAATGTTTTACATTTTACTGAACTTTGTATGCCAACTTATTGTAATATTGGATCTGTACTACAGTACACTTGATAGTGAGACACCATTACGAGTAAGTAACAAGGATAATCCATCTCTGTTAAGGTTTCATGTAAAATGTTGACAGGTCATGTGCTGCAGGAAGTGCTGGCAGGGTGAATGGCCATGGGTGGGGAAAGGAGGAGAAAAGGATGGGGCTATCAAAGCATGTTTTGGCCCAATTTAAAGATGGCAACCCTATTTGGAATTTTGGTTTGAAATGTTCAGGGTAGAAAGGGCTTGGCCGACTTCTGGTTATGATGGCTGCCTGATAGGCACACTCTGTATCACTCCCCGCTCCTCCGCTTAAAACTAATTTTTACCCTATTAAACCATGCTAACAGTGAAGGAATTCCCTTTAAATAAATTGCAAAGAGTACAGTCACAGAACCAGAGAGATTACTTGATCGACTTACTCTCAACACGATGATGAAACCTCAGAGACTCAAGCATACGCCCCCGCTCTCCAGAGAAATATTTACTGGCAAAGAATACCAAAGAGATGGCAGGGAAGATACTACAACTCCACAGCTCCTGATGGTTGAGACTTTCTTCAAGGGATTAGCCCCAATTAAAGATTCCTTTAAGCAGTGGTTGGAGACTTGCAAGCGCTCAAAAGCTCCATGGATAAACTAACAATTCGTATCAATGACAATGAAGTATGCATTTCTTCCTTGGATGATTGGAGTGCCCAGCTGGATCCAGAGATTGTTTCCTGCAACAGTGCCTAAGAAAGATGGAGGACAAACTCGAGGATCTCGAGGGTAGATCCAGAAGAAACAATTTAGTAGTACTCGGACTTCCAGAAGGTGAGGAGGGAATCAACCTATCTCCTTTATACAAAAAATGTACTAAAATAGCTGCCTTCACCCAGTGACCCAACGATATTGTTGAGAGGGCACATCGGGCACTGAGGCCCACACCTCCAGTCGGCTCTCCCGACCCTTATATTTATACTCCTCAATTTTCTGGATAAGCAATAACACTGGAGAAACTAAAAGATATGAAAGAGGTCCAATGGGAGAGTGCCAGAATAAGGATAGCTCAAGACCTGCCATTAACAGTAAGGCAGAAGCATACTGAAATGCATCCTATCATGGTTAAACTCATTGCTGCAGGAGTAAGATTCCGAATGCGATACCCAGCGATATTGCAAGTAAATAAGGAAGGGCAATGGATTTCCTTTGAAAATGTGTCTAATGCTACTATAGAACTCAAGAAACTTTTTCCAGGTCTGTTCCATTGAATAAGGGTGATGCCCCATTATTGAACGATACCACACATCATTAAACTGCCTTTCTCTAATGACACAGCTTAAGTATAATCTGGTCCTGTGAAGTAATGTATGTATTGTTCTGGCTGATCAGACCTCCAGCAGAACTTAGACTTGTTCTGTGATATTAAGACACAATGGAAAAAAATAAGGTAAAAGACACTACTAAAATCCTCCTCAACGGTTTGCTTTATGTGAGACTGTGATCTGCAGGATGGTGGATGTCCAGATCCTTTTGACTAGATCCAAATGGAGGACTGAAACAGCAGAATAGTCTGTGTAGACGCCGGAGCTCAAGCTGTTACAGCGACTTGTTAAATGGACTCTCCATTGTTCTTTGCTTTGCAGTGATGGTACTCTCCATTGTTACAGTTTTATTTTTCCTTGTTAGTTTGATACCTTGTATGTAGCGAAATACTACCAATTACATGTTTTGTGAGTTATAATTGAGAAAATTTAACATATTATATGCTTGTTTCTCATTATGTGAAAGGGAACTGAAGAGGTTTTTAATCTGATATCGGACCTAAGTCCAGGGGTGGATGAGACTGTCTGTGTGGTGGGGAATAAGATTGCAACCGAACAATCGAAGGCATGCGGTCAAGTGGACCGGAGTATTAAGATAACTTTGTTGGGGTAGAACTGTTTTGTTTAAGATTAGAAAGGTTAGTTTAGTATTAAAAGTGGATGCAAGAAGACAAGTGCTAGGTACAATTTTAGATTGATCATGATGAGGTGAACTTATAGACATGGTCTAACCAAAGATAGCATGCCAATTACCATTATTTATGTAGTGTTTCCTTGCTTCAAATGCCATGGTTTCCCAGGTCTCCAGGGTGGAAACTCTCTGAGTTAGAGTTTGACCCTGACCTTCAATAGCAGTGAGGATTATATCCTGGAATGTTAAAGGGCCCGTTCGAGTTAAAAGCCATCAAATTCTTAGACACCTGAAACTCTACAATGCAACATCACCCTATTGTAAGAAATGCATTTATTAGATACGAAGATAACCTTTTAGGAGAAGGCAAATAGGACAGGTATACGCTGCAGGTAATGCAACGACACAAGAGGGTAGCTATCTTATTTACGGGGTGTGCCATTTAAGCCACAGCAATCTCAAATTGATAAACAAAGGAGATATATATTTCTTAAGGGACTCCTAAACCATATTGAAATTATTTTGGGATCCATATATGGACTTAATATTGATTCACCAGAATTTTTGTAAAAATAACAAATGCCCTGAACTTGTTTCCTAGATTACCCACAGTAATCGCTGGGGACTGAATTTGGTCTTTCACCAGTCCTTGACAGATCAGTATGTAAAGGAAGTAGTTTCTCTCAACTCAAAGAGCTTTAATGGAATTCATTAAAGCTACAACCTTAGTGATCCCTGGAGACTTCTAGATCCTACTGCTAGGAGTTATACCTTTACTTGCCAGTTCACAAATCATTATCCTGCATTGATTATTTCCTAGTAAACATTCCAGTTCTTGAAGGCTTAATAGGCAGTGATATGTCCCGAGGTTATTTCTGATCATCGCCTGTTTGGATGGAGGGTGCAATCTCATATCAGACAGTTAGAAATAAGCGTATGGAAATTGAATACACAGCTTTTACAGGATGAACAAGCAGTGAATTCCTTAAAGAAACTATTGTCCATTTCCCTGCAGGGGAGGGCCTCAAGCAACTGGTAAAACAACCCACAAGAGACAGGGCTATCCTAGATCTAGTACTGACTAACAGGAAGGGATCACAGATCTCCAGGTAGAAGGTCACCTGGGGCCAGTGACCATCACATGATATAGTTCAATTTGATCTCTACATTTAAATCATACCATTCCAAGGCAAAAATATGGGACTTCATATAAGCTACTCCAAAAGATGTCATCGCACTCTAAGTTTGACTGAGAGGACAAAATAACTTCACTGTTTTCAGCCACTGTAGAGCAAGTTAACATGCTGATTTAAAGAAAACCACAAAATCAAACAGCATGATATTTTCAGGAAACACTAATCATGACACAGGGACTTGAATGTCAGCTTTTCAAGCTTTTATAAAAATATGTAAAAACTGCGTTGCACATGATCTTTAAGGATGCAATATTCTTGAAGCAACATCCCATTGTGTTAGACAGAAAAGGAAGTGCAAAAGAAGAAGAAACTGCTTTGGCTCTCAAATACAGTAGCAGAAAAGGTCAGAGCCAAAAGGCTGGCCTTCAGGAAATATAAGGAACACAGCGGGATGAAGATAGGGAGGCATACCAAACTGCCTTAAGGGAAGCAGGGAGCACGATAAGGCAGGCAAAGTCCCAAACTGAGGAAACACTAGCATGAACAGTAAAGAAGATGACAAGACTTTCTATAGATACATTAGTGAAAGAGAAAGTTCAGAGGGGTATTGCTAAGCTCAAAGGAGAAAAGAGGCGTGTGAGGAGGAGGACCCTGTAAAAGCATTTATCCTAAATAGATACTTTGCTCAGTATTTACTGAAGAGAAGGTAAGGCAGGGCCCACAGCTCAGCACCATGGACACAAGGGGAGGAGGTGAGCACTACTCTAAGGAGCTAAGGGTGGAACTAGCAGAGCCATTAGCAGAACTGTTTAGTGAGTCTCTGAGCACAGGAGAGGTCCCAGAAGACTCGAGAAGGGCTCATGTGATCCTGCTCCATGAGAGTGGTAGCAGGGAGGAGGTAGGGAACTACAGATCAGTCAGTCTTACCTCAGTAGTGGGCAAGATTATGGAAGCAATCCTTAAGGAAAGGATAGTGCAACACCTGGAATCCACAGGGGCACAGGATCCAAGACAGCATGGGTTTGAAAAGGAAGGTCCTGTCAAACTAATCTCTTAGATTTCTTTGACTGGGTAACCAGAGTGGTGGACCAAGGGGAGCAGTTGATGTCGCCTACCTTGACTTCAGCAAAGCTTTCAACACTGTTCCACATAGAAGATTGATAAATAAGCTGGGTAGGCCGGGGTGGGTCAGAAGTTGGTCAACTGGGTGGCAAACTGGTTGACGGGCAGAAAACAGAGAGTGGTGGTAAATGGTATACAGTCAGAGAGAGATGCAAGTCACAAGTAGGGTACCTCAGGGATCAGTCCTGGGGCCAGTCCTCTTCAATATCTTCATTAGCGACATTGCAGATGGACTGGAGGGTAAGGCTTGTCTGTTTGCAGATGACACCAAGATCTGCAACAGAGTAGATGATCCAGATGGGGTGGGCAGAATGAGAAGAGATCTGGATAAACTAGCAAATGGTCAGAAGAGTGGCAACTGGGATTTAATGAAAAGAAGTGCAAGATCATGCACATAAGGAAGAAACCCTGAAGCCACCTATAGGCTGGAGGAGTTGCTGGCAGTCACAAAGGAAATAAGAGACTTGGGCATCATCATCACTGATGACCTGAAATCATCAAGCAGACCTCTAAAGCAGTAGGTAAGGTTAGGAGGATGTTAGGGTATATTAGTAGAGTTATCACAAGTCGTAAGAGGGAGGTAGTAATCCTCTTTACAAGACACTGTTAGGCCCCATCTGAGCACTGCGTGCAGTACTGGAGGCCACACCTTCACAAGGACATTAACCAAAATGAGGCAGTCCAGAGAAGGGCAACCAAAATGGTGCAGGGACTGCATCAGAAGACATATGAGGACAGATTAACAGAGCTCAATATGTATACCCTTGAGCAAAGGAGGGAGAGAGGTGATATGATCGAAACATTCAAACACCTTAAGGGCATTAACAAGGTGAAAGAGTCTAACATGTTTAAATATAAGAAAAATAGCAGGACAAGAGGACACAGTATGAGATTAGAGGAGTCCGATCAAGGGGAATGTGAAGAAATTATTTCACAGAAAGGGTGGTGGATGCATGGAATGGCCTACCTCAGGAAGTGGTGGCTATGAATACAGTGCAGGGCTTCAAACAGGCATGTGACAGGCATAAGGAGCAATACAGATGAGTATGAACAGATAGGCCACTGACAGAGCAAAGGCCAATGGCACATTTATAAGGTAGAAAAGAAATGGGCAGAACTGGATGGGCCTTCGCGGTCCTTATCTGCCATCAACTTCTATGTTTCTAAAACCAGGGGTCAATACAGGATATTGACAAGCTCTGGTGTGCCCAAAATGTGTGGTTAGGGGAGAATGTATCTGCCTAGCCACCATTCGGAAGAAAAAGAGAGAGATGTTGTCCTCTTCGCTCTTATCAAAAATTCAAATCCTAGAAAATCAACAAATTTTAACTAACAGAATGAAGAGACACTGGAGTGTATAACTAAATTAAAGAATCAGTATTCAGAATCCTTATGAGAACAAGCTCAGTATATGCTCTTTAAGACTCATGTTAAATATATAGAACAGGGTGACAAAGCTAGTCACTTGTTAGCCCTTCAGCTAAGGAAACAAGAAAAGTCTGGGATTGTGGTGTCCCTAAATTCTTATACAAACAATTCCTCCTTACCACTCCTAAGGAAATTGTTGAGGAATTTGAGGCATGTTACAGATCCTTATACTCCCCCAATTACCTATCCCTCTACTGAGGAGATTCAGACTTATCTTAATGATATTCCACTCCTCTCCCTCCAGCATTCTCAAGCGAGCTCCTTGAGGAGGCCATAAACCAACAAGAATTATAGGAGGCAATTGATTCACTGCCAGATGACAAGGCACTAGGTCCAGATGGCTTCCCCTCATTTCTACAAAGGCCCAGATATTCAAAGGGTTGCCATACGCAACAGGGATCTTGTCCAGCGCAAGTCCGAAAGCAGCCATTATGCGATATTCAGCAGGAGGCAGATGCACCCCCAAATCACAATGTGCAAGAGCGCAATGGTAATGAATGCATGCACAACTGAAGGGGAGGAACCATGAATAAATGGCGCAGGGCAATATTCAACAACATGCGCCCATGCGCAATAGGGGAGCAAACGGAAGTTGGCGCGACAGTGGCAATGATCCAAAAAAAAGGAACAAGAGAGAGGCACAAGAACTACAGGAAAGCCACATGTGAAGAACTGCAAGCAGGCACACAGCAACTGTGAGCAGGACAGGGCAGGAGCAGGACAGAGCACCTGGAACCACTAGGAACAGAGAAGGAGTGGGGAGCCTGTGCCACTGTGCAGGACAAAGGGGAAGTGCCACAGGACTGAGGGCATGGACAGTGGGTAGTACATCCAATACTGGAGGTGTTCCCAGTGCAGGGGGAGAACAGTAAGGACAGTGGGGGAATGGTAAAACAGCTGCTGGGGGTAACACAAGCCAGGGACATGGCCAGTGCCACCATTCAGATGGAGGCAGTAATGAGGGTGTGAGAGGCAGGCAGCAGGGGCACGGTGGAAAGGCCCATTGAGTATGCCCCAACAGACAGTACCAAGCCCGCACCAGCTCGAGCTGTACACTGACACTGAGATCGTGGGCCAGTACTGCCTGAACCGGCGATCCTGGAGGTGGCTCTGTGAGCTGTGCAGTGATGTGATGCAGACACCCAAATGATGGAGCCATGCCCTGTCAGTGGAGACCAAAGTGACAGCTGTCATGTGCTTGCTCACCATGGGTGCCTTCAGATACCAGCAGGGGACATAACAGGCATAACCCAGTCATGCACGCCATGCCTACTCACCCAATTCCTCAGTGCACTGATGCCACATGCCGCGGAGTACATCCATTTCCCCAGCACACCAGCAGAGCACACAGCAAACATACAGGAATTCCACAGGTAGCACGTATGCTTGGCATGCCGGGACAATAGACTGCACCCATGTGGCCATCCACATCGCCACCTGGCCCAAGGGGCTGCATACATAAATCGGAAGGTATGCAAGCATCAACTGCCAGGTGGTGTGTGATGCTAGGGGACATAATCAATGTCTGTGCCATGCACCCTGGGGAACACATGATGCCTTCATCTGGCACCAGTCTGCACTGTGCCACAGGTTCGAAGTGGGGACATCCCCACTGGCCACCTAGTGGGTGAGTATGCAAATCACACAGAAAGACATGGATCTTGGGAGGGCATAATGAGAGGTAACATGGTTACTGGCATAGATGGCCCATGGCAGGGACACTGATCACCAAACTAATGTCCACCCTATACACACAGGTGACAGTGGATGCCCTCCATCCTGCTCACACCATACCGGCCCGTGACCCCATCTCAGCAACGGTACAATGAGGCACATGCCACCACATGCAATGTCATCGGCGGGTGTTCGGGATGCTGAAGCACATTTCCCTTGCCTGGACACGTCTGGCAGTGCCTACAGTACAGCCCCTCAAAGGTCTGTGGGCTATTCCTGGCCTGTTGCATCTTGCACAACAGGGCCAATGACTGTGGGATAGCTGTACAGGTCGAAGAGGGGACAGCGATAGGAACGATGAGGGACGCTGGTGAAGATAGTGATGGCAGCCCCCTTGGTCAAAGGGGCCCCTGACTGATCCAGATGGTGCAGCTACACCGGATACCATCACAGAGGAGCACTTCAACCAACCCAGGTAAGTCATGGGGCCATGTGCAACCACCAATGGCAAAGGCAACAACCCACAACACGCATGGACAAACCCTCAGGGTGCATGTCGTAGAGGAATTGGCTGAGCATGGAACCACACATGCTGTCAGGGATGGACAAGGTCTAACACAGCACGTGGTCACACACACACACACACACGACACACCCACAAGACATGCACAAAGGATAGGAGGCACGCTGATCCCAACTGCCACCTAGCCACACACATCGTCTACAGACCACCATGCCCAGTGCCTGTCATTGTGCGTGTGTCAGATGCTGGGCACCATTGCACAGTGGTGAACAGCGCAACACAGGCATCATCATGCACACTACAATGAACAGCAGCGGAGGGTGTGCAGATGGAACGTGTGTGTGTGCAGGGCCAGGTACCCACCCGTGCATTGCACATTGAACAACACACTGCACACAGGGCAGCGCCAGACAGTAGCCTTAGTGGGAGACAGGTCAGTCACACGCCACAGTGCCACGGCCACCACAGATGCATGGGCGGCCCCACCGGCACTCAGCCAGCAGTTACAGGCTGACCAATGGCCTCATGGGTGGCACTGACGGTCCCCAGGGTTCTACTGCATGAATGCAACCGTGCTTGCGCAGGGGTCTGCAGCACACTGAACATGCCAGTGCCAGGCGTGCTCAGGATGCCCACAGCTGAACCTGGTGTCGACAAGGAGGATGTCGCACGATGCGGGAATGGGGGTGGACATTGCACTGGCGAGTGTCTGCGATGCATGGGCAAATAGCTGTGTGCCCACTGTGGCCATGACAGCTGTGATTGTCTGTGTCAGCCTGTCAATGGCAGTGGTCACATCCTCCCCGCAGCCAGTCCATCCCTGCCAGGGCAGACCAGTGTCCCTGCTGCGCCAGTCCTCTGCCTGGCGCAGGGCCACACTGAGTGCATCCACCGCTGTCACATCGCAACTGCTGATCGACTGAATCTTGGAGTATGCGGTGTGCTCATTAAGAGGTCACCCGCCTGATCAGCATGCTGTCCCTCATGGTGTTCGCGGCCATGATGGGCAGCACCCTTGAGGTCAGTGCTGCACACCAGGGCCATGCCTGGGCATATCCACAGGCAGTACACTGATGCCACCCCGTGACACTGTACCCCATGGCCATTGGCTGACTGCTGACACTGCCCTCCGCTCGGTCTCCAGGGCTCCAATGGTGCTGCCGCGAGTGGCCACAACAGCCCCACTGTCCTGGACACGCACCAGTGCTGCCCCACTGGTGCAAACAGGCACAGGCTGGGACTGTGATGTCATGCCAGGCCTCCACGGTGGTACCACCCATGGCTATGCCTGTGCTGTAACCTGCTGTGTGGCCATCCTGTGGCTCCACAAGTATCACTGTCCATGATGTGAGCTCATCATCATCAGTGATGGATCTGGCACCAGTCTGAGTCTCAGCATGCTGGCATCCATGGACGCTGGCACGCTGGGACATGGGCAGTGCCTCCGCACCTGCTCCACCAACATCAGTCCGGACAGCCAGGTGGGCCCACTGTTGCCCTGACCCTCGGACACCTGTGGAGGTGGATGGGCCCTCCTCTGTGTCCATAGTATCGCCCTCAGTGGACGAGCTCACCACCGCTGACCCATGTAGATGCTCAGGAGCTGTAAGGGAACACGGTAGCATTAATGTATTTGCCCTACCCTGTGTCATCCCCCCAGTGAGATATTAGGACCTACCATGCAGTGACGGGCTACCACCCATCTGGAATCCACCACCCAGAACACCCTCGATGGCACAGTGCCGCATGCTGCCAGCAACCCACTGTTCCTGTGGGGTCAGGCGTTCACAGCCGACTGTCCCCACCAGTCGCAGCCCATGCTGCCTGATGGCAGCCACCTTATCCTTAATCCTATGCCTGTCCATGCTCACCTTCGTCTTGCACTCCTGCATGGACCACTGGTGGCTGCCATGCAGGTTGATGGCACAACCACCCTCCCATGCAGCAGCATGTGGGCCTGTAGTGTTCCCCGCTGTCCGCTGAGCAGCGGCTCCAGGTCAAGGTAGGCCTCAAACAGGGCATCTGTTTCTGCCATGGTGAAGTTTGGCCTCCTCTTCCTCACACATCTCTGTTCCTCTTCCTCCACCTCACGATCGCTTCATTATTTATCCTGTGGAATGACAGGTGTTACCTGTGACTGTGCAGTCCCATGTATGTCCACACCACAGACCACACTCCCAAACAGCATACAACTCATAATAGACTGCAATACCAGACTATGGCCTCTGCAGCCCTATGTCGTATTTATATAGTGCAACGATGCAAATGAGGTGAGGCATAATTTTAAGTGGATGCTAATGCAGTATCTCGCCCATTGAATAGCTGATTAACTGATTTGCATATGCCGGCTGAATATCGCGCTGTTGCGCCTTTGCGCACTTGTGTTGAATGTGCTCAGGCAAGGGGTGCATTTCTGTGACATGCACAGTGGACACCGAACAGTGCATGCCCAGGGTGCTGACACCAATGCCTGCCACGCTGCTGATGTGCTGTTGCGCGGAGGCAATGCAGGGCATGGCCACCATTGTGCCAGTGGTGCTACTGCACTGTTCACATGTATGACACTCTGGTACTGGGGTGCCGCCTTAGGGCGCAGTGGGGCCACAGTGCAGTAAGTCACCACAGGAAGTGGTACGAGGCTTCACTGCAGCACATGTGGTGAGTACCAATCGTGTTGTGGCGGTCATGTGCGAGACCCCAGACTCTGTGCTGACCTTGTCCCTAGGCACCATGCGCCTGCATGGGTGCACCTCTATCATGCTGTTCAGTAACAGTGTGATGGGAATAGCAGCGCAGTACACGTAGCATCGCATAATGGTGAACACGCACTACAGAGTGACATTTTGATACTGAAAGATTGCAGGATGGCACAGAGACAGGCGCACGATCTGGAGCCAGGTTGAACTGGCCAATCTAGTGCAGTTGGTGGAGCCCCATGCTGCTGCTCTATTTGGGATACACCCTGGACAGGGCCAGGAGTGCTGTGTGGGAGGAGGTGGCAGTGGCCCAAGAGAGGCGGCGGGCATGGAATGCGCGGCCAAGCAGTGCGAGGCACCACTATGGGGACCTGAAGCATTGGGACCGGACAGACTTGCCTGCCTGCGGTCACACGCCAGGAGGAGCATTGTTCCATGGCAAGTAGGTGCCCCATCCATACACTGTTAACATCCATACAGGTATCACGGTGGCATGTGTCCAGCACATGGTGGGGCCATCCAGTGTGAGCCATGGTGGTGGTGGTATGGGGTGGGGGCAGATGGGTATGGCTGTGTGGGATTGCACATACAGGGGCAGGGGACTTTGCTACTGGATTGTACTGATGTTCCTCTCTCCATGTTTGCACCCTAGGCCCTGAGGTGCTGGCATGCCAGGGTGGGGAGAGCTGCACGTGAGCCACATCATGCGGCAAGGGCGGCGGACCAGACCAGCACAGGGACCAGCCTGATGATGGTGAGTGCCTACATCCATGATTATTTTTGCATGCTGTGTAACAGGGCGGGCAGCGGGCATGGCCACCATCCATTGTCACCACTGCCATGCACACAACTTGGTACAGTCAGCACTGTCCAGTGGCACTGCATGTCTGGGAGTGCGTCAATGGTGGTCCATGCCTGCACCGGGTACATGGCTGTGCCACTGCCTTCACACCGCATAGCCATGTCACTTACAGCCATGGTGGTGCTGTGCTGGACTTGGCCAGTGGGTGTATGCAGTGGTCCACATGGCTGTGTGCACCTGGAGGGGCAGTTCTTGTGGACACAATCACTGTGGGTGGTCATACACCATCACAGAGGCATGTCCCACTTCCATATGCCATGCACAGTGGGTGGGCTGCAGGGGCTGTGCATTCACACCTATTGACTCTGATCCCTTGTCCTAGGTGGAAAGCAGTTGCAGACAATACAACAGATGCTGTGGGAGATACTGCAGGTGGCCAGGGCCTCCTGGAGATCCTGGAGTGACTAGGACCATCTGGGAGTCCGACAGCGGCATGGCGGGAGGCACAGCCAAAGCCGAAGTGGGCTCCCGCTGAGCATTCTACACCCATGATTTCCCTACCCCAGACCCACCCTCACACTCCTCCTTCCTCTACCATTTATTCACCCCTGCCCTTAAACACCCCCACCTTGTTTGTGCCCTCCCCAACCTTTTGTAAATAGCTGTATATAGTGTATAGATCTTTTACAATACATTTGCTTTAGTATGCCTACTGTGGTGGTCTCTGATTTGCAGTGGGCTATAGGTGCTCAGCTGCAGTGGTGTGCATGGAGTCAGGGTGGTGCAGTCATGTGCATGTGTGTGTGTGTGTCCGTGGGGAAGTGACTATGTAATGTGACTATGGTGTGGAGTAGCTATCATTCACTGTCTGTGGTTTGTGTGTTGTTCCTTGTGCACTGGATGACTGTGCAGTGGTCCACAGTGCATGCTCTGTGTCCGTGGTGCACCTGTCAGACTGTCCATGGCCTGTGCAGCTGACACCTGTGCATGTCTGTGACCTGCCGGTCTGCTGGCATGTCAGTGGTGGCTGTCCATACTGGACAGCCACTGTACCTACACAATGCCAGGTTGCCTCCTGTCATTGGTGTGGTGCATGTCTGCCTTGGATGATACTGTGGCCTCCGCTGTTATTGTCCCACCTCCATGCTGTCGCTTGTGTGTGTGCAGGGGATGTGCACCATTGTCTGTCACTTGTGCTCTGGCCACATGCTGGTGGCGTACAGCCCATAAGGTGCCTGCGCAGGGTGGCTGGCACTCCTATGCCATGGAGGTGCTGGCCATGTGTACATGGTTTCCATAGCCACACACTGGGGCTTGGTTGCCCTGCTACTGTTCCCTGTGTTGGTGGTGCCCTTGGGTATGGGTGGGTGTTTGTCCATGCACTGTGTTGCATCCTGTGTGGTGCATGCTTCCATGCACCACTGTGGGTGACTCGCGCTGGCTGTTGTGGCCAGTGCTGGGTCAGGGTGTGTCCTTGGGAGGTGTGCAGGGGTGATGTACCACTGGTGGTGGGGGCGGGGCATGCCCTGTCACTTGTGGGGTACCTCGTGTGCCGATGCATGGTCAGTCTCTCAGCTGTACCGGGGGGCGTGCATGGTGGCACTGTGTATGCAGTTGTTGCATCGCTGTCTGCTGCCACCCACTGACGGTGCTTGTGGTGGGGCTGCCTTGCATGGTTCTGTGGTGCACAGGGTTGCATTGTCACAGTGGGGTGGTGGCATGCATGGGGTGTCCTGCACTGGGGACGCTGCTCCTGGGCAGGGTGTCTGGGATCATGGTGCAGGGTGTGCTCTGCATTGGTAGGATGGTGTGGCATGGGGTGGTCGGACCTCCTTGTGTGCCAATCACAGCTTGCCAGTGGGTGTGCTGGGCACCATTCCTCAGCTTTGAGTTTGTTGCTGGTATCCATGGCCTGGTGGTTATTCCAGCTCTCCACTGGTTGTGCAGTGCATGGGGTGTGGGGATGATGTCTGTTCTGCCGTGTGCTCCTCTGCCCATCTGTGGCATGGGTGGTGGGCCCTCATCCTATCTCTATGCATTCCTGGTTGTGCTGTTGCACTGATGCCCTGCTCCACTGAGCATCCCTGGTTGTGCTATGGTGCATCTGAACTGTGCCACTGCATCCCTGTTTGTGCTATGGCAGGTGGCATGATATTCAGTCATGTGCCACAGGCTGTCTTGACCCTGTGCAGTTTGAATATCCGCTTATTGTACGTGGGCACTGTGCTTGCCACTTGCTCCTGCTGTGCAGCACTTTTTGGGCTAATTTGAATATCTGGGCCAAAGTGTTTATGGAACAATTATCGCCCTTAATACTGAGCATGTTCTTTACCTTTGTAATTTGGGACTCTCTGATTCTTCAGTATTAGAAACCCTCATAATAGTACTCCCAAACCGAACAAATCTCCACAAATGGTCTCTAATTACCAACCAATTTCCCTGATGAATTATGATATAAAGCTTTTACAAAAGATTTTGGCTACTAGAGTGGCACAATTTGGACCCCATTACTTAGTCCAGAACAAGTGAGATTTATAGCTGGTCGCTCTTCAGTAGACCACCTTAGGAAACTGTTTCATGTTTCTCTGCATCCAGAGTAGCACCTTTCCCAATGGCACTGGTATCTCTGGATGCGGAGAAAACGTGTCCGACAGAAATAAGTTGGACTTTCCTATTTGAAGTTCCCCAAAAATTTGGCTTTACCCATAAATTCATAAAGCGGATACAACTATTATATACACGCCCCATGGCAAAGAAGTGTACTCAACGGTGTTTTCTCAGAGTTATTTCCCTTATTTTTTGGAACACGCCAAGGATGCCCGCTTTCACCTTTACTCTTTAACCTATACCTGGAACCACCTTTATACCACCTCCAACATTCCCTCCAGGTACAGGTTATACAGATTGGTGAATGGGACCTTGCCTTTTGGCATATGCAGATGACATTATGTTGCATACCACTAATCCCCAAACCCTTCCAGCAATAGTATCTATTATAGATAAATTTGGTACATTATCTAACTACAAACTGAACATAACTAAATCAACTATTATGCCACTAAATGGTCATACTCATCGCTCACAATTAGAAAACTTTCAGTTTTAGTTGAATGACCCAAATTACCTACCTAGGCCTTATACTAACAAATAATTTATCACAGATTAAAAATTGAATCTAGATGCCAAGTTAGGAATTATACAACAGGACCTTGAAAGATGGGCCCTTTGTATCTCTCATTACAAGGACGAACCAATGTAATTAAAATGAATATATTTCAGACTTTTTATCCCTGAATATGTTACATTTTATCTCCCTCAAACCTGGTTTAGGAGGGTTCAACAGATTATTTCCAAGTTCCTTTGGAAATTACAACCACCAAGAAGGTCATATATTAAACTTGGAGCTCCCAAGCACAAAGGGGCCTCAAACTGCCAAATTTTTTCACTATTATTTAGCAAGCCATATAGCTAAATATTTCCGTTGGTACCCTCTGATTCCTATTAGAAAGGCACCTATTTATGAACCATTATGGCTAATAATGGGACACCTAGTTATTAGACACTCTGGTATTTCCCTAATAGCTTGTTATATATCAGTCCTAAAAAGGCTTTAAGATTCTACAAAATGAACTAATCAGTATGTCCTGAAAGTTCACGCCCAATTGTGTAAAGTCCTTAAATATGATAATACTAAGGATATTTCCCAACCTACTCATTTAAACCCAAACTTTGTATTAGATAATCAATATCTAAGAACTACAGGAGAAGCCCTGAACAGGACGTCAAGATCCTGGACTTATTGGATCAAGGTAAGATTAAGGCTCACCTGACCTTCTCAAACCTTAGGCCTTCCTTCCAATCAGATATTTAAAGCATTCCAAATTAGACACCTTCTAATGTCTATGATGGGTACTGGTATTTAGGATACTGACAAAGCGGATCTCCTTAATATGTTTCATAACCTAGTATGGAGTCCTCATGCATTATCAAAATAACTGCAGAGTTACACCCAATAATCTATCCAGACATCTAGGAATATCATCATACTGGACAACTCAGTTCCCAAATAAACAACTTTGCTGGGACAGTATTTGGAAAGCAGTACACTCCTACACTTCTAATGATAAATTGCACCTAATTCAATTCTATATAATACATAATATGTATTTTACTCCAGCAAAGTTAGTTACCATGGGCAAACTACATGACCCCAGATGTAATAGATGTGGCCTAGGAGAGGATACAGTATACCACATGCTCTGGGAATGTCCTTTAGTCAAGTCCCTATGGAACATGATTAAGACCAAACTTGACCCTTCTTGGATTGGAGCCATTTTTTGAACCCATTTCCAGTTCTAGAAAGAAGATACGCTATGGCTTTAATTTCCGATGTAGTAAAGCAATTGATGTTAAGGCATTGGAAGGATTCCCAAATTATTCCCTACTCTGAATGGTTGAAAGAATTCTTATATAATTTAAGAATAGAAAACATAATTACTATTCTTAGACACAGCCCTGCTAGCTTTGATACAAAATGGAGCAAGATTTACACATTAACCTCAATTACAAGGTAAAGTAAGGACCTGGCTGATATCCATTAACATACTAGGTACCTTAGTATAAGCCTGCCAGTGGAACCTATCTTTAGCACTCAATAGGGAGGGTGGGGTGGGATAAGAGGAATTGTAGGAATATAGTTAAGAATGTGTTTAGATTTAGGGATAGTAGATATTAATAGGCTGATGTAACCTCAAGGCCACAATCAAGTGTACACAATTACTGTTTTGTCTCTAAAACCTAGTAACACATTACGTATGTATGGTTAAAGCAAAATAAAACATTTTTATTGTTTTAAAAAAGAAAGGGCTTGGCCCACGGATGTGCTCTTTGCTGGTATGGTGAAAAATATTTCTCCATTCCATTATAATTCAGTTTAAAATGTCAGTTCTGAGCAAGCTCAGTCCAATCTTTCAGATAGCTGCTCAGAATGAAAAAGGATCCTTTTTCATATAGGGCCATTACTTTTCATGAGGAAAAATCCTTGTTTGTGTGGCCACCTACTTGTTTCTATTGTTTTTAATTTCAAACCCCACAAAATGATATCCTACAGAGAAACCAACACATGTATCTTGTCATTGAGACACGGTTAGGTGCATTCTGCATTTAACTGTTGGAAAATTACCCTCAAATGTGTTTTTTGTCACATTTGTACATCGTGTTTCATGACTCGCTTCTGCTTTTGTATGGCCATATGAAAAAGAATTTGAACATATGAAAAGGATCACTTCATATGAAAAAAATTGGGACTTGTGTATTTTTTTCTAGTTCTTTTTTCATGTGAAAATCCTTTTAAACTGAACAAAAAAAAGCTCACAATAAATTATCTCTTCATATGAAAAAAGAAAAAAACTAAGTCCCAATTCTTTTTTCATATGAGGATCCTTTCATATGTTTTCTGGTTCATGCAAAAAGAATCCCTTCATATAGAAACAATGTATATTTAGTTTTGGGGGATTCTTTTTCATATGAAGGATCCTTTTGTCTGCTTTGTTCATTCATTCATACAGAAAATAATTTGGACTTACTTTTTCCTTATTTGTTTTTGTGTAAAAGCATCCTTTTTGTATAGGTTGTTCATTTCATATGAAAAGGATTTCTTCATATGAAACAGCATTTTGGATTTAGTTATGAACTTCAACAAGAAATAACTCCCTCACTATTTGGACTTAATGGACAATTTATATATCAAAGAAAGGTCTCAATGAGTACTGCAAAATGGTGTATACCTTCCCTAAAAATATCTAGGGTCATGTTAAAAGGCAGAAAAATTAACAAATATAAATCCCTAGAATAGCATTAGAACTTTAAAAGCCATAACTCCTCAATATTTGGACTTAGGGATAATCTATATACATATCAAAACACAGAGTACTACAAGGATAACACATACCCTCCCCACTAGTCATTTAGGGACAATATAAAAATACATAAAAATGCAATTTCTCTTAGGATAACACTGGACATTTAACAAGCTATACAATGAAGGAAATAAATCACTGTTTTAGCACAAATAGAATGCAGGGCTCTCTTTCCCTGCACTTCCACAACAACATACATGTAAGCATATACTGAGGGTTGGGAGGGCCATGCTCTCCCACAGGTAGTTCAGGTTAAACTGACAAGAAAGGAAATATAGCATTAATGTTCAACCATAACACTCCACCCCCACCCTGCAGGCAGCAACAGAAAAAAAACATTATGATTTGACCACTCCTGCATCTTCACAAAACAGGTGTGGGTGTGCCTCGAGGTTATCAACCTAACAGTCACCACATTCTCATGTATTCTACAAATCTCAGCTTCTTTAATGGTGGAATAGGGTGAACCTTAGAGTTCACAACCTCAAACACCCACACCCCTGATTCATGAATATACAGGAGAGGACAAATGGTAATGTTTTTTTTCCATGCTGCCTGCAGGGTGGGAGGGGTCACATGTTACAGTTGTAAACCCTAATGCCACATTTTCCTGCTTTTATTGGTTTAACCTAACTATGTATTAACAAAGTTTTTTGCAATGATATATATATATATATATATATATATCTTTATATATCTATATATATGATATATATATAACATTATTAAGAAACTTTGTGTGTAATCTCAGTCTTACTTTGTGATCCCATGCTGGTGAGCTGGTTCAGGGAGCAAGCTCAGTAACCCAGCTGGAGGGTAGAGGTTGGAAAATAGTACTGTTATGAGATGCCCCCAGCTAGGGAATGGCTGCAGGGGTACCATGCAAGTGAAGACAACTGTCCTGTTACCATAGGGGCCCTGCACCTATGGTGGCAGAGAACCCCTGTTTATTGACTGACAGATTACCTTTTTGCACTGTGCATCTGTATTTGTGGCCACAGTAAGTGTAGTGACCAGTGGGCCGCTTCTGCAGCCTACGGACAGCTCCATGAATTCCCGACATCTGTTGCTGCACTTCTGTAGGCAGATGGAGGTTTCCCATGGCAGAGGGCCCAAGGGCCTTGCACTATGTCTTCCATTCATGCAGTTCTCCGTGGGACTTGCATGAATGTGGATATGATTCCTCTATTTAAAAAAAAAAAACATAAGGAAATTCTTTGCAAAAAGTTAATGTACCAGCTGGGGTTCAGCTTAATGCCACAAAATATAGGGAAATGTGGGGTTAGTGTTTCAAGCCTAACTCCCCACCCGATGAAAAAACTTAGGATTTTGGGCTTCCAGAATCTTGGTGACTCAGTGGTGGGTCATCCTTGAGGTTGTCAACCCTAATGCTGGGCCTGTTCTCTGACTGAGCAGCATTAGGCATAATCTCATTTCCTGCGCCTGGGTGAAAAAGCTACAACAGATTGCTTTGGCAACATATGGTGAGATATATTTTCGGCCTTTGAAGAGTGTATCACTATGGTGCACAGGCTTAGAGCTGTTCCTTGTGCTTCTAACAGGAGTCTGTGGGCTGGAGGAGGGATGAGCATTAGGATTGACAACCCAGAGGAAGATCCACCACTGATTCACCAAGACTCTGAATACCCAAATCTAAATTTTTTTCTTTTGCTGCTTTGGTGGTGAGGGTGGGGAGTTATGGTTGCTAACCCTAATGCTATATTTCTGTACTGCTTTTACTATGCTGCTGTGACATCCCGATGGAGACATCCCTAGAGCAACAGCTGCATTGCTGATTGTTGGCATTGCAGTGTTGGAGATGACTCCATGTTTCTATAGGTGGGCTGGGCCCCAAAACCCCCATGTGGGGACTCACTCCCACCCCTGGTCTCTAGGGATACAACTCCAAGTTGGAGATGTCCCAGGGAGGGCTGAAACACCCCCGTGGCAGTCCCCGGGCAGCTGAGACCATCACAGCAACATGCGGGTTTTGGCCCATTCCTGTTGCTGTGATGATCTTCACGGTAGGAGGTCCGCTGTTGCAACAGCACACCTTCCTGTCTATTGTGGCATTAAGTTGAACCATAACTGGTGCATTACCAAAGTTTTTTGCAAAGAATATAGGATTATACATTTTTTATTTAAAGAAACATACAAGTAAAGTACATTTGTGATAAGACTGAGTGTTTGGAACATGGCATATCCAAATGCCTTAAACCTTCCAAGAAGGGTAAATGCAACAATAAACCCCAACCTAGTGTGTCTTATTACTATTATAAAATGAATACACATTTTAACAAGTCTAAAAGATGAGAAATGTGAAAATAACCTTTAATTGAAAAGAGAAACAACTTAATTGAATGAAAGAAAACACAAGATCATGTGAGAATTAGCCTAGGCTCAGTTCTTCATTGGTTAGTCAGGTGGCATTATGCAAATGAACCATGCTACAATATTTTTGTCTCAGTATGCTCTGTGGATAAAATATTAAAATGTATTTGTAAATCTATTCTGCTCAATTACAAATCCAATATGTTTTAAAAGGTTCTGGTTTTCAAAGCCACTTTCTGAAACTAATCATTGATGTAAATGTGCATATTAATTTTGCAGGAAAACATTGCTTTACAGTAGTTAGAGCACAAGTCTGAGAATGAAGAGATACAAGTTCAAATCCTAATTGAGCTTCATATCACTGTGTGATACTGTGTGATTGAACAAGTCAGTTATCCTCCCAGCTGTCAAACTGGGTAAAAGCAGGGACCCCACTAAAAATGAGATATTACTTCTCAATTGTGCTTCACTGGGTAAATAACTTGTTCTCCCATCACTAGTTAATAATAATTACTCTATAGAACTTTTTTCCAATTGTTTAACCAGGTGAGACACACCAAGATGAAAGCTTGTTTTACAGATGCAACGTGGGAGCACAGGAAAGTTAAGTGACTTGCTCAGGGTCACACAGTGTGTAAGTGAGGGCTGTGGGATTCAAACCCATGTCTCCAGATTTGCAGCTCAGAGCCTTAAACCACTGCTATATTGCCTCCTAAGTTTTCAACTGTACTTTTTATTTTTATGTATTTTTTAAATTACAGTAAGTGTTAGAAGGATCAGCTGGCTGAAAAAGGTGCCTGATTGTACATTTCAAAGACCAGTTATTATCATCAGGCTCCCAGCGCAGCCCAGATTGCCATGTAAGTCATTCAGAGGGACCTCTCAGAACTACATTGAACTCTATTTCACAATGAACATCTCCACTAGATTGTGTTCTTTTTCATCAAGTCTAATAGAGGTGGCATTTCTCTTGCAGATCCAGCGATGCTTCTCAATGCAGAGATCTGATGTGAAGTTTTGTTGCTTGCTGAGTGGCACTTTTCAGTGCTATTCTGACCATGTGTCTGAACACTAGAAATAAAACAACAGATAATGACATTAGAATGCACTTGTCTTATGTCTCTCCCTCTTACTTTGTAATATAACTCTTTCTTATAGTATCAAATGAGCCTCGTACTTCAGGGTAGGGTGGGAAGAATGGGACGGTATTGTATCAGAAGGGCAGTCTAATATGACTGACTCTCAAATGGGTGAGTCATATTGAGTGGAAGTGGTGAGCAGCTGCCCTGCAGGGTAGTGACCTGGTCAACAGTGACCATAGAGAAGGGTGACGGAAGGCAGGAATAGTGAGAGAGGAAGGAGGGATAGAAGAGAGTTTCTGTGGAGTAGTGTTCCTTGGTCTGCTGAGCCAGCCTGTATCATGTGGCGGTGATGGTGGCTGGCTCTGGATAGGGATGTTCTGGGTTTGGGGACTGGACGGGGACAAAATGTTTGCCACTCACTGTGGCTCTTGTTTTTATTCTTTTTGGGAGTCTTGCAGCACCCCTCCCGACATGCACCCCTGGGTTGAGAATCCCTGAGTGGGGGTGCAACCCCTCCATAAACATTGAAAACTACTGGCCGGAAGTAGTGTCACCATTTTGCATATATCGCCCAATTGCTTTTCAACAATATACACTCACCATAATAGTGATTGTTCTGTTGCATTCACTCTTATGACATGGAACTAATGGGACCATTAAAACTCTCTTCAGCCACAAGGTCAGACACAGTACATGATTCCCCTCTCCAAACATCATCAGTCCTGTGATTCCCCACTCTGTCTGTTACAGCTGTTCCCCTTAATGAATAACTCACACCTCTACCAGTTTCTCCATAATGGGTAACACCTTGTCTGTCCAATAATAGGGTGCTCATCATACCAGAATCTGACAATAAATAACCAAGTATGAGGGTGTTCAGCTGAAAGAATACAACACCAGCATTATACAGGTGCATAACAGTACTCCTATCTCCCAACCCTACAAAATCATTTATAGGTTCATAGGTGATACTACAATTCTGATAGCTTAAGAGCCATTTTAGACTTGCCACATAGTGGATAAATTCAATTTGCTTATCCCCATATACTCATCTAACTGATGTTTAAAAGAAGATATGCTGGGAGCTCTGACTACTTTCTCTGGTAGTATATTCCATACAGCTATCACCCTCTGGTAGAACCATATACCTCTTCTGGTAGTTTTATACATTTCTCCCTTAGTTGGAACAGATGCAATCTTGATGCCCTGTTCATGTCTGTTTTCTTTAATAAGCCCTCTGATTCCCACAAAAATTCATTGCCAAAGCCTTGTATACAGTACATAGCACACATCCCCTTTGAGTCTTCTGTAAGATAGGAATATATGTCCAATTCCTCTTGTCTACTTCAATAGTGCTTCCCTTTCTGTTTATTTCCTTTTTAGTATTCTTCTCTGGTCCTTTCCATCAACTTAGAGCTTCCTATACCTTGTAATGAACAGAAGGTGGCATCGTACTCTAGGACTGGTCTAACTAGTGACTTGTACAATGACATCAGAACATTTTGATTTCTAGTTTTAATGTTCTTCAGTATATTCATCACTATTCTATTTCCTATTTTGACAACCTCTCTGACATGAGTATTCAAATGTAAAGTGTTAGTTATTATAATGCCCAAATTATTCTCATTATCAGTACTAGATACAGTATAACCTTGTTATTTATTATATAGTCTGCTCTGATATTATTGCACCCAAAGTGCATAACTTTGCACTTGTCTCATTAAATCTTAACTTGTGATTTTTTTTGCCCAGTCTTCTATGTGTTGTAATTGAATTTGTATTTAACTGAATCTATATTATTTACTCTTCACAATCTTGTGTGTCTGCATATTTGCAGAGCCATGCAGTGCTAGTCACTTGCATAGTTGAAACAACTATACTAAACAATATGGAGACTAAAATAGACCACTCTGGGAGATGCCACCAGTCACTCTGCCCCAGTTAGACAAAAACAACCTGTATATTTGTGCCTTTGCATTCTGTTACTCAGCCATGATTTTTTCCATGACAACAAAACTGTATCTAGTCCAGTATCCTATAATGTATTTAATAGAACCTCATGTGACACAGGGTTGAAAGCTTTTGCATATTCCAAGTAGATTATATCCACTGGCACACCTGGAACAGGGCACTGCTAACTATTTCAAAAAAGTTAATTAAAGTTGCTTATACATGATCTATATGTGTGAAACCATGCTGTGCAATATCTGTAAGACCTTGTTCATAATATAAGCCCCAAATTGTTCTTTAATAAAGCATTCCATTATCTTCTCCATAAAGCATTCCATTATCTTCTCCATAATAGAGGTAATACTGATGGGATGATACTTTTCAACCAGTTTTTAATATTGAGGTGATATATGCTATTGTCCATTCATTCAGTACCTTTCCTTCCTTCAACAATGCATTAGACAATATTGAGAAAAGGCCTGCAAGCTCATCTGCTAGAGATTTCAAGAATCTGGGGTGAAGTCCATCAGGTCCACATGGTTTATAAATATTTAACTGTTTTAATTTGAGACACACTTCTTTTTCAGTTATGTGTCTGTGTGCATTCTCTGTTCTAGCACTTACATTCACAGACTTATCAAGGGAACTATCTTGGTCCTGATAAAGACTTAGAAAATACTTATAAAACTTGTTTGCCGTGTCCAGTTCATTTTCAAGAATCAGGTTACCTTCCTTCAATTGTCCCGTTTGCTTCTGTCCATTTCTCAAACTTCCAGTATAGCTATAGAACTGTTTCTGATTATCTTTTGAACATGTTGCCAGTTTTAAATTGGCGTTCACTGTAACTTTTCATATTGCTTTCCTACATTGAGTGACTTTGGCCTAATATTTATCCCATTTATCTTGAGTTTGGCGTTTCTTATATTTTTCATATGCCTTCTCCTTGCTTTAGATTAGTTTCCTTATTTTCACCATAAGCCATTTAGGGACCCTAATGTAGCATTATATTTTCAAATGATGGTACATATTTATTTATCATCGTTGTAATTTATGTTGAATTTTCTTTCAGATATTGATTAATGATGACCCTCTAACTCCTGATTCTAATTCCAGTTTTCAAAAAATGCTTTATCAATTTATAATCAGCTCTATTATAATTTCACATTTTGGTTATTCCTTTAGCCTTATACAAGTATCCTCTATTGAGAAAGTCACCATATTACAGTTGCTGCTTCTTATGGGGTGTATAACCTTGATCTTCTATAACATCCTTCATATTACTAGAAGACAAGGTCCAGGACATTTTATCCTAGTGTCGATATTCATGAACTGCTCTAAGTTTTTGTTTAGGCAAATCTCATTGAGTTTTTTTTTATAAGTGATGGTAAGTTTAGGTGAAGTCTGTTTTTATTAAAACAAAATGTAGTGCTGTCAAACTTTTCCATGATATGAGACATTGTATATCTTAAATAAGACACCATCTTTGTAACCAGTTGTTTATTTCAATATTTTTCTGGTTAAGTTGACATCCTGGTCTAGGACTGTGAGTGCCTAAGTGACTAGAGAAATGTCTCTCCATTTATATCCTGTATTATTTTAGGCATTCTCATGAAATCCCTGAATATTTGGTCCTCATGTTTATTTCTCAGATAATTTGTTCCTGCATGAACTAAAACCACTGGCCTATCCTCCTTTTCTACAATGCCTGAAAGGTTGCCCCTAGCAAGTAGGTACTTGTATGTTCTCTTTATTGTCTCTAGTGGTATAGGCATCCATGCATTTTGTAATGGAATTTCCCACTATGAAGACTTTTCTGTTAGTACTATTATGTGTACTTGGTGTGTCATTACAGTCCATGGCTTCATTTTCCACCTGCAGCTCCACTGGTGCTAAATCCCTTATCTCCACCTCATTCTGATTTCTCAGCTCATGATGAATGTTGTTACTCTGTTCTAAGTGCTTCCCTACACTTCTACTGATAGTTATAGGCAAGCTGTGTTAGTGGAACTTCTATTGGATCATGCTGAGTGTTACTGCTCTGTTCAAAGGTGCTTCCTTGCACTCCTACTGTTTGTAGTGGGTGAACTGTGTTAATTGGGACTTCTACATTGGTCTATGCAAGTTCCAATAATCCCTGTACTTTTATTTTCCATGCTGTCAACTAGGTTTAACAAGGGGCAAAGCTATTAGAGGTTGGGATTGCAAATTGCATTGCCCTTCTTCTCATTTTACATCTTTTCTTGCTCCCTTCACTTTCCCATTCTTCCTCCTCCTCCTCCACTGAACTGTTCCTGTCCCTTTTCTGGATATGATCTTTACTATTCTTTTGGGAGCTATTTTCATTTTTGTCCATAGTAGCCAATTGTTTAACACATTTCGATTTCATCTCCAAATCTAGTAACTTTATTCTTAATTTCTTCAAGTCCAGACACTGCATGTATATTCAGTGAAATCATTACTCTCCTCTATACTGAACTTTAAACATTACTTGCACCTTATACCCAGTTCTTCACTGCTCAGTGTTACAGTCTTTTTATTTATGCTCCCAGTATGTTTCCTTTTGGGGTGGGACTCTCACTGTAATCTGGGGCCTTCAAACAACAGGAATCCATTAATGAGATGTCCTACAAATGGTGTCAATTCACAGGAGTGCTGCCACACAGATAGACTTTTATGCTATTAGGGACTGTAGAAGACAAGTTCAATCTATTTTCTAACATTAGATTTGTTTCTCTGTTTGAAAGAGTAGTTGCCCCAAAGTTGTCTCCCTCTTCTGATCTTCTAATTTTACTTTTATTACAAGAGTTATGGTTCTATATTTTAAAGTCAGCCAAACAATGTGAAGAAGCAGTGGGAAGGCAAACAGAATGCTGGGGTGCATAGGAAGGAGCATAACCAGTAGGAGTAGTGAAGTGGTGATGCCACTGTATAGATCACTGGTGAGGCCTCATCTGGAATACTGTGTCCAGTGCTGGAGATTGCATCTCAGGAAGGACATAAGCAGAATGGAAGCAGTCCAGAGAAGAGCAACAAAATGATACTTGGACTGCATCACAAACCTTATGAGGAAAGACTCAAGGAACTAATCAGCTATTCACTGGTGAGAGAAGGAGAGGGGACATGATAGAGACTTTCAAATACCTTACAGGAATAAACAGGGCACAGGAAGGGAGCTTATTTCAGAGGTGAACATGCACAAGGACAAGGAGGCATAACATGAGGCTGGAGGGAGGGAGGGGAGGGAGGGAGGGAGGGAGGAGGAAGCTTAGGGGAATGCTAGGGATTATTTTTCACAGAGAGCATGTTGGATCCATGGAGACAGCCCACCAGTGGAGGTGGTGGAAGCAAAAATAATACAGGGATTCAAAAGCACATAGGATAAGCACAAAGGCACCCTGCTGTACAGCAGAGCAGGAAACAACAGTCCAGATACATGTATGAGTAGGGATTGCCAAACTAAGTAGGGAAGCGGGCAGACTAGGTGGGCTGTTGGTCCTTATCTGCTGATAGATTCTATGTTTCTTTGTAAGTTGGCTTTTGATTTCTCTGCCTTAGGTAATTTCAGTTAATAAGTTTGTAATTTTAGAGTTTTTCAGTTCCTGATCGGATCCCAGGAACTCAAACAATAAAAGCAAAGTGGTTCAGGACAATAGCTCCATATTATTTTTTGCCTGCTTGCTAAGCGTGGTCTAATAGTTGTGATGTTATAAAAGTCAGCTTACAGCTTTCAGCTTACTGCTTACAGCAAACACACAGGCAGTGTACAGATGTGGAGCTATTGCCTGGATAGCTTTGCTTTTATTGTTGAAATCGCTGCATTATGGAATAAAATTGTGATAGGCTAATTCCATGTTACATTCACATTCATTTTAATGAGGTGCAGACCCATCTGCTATAGCAGTTTTGCCTGGGAAATAATCTAGTCAGGGCACCACACACAAGATAGAAACCAACAATATAGCATACACAGTACAGTCCATCAGAGAACAGATATGCCATAGCAGTGGTAATTGAAAGGTCTCCCACTGCCACTCTGCAGTGTTGTATAAACACTGACACAGTTTAATGCTGCCTATGATGTCACCTGTCTTTTGGACTGATGGGTGATGCAGAATGGCAGTAACATCAAAGTACTGAAAATGGACTTGTGACATCTGGAAAAGAATAGTCATTTAGAATAAAAACATTCATAGCTACCATTAACACAGCATAAGAAGCCAAATCAGCAGGCTGATAGGAATAATATCAGGGTCTCTTTAAGTATTTTCAGCTTCTAGAAAAGAAACACTGCCATGAACTTTGTCTAAAGTGCTGGGTCCGGATCATGGTTTTATTAAGGAAAAGAAAGGAAGGGAACATTGTTTAACCAGGAATAGTGCACTAAGCTGAAGCTTGGTTCCAGATGACCCTGGGAGCACTAGGAAGTTAAGTGACTTGCTTAGGATAACACAGTATGCACCTATGCAGCTGTGGGATTGAAACCAAGATCTAGAGATCTGCAGCTCAGAACCTTAACCCACTATACTATACTGCTTCCTCTTTTAATTGTGAATTTTGTAAAGTCTTATGTTAAACTCCCAAAAAGAAAATAGCTTTAAAAAGAGTTTATGGTTTCTCAGTCTGCCTGTATGACAGCAAAGCACAATAAAGACTTAGAGGGAGTTCTTAAAGTTGGTTTAAATCACACATCAGCAGCAGCAGCAGTCACTGTCAAAGAAGACAAATAAAAATAAAGCTGTTCAGCCATCAGAAGGGCATGGAAAGGATGAAAAGATATTAGGGTGTCTGATAGGGAAACACTGATCCCAGTGAGGGCATATGGAAATAAAAAGCCTCTGAGTAGGAGCTGGAACCAATGCCTGCCAAAGAAAAAAAGAAAAACCTTTCCTCTGCCGCTGTTCCTGTGAAGAAAAAGGAGAAGGCAGTACAGCAAGAATTAAATACCCTCAACAGAGGACATGACTAAGGTATGTCAGTTTTTCCAGACATTTTAAGCTCTTGAAGTTTGTTCAATGTGCATCTCCCCACACTCACCAATCTACGCCTTGGTTCCAGACCACTTGTCAGTAATGTAGGGAATGTGTAATGTGAAGAGGAGGAAGGAGGTGAACCTGTAGTATGTGATGTTTCATAACCAAGAGTTTGGTTCCCCTTTATGCCTACAGAGGATTACAACTCTTACTCCATGTTCATTAAACAGGTGGTTAACACCTTTAGCATTCCCTGTCATGAAACAGAGGAGGATGGGAAATAGAGTACATAGACATTGTGATCTCAGCCCCACAAGGAGACTAATAGTCCCCATCCACAAGTTCCTCCAAAAGGCAACATCAAAGTCATGTCAGCACCTATTTCAGCTGCTGGCATTGATAAAACAAAATATTGTCAGAGCTGATAGGGCTGCAGCCAAGAAATTTGGAGTAACAGTATTGAGAAAATCACTAAAGCTATGCCTGCATTCGAAAAAATGTAATGTAGGCACACAAATTTGTTGTTTTGTTAACATTTTATACCAAATTTTAAACATAGCCTTTTTATGACCATGTCTCATGAAGAAGGGCAGAAAATGTTCATCTCCTGGCCTAAAGGTGATTTTGTGCAGGGACTGCCAAAATCAGCTTTTAGGATCAAAACACATTTTGGTCAGGAGTTAAAAATAACAGCTGTCACATTCATGAGGTGCTGTAAAGACATAGCTATGTCATATATTTGGTGTAAAAATATTGAAAATTACCAAAGTTACAAGCCTGCATTCACAAAATGTGATGTACTGTAGGCTCATAATGCTGTTTTTAATATTTATATACCAAATTTTCAACATAGCTTTATGACCCTACCTCATGATCAAGGCAGAGAACATTTTCAGTTCCTGCCCAAAGGTGATTTCTCACAGGGACCACAAATCACCTTTTGTGACAGAATTCCTAATGTCAGTGCAATTATTCATGGGTGGGATCCCAAAAATTGTTGCTGAAAATTTGGGCCAAAAATATGCCAAAATAATCAAGTTATGCCACTAAGTTCAAAACACCATTGAAATACATTGACCACATAGCTGTTTCTTCAGTTCGTGAGTCCAGCTTTGAAGAGTGAAAGCGCATCTGTGGTCCAGACAGGATTATGGTGTTGGACCCCAATGGAGTAAATAAAGGGCTTGTTGGGTGCGAGGTGGGTGCTGAGTTGGAGGGTCCAGGTGGGAGACCGTAACACAGCAAAAGACATCAACATACTTTTTTTCTTTTTACAAGGTGAAACAAAAATGCACTAAGGTTCCTGCACTGTAACATTCTGGGGGGAGAGTGGGTGATGGGTGCCGAGAGGGAGGGTTGGGTGGGCGGGAGGAAAAAAAATGGAAAAATAATGTACTTGAATTCCTGCAATGGGATTTAGGCACCCCAGTGAAATGGACTGAGGATTCTGCACCAGGGGTTGGGCACCTCCCAGCGTGACTGCAATGTTTATGGGGAGAGGAGTGGGGTGGTGGTGCTGAGAGGGAGGGTCAGGTGGGTGGGAGGAAAAAAACAAACAAAAAATGGACTTGGATTCCTGCACTGGGGTTTGTCCACCCCAGTGAAATGGACTGAGGATTCCTGCACTGGGGATTGGGCACCCAAGTGTGACTGCAATGTTTCTGGGAGTAGGAGGGAGGGAGTTGGGTGGTGGGTGCTGAAAGGAGGGACAGGTTAGCAGAAGGAAAAAATACAAAAATGGACTTGGATTCCTGCACTGAGGTTTGTCCACCCCAGTGAAATGGACTGAGATTCCTGCACTGGGGGATTAGGCCCCTCAATGTGACTGCAATGTTTCTAGTGGGTGGGGTGGTGAGTGCTGAGAGGGAGGGTCAGGTGGGTGGAGGAAAAAATGTTAGAATTCTAAACACTCACGTAGGCAGTCTTGCTGGCGGGAGGTCACTTTGGAAGCTTAGCACAGTCTACCATGACCAAGATGGCCTAAATCTCTATTGTACATGCTCAAGTATTCACACATGCATAATATATGTTGTCAGCCATCTTGGACATGGGGGACTATACTGCTCTACCTTGATCTCCAACTACAGAAGAATAGTACTGTGTGATCACAATGGACAGTAATGGAGCACTTAATGAATATGGAGGCTACTGTGAGGCAACTCCACCCCTGTTCGGTTGAAAAAAATCGCCTTTTCCTGTCACAGGAGGTCTGCAGGGCTCTGCCCATTGCAGCCCAAAAAAGTTAAAAACAGGTGGACAGGACAAGGTGTGGAATGCCTGTATGCCCACCATGATTATGAAAGAGTGGTGCAATCAACTGCTTGTGATAAGGCTACGTGTTTCTCTCCATACAGCCTTCTGAAAAGGATTCCAGGAAACTGGACTGTGTGGCCATAAAAGTGTATGCAACAACTTCCTGCTCCTAAGGTAGGCAGCTTATTTAGTGTATTACCAGCCCAGTACCAGAAGGTACTGTGGAATGCAGTGCTGGGCCCTGAGGGATAAAATGGATGGTAAGGAGACCAAAACAAAGTTAGTTCCTGGATGCCATGCTACACATGGCTGTAAACATTAAGGATTCTGCTTCAGGAGCCTTGGGTAATGTAGTGGTATTGAGGTGGTTTGCCTGACTGAGGGCTACCATCTTTACCAGGATACTCAGGCTAAATCTATCGATTTCCTCAGTGCAGGACATTCTTTACTTGGTGACAAAATAGAGGTGCACATGAAAAAAGTGAATGCATATAAGTGCACTTTTAAGAGTAACACTGAGAGAGAAAGGGCCTCCATTTTCTTTAGGCCTCATGGGTTGGGAGGTGGGACAGCGGTTACTAACCAAAACCCTATACTGCCTATGATTACCAACCTCAGAGAGGTTACTACAGAGACAGAGGGCAGCAGGCACTCCACGTGTGTTTCAGCACTAGCTCCTAAGCCACAGCCAAACAAAACTGCTGACAGTTCCTGCCTAGGTCACCAGTCAACCATTACCAGCTGAGGCAAAACAAGAGGCAATGTGCTTGTACAGCATCTGGGTGCCTGCTAGCAGAGCTGGGATTCCTAATAAATCTACAGAAGTCTCAGAAAGACATGGTGCAGGTACTGGACTTCATAGGAGCAGAACTCAGATACCCTGCAGGGAAGGCCTTCCTTCCACAGGAAAGGATTTCAAGTCTGATTGCCGGTGTAGAATCCTTCACACTGGGTGGCCAAGGCTTGCAGAGATTTTCTGCAGCTACTGGGCCATATGGCCCTTCCACAACTGTTGTACCATGGGCCAGATTTCAGATGTAAGAAATTCAGTACCACCTAAGAGGTCACTGGTTCCAAAGGCCAAACTCACTGTCAACAAAAACTAAATAAATAAAACTAGTACCAGTCACAGAAGGCTTTGTGCAAGCACTGGAGTGTTGGAAAGAAAAAGCAACTTCAGAGGGACATTCCCTTCCTCAAGTAATCCACAACAAAAGTATTCCAACAGATGCTTCCTCCTTTGGGTGGTCGGTGCCCAGGTGTGCACACAATCCACAACAAAAAGTACTCCAATAGATGTTTCACTCCTGGGGAGGCACATAGTAACATAGAATTTAACAGCAGATAAGGACCACTTGGCCCACCTAGTTTGCCCATTTTTCTCTACCTACAGTGTTACCACAGGCTCTACTTGATCTCTATTTTTTTCACCCCTTCCTTCCTTTCCACTAAGATTCCCTTATGCCCATCATCATGCAATCTTGAACCCACCACTGTTTTCTCTCCCACAACCTCCAGTGGAAAACTGTTCCAGGCATCCTCCACTCTTTTCTGTGAAGAAGTACTTCCTTACAACTCTTCTGACTCTACACCCCTCCAGCTTCATTGCATGTCCCCTTGTTCTTGATTATTGTTTTTTTCTGAAAAATACTTCCCTCCTGTACCTTACTAAAAGGCTCTATCATATCCCTCCCCTCATGCCAGGAGTGTACATATTGAGGCTCTTAGTCTCTTTTCATAGGGCTTTTTTTATATAATTGGATTTTATTGGCATAAAAACTTCACAATAGGTAAGTGATCTATGAAACATAGCCCTACAGTCTCTTTAGGAAGATATTGCAGAAATCAACTTTCTAGTCAATTCATTACCTTTACATGAAAAAACTAGTAAGTCAATTTATACATAACTATTAAACTAAATAATACTTATTCAAAGGAAAACTCCAAACTGTATTCCTGGAATTATAATCTCAAATGATCTAAACCTATAAGGTAAGTGCTACAAAATAGTAAAATAAGGCAGAACCTTCACTTAATTAAATTAAGCTCTGAATGACACTCCAATATGGGGTAACAACCTTAATGAGGCAGGTTATGGGACAAAAGTGGGCTAACACTAAGTTGAAAATTAACCTAAGGCCTCCAAATCTCCTGACAAACAGTTTCCTTGTTTAGATACTTAAAAGAAGTTTTCTTTACACCATAGATAAAATTAACTATCTCATACCAAAAAAGTTGACTTGGGGTCTGGGTTTTAAGCTAATACTTTGTAAGCATCTTTTTGGCACATAATATTAGGGTCAAAAGTAACCTAGACTGATGTTTAGAAAGCTTTGTGACATCAGGAGGTATTGCTAATAAAACCAATTTAGATGTCAGACTCAGTTGTGCAGAAAAATCTGCTGAAGATCTTTTTATACTCACTGACAAACTGCCTCACATTCAGGCAACTCAAAATGTATGTCCTGATCAGCTAATGCATCTCCACATTTGCTGCCAGCAGAGGGCAAACTGCAGACCCTTATATTTAGCTACTCTCAGTGGGGTTAATGAGACTCTGGAACAGCATTTCCAAGAAAATTCTGGCAAACATGGAAGGACAAGGCCTTAAAACTTATCAAAGCAGTAGTATACCATTCCTCCCATAGGCACAGTTCCGTAATTACTGCTCCCACCTCAGGAAGATTGATTTGGCTGTTTCCAGCTTAGGTGCTTGGATATCTGAGTATAGGGAACCTATTAGATGCCCTAGATCATCCTCGTATTTCACTACGATTATGATCCTCACCAATGGTGAGCTCAAAGGTGTTGGCACAAGGTGAACAAAGACAACGACTGTAAATATGAACCAAGCTGGAGAAATCTGAAATGATCTGAATTGATAACCCATATCGAGTTCAACAAAGAAAAGACCGGGCATCAAACAATTGATGATAAAACTCTAACCCAGTCTGACCCACTTCCTGAGAAAAAACCAATTTATAAAATGGATTAGCCCCATACCATGTAAAGGCTGTCACCAACAGACACTCCTCTGGAGGAAGAGATTTCACATAACTATGCCATGCCTTGACTACAACTGTGGTATAAGTGTAAAATGAGAACTCAGAATCTGGGAAATAGGTGCAGCATAAAAAACCTGACCGATATTATATAAATCATGCAGTGCAAATTCTATGTCTTTCCAATATGCCAAATAGGAAGGGTTTGTCCAATAACATAATGTAGCAACTGAGCCGCTTTGACATACCATTCTAAATTGAGAAGTGCCACTCCTCCTTGAGCTCAGGACAGATATAGAACTGTGGCCTTGATTCCAGGATGCCATGTTTACCAAACAAATTGAAGAATGGATCTCAGCCAATCTTATAAATAGTTTCAGGAAGGAGTTATAGGAAGTGTTTGCAAAAGAACAAATGTTTTGGGCAAAACTATCATCTGTACACCCTCCACATATCTTATAAATGACTATGGCAATACTGACCAATTTGCCAAGTCATTTTCACTTGTCTGATCCAAATTCAAGAGATCCACATGTTCTGGGGATTTTGTTAATCCTACCCTAAATATTTAATGTAATTCTATTCCATTGGATGGGGATAGATAAGGTGATTCCTCACATTCCTGTGGACCGCATAGACCATGGTCAAGCAGGTCCAAGACCAGGACAGGGCTGTGGCCAAGCAGCAACTTCAGACAGCTCTGGATATTGAAGATTCCTGTGCCTGCTCAGTGGCGGCCGCAGTGCCATGCACCATAGGGTTTGACTGCAGATATTGACCTTCACGGCAGACACTCAACACAAGCTGGCAGATGTTCCATTCTTAGGCACTGACCTGTTTGGGCCCAGTGTGAGGGTCACCTACAGCGTATTGAGAAGTTCAGTGCCACCTTGGACTCTGTTACTTCCACCCAGAGGGATCCCAAGAGCTCCAAGCAGCAGAAGCATAAGCCCTTTTGGTCCTCCACTCCTGTAGCAAACCAGCCCAGCATCAGTCGGGCCAGCAGGCTCAGTCCTTGTACCCAGACCTGAGTCCATGGCCTTGGTGGTTCATAAGCCCAGAGGGAAGAGACCCAGTGGCTCCTCAGCCAGGTCCTCCTCCTCCAAGCCTGCTCAGTGACCAGGATGGGGTGCCACCCTCATGCCCCTCATGCCTCCCCTGGGTCTTCCTGTGGGGGATAGCTCTGTCACTTTCTTTCCCTTGGTTAGCTGTCACCATTAACAGAGTGCATTCTTGAAGTGGTTGGTCAGGGTATGCCTCTGGAATTTGAGCAGTACCCTTCAAGTTGAGCCTATGCCCATGGGAGGACTTGGTATCAGCAGACACTTGGTCAGTTCTTTGAGACGACATAGCCCAACTCTTTGGAAGGAGGTTGTGGTCAGGGTAGTGGATCCTCTTCCTGGTGTCAGTGTATGGGGGCTTGTGCCCCATTCTAGAGCTGCATGACCTGAAAAATTCCTTAGGTCCTGCACTTTCATGATGGTAACTCTGTCCCAGATCATACCATCTCTCGAGCAAGACATGTGGTTTTACTCTCTGGATCTCCAGAACTGTTCTTTCACGTCCTGATCCATCCATCCCACCGAAGGTTCTTCCACTTCAATCCGAGGGAACCCTCTGAGTTCTAGGGCATGCCACTTGGCCTCTCCTCAACTCCAGGGTCTTCACCAAATGCATAGCAATGGTGGCAGCTTATCTGAGGTGCCGAGGTCTGGGTGACCCCTAGTTGGATGACTGGCTGGATTGCAGGTCCTCCAGGCAGGAGGTGGAGTGGTCCAGGGACCTGGCCCTCCAGACCTGTGACGAACTTGGCCTTCTGGTCAATGAGGCCAAGTTGAACTCATCTCCTCATGGTGAATAGCTTTATCGGGCAGAGTTCAACTCTGCTGAGCCAGAGCCCAGCTCCCAGCTGACAGGGAAGAGGTTCTCTCCCTGCTTTGCCTGATCATTTCTGGTTGGGCACTTGTGCCCTGCCTGGGAATGTCCTGCACCTTCTGGGTTACATGGCAGCCTGCATCATTATGGTCTGATGGGCCCATTGGCTTATGTGCTCCCTGCAATGGGGCTGACCAACCAGTGGTCTCAGTGCAAGGATCACTTTGACCAGCTGGTCTCTGAGACCCAGAGCTGTGGGACCCCTCCAGTGGTAGCTAGTCCCAGAGCATCTGCAGGAAGGGATCCCATTTGTCTGTCCCGAGCCAACAGTCATCCTGATGACCGACGCCTCTCTCATGGGCTGAGGTGCTCATCTGTGGGAACACAGAGTCCACAGGCTCTGGATCCCTAGGAGTCCCAATGTCACATCGACCTGCAGGAGCTCCGAGCAGTCGGCTGGAGCTGGCTGCATTACTCTTTATATGTTCAAGGTCAGGTGGTCCAGGTCCAGACAGACAACACCATGACCTTGTACTACCTCAACAAGCAGGGTGGGATGCACTTCCTGCCTTTGTGCAAGGAAGCTGTCTGTACATGGACCTCACGCAGCAGCCTCTGGGGGTGAATCTCCTAGCCATCCATGTGCAGGAGCCTCCAATCAGCTGGTGGACACCTCAGTCGGGTAGGTGAGGTGTCTCATGAGTGGTCTTTCCATCCAGAGGTAGTTCACAGTCTGTTCTCCCAGTGGGCACCCTTCAGGTGGACTTGTTCACATCCAGGAGAATGCAAAGCTGAGGCTGTTCTGTGCCCACCCCTTTAGCAGGGCTCGCTGCAGGGAGATGCCTTCTCGAGGTCATGGACCCCAGGCCTCTTCTGTACCTTCCTTCCACTTTCCTTGATCCACAAGGTGCTACTCAAGGTCAGGATGGACAAGGCACAGGTGATCCTGGTGGCTCTGGACTGGCCACATCAGTTTTGGTACTGACTCTCCTCAGCCTCAGCAACAGGCCCTGAAGCATCTTCCACTATGTCTGACACCTGACAGCCTGGTTCCTGAGTGGCCAGAGTTCTAGGCTTTGGGTCTCTGAAGATGTCCTCACCATGGTGGAGGGATCTAGAAAGATTGACCAGAAAATCAATCAATCAATAAATCAAGAATTTATTTATCCAAACACCATTGAGCAAGCTCATTTACAAGGTGGACCTGCATCACACAAAATCAAAAAGCAATACATTTATGTACAGGCGAAAACAAATAGGTGTAGTTATACATAAGAAAGATACATACAGTGTAGAGTAAAACATTTAGGTAAAGGTTAGCATTCATATTCATAGCATTCATATTCTTAACATTCATATTCATATTCATAGCATATTCAGAGAGAAATGGAGGTAGGTAAAAAGGAAGCTGCTAATAAATCAAACGCATTATCAAACTTTTTTTCTGCATACCTCAGCCATAGAAGAACGAGTGGGAGGTAGAGGTAAAACTGACATGGTGGGAATGGTACAGGGACAGTTTCACTACCAGTAGCGCTAAGTTGACAGGCTGGGGACACATAAGAAAGGACAAGGGTAGAAGGGTGAGTAAAGACGCAGTATAAAGAAATAATTTTGAGGATCAATAAGGGCCAGGATGAGGTTTATGGTGAGACAGAGGGAGGTAAGCAGGAGGCAACAACAAGCATACTAAGGGCGATGGAAGCAGTTGCATAATTCCATAACAGTTTTGGCATACAAAGTCTTGAACACAGAAAGATTAACAGGGGTGCTTAATTTCAATGATTTCTGGAGCTTGTTCCAGTCCGAAGGCAACATAAGCCTATGGCCTCTCCTCCCAATTGTGTGCTGGCCCTCTGCACTTTCAAAGAAATCAGAGAGTAAGCTCCAAAGCATAGTTGCCTATCAAATCCTAGAGGCAGACAATCAGCAATGTACTGCAGACATTTATTGGTAATAGCTCTGAATGTCCAGGAGACCCTTTTCTATTATGCCTATGCTGAAGAGAGGTCCACCCACAGCTGCATATAAGGAGCAGTGATGGGTGGAGAAAGGAAAAGCCAGTTATGAATCTCAGAGCTCTGTGATACAGTATGTCCAATTTTCCAAGGTAGGAGGCGTACACTGGCTATAAATAAAAGTCAGCATAGCCAATTAAGGAGAGGAGCAGACTGAACTAGCTGCCTCTTGGCATCTGTGGTCAGGAGGCGGTTTATCCAAAAGAGAGACCAAGCTTCTGCTTCAGTTTTTCAGCAGATCCTGTATATGTTCTGCAAAAGCGAGTCTGTGTCAAGCCATACCCCAAAATACTTGAACTTTGCTACAGTTTCCAGATTTTCTCTAATAAAGTGGTGATGGGGGTGAAGTACCAACAATAGTAAGATGCGCCATATGATTAGCTAATTGAGAATAGCATTAGCATTTGTTTTCTTATTTAGAAAGTAATAGTGTTTTTGCTAAGGAGCTGGCTCTGCAGCAGATTGAAGTCAGTTGCAAGTCTCCACAGGCAGCTTCAGGTGATGTACGGCTTATGTAAAAGCACTGTATCATCTGCAAACGGGTGATGTTTGCCTCCTTAGTGGTGTCTATACTGTTAATATAGATAGCAAACAGTAATGGCCCTAAGAATGGATCCCTCTGGAACACGTTTTTTAGTGGTTTGAGTGAGGAAAGCTCCCCTTCATCCTTGACCTGCTGTTGCCTATCAGTAAGGTAATCATGAAACCAGCACAAGGAGGTTAGTACGAGGCCTATCATTTTAATGTAGAAAGAAGCAGGCAGTGGTCGACGGTGTCAAAGGCCTTGCTAGTCCAGAAAAATGGCACAGACAAATTTTTTATTCTCTAAATGACGTTCCCAATCATTTGATACTTGTGCCAGAGCTTAATAGTGCTATGTTTAGCTCTGAAACCAGACTGCATAGGGTTTAGAAGATTCTCATTGTCTAGGAAAGTTCTCAGATGGGCATTCACAATTTTTTCCAAGATTTTGACAGTATGGGGAGAGAGAAATCAGCCTATAGTTATTTAGATCACAGGGATCCCTGATTTAAACAGAGGGATGACATGAGCAGTTTTCCATGGGTGACGGAGGAGTCCTTGTTATAAAGACAGGTTTAATAGGTGTGTAATTGGTATAGCTAGGACATGGTGTGCAATCTTTAGGAAGTAGGGGTCAAAAGAATCAGCACCAGCACTTTTCTAAGTGTCCATTTGAAGGAGAAGATCTTCAACATCTTTCAAGGAGGTAGGTGAGAAGGAAAAGACTGCATTTGTGATACTAGGTTCTGGAAGCTGTGCACTAATCTGACAGCATAACATGTATGTGGGTGAACTGTCAAATGCTAGACCTGCAATGGCAAAGTGGTTGTTGAAGGCCTGTAGTATCTCCTTTCTATCTTTGATAATGTCGTTGTTGGAGGTAATTTTTGTGGGAAGCATGTTTCCTGATGTATAGCGTATGCTATATCTTCAAATGGAAGAGATTCTCCATTTGGTGTCAGGGCAAGGGCTGGACCCCTGATCTGCCTGGTGGCCAGCATTTGGACTACCTGTGGTCCATCTCCAAAGGGGACTTAGGTTCATGACCCTTAAGGTGCACCTGGCAGCCATCTCTGCTTATCGGGGCATGGGCTGGTCAGCAGTTGGTGGCACAGAAGGTGGTTTGGTGTTTTAAAGGCTTTGACCACATTTCCCCTCCGATGCATGAAGTACCGCTACAGTGGGACTTGTTGCTGGTTTGGTAAAGCTCATGGGCAAGCCATTCAAACTGATGCAAAGGTGTGAGATGTCTCATCTGTCATAGAAGACTGCCTTCTTAGTGGCTATTACATCAGCCAGAAGGATCAGTGAAGCCGGAGTGCTTTCAGTGGAGTATCATACCTGGTCTTCCACAAGGGACAGGTTGTCCTGTGCCCCAAGCCTGAGTTCCTCCCAAAGGTTGTGTCAGAGTTTCACCTGAATCAGGTAATGGCGCTTCTGGTGCTCTTCCCAAATCACACTCGGGGCTAAACAAGGCTCATGCTTGGACCTCACTTACTACAAAGTGCAAACAGCTGGAGTTCACGGAGGTTCATCAGTTGTTTGTCACCTACACTGAAGCCGCACCTGTCAGACCTACAGCCAAGCAGATGATTGGCAGGTGACTCCATCCTGCATTGATCTCTGCTATAGGTTGGCAGGTAGGGGAGCCTCTCAGAGGACTAAGGGCTCATTCCACATGCCATACTGCTGCATTGGTGGCTGCTACTAGGGCCATCTCTATCCAGGAAATCTGCAGGGTTGCTACCTACGAGTCAGCACCACCTTCAATTCCCATTACCATTGACCTCGAGTCATGCCGAGATGTTGGTTTTAGGGCCTCAGTTCTCAATCTCTGTTCCCTTAGTAGGGTTTGTGTGCCCAGCCTCCATCCTCCTGGAGAACTGCTAGAAGTCTGCCAGAACATTTGGATAAGTACACCATATCCACGACCTGAAACACAGGTTACTCACCTGTGACAGTAGTTCTAGGATGGTATATGGTGTACTCTACACCGACCCATCCGACTCTTCTGGCCCAGGTGCACAACCACTGCTTCTAGCAGGCAAGATCTGGCATCATGGGCAGAGCTAACGGTTACCCACCTGGGTGGGTGGGAGGAGCCAGCATAAAGACTTTCTGGCATCTCTTAAAGGGAAAGGACACTGCCAGAACGTGTGGATGTACACCATATACCAGTCCTAGAACTACTGTTAGAGTAACCAGTGTTTTTTTCCTATTCTGTGCTGCTCCTGTGATCATTCAAGTAATAGTGGCCTGGTCTAGTCCATCCTGACCTGACTTGTTGCAATAATGCTACCTCATGGAACAGACCCTAATCACTAAAGATGTTCACCATAAACACAAATTCTTAAAAGCTTTTTGTTGATAGGGCCTGCTCAGAGTAGTCAGTGTATGTTTATTAGAGCACCATATTTGAATTTAAAGTGAGGAATGCTGACTTTGAGCAATGTAAGGTACTCAGCATTTTCTGGTGTTAAACAGGATCGTGTGTCACTAATGATGTTTACCAGCTGAACTAAACAATCGTTTCTGAACAAGGCCGCTAGTTGGTGGGGCAATTCATGTACTTCATTGCAATGTTTAATAAAGCAGACCACATATTTTGTTTTGATTTCCAGTACTGCAAAGGATCAGCATTCCAGTTGATACTGGGCTCTGTCAGGTACATTTCAACAATGGACTGTGCCGAGGCTGTGTTACAAGAGGTAGATGACAAAATGTAACAATTACATCTTCTAAGTGACTCCAAAGACATGAAGCTGAACCAAGTGACTGTGGGACAGTGCTATGTTTGGCTGTTGGTGAAGAAGATGATTCAGCTACAGTGGCTGAGGAGGAGGAGGAGGAAGAAAATGCCACAACAGTAGAGGATGGGCCACCTGATGCTGTGCTGTGTCATGAAGAAGATTCAGAATGTGGTGCTGTTGTTTTACTCTGTTCCATGACAATACGCTGACTTGATCAATTATTTCTTGTTTGTTTATCTCGAAACAAGTGTCATCATCATCACTCAATACTTGCTTCAGTTTGTATTGTGGGACCAAGATTATTGCCTTAATGTTGTACTCAGAATAAAGCATTTTACAGTTTGTCGTCATCTTCAACTTTTTTCACATATGTCTCGTTAGATCTTCTTGTATTCTGAGGGGCAATCTGCATGTGTCAGTTGCACCACTGGCAGTCTGTGTGATAATGGAACTGTTGTGTTTCTCTGACTTTTCCCTAATCAGATTCAATCTGAATTTTACAATTTTATTAGGGTATCACCTTGAGAGTTGCTGTGTTTGCACTAACCTCCCTGGTGATTTCCTCAAATGGTTGGAGCAGGAAAATTAGAAACTCCAGCATAGCCCACTGTGGTGGAGTAATATAGATGTCTGCATCACCTTTTTATTCTCCAAGATGTATTGCCTGACAGCTTTCTTTGATTCCAACAGCCTTTGGAACATATCAAAGGTCAAATTCCATTGAGTAGAAATATCTTGGATCAGTCTGTACAAAGATAAACTGTGCTCCTGCTGTATTTTTTAAACATGTGATGGACTTTGCTTGAGTGACTGAAATGAGTGTGTATTCTTTTAGCAGTGCTAATGAGAGCCTTAATTGCAATGTCATCATCACAAAAACATGATGAAATATAGAAACATAGAAGTTGATGGCAGATAGGACCGCAAGGACATCCAGTCTGCCCATTACTTTTTCTACCTTATGAATGTGCCATTGGCCTTCTCTGTTGATGGCTCATCTATTTATACTCATCTGTATTGCTCCCTTATGCCTATCCCATGCCTGTCTGAAGCTCTGCACTGTATTCATATCCACCACTTCTGAGGTAGGCTGTTCCATGCATCCATCACCCTTTCTGTGAATAAGAACTTCTTCACATTACCCCTAATCAGCCTCCTCTAATCTCATGTGTCCTCTTGTCCTGCTATTTTTCTTATATTGAAACATGTTAGACTCTTTCACCTTGTTAATGCCCTTAAGGTGTTTGAATGTTTCAATCATATCACCTCTCTCCTTCCTTTGCTCTCGAGGGTATACATATTGAGCTCCGTTAATCTCATGATCATATGTTTTCTATGCAGTCCCTGCACCATTTTGGTTACCCTTCTCAGGACTGCCTCAATTTGATTAATGTCCTTGTGAAGGTGTGGCCTCTCTAGTACTGCATGCAATACTCAGATGGGGCTAACCAGTGTCTTGTAAAGAGGGATTATTACTCCTCTTCCAACTTGTGATACTCCTACTAATACACCTCAACATCCCTCTTGCCTCACCTACTGCTTTAGTGGTCTATGTGGATGATTTCAGGTCATCGGTGATGAGGATGCCTAAGTCTCTTTCTTCCCTTGTGACTGCCAGCAACTCCTCCAGCCTATAGGTGGCTTCAGGGTTTCTCTTCCTATGTGCATAATCTTGCACTTCTTTACATTAAACCCCAATTGCCACTCTTCAGACCATTTTGCTAATTTATCCAGATCTCTTTTCATTTTGCCCACCCCATCTGGATCATCTACTCTGTTGCAGATCTTACTGTCATCTACAAACAGACAAACCTTACCTCCAGTACATCTGCAATGTCACTGATGAAGATATTGAAGAGGACTGGCTCCAGGACTGATCCTTAAAGGTACCCACTTGTGACTTGCATCACTTCTGACTATACCCGTTCACCACCACTCTCTGTTTTATGCTATCAACAGCCCACCCCAAGCCCCGCAGTTTATTAATCAATCCTTTATGTGGAACAGTATCGAAAGCGTTGCTGAAGTCAAGGTGGCGACATCAACTGCTCCCCTTGTTCCAAAACTCTGGTTACCCAGTCAAAAGAAATCTATGAGATTGAGTTGACTGGACCTTCCTGTAAACCATGCAGTCTTGGATCCTGTGCTCCTATGGATTCCAGGTGTTACACTATCCTTTCCTGAAGGTGTCTCCATAATTTTCCCACTACTGAGGTAAGACTGACTGGTCTGTACTTCCCTGCCTCCTCCTCGCTACCACTCTTGTGGAGCGGGATCACATGAACCCTTCTCCAGTCTTCTGGACCTCTTCTGTGCTCACAGACTCATTAAACAGTTCTGATAATGGCTCTGCTAGTTCCACCCATAGCTCCTTTCGTATCCTGGGATGTATGCCATCAGGTCCCATTGATGAGAGCCTTATTGCTATGTCATCATCACAAAAACATGAATTAGAAATATAGAAACATAGAAGTTGATGGCAGATAAGGACCACAAGGCCCATCCAGTCTGCCCATTACTTTTCTACCTTATAGATATGTGCCATTGGCCTTCGCCTCCGTTGATGGCCTATTCATTTATACTCATCTGTATTGCTCCTTATGCTCATCCCATGCCTGTTTGAAGCCCTGCACTGTATTCATATCCACCACTTCCTGAGGTAGGCTGTTCCATGCATCCATCACCTTTCTGTGAAAAGAACTTCTTCACATTACCCCCTAATCAGCCTCCTCTAATCTCATGTGTCCTCTTGTCCTGCTATTTTTCTTATATTGAAACATTTTAGACTCTTTCACCTTGTTAATGCCCTTAAGGTGTTTGAATGTTTCAATCACATCACCTCTCTCCTCCTTTGCTCTAGAGTATACATATTGAGCTCCGTTAATCTGTCATCATATGTTTCTATGCAGTCCCTGCACCATTTGGTTGCCCTTCTCTGGACTGCATTCATTTGGTTAATGTCCTTGTGAAGGTGTGGCCTCCAGTACCGCGCAGTACTCCAGATGGGGCTCCAACCAGTGTCTTGTAAAGAGGGATTATCCTCCTCTTCCAACATGTGATACCCCTACTAATACACCTCAACATCACTCTTGCCTCACCTACTGCTTTAGTGGTCTCGTGGATGATTTCAGGTCATCGGTGATGAGGATGCCCAAGTCTCTTTCTTCCCTTGTGACTGCCAGCAACTCCTCCCAGCCTATAGGTGGCTTCAGGGTTTCTCTTCCCTATGTGCATAATCTTGCACTTCTTTATTAAACCCCAATTGCCACTCTTCAGACCATTTTGCTAATTTATCCAGATCTCTTCTCATTTTGCCCACCCCATCTGGATCATCTACTCTGTTGCAGATCTTGGTGTCATCTGCAAACAGACAAACCTTACCCTCCAGTACATCTGCAATGTCACTGATGAAGATATTGAAGAGGACTGGCTCCAGGACTGATCCCTAAGGTACCCCACTTGTGACTTGCATCTCTTCTGACTATACCGTTCACCACCACTCTCTGTTTTATGCCTATCAACTGACCCACCCCAAGCCTACCCAGCTTATTAATCAATCCTCTATGTGGAACAGTATCGAAAGCTTTGCTGAAGTCAAGGTAGGCTGACATCATCTGCTCCCTTGGTCCACCACTCTGGTTACCCAGTCAAAAAATCTATGAGATTAGTTTGACAGGACCTTCCTTTGTAAACCCATGCAGTCTTGGATCCTGTGCTCTATGGATTCCAGGTGTTACACTATCCTTTCCTTAAGGAGTCTCTCCCATGCCCACTGCCACTGGGAGTAAGACTGACTGGTCTGTAGTTCAATCGCCTCCTCCCGCTACCACTCTTGTGGAGCGGGATCACATGAACCCTTCTCCAGTCTTCTGGGACCTCTCCTGTGCTCACAAACTCATTAAACAGTTCTGATAATGGCTCTGCTAGTTCCACCCTTAGCTCCTTTCAGTATCCTGGGATGTATGCCATCAGGTCCCAGTGCCTTGCCCACCCTGAGCTATCGAGCTCTTGTAGGACCCTTTCTTTGTGAAAGGACTAGTGCATGCGTCCTTCCCCCATGTCCATGGTGCTGAGCTGTGGGCCTCTTCCTGCTCTTCAGTAAATACTGAGCAGAAGTATCTATTTAGGACAGATGCTTTTACATGGTCCTCCTTCTCAAACACACCCCTTATCCTCTTTGATCTTAGCAATACCCCTCTGGACTATCTTCTTTCACTAATATATCTATAGAAAGTCTTGTCCTTCTTTTGCTGTTCGTGCTAGTGTTTCCTTGGTTTGGGCCTTTGTCTGCCTTACCTTCCCTGCTTCCCTTAGGGAAGTTTGGAATGCCTCCCTATCTTCATCCTGCTGTGTTCTCTTATATTTCCTGAAAGCCAGCCTTTTGGCTCTGACATTTTCTGCTACTGTTTTTGAGAACCAAAGTGGTTTCTTCTTCTTTGCACTTCCTTTCTCACTAACACAATGGGATGTTGCTTCAAGTATTGCATCTTTAATGCTTGCCCACTTGCCTGTACCCCCTCACATGTATTTCTTTTGTCGGGCTGGCTTAACTCTGTTGGCCATCTTATCAAAGTCAGCTCCTCTGAAGTCCCATATTTTGCCTTGAATGGAATGATTTAGTTCTGGTGGCCAAACTGAACCATACCATGCAATGGTCACTGGTCCCAGGTGACCTTCTACCTGGAGATCTGTGATCCTTTCCTGTTAGTTGAGTACTAGATCTAGGATGGCCCTGTTTCTTGTGGATTGTTGTACTAGTTGTCTGAGGCCCTCCCCTGCAGGGAATCCACCATGTGTCTTGTACTGGCAGATGTCCCTACTGGTATTGACCAATCTGTATCTGGCATGTTGAAGTCTCCCATTATCAGAACCTCCCTTAGCTGTCATATTTTGTATATCTTTTAACAGTAGTGTGTCTATGTCCTCCCTCTGGTCTGGAGACCTGTAGACAACCCCAGTTCATATGGCTGTCCCATTACTTGTTTCCAGGGTGACCACAGTTCTTCTGACTCCTTATGTATTCTGAATTTCTGTAGCTTTGATATTTTCATTGACATAAAGGGCCAATCCACCTCCCCTTTTTGCACCTCAGTCTCTTCTAAACAGTACATAGCCAGGTACTGAAGTCTCACAGGTGTGGTTACTGGTAAACCATGTCTCGCTAATGGCTACTATGTCTAGTTTAGCCTCTGTCATTATTATACCTGCAGGTCTGGGATCTTGTTTTCCATATTGCGAGCATTTGTGTACTGACTTTCCATTAGCCAGATTCGGTGTGTTAGTTGTTGGGTGAGGTCGAGCATTTCCCTGTGCATTGTATGGGGAGCTGGACCTTTTCCTTGCCTGGTGATGCAAATGCACTACAAACATGCTGAACTCCTATTTGACCACTAGCTGAGGGGAGAGGTGTTCTTCCATTCAACATATAGGGTGCTGCACCTTTTCCCATTGCTAGTTTAAATATTCTGCAAAGACATCAAACTTCTGCCCCAGTGCACTGACTCCCTCCTTAGTCAGGTGCAGTCCATCAAATTAAAGAATTTATCTCCCAAAACTGTACCCAGTTCTACAAATTTGTGTCCTTTTTCTGGCACCGAGTGCCATGAGCCACATGTTTGCTCCCCTATCTTCTCTCTCTGACCTTCCGTCCATCCGCCTCTCCCAGACTGGCTGGATCTCAGAGAAGGAGATGCCAGATGAAATGGATGATAGTTTGTCACCCAGCCTGGTCAGATGTTCCTTGGTGTCACAACTAACCAACTGGTGAGATTGTTAGTCCCTATGTGTACCAGGACATCAATGTTTCTCCTGCTTCCTGAGCAATTTTAACTAATGCAGTCAGTGTCTCCACACAGATGTACCTGGGAGACATCTGACCATTACCCTGGCTGAGATCTATCAACTCCCAATGTATAGGTCTCCTATGATCAGAAGTTTTTAATTTCCCTTTTTGTTTTGGTTCCCATTTTGGCGAGTTTTGTTGTGCTAGCTCCTGTGCTGCAGTGTCCTGCTCCACAGTGTCCTCTGCCCCTTGTTTGATTTCAGAGATAGAGGCAAATGCCTGTTTGTAGTTTTTATATGGTTTGTGGAGGTGATATGTTGAGAGCACCGAGTGATGGGGCACCGGATTTGCCCCTCCTAACCACCTGCCAACCTCCCGGACCAACTACCCTATGCAGTCGAGGTGCTTCTGTTGGATGTTGGAGAAATGGTGGGTGGTTCTTATAATCTATTTCCTCTTGAATATGCAACTTGAGGCGCAGAATCTCTACCCATGCTGCCTGGGCTGAGCCTTAGATCTCCAATGGCCCAGCATGTAGGACAGTGTCCTCAAATCCTGTAAAGCTGCCATTCTGAAAGTGTCTCAGTACCTGCAGTTAATGATATCCATTCCAGATACATTGCTGGGTTTATAACCTGGTCAGAGTAATTAGGGAAGAAAATGAAAGCAAATGTTTGATTTTGTATTTTTTTTATATAACTTGTTATAACAAGTTAAATTACTAGTGCCCCTATAAATGAGGTCACTGTGTGGATATCTCTCTTATCTGCCCTTCCTGCTTTGCTACAGGAAATGTCACAACTGTGCTACCCTATAAAAGAAGTGTAGTGTGGGGTTGGTTGGGGATGGGGTGGGTGGCTGGGCCCTTCCCTGCTGAAAAAGAAGAACCACAGATGAAAAAACAGGAGGTAATAGCAGAAACAATCAGCCAGCAACAAATGCAGTAGCCTGAAAGTTTATCCTAATGATAGGTAAAACTGTAAAACCTGTAAAGCACCACCTGTAATAATTTCACAGAAGATAAACCCTGTAAAAACACTTTGCTACAGAGAAAATTAACAGTAACAGAGATATAACTTGCAAAAGACAATTTGAATCAGAAGATTACAGCAATAATCTGTAAGCACACACCTGTAGGCACACCCTGTAATAATGCAGCAGAAGGTATACCCAGCAACAGCAATTTGAAACAGGGGAAAATAAAGCATTAAAATGTTAATGACAAACAGTAACAATCCCTGTGAGTACAAAATAAAAAACAACACACAGTAAATCTGCCTAGCCAAAAGAAGCCTTAATCCTTAGCCTTGCTCTGTCCTTTCAAGCAATCTAGAAGAAAAGAGCTCAGGTGAAGCTAGGTGCCTTGACCAGCAAACCTAGTCTTCCACTATTAAAAGTTAAGCAATGCGCAAAGCAGCAAATGTAAACAAAGCCCCCTCCTCCAAGGCCTTCCTTATGTTGGATCCATTATCTGCACCTATAAAAGCCAACTGACAGTCCCTGTGAAGTGAGTCATTGCTGTATTGGTTTTGGAGCTCTTCATTGATGTTATATGAGGTATGTTCAGATGGTAAATAAAACATTCTTAGAACAGCAAACTGCGATGCTTCATGGTCCCCAGTTCCACGTGAATCATCGAGACATGCCCAATGTACCATAACAGACATGATGGGTTCAGGCTGACAGGTTGTCCAGATATCTGTTGTGAGATGCATCAACCTCCCAAAAACATTGCACAAGATGTGTCTTAATTTTACATATGACATCATAAAGATCTGGAATCCTGTTTTTGAGAAGTATTTCACAATGGTATACTATATTGAGGTTTGAGGTACTCAAGCAGCCACCTAAATTATATATGTTTAACCACATTGTATGAGTAGCAAATAAACAGTTATCATTTCTGAAATTTTTGGGTTGTAACAGCAACATGGTGAGTCAAGGCATGTTTGGCGTTATGCTCATATGTTTCTGAGATGGTAAGCTGTCTCCTTTAAGGAGAAGGGCTTTTGAACACGTGGCCACTTTCAGAAACAGTAGGAAGAGTCCTTCGAATAGTAGGAAGTGGTGGTGGAGGTGTTTCAGTAGTGCTGCATGGGCTGCCACTGCTTTCATCTATGGGAGTTACCTGAGTGAAGAGAGCTATCACTGCCACTTTCTCTTCGAGACTCAAAGCTGGAGTTCTCAGTAATGTTATGACATCTGTCTAGGTGCCTTTTCAGTGCTGAAGTTCCCAATGCTTCTTTCTTTTACCCTGCTTATTGGCCATTTACAAATAGTGCATGTTGCTACCAACTCATTAGAAGCACTAATGGAGAAGTATAACTAAACAAAAGATGATATTTTTAGTGTTTTCCAGGAAGGCATGGCACCTTGGTTACCTTTTCATGGTCCCTACCCAAGATTTTCTTGGGCCTGTTCCTCTGTGGTTTATTCCCACTGCCCTCTCCACAACTGAAACACTTTGCCTGTTTCTTCTTCATCTGCAGTTTCCATCCTTCTAGTAAACCTGTGCTGCCTGATTATTCTCTTCATCTTTATTATTACCTCGCTGGGTTCAACCTCAGAAGAATTGGATGAGGATGTGGGACTGCAGTAGCATAGTAGCAATTGTTCAATATGGTTTTGTGCCTCTATGGGTAGTACCCACCAAGTCTTTCATTTTTTTAACTACCTAACTTTTTTTTACTTGGGATTGATGATGATCTGAGACATTCACCTTTTTGGATTCAAGCATTCACTTGGAAGATGAAACCTTAGACATGAAAAAATCTCTTTTGGGTTTTGATTTTGTTTTCCTTTTCAGGATGATTGCTGTCTTTGCAGTGATGCTGCCTACCTGAGAAATAGAATCGCCTCATCAACACTTTGATCCATTTTTTCTAGTATTCTAACCTGTAAGAAAAGATCCCTTTAACTAACGTTATGTCCTTCTGATGACTCCACCCACAGGCCAGGACAAATTTACTGTTGTGACTCATGACTGTACATAGCCACACCAACAGCACAGCAGTCCACCACCACTTCTTTCCAAGATTACCTTACTGATTCCTACAGTACAGTTACTTACTGTTAAGTGACCAAATTCAGCAAACTGTTAAGGTGCCTCAGAATTTGAATTAGAGATGCAGACACATCTGTACATAGCTGCATGCAGCACGGAGGAATAATGGGAATGAATAATGATGACACTTTTGTGTACAGTAGTTGTACTGTACTTGCGTTGTAGTATAAACAGCCTGCTATGAGTCACAAAGTCAGATTATCCCTGGCCACCCACAACCAGCAGCACAGGTGCATCAACTTGTACATTGTTTATCTGAACAGTATTTTTAAATACATGAAATCATGAGTGAATACTAACAAGTGATGTGGATTTGTGATTGGAAGGCACAAGTCAAAATTTATTTTGCCAGCCTGCTGCCCTTGCCCTGTACACACAGCTACACTGAGGTAGAGAAACAAATGTATTTGGGATTTCTGAGACAGTTAAATTTCTCATGGGCCCCCTGCAGTCTCTCTCTCTCTCCCTTTGGATGGCACAAGTCAAAGATTTATTTTGCCAGCCTGCTGTCCTGGCACTGCACGCACAGCCACACTGAAGCCAGGATAAAAATACATTCAGGATTTCTGGGACTGTTACATTCTCATTGGCCCCCTGCAGTCCTCTCCCTCTCCCCGGGATGAAATCATGAATGAATGCTACCAAGTGATTGTGGATCATGATTGGATGGCACAAGTCAAAGATTTATTTGCCAGCCTGCTGCCTTTCTCTGTAAACATAGCCACACTGAAAAGCCAGTGAATGTTAACAATCATGATTTGCAATTGGATGACACAAGTCAAAGATTTATTTTGCCAGCCTGCTGCCCTTGCCCTATATACACAGCTACACTGATGCCAGAAAAAAAATGATTTGGGATTTCTGGGACTGCTAAATTCCTCATAGGCCCCTGCAGTCTCTCTCTCTCTCTCTCTCTCTCTCTCTCTCTCTCTCTCTCTCTCTTCTCTCTCTCACTCCTCTCTGGACAGCACAAATCAAAGATTTATTTTGCCAGCCTGATGTCCTTGCCCTGTACACACAGCCACATTGAAGCCAGGAAAATGTATTTGGGATTTCTGGGACTGTTATATTTCTCATGGGCCCCACTGCAGTCACTCTCCCCCTCTGGATGAGATCATGAATGAATATTACCAAGTTATTGTGATTTGTGATTGGATGGCACAAGTCAAAGATTTATTTTGCCAGCCTGCTGTCATTGCTTTGTACACACAGCCACACTGAAGCCAGAAATATAATTTTATTTGGGATTTCTGGGACTGTTACATTTCTTGTGGACCCTACAGTCTCTCTCCCTCCCTCTAGATGGCATAAGTCAATGGTTTATTTTGCCAGCCTGCTGCCCTTGCCTGTACACAAAGCCACACTGAAGCCAGGAAAAAAAAGTATTTGGGATTTATGGGACTGTTACATTTCTTATTGGCCCCTTGCAGTCTTTTCTCTCTCCTCTGGATGAAATCATGAATGAACATTACCAAATGATTGTGATTTGTAATTGGATGGCACAAGTCAAAGATTTATTCTGCCAGCCTGCAGTCCTTGCCCTGTACCCACAGCCACACTGAAAAGCCAGGAAAACATTTTTATTTGAGATTTCTGGTACTGTCACATATCTTGTGGGCCCCTGCAGTCTTTCTCTTCCCCTCTGGATGACGTAAATCAAAGATGTATTTTACCAGCTGCTGCCCTTGCCCTGTACATACAGTCACACTGAAGCCAGAAAAAAATATTTGTATTTTTGTAACTGCAAATTTCTCTTGAGCCCCCAGTATTTTATCCCTCTCTCTCTGGATCTTGACTAGCACAAGTCAAAATTCTGCCAGTCTGCTCTTGCTCATGTACACAGCTACACTGTCTGAGGCTAAGAAAAGAAAACAATTGTCATTTGGGATTATCTGTAACTATAAAGTTTCTCTTGGGCCCCAGCAGTCTCTTCCTCCTTACTTGATCTGGAATGGCACCAGTCAAGATTTTGCCAGCCTGCCCTTCCTCATGTACACACAGCTACACTGTCTGAGGCCAAGAAAAGAAACGATTTTCATTTGGGAGTTTCTGTATGTGATTTATTGAACTGTAAAATTCTCTTGGGCTTCTAGTAGTCTCTCCTCTCTCCTCTGGATCTTCCACAATGGCACAAGTCAAAGATTTTCCAGCCTGCCTTACTGTTTTACACAGTCACACTGCCACACTGCCTGCCTTTTGCCTCCCTGGCAGCCACCCAGGCATCATCTCCCCAGTCCTCTGGATTCTTCCTTTCTCCAGTCCTGACCCATCACCCTCCCCAACGATCAGTTTCTCTCCCCTTGCCCCAGTAAGTCTCTTTTCTCTCTCTCTAGTTTCTCTTCCCTCCCTCCAAAATGTATATTTTTTAAATTCATGCTTTTTACTTTTTGGCAACTTCTTCTGGGGGCTCTCTGCTGCGGTGAGTGAGAGGTGCCCTCTGGCCATCCTCCTCTCATCTGGGCCATGTTGCACACTCAGCATGGTTATATAATGTGAGGTAGTCATAGACAATCTGTTGCCTGATTGGATGCTACCAGCCACCTGTACATGGAGCAAGCATTCCGATGGCATCCCCATGGCAACAGTACACAAATGGCACACATGGCACTTCCACGGACCCTTCTGCAGTGAAGTCCATATTTATCTTGGTCAGTGGATTGTGGGTTCAATCCTGGGATCTTGATCTCCATGAACATTCTGCCCAGCCCTAATAACTACCACCATCTTTCTGCTGGTGATACCCTCTCTATGCACATTAGCATCCCACTAGCTCTCCCTGATGCCTTGTCACACTGCTTGGCCACCTTTAGGTCATCAGAAATTATTACTGCTAAGTCCCTTTCCTGCTTGGGGTTATTAGTACCACCTCCATGGACTTGTACTCTGTCCTTGGGTTTCTGTACCCTGAGTGCACGACCTTACACTTCTGCACATTGAATCTCCTGCCACACTGCTGACCACTCCTCAAGCTTTCTTAGATCACTATTGATTCATTCCACCATCCCTGGAGTGTTTACCCTATTGCACATCTTTGTGTCATCTGCAAAAGACATACCTTCCTTCTGGCTCCTCTGCAATGTCTATTATTTAACTCCCTCCCAAGTCGTGAGCTTACCTGGAGCTCCTGCAGTGTCCCAATAGCTCCTGCCTCCTGTTGCCAACATTTGTCTTCTTGCCTCCTCAGCCTGCTCCTGGACTGCAACAAGGGATGGGGAGCAGATAATTTTAGTGTGGCACCCTGAGGACCTGATCCTGTGTGGCGGCAAGCTCCTTGCCTTCTTGCTCCCTGGCCCAATCTCAGACTGCTGCCAGGGTTGGATAGCATAACCAACTGTTTTTGGTACCTCCCGCACTAGAAGAAAAGGAGCAGTCAGTGAGCCACACACTTGTGTTGCTCCCACGCCTCCCCGAAATGTTGCACAGTGGGACGGGAAGCTAGGAACAAGGCCACAATTTGTTTCTGGCACCTCAAGCATCACCAGATGATGTGTCAGAAGTGACACTTGGGTCATAATCTTCTCAGCCCCATCGGACAGCAAAGGGGCTGGGGAACAAAATAAACAACAAAATTAAAACTTTATTCAGGCTCCGACCCAATCATTGCCTCCAGTGGGTCAGTAGTCAGTGGACAATATGGTGCCTGTTGGGACTGCAAGCCCCATGATGCTTAGTGGCCAGACTGCCATTTTTAGACATAGCTCCTCCTGGGGAGCCCACAAAACAGAACTTCCAATGGAGCTCCTGTCCCCACAAAGTGCCCTGTGGACCCAGTGACCACCAGAAGGGACCAGGATGGTCAAGTCATGCAACCAGATGCTGGCAACATGTTGTACTTTTGTTTATAATGGACTGTGAAGAGGAAGTGATGTCTGGGGCAGCCATCTTTGCTGAGATCTGCTTGAAGACAGCATGGAATCCTATTGGTAGGTGCAGTATATCCAATCAGGATGTGGACTCGAGACTAAGGTGGACCAATGAGGTGTTGAGATTCAAACAAAACATTCTGGGGTTGACGGTTTGACTCTGGGTCTTTTCTGTGAGAATTTTGAAGAAGAAACAATGGATTTTGATAGCTCCTGCTGCTGTCACAGCACAAACTGAAGAAGTTTGTGCCAAAATGAACTGAGAACTGCAAAGTTATTGCCAATGGTCTGGTAAATCCCAGATACAAGGATTTTTTTCAGCTGCCTGAACTGTTGATATTTGGCAACAAGGTAACAAAATCCAGTGCCTCACTGTCCTGACAAAATAGACTATAATTCCTGCCAGCATCTGTAGCTTCCTCCCTTGCTGCAAACTGGATTTCTATTTTATCTAGAAGTTTGAGGCTTCCAATGACTCTGAAAATTGGTAGGTCTTACCTCCATAAACTATCCTGAGGCTGGCAGGCATCAGAAGTATGTGGTGGACCCCAAGGCACATAGTTTTGCTCTTATGCTGTCGAAGCGTTTCTGGCGCATTCTCGTGGCATAACTTAAAGCCAGAAATAGGTGTATCTTGTATTCATTCCAGGACAAAGGAGCAAGATTTTTAGCCTGTTGCAGTAAAAATCTCAGTCTGCCGATGAGTGAAAAACAAGCCTGAGTGTTCTTGGAAACACAGAGCCAGTTGCCTCCTCTGCATGGCCACCATGAGGATTTATCCGTAAGCCTTAATCAGTTCAAAGGGTTGCTCTGTTTGTAACAAGTCCTTTAACCATGGATGCAGGAAAGCTATCGGGTGCTCCCTTCTGCCTACTCTGGTAACCCCAAGAGACAAAGATTCATGGATCTTGCTGCATTTTCCAGATTCTCTACTCATCTTCTAAGTAGATCATTTTCTCTGGTTAGACCTGCCATTGCCATGAGGGCCTTGTCGGCATTCCATGTCACTCCTTGGCTTCCACTGCAACTATGTCCACCTTGGAGTGAAGTTGCTTCAGTTCAGTCCCGAATTCCTCAATCTTCCGATCTAGCCCTTGGATTGCCATTAGAAGTGCTGCATTAGATGGCTGAGGGCCTTCATGTTCCGGCACCCGGGATGGGGATCCTTACTGCTGCCTGCTTTAATCTCTCTCTGGTGGGTTCCTTTCAAAGGTGCTCCCTTTATTAGTCTGACCCATGGTCTTCTTGCTGGAGGTCGTAGATCAAAAATTTTATATCTAATAGTAGCTCTTGCAGTACTCTATAATTCAGAGCTGAAGAAAAAGGGTTCTCTTGTAGAAAAGTTTGTTTTATAGCCATTAAAGTTGCTCAGATGAGGAGCTGTAGAAGTATACTGTGCACAGCTACAGCTGCTACACACCCCAATACTTTTCTAACTGTTCAGCTAGCTAGCTAGTTTACTTTCCATCTGGGCTTCCTGCACTACCTTAGCTACTCCCACAGCAATTGTTACAGCCTGGATAAACTGTATTCCTTCACCCTTAGTGTAGTTTGTACTTTGCATCTGCATCATCCAACCATTGAAGTGGTGCTGCACCCAGTGTCTACTAGTCACAGGATAGCAACTCAGTGTGCACACAAGGTATCTGGGAGTTCCCACAGGGACTGTGGGGTTAACTGTGCACCAGTGGGGAAGAGGGCTGGACAGCAAATACTAGGTTTTAATGTACTGTGGTATTTGATTACTCTGCCTGATTACAGTTTTTATTCTAAGGTGTTGTTGAATGTTTTTATTACCCTTTGCTTCCCTTATCCCTTACCTCATTATCCAGTCCCAAATAACCCTTGCTTATTTTACTGCAATTGCTGAATTATTTGCATTATTGTGTGTGTGTATTTGCATACTTAGAGTGATAAGTAGGAGGGTGTACTGTATATTGTTCTACCTGTTATCAAGGAGGGGCTGTATTTCATTTCTGTGGGAAGCAACATGGCAGTACACTGTATAAGGATCCCCATAGGTAGGCACACCGTCACTTGCCAAGCCAGTTCTAACCACGAACCCGGCACTAACCTATTTCCCTTAGGCAGCCCACTTATGGGTGGGCGTTCAGACAGAAGGGTAGGGAGGGTTACAAAATTGGAGGCATCACTGGGATTTTAGGGCTTTTCTGCAGCACCTCTCCTTATAATGGGAACAGTCTGGTACCCCTTCCCCAAAAACATCAGAGTTATGATAAATTGCATCTCATTGCAAGACTGGTGCAAGGGTGCAGATGTTGAGCTGAAAAAAACAATTTTGGTATAAAGGATCCCGAATGCAACCCCAAGGAACTGTTTATAAAGTGTCATAGGCAGCATAAAATGTTTGGGAAAAGTTAATGAATGTTGGAGGATTTAGAGTTCTGCTCAGCAACCTTTTGAGTTTTCATGGAGTGCCAAGAGGATGTTGATCCTTCCAGAATGCCTGAACAGCTCCCTGCTGATGGAGACCCCCACCCTGTGGGTCTTAATTACCCATGCCAGCCCAGATCCTCCTGCTGAGGTCCCTAAAAAACAAGTGACTTTGAAAAGAAGTTACACTTTCTATTAGCCACTGAAGGAAAGACAGTTCAAGACATTAGAGCTATGTTTCAAGAAAGTGACCCGACAAAGAAGAAACTCACTGATGAACCCTGGGTTGGAGGACCTGTGTAGTCCCTTACTTGATTCTGCCTTTGTAGACAGTATAGAAGACAAAAAGCTTCTGAAGGCAGGGATAATAACTAAATTTTGCAGTCCTATGCCTTGCCTATAGTGGTGACAAGGAAAAAGAATGGTGCCATAAGAATGTTGCATCAACTGTCACACCCTGAATCAGCAAACAGTGGCTTGATCAATCGCCATGTCTCGGAGTGCAAGATGCCTTAGACAGCCTTAAAGGTAGTAGATAGTTTTCTGTTCTGGACTTGCTCAGTGGTTACTACCAAATATCGATGGCTGAGGAAGATAAGGAGAAGACTGCCTTTATTTGTCCACTTGGATTATACCAGTTCAAACGAATACCACAAGGAATATCTGGCACCCCAGCAATGTTCCAGCACCTGATGGAGAAGGTGGTGGGTGACATGAATCTCTTATAAGTCTTAGTTTACTTGGATGACCTGATAGTGTTTGGGTGAACACTGGAAGAACATCAAACCCAACTACCCAAGATACTGAACCGACTGAAGAAACATGGTCTAAAACTCTCTCTAGACAAGTGTCAGTTCTGCCAAACTTCCATGAAGTATGTGGACATTGTTTTGATCAGAGTATCAGCACTGATCCAGAAAAGTGAAAGCTCTTACCACATGGCATAGACTCACCAACTTGAAAATGCTTAAATATTTCTTAGGATTTTGTGGGTACTACTGGAGATTTGTAAAAACTACTCCTCGATGGTGAGGCCTTGCACAGACTAACTCTGGATATCCTTTGACTCAAAACAGCAAACATCTAGGAGCCGCCAATACATCCCCAGTGAATATTTCAAGACTGATGAACCTTTTGGGGACAGATGGACTGATGAATGTGAGAGTGCATTTCAAGAAATTATTAGACTGCCGACAGAAGCCCATGTTCTAGCCTTTGCTGACTACACCAAGCCATACACTCTTTACATTGATGCCAACATGGAAAGGTCGGTGCTGTACTCTACCAAAACCACAACAAGGTATGAGACCCATTGCCTATGCCAGTCGCAGTTTGACTTCCTCTGAAAAGAACTATCGGTCCATATGTTAGAGTTCCTTGCATTGAAATGGACGACTGATCAGTTCCATGAGTACCTGTATGGAGTCAGATTCATTGTGCTAACTGACAATAACCCACTAAATATGTGCTGACCACTGCCAAGATGGATGCCACTGGGCACAGATGGATCTCTGCCCTATCTGCTTACAATTTCCACTTGCAATATCATCCTGGGTGAAACAACCTAGATGCAGATGCACTGTCCAGATGCCCCTATAATACTCCTCCATGGAGGGCCCTGAACCTATGTTTTGGAAGATCTAAGGGTGCATCAAGAGGGTCATGAGGGCAGAATCTCACATAGCCCTCCTCCACAGCATTCACCGACTGACTTAAGATCCGAGTAGCTGGCGGGTCGCCATGGCAGGATTTCACATACCCTCCCCACAGCATCCACTGACTGACTTAAGATACTTGAGTCACCTGCGAGGTAGGGATCTCCACAGCCCGCCCTCCCACATCATCCACCAACTGACTTACAGTCCGAGGGTCACCAGGGTAGGCTCTCATATGGCCTCCTCCACAGCATCCACCAACTGACTTAAGGTATGAATCAGAGGCTGCTCCACCACATCTAGCTGAACAGTGTTGCTCTTGGCACCTTTTAAATTCGAGCAGCAGCTACCATCTTGTGCTGCTTTTCCCACTGATCACTGTATGACCTCCCGCCCGCCACTCAATACCCTCCCACCCTTTAGCTGGTGTTAGTTTCATAGTGTGTTCCCCCATTCTGCCTCCCATGAGACCTGCATTTTCTATCTCCATTGTTCCCATCTGCACATTATATTACTCAGCCACCCAGAGTCGCCTGTCATCGTTGCTAACCTTCACTTTTCAGTACCTTACTACTTAAGCTGAGGCCTATTCTCCAGCACTCTGCACTGATACTCCTCCCTAATTCATACTCCTACCTATCCAAACTTACTACAGACACCTGGCACTGTATCCCCAAGCTAGTGCTAACATTTTCAAGGCTTTGGTCCTAGTCCACATGCTCCCCGCCAAATGTGTAGCTGCTGCCATGTTATCACATCTTAGAACATAACCAGGACTCATGCCCCTCTCCAGCAAAACTGAATGCTGCTCACGGGGGTTGCTCTGTCCTCTCAGGTCAGGTTAGAGAGCGGCTCTAAATCCTGAACCCCAGGCCACTGTGCCTTGCTTCAAGAACCCCTTTCCTGGCTATCGGACAAGGGCATAAAAATAGTACACCTGAATGCATGTAGTCTCCTACCCAACTTAGTGGAGCTAACGGCCTGGGTGGCATACTACTACCCTGATATCATGGGGATCACAGAAACCTGGCTGAAGCCCCTCACTGACTCTAATTGTACCCTCCTGGGCTACAACTCCATCAGGCGTGACAGAGCAGGAATCAAGCGTGAGGTGGAGTGCTCCTCTACTATAAGGGTGCACCTAAACATCTCTATTATTGATCATTCCCCCAAGGCTCCCCTGACTGTGAGTTCTTACATGCCCTCCTCCTGCTAAGTAACACTAAAAGATTCACCTCATCTGTGTCTACAACCCTCCAAAGGAGGTGTGCCAGGGCTCACCTAGCTATTGGTTACAACAACAGTGCCAAGGCTGGCAGAAATGAGTTAATAATCCTCAGCGACTTCAACCTAAACTGGTTAGGTAGCAACATCAAGCTATATGAACCCCTGCTGTCTGGTTTCACCTCAGCCAGCTCATTAAGGAACCCACAAGGCTCTCTCCAAGGGGGAAAAGGATCTCCCATAGACTGGGTAATGATCAACAGACCTGACAGAATAGTCCCTGGGAACTCTCCTGGATGCTATCTCAGATCACTCTCCCACCTACTGCACTTGGGACATCACCCATCCCAAAACCCTTGTAAAGTGATCCAGATGAGGACTACTATAAATTTAACATTGATGACTTCCATGCTGGCCTTAGACAAACAGAGTGGACCCTGGTCACTGCCACAAGTGACCCCTCAGTGGCCCATAACAACTTTCTCGATATCTTTACTCCCATGCAAAACAAACATACTCCCCTCATAAAAAGGAGGGTGAGGGGACTGTCACCTTAGTCACTCCATGGGGGCCTATTCTCCCATGAAGCAAAGGGACAAAAGCTGGGTGAGACATAAGACCTCCCTCACCAGTACTGACTTCTCCATATATAGGCAGTTGAGAAATGCATGCAAAAAAACCATCCGCTGCCAGAGTGAGTTCTTCAATCTGCCCTGCTTTGCACTGCCAGGAACCCAAGGATTTTCAGGCAAAACATCAAAATGCAGTTGGAGGGTCCATCAGAGCTCAGGTCACTGACATGCTCATTGGCGGGATTAGCTGCAATAACCCTCTGACTATCGTCCAATGCATTTAACTCCCTGTTCTCTGACCTGCCGCTCTTCCTCCCAGCCCCTAGTCCCTAAGGCTCAAAGCTCTCCAGTGGGATTACTCTCTGACCTCCCTTCTACCTCAAGACTGTCTTAGTCATGGAGACTCAAAAGCTCCTTGCTGGTCTGTCCCGCTCATACTGGAGCGGGGCACAACAGCCTTGAGCCTAAACTGCTCTGTCTGGTGGCATCTCTCCTAGCCAGGCCTGTCACCCACATCTTTAACTCCTCCCTAACCTCAGGATCCATCCCTGACATATGGAAAGTAGCTAAAGTTGTCCCAGTCTTCAAACAAGGCGACCCAAAAAATCTCAAGAACTACCGGCCCATAGTGCAATCCTGTCTGTGATCAGTAAGTTACTTGAAAGGCAGTTGCCTCACAGCTCACTCACTACCTGCAGAGCTATAACTCTATTATCCCCAGCCCAACATGGCTTCAGAAAAGGCACAGCACTTCTACTGCCCTAGCTGTGGTCACATCTGAGATCTGGGCTGCTACTGATCAAAGCAAACTGACCTAAGCCATATTCGCGGATCTGTGAAAGCTTTGACCAGGTTGACCATTCACTCCTGTCGCCACTCTCTGGTCCTCTTGGCCTCTCCCCGCACTCCGCATGGTTCATGAACTATTTCACTGGTAGGCAGCAATACACTACTAATACAAGGCCCTTTCTGATCCCTCTCAGTGGACTTCAGAGTCCCCCAGCGATCAGTCCTTGGGCCCTTCTGTTCTCCATCTTCATAAATGAGCTGCCTTGGTCCCAGTTGATGGGCTCCCACCCTTTATGGGATGACCTTGTCATCCTGACCAGCTCCCAGGACATCTCTGTCATTAATACTAGGCTAAGCACACAGATTTCAACCTTATCAAACCTGGCTAAGGATCACAAGCTAACTATTAACCTTCAAAAGACTCAGGCCATGCTCTTTGGCTCTCCTGCCGAGACAAAAGCTTGCCTCTCCTCTAATAATCACGGGCTGATGGTTTTCTCTTGCATGTTAGGAAGCAGTCAGGTACCTGGGGCAACCCTTGACCCATAACTGGATCTGACTCTACATATTTACAACACATACAAGACCACAAACAGCAAGCTGGGCTCTGCTGCAGGGCCATAAGCTGCCTCTCCTGCCCAGCTTAATTGCCTGCTTGCTAGACGTCTCTACTATCCATGCTCTGCTATGGGCTTGTCTCCTTTAACCATGCACCTAAAACCAGCCTCTTAAAATGGGACACAACTTATAACAATATATGTCACTTTGCACTCTTGGCTCCTCACCTCACTCATCATTGTGAGCTATACTCTCTCTGCAGGAGTGCCCCCGGAAAAGCACCGCACCTTTGTCCCAGGGCAATTTTATTGACAACATTGTCAGAACTGCCAACCCCCAGCTCTCATCTCATCCCTTAAGCCAGCAACCCCTCTATAACTATAGATCCAGTGACTCTCAGGCCCTCCTGGTTCCAAAAACTCACACCAATTCAGTGACCGGGCCTTCACCGTTTATGCACCCAGACTGTGGAACTCCCTTCCCACTAACACCTCCCCTCCCATCTGTGCTTCAAAGCCTCCCTCTGGGGCTTACTAAAATCAACCTCCTCCTGTCCTCTGCCCCCTACCACCTTCCCCCTAGACAAACTGGGGCAGCTGCGACTCTTAATACAAAACCCCTGTGACTGCAGTGGAGACATATCCTGACACAGAACAGCACTTTGCCTACTGGGGGCTCTTCACTGTCTGATGTATAATAGGCATTAAGAACAATCTCACCCTACTGGTCATGTAAGAGCACCTACCTGTGATTATGGCCGACCCTAGATGCATAATACTGTTGTCTATGCCTGTACTTATATGATACTTCCCTTTGCCTGTTGTAGTTATACCTGATGTATACTCCTGATGTCATTGTATTGTACCTTGATATTGTATGTTCTCCTATGTACCTTGTAATCTCCCAGGTCACACCTGAAAATAGGCACTTGGCTGTCTAATGTGCTTACCTGGTAAACAAAAGCAAATAAATGAAGAGTGAAAGCTGTTTGCCAGATGATAGTGCCTGATGACCGACCCACCATCACCAACACAGACCAAGCTGTGGACTCACTTTGAGTGCATCCTGACACCATACTGGATGTGTAAACATGATTCATGACACTGCATAATACCTCCTTGCCTCATTTATCTCCTACAGATTTTAAAAAAAGCACAGCAAGCAGATCCTTGTTTAGAGAGACATTATCCTAGCCAAGGAAGGGTTGTCATCCTCTCAAGTCAAAACAAACTTGCTGGATGTATCACTTCTCTTGAGAGAGTGGGACAAGTTTTTGTTAAAGCATGGACTGTTGTATCATATCTCCAAAACACAAACTCATTTTCCCAAGAGCAACTGGTGTTGCCCAAAAAGTATTACTGAATGGTTTGCAAAGCACTTCCATGAAGACATGGGACATTTGGAATTTATAAGAATTTGGGCCTGATACAAGACCACTTCTACTGGCCTCATATAGGCTATGGAGGTGGAAAGACATTGCAAAAGCTGTAATAGCTGCATCACCCATAAGACTTTACCCAAATGAGTGGTACCTCTTGTAAACATAACTAGTAGTAGTCCGATAGACTTGGTCTGTATGGACTTCCTTTCCCTTGAACCTGAATGGAAGGAAATAAGTAGTATTCTAGTAGTAATGGACCACAACACCTACTATGCACAAGGCTTTCCTCACAAAAGACCAAAAGCATCCACTGTGGCTTGAGTATACCAGAAGGCTGCAAGCAGAACTAATAGAACCCACCGTGTGGCCCAAGAAGCAACTACAAAGTCCTGGCCTAGCAAACAAAAACAGATATGACCAGGAGTCAGAGAACAAGCTCTTCAGATAGAGTATTAATTCAAAACTTGGGGATCCAGGCAAACACAAGATAGAGAACTGATGGAATTTGATCCATCTGTAACTGTGAACAGCTTCCAAATTTGCCAGTATACAGATCAAGAATGGAAAGAGGAAACATGGTGGTCAAAATGCTGCATTGAAACCACCTATTGCCAATTGGTCAACTGTTGACAAAAGTTGTTAATTCAGTACCTCTCTCGCCTTCACAGAGACCGATCACTAGAAATGAGACAAGGCATAAAAAACACAGTCAAGTTCAACCGCTGAAGTACCTGTTGCCCCACTGGCTGACCCGCAGTCTGATGTGTTCAACAGTAGTTCTGAGGATGACCAATCCTAGATTTCTCTCTATACTATGTCATCGGCCAGCACCATATCCCATGGACTGCCCACTTTCAGCACCTGAAGGAGTATGCCAGTCATTCTAGGTCATTGAATCCAACTGCAGTACCATTTGTTCTGACTGACACTGGGCCACAGTCATGAACTATGTTCCAAATGGGGAATGTTGAGACTCCAGTAATAGAGCCAATCCAGGACACTGAAATATTCAAACCCCCTGTAGCTGAGTGTGCAGAACCCCATAATGATCCTGATCAAATCATTTTCAGAGGAACCTGTTAGTACCCGATGCTCTGTAGAAGTCAAGCAGTAAAACTTCTGCGATATGATGTCCATGGTGTCCCTTCTGATCTCCCTATCAATGTGGTACATAAAGGGTTAAGCTGCTGCCAAGCCACATATTGCGCAACCCTTGTGCGCCCACAAATCATAATAGGGAGGCGTTGATGTAACTCATGGTAGGAAAATAATAATTTAGTGCATGCCCAGTGTCTTAAGAAATGCAATGCTAATGTTGTTAGTCAGGTATCAACTATATTAGATAGCATGTAATGTATTGTATTGCAGTATTTGATATTTCAGGCCTTGATGATGCCAAGGATTTCAGTGGGGAGAGCTAACCCCCTCCCAAGTCAGGTGCTTACCTGGGGCTCCTGCAGTGTCCGATAGCTCCACCTCCTGCTGCCAGCATTTGTCTCCCTCTCCCCTGGTCTGGTGTTGGATTGCAACTAGGGATGGTGAGCAGATAACTTTAGTGCAGTGCCCTAAGAGCCTTATCCAGTGTGGCGGTAAGCCACTTGCCTCCTTGTATCCTCAGCCATATCCTGGACTGCTACCAGGGCTTGGGAGTGCAACCGACTGTTTTTCGGTGCCTCCTACACCATAAGAAAGAGGCGTCCAGTGAGCTGAACTTACTTGTGTTTCTCCCGCCCCTAAACTGACACACAGTGGGGTGGGAGCCATAGACAAAGAGCCACAATTTATTTATGGTGCCTCAAGTGCCACCAGATGATATGGGAGAAATGCTGCATGGGTCACAATCTCCCCAGCCGCATCAGACAACAAAGGGGGCTGGGGAAACAAAATAAACAACAAATTAAAACTTTATGCAGGCTCCTAAACCAATTCTTGCTTTCAATAGGTCACGGACAGCGGCCAGACTGCCATTTTAGACATAGCTCCTCCTGGGAAGCCCACAAAATGGAGTCCGACAGTGCTCCTGTCCCCCCAAAATGCACCCTGGACCTAGCAACCACCAGAACAGACCAGAAGGGTCCTAGCCATGCAGCTAGATGCTGCCAACATGCTGTAATTTTTGTTTATAATGGACTGTGAAGAGGAAGTACTGTCTGGGAGGCCATCTTTTGCTAAGGTTGCTTGAAGACAGCATGGAATCCTATTGAAGCTGCAGCACATCCAATCAGGATGTGGAGCTTGAGACTAAGGATGACCAATGATGTGTTGAGATTCAAACTAAACATTCTGGGTTGACAGTTTGACCCTGGGTCTTTTTCTGTGAGAGTTTCGAAGAAAAACAACTGATTTTGATAACTCATGCTGCTGTCTTGGCAAAACTGAAGTAGTTTGTGCCAGAATGAACTAAGAACTTCAGAATTTATTGCCAATGGTCTGGCAAATCTCAGAGACAAGGGAATTTACCTCAGTCTGTCTGAACTGGTGATATCTAGCAATCCAGATATCACTTGACTGCTGAATGAAGTAGTTTATCTGAGCTTGGGTGAGTTAACAAATCCACTGCCTCACTGTCCTGATACAAGAGACTAATTCCTGCCAGGGACTAAGCTCTGAGGTCCTGCCTGCCTGTCTGTTCAACTGCTGGCCTACCTTGCCAAGGTGGGTGAAGACAAGTTCCTCTGTGGGGTGGAAGACAATGGCCTGCTTATTGCCAAGGTGGGTGAAGACAAGTCACTCTGTGGGGTGAAGAAGATCATTGCCTGCATCCCGCCAGTTCTTCCTGTCCATCCAAATTGCCTCCAAGGAGATGTCCCCAACTCCTGCATCTCCTATTCACTAAAAGGTCCTGAGTACTGGGTTTTACTCAACAAAATACTTTTCTAACTGTTCAGATAGCTAGCTAGTTAACTTTCCATCTGGGCTTCATGCGCTACCTTAGCTATACCCACAACAATTGTTACAGCTAGGATAAACTGTATTCCTTCATCCCCAAGTGTAGTTTGTACTTTGCGTCTGCATCATACAACCATTGTAGTGGTGCTACGCCCAGGTCTACTAGTCATGGGCCAGCAACTTCTCAGTGTGCACACAAGGTATCTGGGAGTTCCCACAGGGACTGTGGGATTAACTGGTGCACCACTGAGGGGAGAGGTGCTGGGACAGGGAATGCTGGGTTGTAATTTACTGTGGTATCTGATTACTCTGTCTGCTTACAGTTTTATTCTAAGGTGTTGTTGAATGTTTTATTACTCTTTGTTTCCTTGTCCCTTGCCTCATTATCCAGTCCCAAAATAAACCCCTTGTTTATTTTACTACAATTGCTGAATTATTTGCATTATTTGTGTAGTGTAATATTTGCATGCTTAAGTGATGAGTGGAGAGGAGTGTGTATTGTTTTTCCTGCTTATCAAGGGAGGGCTGTTTTCATTTCCTGTGGAAGCATCCTGGCAGTGCACTGCTATAAGGATCCCCATAGGTGGAGGCACCACGCCACTTGACAAGCCAATTCTAACCATGAATCCAGATGCCAACCTATATCCCTAGGCAGCCACACTTATGGGTGGGTGTGCAAACAGAAGGGTAGGAGGGTTACACTTATAAAGAGGACCAGACCCAGTACTGATCCTTATGACACCCCACTGGTCATTCTCCCTTCCTCAAAGAAATCTATTTCCTACCACCTTCTATCTTCAGTCACACAACCAGTGACTTACCCAGTTTACACCTTTGGACCTCCCAGATTGTTTAACTTGTTTATGAGTTTCCTATGTGGAATGACGTTGAAGACCTTACTGAAATCCAGGTAGGCCACATCCACAACTCCACCCTGATAACCTCCTGGACACCCAGTCAACAAAATCTATCAGGTTTGACTGACATGACCTCCCTGTTGTGAATCCATATTTGCCTCGGATCTTGTAAGTCCCCTGTATAATGATAAATCACAATCCTGTCCTTCAGTAGTAATTCCATTAATTTCCCCACCACCAAGTCAGGCTCACTAACCTATAATTTCAGCCTCCTCCCTACCTACCATTTTTGTAAAAGTGGGACTACTGTACATCAGCCCTCCTGCAGACCTCTGGAACCACTCCCATCTCCACCGAGTGGTTGAACAGGAAAGTCAGAGATGCAGTTAGCATCTCCCAGAGCTCCTTCAGTAAGGACCAGTCTGGTGGCACTGAGGGTTGAGGCATGGATGCCACACCTCACTCCATGCCCGGCTACCCAGGTTCAGGAGAGGGATCTGAGTGGCGGGGTCGGCAGGGAGGGAGAGTTGAGCATCCGGAGGACTAGTCTCCTCTTCCAGGGGTGGGTTGCAAAGGATTTCCGGCACAGTAGTGGCCTCTGGTGGAGACCCGGGCCAGCACCAGCATCCGGACGCCGGAGGGGTAGTACGCTGGCAGGCTCCAGCTGCAAGAGGTGAGGTATAGCTGCACAGGAAGCCACATGTATGCCACATCCTGGGGAACCTTGAAGGAAACCCATGCCTCAGTAGTAGGTGACGGTGGGATCAGTGGCCCAGGCCCCATGCCCAGTGCGGGGCTCTACCATCCCGTGGTTCCAGGCCTCCTCTTCCCTGGTCACTCTACTGGATTCTAGATAGGCGCTGGGAGGATATGGCATTCCTGCCTCAGGGAGCTCAGAGCTGGGGGGTTGTGTGGCTGGGTGAGGTTGGGAGGAGGCCCAATCAAGAGTGAGTGTGGAAGCTTTAGAAGGGCAGCAGAGCCGATGCCAGAGTCCACACCTGATAGAGGCCACCAAGGTAGGGAGATAAACAGAATTGGGGAAAAAGAATGCCTTCAGTATCCTTGGATGTATCTCATCTGGCCCCATTACCTTATCCAGTTTCAGATTTGTAAATTCCTTTAAGACTCTCTCCACTGTAAAATGGAATTGTGCCACTTCTTCTTCTTGATGCTTCGGCCTCTAATCTGTGGTCTGCTACTTCCTTTACTGTGTACATGTTAAATAAAGTGTGTTCAGCATGTATGGTTTTTCTTGATCCACTCCCACATTTCCCCTTTCTCCTTAATCTTACTATTCCTCCACTGGTCTTCTTTGCTTACATACCTAAAAATTTCTTGTCCCATTCTTTACTGCCTCTGCTATGTTCTCCTCTGTGCCTTTGCATGCCTGACTGTTTTCCCTGCCTCCTGATTCTTCTGAAACACCTCCCTATCCTCCTCCCTCTGTAACTTTCTTATATTTCCTGAATGCTAACCTTTTTGCCCGAACCTTTCTAGCCACCTCTTTGAGAATCATAGTGGCCACTTTTTCCCTCTTACTTTGCTAACTTTCCTGATGCAGAGGTTTGTTGCCCTCACTATGGCCCCCTTATTTTTGCCACTGTTCCTCCACTCCACCCAACTCCTCCCTTGAGGCATTCACCCATCTTTGTAAAGTCAGCTCTTTTGAAGTCTAAGATTCTTGCCTTTTGTAGGGGTCGATTCTGCCACAGTTCTTATATTGAACCACACTGTACAGTGATCACTGGTCCCCAGGTGACCACCTACCTTGATGTCTGCAATACTGTCCCCATTGGTGAGTACAGGGTGCATTATTGCTCCTCACAATCAGTTCTCCTACTAGTTACTTGAAGAGTGCAGGATGTCCCTGCTTCTAGCTGAAGATGTAGCTGGAATAATCCAGTCTATATCTGGCAGGTCAACGTCCCCACAGCAGCATCTCCCCTTATTTACCATGGTTTGGATGTCTTCCATCAGAGCTGTATCCATCCCCTGGAGCTGGAGGTCTGTAGATCACTCCAATGTGAATAGCTGCTCCATTCGTCATCTCCAGTGTGACCCACAGCACCTCCATCCCCTGTATTCCCTGTATTTCTGTTTCTTTAATGTTCTCCCCTTTCTTACCCACTTTGTCCCTCCTAGACAGAGTGTAACCTGGTATCGCTATATCCCAGTCCTTGGATTCCCATTGCACCATGACTCAGTAATAATATGATGTCTAGGTCAGCCTCTGCCATCATGGCTACCAGGTCCAGGACCCTACTACCCAGACTTCAGCATTTGTACACATGACTTTTCATATTGCTACCTCTCCTGTCAGCCCCTTTTCCTTTTGCCTACTCTCCTCATCCCTCTGTCTCCATTTTATCCCTCTTTATTTCTAATTTTGTTCTTCTTGTTACTAGGGATCCTCTAGGTTCCCTCTCTTAGGGTTCTCTCTGTTGATTATTACATCTTGGGGGGCAGTTTATGTCACCCTGTTTCCTTCTGCCACCCCCTTGGCTAGTTTAAATACTCCTAAATGAAGTATTTAGACCATTTTCTGAGAACTGTAGTACTCCCTTCTGGATGGATGCAGGCCATTCTCCAGTCCCCAATGTAACAAACCCTCCTCTCTACCACTCCTTCAAGCATGATTAAATATCCTGGTATAGAGTTCCTAACCTCCTCTCTGTCATAGATGGGTGACACCTTAGAAAAGACCACTGAGCGTGCAACCTGTCTAAGACCCTTCCCCAACTCCTGAACTCCTCCTAACCACACTATGCTTGTCCCTAGCCAGGTCATTGGTCCTGGTGGATGATGACATCTAGGTATGGCAAGGCAAATTTATTTTATGGCATCCAATCCCAGAGGCTCTGAGTGCCTGACAGTAGCACAGGCAAAATTACAACATAGCATTAAATAAAATTGTATAAAACATGCTTATCATGGCTGTATTTAAAGAATAAATAAAGAATAAGATTATTCAGCAGATAAATAATAGTTGGGGCAGATCATATAGTATCACCAGGAAAGGCAAGGTGGAATAAGTGAGCCCTAAGTTCCCACTGAACTGTTCCACTGAATGGGCCTCCCAGACTGCAGCTGGTAGCCTGATGTCTTGAGCTGAACCCTAGGAATGTCAAGGAGGCCCTTGGTCAAAGAGCAGAGAGAGCAGACCGAGGTGGCTGGTATCAGGAGCTCAGCCAGATAGCCAGGGCCCAGTCCATATGGGATCTTATAGGTGAGCAAGCCCACCTTAAAGAGGACCTTCCACCTGATAGGCAGCCAGTGCAGAGCTTGCAGGACTGAGGGTTACATGAAGGGCACCCAGATGCAGGAGCTTGATGGCAGGCAGAGAATGGAGCTGGCTGGCTGGCTTTACCAGCCAATACCACTCCGGTGATGCAGCCAGACTGCCTGATCAAGGGCACCCAGTCATGGGAGCTTGCCGGCAGGCAGAGAATGGAGCACTGTCAGCTGGCTTTACCAGCTGCTACCACTGGTGAGGCAGCCAGTCTTCCCGATCAAGAGCACCCAGTTGCAAGTTTGTTGATGGGCAGAGAATGGAGTGCAGCCAGCTGCCTTTACCAGTTGCTACCACTCAGTGATTCAGCCAGTCCACCTGATCAAGGGCACTTAGTCGCAGGAGCTTGCCAGCGGGCAGAGAATGGAGAGAGGCTGGCTGGCTTTACCCACCGTTACTGCTCGGTGATGCCAGTCTGACCGTTCAAGGGCACCCAGTCATGGGAGCTTGCCATTGGGCAGAGAATGGAGCATGGCTGGCTGGCTTTAACAGCTGCTACCACTTGGTGATGTAGCCAGTCCACCCGATCAAAAGCACCCAGTTGCGGGAGCTTGCTGGTGGGCAGAGAATGGATCAGGCAGAGAATGGAGGGGATACTTTAGAGACAAAGGCAGAAGGGGCAGTGACCATACTAGCCCTAGTGTTCTGCCAGCAGGCCAGACAAATCAGACACCCTGAGGTGCCTGCTCGGGTCCCCTCCCCAGTCCCAGTAGGGGCAGGCAGGTCCACTACCTTCAGGAGTGGAAAAATATCACCACAGACAAGTGGGTCCTGGAGGTAGTGAGCCAGGGTCTTGTTCTCTGCTGTAAGTTCATGTGAAAGCTGAGGTCAAGGGTCTTCAAACCCTCTTCCCCATCAAAAACAACCTTGTTAGAAGTGGAAGTTTCAAGCCTTCTGTTACAAAAAGCAATAGAGCCAGTTCCTCAGATCGGAAGGGCTTGTACTCAGTGTACTTTCTCACAATAAAGAAAACAGGGAGGTGCAACCCATTCTGGATCTCAGACACTTAAACATTTGTCAAAACCAAAATTCAAAATGGTTGCTCTGGCTACTGTATTACCAGTCCTAAGGGCAGAGAGACTGGCTAGCATCCCGTTCCTGGACCTAAAGGATGCTTACTTCCATATCCCAATAAAGGCGATCACACAGGAAGTACCTCAGGTTCTGACTTCCATTAGTCCATTACCAATTCAGGACAATGCCCTTTGACTAACATCTGCTCCAAGGTGTTCATATAATGTCTAGCTGTGGTCGTGGCACACTAAGGTGACAAGGGGTATCAGTGTCCCCTACCTGGATGACTGGCTGACAGTATGCCAGTCAAATCAGCAAGTGGTAGAGGCATTGGCACTCACACAAGATACCCTGCACTTACTGGGGTTCTTGGTGAACCAGAAAAAGTCTGTTCTGGAAACAGTTCAATTGCTCAGATTCATAGGGGCAGAACTGGACACAAGAAAGGGAAAGGCTTTCCTCCCTCAGGACAGAGTGGACAACCTTATTCAGGTAGCCAGTTCCTTCAAGCTTCATGTCCCAAGGCCAGCAAGACACTTCCTGCAGCTGCTAGGCCATATGGTAGCATCCAGAGCAACTGTGTCAGTAGCCAGGTTCCAAATGAGGTACATCCAGTTCCACCTGAGAGCTCATTGGCTTCAAAAATGGGACTCTCTGTCAAATCTGGTACCCGTTACAGTGACATTTCTCCAAGCTCTATAGTGGTGGCAAGAAAATGCCAACCTCAGGCATGGGGTGCCATTCTTACAGCAAGCCCATTCACTGGTACTAATTACAGATGCATCCCTCCTAGGATGGGGAGCACATCTGGGGGGATCACACAGCACATGGCACATGGACAAAGCAGGAATCACTCCTACACATCAACTTGTTTGTGCTCAGGGCAGTTCTCCTGGGATACCAGTCATTCACCAATCAAGTGAAGGGCAAGGTGGTTCTGGTCAGAACAGATAATACAACCACCATGTACTAGATAAACAAACAAGGGGGCACAAAGACGACTCCTCTTTGCATGGAGGCAATGAAAATCTGGGCCTTGGCATATTCCCTGGAGGTTTTCCCTCTCAGCTGTCTATCTCCCAGGAAATGACAATGTTTTGGCAGATGCTCTTAGCAGAATCAACCAGAACCACCACTAGTGGTCACTGAACAAGCAGGTCCTGGAGGCCATCTTCAGGAGATGGGGCATGCCAGAAGAGGACTTGTTTGCAGCTCCAAGCAATCATCAGCTATCACAGTTTTGCTGCAGACCCCCATCAAGGGCACAATCCTTCTGAATGCACTTCTGCTGGATTTGATGGGGAGGTTTCTGTATGCATTCCAGCCCTTCCCTCTGCTGTTTAGGGTGCTGAACAAACTCAGAGCCCAGCCAGCAACAATGATTCTCATTGCTCCAGACTGGGCCAGGCAACTCACGTACTCCATGAGTCTATCAGTGTCAGTAACCAAACCAATCAGTCTCCCAGGAGGCACAACCTATTGTCATCCTCACAGGGCAGGATCATGTGTCCCAACTTGCAATCCCTCAGGCTCAAAGCTTGGCTCTTGAGGACTTAGAATTGTGGATCTGCACCTGTCAGAAGGGGTTATAGAAATCTTAGAGTATCCAGAAAGCCATCCACAAGGAAAACCTATTCTTCCAAATGGAAGAGATTTTCCATTTAGTGTCAGGGCAGAGGCATGGACCATAACCAGGCCAGCTTATCAATAGTCCTGGACTACATTGCCCATCTGCATTCTACGGGCTTAAGGGCCTCTACTCTGAGAGTACACCCGGCAGCTGTCTCAGCCTGCTTATCTGCAGGTAAGAGCTCTTCCCTAGCTTCAAACCCAGTGTTTAAAAAGGGATTGCAACATTTGCATTCCCCACACAGGGAACCAACTCCCTTATGGGACCTGAACATCTGCATTGCCCAACTCATGCAACCTCCCTTCGAACCCATGTCTTCAGCAAACCTCAAGTATGTGACTTGGAAATCAGTATTTCTGGTAGCCATAACTTCTACCAGAAGGATTAGTGAGCTTCAGGCATTGTCTAAAGAACCTGGGTACATTGCTGTCCACAGAGACAAAGTAATCCTTAGGACTAACTGAAAAGCATATGCCTGTAGTTCTATGGGGGAAATACCTCCTCCCCCATATCCTACTTAATCAGGCTACCACTTCTCTGCTTAGAGCGAGTCGCACATGCTGTCATTCTGTTACTGGACTGTGCTGCCTCCTTTGTTTTCCTTTCATCCTTGTTCAGCCTCACTATCCTGCCTTGCCCCCCATTTGCTTCTTTGTTGTTTGTTTCGTGCATTTGTTCCCTCCTTCCCTGCTCCATTTTCCTCCCTGTCCTCCTGTTCCTTGTCCCTTCTGGGTTTCTCCTGCAACTCCTCTGTGAGCCTGCCCAGTGATAGCGCTACACTTGCTCTACCCTGCTCCTTGTGTACTCTGCTTCCAGCTGCTCTGCTTACCTGTGCTTCCTTCCTGCTACCTCTCCTTTTCAGGCAGCCACTGATCCTGCTACAGTTCAGTGCTGCCTCCAAAATGTCTAGCCTCCACTTCTGGATTCTTCCTTCAGGCTGGGCTTCCATGCTTCCACCCATGATCACTGCCTGGCCTTCCTTACTCAGATGCTGGCCTCCTGTGCTGCTCTATGTGCCCCTAAGATACGGAGGATCTGCTGACAGCCACTTCTCCGCAGGCTCAGGACAGCTTTCTGGATCTTCATTCCTGGACTACTCTTCATACAAACCACTGTGAGGGTTCAGTGGTCAACCCATGCATCCTTTGGCGCCCAGTTACTAGTTTGAATTATGATCTGCTCTGTGCACTTGTTCTACAGGTTGGCATTCTACTACTTAACCATCAATTTCCTGTCTTGACATTATTTGCCACTGGATTCCTCAGCTTCTATTGCTTGGCTCTATCATGTGCTTGCTGTGTTCCCAAGAGATCATGGTGATGCATTCTGGAACTGCCTACCAGTGAAGACATTAGCCAGGACTATATGGTGCTTCTCTCTACCTTCATGATCCGCCAGGACGCACTTCTTCCAAGGCAATCAATTACCTCAGGAACCAGGTTTGCCAAACTCAGGGGCACTGGTACTCAGTTCAGGCACGCATCCTCATCTATGGTGCTATCCATTCAGGCAGCTGGTTGAATAAAGGGCTTCGTTTACCAAGCATTTTTTCCGGAAGATCAGGTCTGTGAATTTCATGTTTGATGACATTTGTGGTTATAACCCCATTGTTTGTTTTCATCTAACAGTTTCGGAGGGACCGGGTACATTTGGAGGTGAAATCAGGGATGTCTCTGCAACTCAGGGACTATGGGTGGTCTGCTGCTCACCCATCCTACCTGGTACCTTCCTGCTGCAAGCCTTCACTAGGATGGCTCATACAGCAGCTCTGCCTGCTTGTGGATTGCATTCCTTTGCACTCACTCATGACTCTACCTTCATCACTTACTCCTTTGGACCTTTCGGTTCTGCCTTACTAACTTCAGCTCTGGGCTAAGTCTATTACCTTTCCACATTATATTGCTGGACCAGGATAATGGTACCTTGCTATCTCCACTGTGCAGTCCCTACTGGCTGAGCTTTTGTTGCTGCCTGCCCAGTTCCTTCACTCCCCCTTCCTTCTCCTTGCAGGAGGTCACATTCATTTCCCCTACTGCCTATCCTCTGGACCAGTGGACTATCTCAGGACCTGTTAGCTGCTGTTCTTCTCAGACCATTGACTTATTTGGGATGACCTTGCCTCCATCCCCTCGACTGCGGTCTCTTGGATGCCTGCTAATCCAGACTGCCCCTCATGGCAGTGCCACGGTCATGCTAGCCTACATGGAGTCTAGCTTGACTCACTCTCTGCCCTTCCCACCTGGCCTATGTGGGGTCAGGCTGTACTGATGGCCACACAGGGGCTTTGTCTGACAAGCTTCACTACTCCTTTGCTGCCTTGCATGAGACTTGTGGTCTGCTAGCCTTCATGGGGCTCAGCTGCCACTCTCTACTCCTTCCTCTGGCTGACCTACATGTGGTCCAGCTGCTCATCCAATCCCATGTAGGGGTCTAGCTAGTTGCTTTGCCTCTGTCCTTGGACACCTGATCTGCACTCCATCTGTGCACTCTCTCCTGGCATGCAGCACCCTGCTCCAGATCCTGTCCTGCTGGCCTTCATCTGGGCTTTTCTGCTGCATCATTTGTTCCTGCTTTCCAGTATCCTCCAGCATTGGTCTGCCAGGACATTCCTGTGGTTATCCGCTCCTGGCTCTGGATGTTCATTCTCTGGTCTTGTGTTTCGCTGTGCCCTAGATTCATCTCCCAGCAAGTGTCCCTCCTTTGTGGTTTTCTCCCACTTAGATTGGCTGCTTCATTTCTTCTCGTCCTTGTGGACTGTTGGATCTCCTTCTGTGGACCATCTGCTTCAGTCATGTCTCCCTGCTGTTTGCCTGCTGGAGCTGGTCTGTATCTGGGCATTCATTCATCTGCTGTGTCTCCTTCTCCCTGGCCTGGATGCATTCTTCTCCTGCTGCTTCCTTGCCTGCCTCTTCAGATTGTTTTCCTCCTTTGGGCATTTCATCGGATCTCCATCTGCTAGAAGCCTTCATTCCATGTCACTGATCCAACTCCTACTTTCCAGCAGGACTGGACACACTGCCAGGATGTCTCACCTTCAGTCATTCTACCCTATTTCTGGACTCTGCAGTTCTCACCTTCACCTGCTCACAACTGCTTGCTCTAGTCAAGGTATCCTTCCTTGCTCCAACATGGACTCACACCTAGACTACATCTCAGGACATTCAGTCATTTCCCTTGGATGACTCCTGCCATGCTGCTTCAGTTTGTTTGGATTTACTACTGCTACCACCGTTTCAGGCCAGGACGCTCAGCCGAGCTATGCCATAGTGCCCTTCCTATCTCATAGCTTAGGCCTCACTCATTAACATACTCCAGTACCATGAGCCTTACTAAATCTGGTCGAGCTGCCTGTTCATCCGACTTAGTTCTGTTTCCTGCATTCTACTGCTATTCTTGATCATCAGAAACATGACATTTCTACGGGACTGCCTAACTCCTCATAGTCTGCCTTTAGCCTCTCCACTGCCTTGCCCAATTCTGGACATTGAGGATCGAATATTCCTACTCTAATATTTAGCCTACTCCTGGAGGTTCACATGTTTCTACTCTACACCTGCATCGCCAGCATCAGGGCCTGGAGGTTCAGTAGTCTTTTCCTCCAGGGAACCCCCGGGAACTTATTTAGTTCGGTTCTGCTGTGGTCCTGTAACAACTGTTGTAGGCCGGTGGCAGGCTAGGGTTTAACTTTTTGGGGTTATAGCTTTGGGAATGAAGCCAGTCCCGAAGATGCTTTGGTGATTCTTCCAGTGGACAGACTGTTCTATGATATAACACCTCTACCTGAACAATGAGAGTGTCTTTGGGGATTTTATCCATCTGGGTTATGTGCTGAGTTTTTGGTCTGTCTGTGTTTTTATTATCAATTTACATCTCGTACCGAAAATCCCTGTGCCTTTATGAAGTTCTCGCTGTGAGAGTGCCCGGACCTGGGGATCTTCTGACATTTTTCAGTGACATTTTCATAAGAACACTGCATTAAACTTTGGAGATTTTAGGTTCTGTTATCATTTATTTTATTTTATTCCATCATAGTTACTTATGGTAGTAAGAGTACCATTCAGTTCCTCCGGGCTACAGTAGTGAAAGTATTATGTGGCCCTGGGTTTTATTTAGTTCATTTGGTTTATTTTATTTAGTAATATTTAGATAAGGGTAGAAATGTTTTGGATTTAGTAATCACTTTGTTGTTTTTATTTTGTGAAATTGCCAGAATAATTTATGAACATGAGTTAGTGAGGTTCCTGGTGCCCGAGGATTTTATTTATTTTTATTATTGTTTTGTTTTATTTCTTTTTATTTTATTTTTTGTTTTTGTTGGCTTTTTGGGGCATTGTGGTTTGTTTAGTATTTTTTTTTGTTTTTAAGCTTTTTAGGAGCTTCTTTATTTTATGTTTAGACTGCAACTATATCTACAATTGTTTTGAGGAAATTAGGATTCTTTGTTTTGTTTTTGCCACAGTTTGGTGGCATTTTGTGGAATGTGCCTGCTTGCTCCCCCAGTCCTGTGCTATTCGTCCTCCTCTCTGAGGGCCCTCTTGCGTCCTCCCCATTCACCTCCATCCATCAGTACTGTCAGGCACTGGGATTGCCCACAGGGGGTGGGTGGGGGTGGGCAGGGGCATGGACATTGGACTTCGAATGAGCGGTCCTCTCCCATAGAAGTTGTTAGGACCAGAAGATGCCCTGGGGTGAAATGGTGTCCAGAACATGGTGGTCCATATCTAGTCCCCACACCCAAGGGCACCACCTTTTTGGGTGGGCAAGTAGCCGGGACGGCTCATGAACATCGTTTGACTCGGGCGTTGTTATGCAATGCCAGAGCCATTAAGAACAAAACTGTACTTATTGCAGATTTTGTTGGAACAGCAGATCTGGTTTGCGTCACCGAGACCTGGTTGGATTGAAACACTGCCCCAATTTTGGAGGCAGCTATTCCTCCCGGGTACTCGGTGATACATCGCCCGAGATTGGATCGCGGGGGGGGTAGCGGTCTGTTTCAAGACCGAATTAGGCCTCACTTGTGTACCAGTTGAGGAGGCCGAATCATTTGAGTGCACTGTGGTAACTGGTGTGGGGTGCAGGATAGCTCTCATCTATCATCCACCAGGGGATGAAATGCTGTTCCTGCAGGAAGTAGCAGACTTTGCCGCCGACATGACATTGGAGTCACCCAGACTGATGGTTCTAGGCAACTTCAATGCCTGGGTAACGACGAATCCTCGCTTTTTGGACAACACTTCCTCCAGTTGATGATATCACTGGGCTTCACACAGGTTGTTTCCTCAGCTACCCATAATGATGGTCACTCTCTTCATTTGGTCTTCCTCCTGGGGATTGAGGCCTCTGATTTGGGGGTGGAACCTGTGGGTTGGTCCGATCACTACACCATGAGGTTCAATTTTTCTGCTCCCCCATGTAGGTCTGACCCTGTGGAGATGGTCAGTTTCCTCCCTTTGTGGGACATGATCCCTGAAGATCTGGCGGCGGTGATTGACCTCTCCGAGTTCGGTGAGACCAGCACAGATCCAGAGCCGTTAGTTGTGGCCTATAATAAGGCTATTTCTTCAGCTCTTGACCTGATTGCTCCTGTCCATCTTTACCCCCTTCCGCTTCATCCTCGGGCCTCTTGGTTTGATGGGTCTCTGAGGGCGTTGCGGAGGTTGGGACGTAGGTTACAACATTGATGGCGGAAATCCACCTTGGATGCGACCGTCTTATTTTGTTAGAGCATTATCAACTCTACCAATCAGCGATTTCCCATAAGAAGGCAGAATTCCTGTCCAGGGAAATCGCTGTTGCTAGGAATCGACTGACTCAACTCTTCTGAACTCTGGACAGGCTGTGCAACCCAGCCTGTCTGCAGCTCCGTTGAGTTTTTTCACAAATGGAGTGTGATGAGATTGCTCAAATTCTTTGCGAATAAGGTGGCCGACATCAGGCAAGAGATCCGTCAGACTCATTCTGTGGGGGATGCTGTTGGTCAGTGCTCAGTCACCATGCCCCATGTTTCCTGGAGTACTTTCAACCTGCTGGAGTTCATTCATATTATGAGGATTGTCCGGGGGATGTGTCCCACATTCTGTAGTTTAGACCTGGGCCCTACTTCCCTGATTTTGGGTTGTAGAGACATCATTGGCCCAGTCTTGAGCTCAGATTGTCCGGTGCTCCTTGGAATCGAGGTGAGTTTCAAGCTCCCTGAAGGAAGTGGTGGTGGTGACACCTCTTCTGAAGAAAGTTTCTTTGGACCTGGATACTCTAGCAAACTACAGACCTATCTAGGTCTTTCCTTTTGTGGGAAAGGTTATCGAGAAAGTTGTGGCAACTCAACTGGAGAACCATTTAACCATCCATAATATCGAACCTCTCAATTGGGCTTTTGTAAGAGGCACAGTACTGAGACTCTCTGGTTCGGGTGCTCAATGATCTCCTGATGGAGAGAGATCGAGAACCCATTCCATCTTGGTACTCCTTGATCTCTCTTCAGCCTTTGACACTGTGGACCATGGGGTCCTGCTCAGGTACCTGTGGTCCATCTGTGGGCTGACTGGTACAGTGCTCAGATGGTTTTCATCTTTCTTCACAGGTAGAACTCAGAGAGTTGTCTCGGGAACTTTTTCTTCTGAGTCTTTCTCTCTGCCTTGTGGAGTGTCCCAGGGCTTGGTGCAGTCCCGCATGTTGTTTGCAGTGTATATGCTGCCCCTCGGAGACATTGTAAGATGGTATGGGCTGAGATTTCACTGCTATGCTGATAATACTCAGCTCTACCTGTCTTTTGCCCCGACCAGGTTAGTACTCTCTTGGTATTTAACAGCTGCCTTTTTGAAATGCAAGATTGGATGAATTCCCGTGGGTTAAAGTTGAACGCAGGAAAAACTGAGGTTTTGGTGGTGGACCTGGATCGCAGGACAGAGGGGTTGAGGACTGATCTGTCCTCTGGCTTATTTTTGGGGGGCGCTCAGATCCTTACCTCTGAAAGGGTGCCTGACCTGGGAGTGATACTTGACAATGGGCTGACCTTTCATCATCAGGTGTCGGCAGTCATCAAGTTAGCCTTTTACCATCTTAGGAACATTGCTAGGATCAAGCACCATGTTCCATCCAGTGATTTGCCCATTTTGGTCCATGCCTTTGTGACCTCGCACCTTGACTACTGCAACTCCCTTTACTTAGGGCTTCCTGGGGTTGATATCTGCTGCTTGCAGCTAGTGCAGAACGCTGCTGCACATTTATTGACTGAGGTATCTTGGAGATCTCATATTACTCCAGTGCTGCGTGATCTGCACTGGCTGCTGGTTCAGTGGCAGATCACCTTTAAGGTAGGCTTGTTAACATACAAAGCCCTACACAGACTTGGTCCTGACTACTTGAAAGAGCTCCTGACTCCTTACATCCCTGTGCCACAGCTCCGCTCGGCTGACGAGGGGTTGCTAGAGATTCCGAGAGTTAGTTTAAATTTGTCTGGGGCTCACGCTTTTATGTTTGCTGCCCCAACCCTCTGGAATTCTCTGCCCCATCAGCTGTGGGAGTGCAGGACAGTGGAGCTTTAAGCAGGCACTGAAGACATTTTTATGGAGCAAAGCATTTCCTGATTTTCTGTGATTTTATCTATATTTATTGAATTTTGTATGCACCTGTAAGCACCTTGATATTGTGAAGGTGCTCAATCAAATCAAAGTTATTATTATTATTCTCTACTCCTGCCTGCTTCTAGCATCAGGGCCGGAGGTTCGAAAATTCTACTCAACACCTGCCTCGCCCAGCATGAGGCCTGGAGATTCAACTTCTACTCTACGCCTGCCTCACCTGGCAGGGGTGCAGAGTTCTCATAGTGCCAGTGACATGCCCGCCTAGCCGTGGCACACCGAGGTTCTGTTCCTTACCATACTTGCTTCACCAGACGGATTGGAAATTTTCCAGGCTTTCTAGCCTAATGTCAAATGACTGCTTCACTCACTCAGGACCAGAAGTTCTTTGCTCTGCTTTCTTCAGCTATATAACTCGCATCCAGCTTATTCGCCTTGTCTTCAATTACTCTATGCTCCATAAACTCGTATATCGGAACTCAGACCATCACGTCAAGATTGCCTGTGCATTTAACTGGATTCAAAATGACCTTTTGTCAATATTTTGCACTGGGTATTGACATCGGACTGGGAATGTGCTAAGGATATGCTCTCATCTTCTTACTGGACATTCTACATCAGTACCGAATTCCATTTGCCCTTTATCAACCTTAACATCTTCATTGACTGCATGTCGGACCAGCCGACAACTTAATTTTGTTCATTTAGGATTATTCTCCTTTAGTATGCCCAGAAGGATGAGCAGGTCAGTAGCCATGGGTCCTCAGAGGTGGTTTCCTCTCCTGCATGCTACTAGCCACACTCTCCAGAGTTGGAGGAGATACCTGTAATCATATTCTTTCTTTTGGGGGTCTCAGTCTTACTCAACTAAGCATCCTTCCTAAGGTGGGATACAGAGAAAGGCCAAAACATCAAGCCCTAACAAGTTCTTATTCATCGGTTCAAGTACCTAAGCATTATGCTTATCCAATCTAGTTCTTATGTACTGCAATCACTGACTATTCATATCTCGCTAAGTATCCAAGCACTAATCATTTCATATAACTTATATATACCTGGCAGGCATTGTCCTACTTACTGGCCTGACTTATGTATCCAAGCACAACCTACATCATTCAGCCATACTGTATGTAGCACAAGCACTGAGCTATGACCCACAGAGAATAGAAAATTCTCACCCAAGGTGGTATCAGAGTTTCACCTGAATCAGTTTATTACATTGCCTGTCTTTTTTACTGATCATTCCACCTCGGGTGAATGCACGCTGCACAGCCTGGATGTAAAAATGGCAATTAGCTACTACCTTGACCACACAAAATGTCATGGGCAGGATCAAACTCAGTTTTTCCTCACCTATGGGGATGTAGGGAAAGGAAAACCAACCACTAAAAAATCCATTGCATGATGGATTGAAGCTTGCATTCAGTTGCACTACAGTAAGGTGGGTAAGCAGCCACCTGCAGGCCTCGGGCCCATTCAACCAGGGATACAGTAGCGTCTTTGCCAGCTGCTAGAGACATTCCGATAGTGGACATCTGTAAGGCAGCTACCTGGAAGACAGTCCACACATTTACCAAGCATTATTGTTTGGACGTTCAGGCCAAAGGGGATGCCAGGTTTGGTACAGCAGTCCTGCAGAGCCTGTTTCCTAAAGAGGTTATAGGCCCACCTCCAAAGGTACTGCTTGGGTAGTCTGCACAAGTCAGAATATAATAAGATTTCCTGGGGTTTGAAGAAAAAATTACCATAGTAATCTTTTTTCTTCCAAGGGAATCTTACTGTATTCTGAGCTCCTTCCCTTCCTCCCCTACTAGGAACCTATAGTCACTGCACTCCAGCTGTAATAGGGATGTTGCAAACCTGTGGGTATGGTGTTTCCTCTTGGGCATCTGTGACTTGAGACTTAGTGGTGCCACATTGAATCATTTGAGGGGGGAAATTGATAATTAATAACAGAGGAGACTATTATTAGTAATAGCATAGTTAGATAGTTTTTTGTGCATACTTCATAAGAATCTGATGGTTTAGAACTGTTTACCAGGGACAGTGGTTTGAAAACCGAGCTTGAGCCTAGCATTCCATCATTTGCATAGGTTCTGTTAACCATTTCGGTTCTGGGGCAGTCCTATGGTGAGACCATACTGCATAAGTCAGAATACAGTAAGATTCCCTTGGAAGAAACAAGATTACTATGCTAAGTAATTTTTTTCTTATTCACTGTCACACATCTTTGTCAGTGAGTGGCTTGCGTTTGTGTGAGTGTGCACTCAGACATGCCTTTTGCCTCATATTGTGCACCTGGTGTATATAGAGAATAATGGATGGGGAAGGGTTTGATATGAGAATTTGATGCACACCCAAGTTGTGGGATGCTACATAAACCCCAAGGGCGAAGCCCGAGGGGTTTATCAAAGCATCCCACAACGAACGTGTGCATTAAATTCTCATATGAAACACCCTCCCCATCTTTTATTTTTTATAATAACAGGCCAGCAATTTTTCTCCAGCAGTTTGTGAGGCTGTTTGGCCCCGCCCACATACAGAATGTTGGCCAATGAGGCAGCAGCAGAGTTTGAGTGGCATGGCTCATGAATGTCATAACAACCAGCCGGTTGTTATGGAAAATATCAACCTGGTCAGTACATTGAGAGAAATTGCTGACCAGTTATTATATTCTAATAATGAATGTATTTTATTTGCCATTCCATAACACATAACAGGTGTATTCTAGGCTCTTAGGAACAGTCAAATAAGCATAAAAAAAAAAAACACAAGATTTTTGTAGAAGACCAAATAATGTATATCCTGCCAATGCTAGCTATTTGTATTGCTGCACACACCATTACCAGTATGGTTCTGGATGCACAAGTCAGCAGTCAGTATCACAAGCATCTTATTCAGGGTATAGCTTGAGTGTTTGTGAATGAGCACTCAGATGTGCCTCTTGCCTCATAATGTGAATGTTGTGTGCATTCTAATAATGAATGCATGTCTGCCATTTGGTATCACAGATCAGATGCATGCTGGGGTCAGAGCAACATCAAAGTAACTACACCCCCCCACACAAAAAAAGAGAAAATTGCAGAAGGCCAAATGATGCATATCCTGGCATGGCTCCCTTTTTGTATTGCTGCACATACTTTTTTAGTCATGAGTCTGGATGCACAAGTGAGTTTTCAGTGTCACAAACATCTTCATCGGGGATCAGCTCAAGTGTTTGTGAATGAGCACTCAGATGTGCCTCTTGCCTCAGAGTGTGAATTGGTGTGCATTCTTATTATGAATGCACGCTTACCATTGAGTAACAATAGTCAGATGAGTTTTGGGGTCAGAGGATCCACAAAGTAGGCCCCTGAATGAAAAAAAAAAGAAAACAAGAAAACTTTGCAGAAGACCAAGTGATGCATATGCTGCCGTGGCTAGCTGTTTGGGTTGTTGCACACATAATTTACCATTATGGGTCTGGATGCACAAGTGAGTACTCACTGTCACACACATCTCTGTCAGTGAGTGACTCGAGTTTGTGTGAGTGTACACTCAGATATGCCTGTGGATTCATAATGTGTACTTGGAGTATGTTCTAATAATAACTGCTTTTTTGTCATTCAGTATCACAGATCAAGTGCATTCCAGGGAACAGCTAATTAGTCCCCCACCCCCAAAAAATGAGAAAATTGCTGAAGACTAAATAATACATATCCTGACATGGCTCACTGATTGTATTGCTGTTCACACCATTTCAGACATGAGTCTGGATGGACAAGTGAGTTTGCTATACCACATCATCTTTGTTAGTCATCAGCTGGAATGTTTGTGAATGAGCACTCAGATGTGCCTCTTGCCTCATAATGTGAGTATGGTGTGTGTTCTAATAATGAGTGCATTTTTTGCCATTTAGTAACACTGATCAGATAAACTCTGGTGCCAGATGAACAGCAAAGTAGGCCCTAAAAAAGTAGGAACTTTGCAGAGACCAAGTGATACATATCCTGTCATGGCTAGCTATTTGTGTTGTTGCACACCAATTACAATTACAGATTTGGATGCACAGGTGAGTACTCACTGTCACATCTTTGCTAGGTAGTGCTCGAGTTTGTGTGAGTGTGTACTCAGATGTGCATCTAGCCTCATAATATGAACCTTGTATACTGTGCATTCTAATAATGAATGCATTTTTACCATTCAGTATTGCTGATCAGATGCATCCCAGGATTAGAGGAAAAGCAAAGTAGGTCCTAAAAAACAGTAGTGAATGGAAGTCACTTTCTGAAGTGCTGCTAAGTGCTAGCAAGTCAGGACAGCAACTATTGCTAAGTTCCTCCAAGACTGGTTGGAAAGGTACACATTTAACTCTTTTTTTTTTAGCATGAAAAGGTTTTTATTGGCTTCCAAATTTGACAAGATACAACACAGAACTGCAATATATCATTTCAGTACAGAGATGAAACATTGACTGTACAATTATTCAACATCTACAACCCCATCCGGGGGGGGGGGTCATATAAACTAGGCCATGGTACACATAACAATCTCCAGATATAACCTGCTATTACGCTAGAAGGTGCTCATAAGAGTGAGTGCCTCACCAAGTCTTAGAACTTCAGCTTCAGACAACTCACTCCCTTGTCAGTCTGAGTGATAGAGCCCATGATTGCTAGGAGATGGAGAGGCTCCAGGGCTCCTCAATTTAGAATCCTGCCAAATTGATAGGTGAGGAATATTATATGGGTAGCTGTTGATGTCAAAAAGTGGAGGGGTAAGCAAGGGACCTTTTTAAACCGGGGGGTTGCCCGGTGGTGCAGGTGTCAGAGCATAAATGTGAATGTAAATAAGAGTCCCACTTCTTGTGAAATTTAGGGTTTGATTTAGACTGGTGTAAGTAAGTCTTTCAAAACTGGAGACCTAGCTAGTGCAGAGTGCCAGGTCAACACCGACGGAGGATGAGGCTGTCTCTATCTCACCAAGATGGTGCGCTTAGCTTTCATTACTGCTGCCAAGACCCAGTTCTTCGGGGTGGGGAGAGGATCCAATGAGGAAGAATCCCCCAAAAGTAAAAGAGGAGAGGTCTGGTTGATCTGCTTACCTGTGATTGGTTTAATCTAATCTAATTGTATGTTTTTAATGTTTTGTACAGCGCTTTGGTTTTGAAAAGCACTTTAAAAATAAAGTTTCACTTACTTACTTACACAAGAGCAATCCACCAAGACAGTCATCCAAAAGTGTACCAGCCTCGGGCACTGCCACAAGACATGAAGGAGATGGACAGGGCTCTTCTGACATCTCCAGCATTGCAAGTGCCCCAATAACCCTGTGGCCTGAAGCACCACAGGGGTCCAGTACCATCTCATCATAATCTTCAGTTGTATAACCTGGCTCCTGCATCTTTGTGGGTCGTGTGGGCAGCCTTAATGCAACGGATCCCGATTTCTGTGAGACAGGCTGCTCAATATCAGCTTCCCACAGAAAATAGAATTTGATGGCAGATAAGGACCGCTGGCCCACTTGTCTGCCCATTTTCCTACCTAATGGATAAGCTGCAGATCCTAGTTAACCAAAAGCCTACTTCCTCCTACCCCCACTAGGACTACCTTATGTCTGTCCCATGCATTCTTGAATTCCCCACTGTTCTTGACTCACAACCTCCCTCAGAAAGGCTGTTCCATGCATCCACAACCCTCTCCATGAAGAAAATACTTCCTCACATTACCTCTGAGCCATCCCCCCTCTGTCTTCAAATTGTGCCCCCTTGTTCTTGCACATCTCTTTTTCTGAAAGATACTACCCTCTTGGACTTTGTTGATTCCCTTGAGGTACTTGAAAGTTTCTATCATGTCCCCCTTTCCCTTCATTCCTCAAGGGTATACATATTAAGCTCCTTTAGTCTCTCTTCATATGTCTTCTGGTGCAGACCCTGCACCATTTGGTTGCCCTCCTCTGGACAGCCTCCACTCTGTCTATGTCTTTGCAGAGATGGGGTCTCCAGAACTGCACACAGTACTCCAGATGGCGTCTCACCAACTGTCTGTAGAGAGGGATAACAACTTCCTGTTTTCTACTGTTGATGCCTCTCCCTATGCATCCCAGTATCCCCCCAGCCTTCCTTACTGCCTTCTCACATTGCTTGCCCACCTTTAGGTCATCGGATATAATTACCCCCAGGTCCCTTTCCATTTTTATTGTTGGCAGTATCTCACCCCCCCATTGTGTACTCTTCCCCTGGGTTTTTGTTTCCCAGGTTCATTACCTTGCACTTATTTGCATTGAATCTAAGCTGCCACACATTTGACCATTCCTCCAACCTAGCCAAGTCCCTTCTCATCCTTTCCACTCCAACTTGTGTATCAACCCTGTTGCAGATCTTTTTGTCATCTGCAAAGAGACATACTTTTCCTTCCAGTTCCTCTGCAATGTCACTTATAAAGACATTAAAAAGGACCAGTCCCAGTACTAAACCCTGCGGTACCCCACTAGTAACCCTCCCCTTTCTTCACTGTGGACTCCGTTTATTACTACCCTTTGTGTCCTGTTGTCCAGCCAATTTATTATCCAGGCTACCACCTTGGGACCCATTCTAAGGCTGACTAACTTGTTTATTAATCTTTTGTGTGGGACTGTATCAAATGCCTTGCTAAAATCTAGGTAGGCCATGTCCACAGCAACTCCCTGGTCTACTACTTTGGTCACCCAGTCAAAGAAATCGATTAGATTCATCTGACATGATCTTCCCACTGTGAATCCATGCTGCCTTGGGTCCTGTGCCCCACTGGCCTCTAGGTACTCAACAATTCTTTCCTTCAGAAGTGATTCCATCATTTTCCCTACCACTGAGGTCAAACTAATTGGTCTGTAGTTTCCTGCCTCTGCCCTGCTCCCACTTTTGTGAAGAGAATCACATCTGCCCTTCTTCAGTCCTCAGGTACCACCCCACCCTCCCATGATTTGTTAAAAGGAGTAGTCAGTGGTGTCACTAGTTCTACCCTTAGTTCTTTTTGGATTCTTGGGTGAATCCCATCAGGCCCCATTGCTTTGTCCATCTTCAATTTCACTAGTTCTTTCAGAACCATTTCTTCTGTAAATGGACTGGTATTGACCCCCATCTCCAGAGTGTTTCTCTTGTTTGGTTTAGGTACCTTTCCCACCTCTTCCTTTGTGAATTAGGATCAGAAATATTCATTCAGTATCCCTGCTTTTTCACTGTCACCCTCTGTCCACATTCCCTCCCCTTTATTAAGCTTCAGTATCCCTCCCTTGGTCTTTCCTTGCTCCCTAATGTACCTATTAAAGGTCTTAGCCCCCTTCTTAACAGAGTTGGCTATCCTTTCCTCAGTTTGAGCCTTTGCTATTCTGACTGCCTTCCCTGCCTCTTTCTGCTTTAACTGATAAAGTTCTCTGTCCTGCTCCTTCTGTGTTTCCTTATATTTCCTGAATGCTATCCTTTTCTCCTTAACCTTCCCTGATACCTCTTTTGAGAACCATAGCAGTTTTTTCCTTCATTGTGTTTTGTTGATTTGCTTCACGCAAAGGCTTGTTGCCTCTGTGATGGCTGTTTTGATTACTCCCCATTGTTTCTCCACCCATCTTTCTTGCCTGTTTACTAGTGCTTTTCAGAGACACTCTCTCATTTTCCCTAAGTCAGCTCTCCTAAAGTCCAATACTCTTGCTTTTGCATTGCTTGACTCTATGGCTGTGTTTATCGTGAACCACACTGTTTGGTGGTCGCTTGTTCCCAGATGGCTACCCACTTCTAAATCTGAGATTCTTTCTCCATCCCCATTTGAAAGTACCAGGTCCAAGATTGCTCCCTCCCGAGTGGGTTCCAATACTAGCTGTCTGAGGCATGCCCCTTGTAGGGCATCAAGAATGACCCTGCTCTTGGATGTGCCTGCAGCAAAGGTGCACCAGTTAACATCTGGCATATTCAGATCCCCCATCAACAATATCTCCCCTTTTTCTGCCATTCTAAGGATGCTACCTACATTTTTGGGTATGGTCTGGCTGGGAGTCTGGCAGGGTCTGATAGACTTTCCCTGCCAAGCCCTTATGAGAGTCTGGCTTGCAAAGTTGAGACATCCATTCCCATTTAACATCTTGAAGCTGTTGGGCTTTGAGAGCATGGACGGCACTCTGGATTTGGAGGAACCTCCAAAACTCCTGAGCAGGTAGCTCAAATCAGGACTTTAATTGCTCAAAGGACAACGTCACTTTGGTATTTGGTATGTAGAGATCCCTAACCATCCTGATCCTCCTGTTTGCCCACGTGGGCCAGGAGAGTGGTTTTTGTCCACTGAGATACTTCGGTTATTCCAGAGATGGACAAATTCAAAGAGTAGGTTTCTAGCTGCTTGGGGTGTATGGGTGGCCATCATGACCTGTGGCCATGATCTCTCTGTTTCAAGCATGATGGTGTGACTTGAGAGGGTAGGGAATGTTTAGATGACAGGAGGGAAGACAGGGAGTCCCCCTTCTCCAAGGAGGCTTTCAGGTCCACCCACAGCAGAGGTCATGGATGCAGGGTGACAAACCATTTAGTTGCTTGAGCAACTCTATATGCCATCTGATATCCTTGAAACCAAGGGAGTCCAAGACCCCCCCCAGACCAGTAAGCTTGTAGCTTGGAATGACCCCAATGAGCACTTTTCCCATCCAAGAGTAAGTGGGATACCAATTTATTCAGGGTTTGAAATAGCTTTGGGGATAGATGAATGGGAAGATTGTTTAACAAATATGAGACACTAGGGAGGAGAAACATCCGTATTGCCTAAACTTTGCCTTTCAAAGAAAGGTTCAGTTTATGCCACCGGTCAACCTCAGCTGTCAATGAGGTGAGGAGGGGGGAGAAATTAGTGCTCTCTAGTTCCTGACACCTGGAGGTTATAAGGACCCCAGGTAAGAAAATCCCTGAGGGGCCCAGAAGATATCTGTACCCCATGGGCAGTCCTTAGAACAGGCCAGGTTTAAGGGGGAAAGGGTCATTTTCCTCATATTCACCAAAAGCCCCGATAGCTTTGCAAAGTCTTGTAGAATAGTTAACTCATTCACACCACAAGAGCTCTTTGAGACTTCCACCACTTATGCCCTGTATACTCTTTGCACTGCATCCTGAGCCTTTCTAAGCAAAATCAAGCCATAATCAGCATGCCACAAACAAATGTGAATACCTCTTGAACCGTAAGTGCTACACACAAAGTATGAGGGACAAAGTTGTTCAGCACAAAATTACCTTTCCAACAGTGCTATGCAATCAATTGTAATCAATTTAGTTTTTTTATTTTATACTAGTGGAAATACCACACAACTGTGGGATTTTTTTTTTCAGATTTATTCAAGGTGCTTAGGTGAGACTTGAGAGACAAATGACAGCCATGCACACCATACCTTAAATAAATGTGAATTACTACTAAAGTATACGTGATAGACACACAGTATCAGCAGCAAAATTGTTCAGCACAAAATTACCTTTCTAACAGTGCTATGCAATCAATTCTAAGCAATTTGGTTTGTTTAATATTTAGGTAAAAATTGTTGACTTCTTCAGATGTTTCCAGGCCTGAGTGAAAGTCAGCTGAGTACGTTTATAGTCGTTATTAGCCTGAGTGGCTATGCTTTCAGAAACCACCAACATGCATATCTACCCCTGAATGAGTTGAGACATGGGGCAAGGATTGCTTGGGGTTGGACAACGTGAGGAGGATATCATTTTCATAGGCGTTGACCAGATAGGACTGGCCACCTGCTAGAATTACAAATATGTCCATGGTGGCTAGGAGTCTCCTGGTTAGGGGGTCAAGGGCAATAAGGAAGAGCAGAGGGGAGATGGGACAGCCCTGCCTAGTGCCCCTTTGCAGGTTGAAGGGAGAAGATGTCTTTGTTGGTTAATATCTTGGCAGAGAGTGAGCTGTACAGGTTAGATATCCAGCCCCGAAAGTAGCTTCCAAAGCCATACAGGCTGAGGACCCCATGCAAGTAGTTCCACTCCACTGAGTCAAATGCCTTGGAGAAGTCTATAGTCAGGGCCACCATTGGGGTAGAGCACTATAGTGCAAGCCATTTAAGATAAAGCACTAGCCTAAGGTTGTCCACTCCAGATTTCCCTTTGGAGAACCCCCCCCTGAGAAAGTTGAATCAGTGTGGGTATAACATCCACCAGTCTGTTTACTAACACCTTCACCACTATCTCTTCATCCACAGATAACAGGGTGATGGGTTGAAAGTTAGCACAGTCTAGATGGTCTGAGGACTTCTTGGGAAGTAGGGTTACTAATGTCTCTTTCATAGTAGGTGGGAGGGAACCCTTGTTGTGCACCTCCTGAAGTGCTTGAAGGAGTGGTGTGGAGATTTCTCCTCAGAAGCTGATAAAGCTCTACCATCATGCCATCTGGTCCAGTCGCTCTCTCTTTGCTAACTAGGACAGGGAGGCACAGAGTTCTTCCACCGTGATGGGGCTCTCCAGTCTTTGGCACATTTCAGGAGAGAGTTGAGGAATCTGGGCAGCTCAGCAGAATTTTGCAAGTTCCTGTATCATACTCAGGCCCTCCAGGTTGGATATGAACTGATATAAGAACTGGTAAAACTGGTGCATGACTTCATTAATGCCCTTAGGGTCAGAGATTATTTTCCCAGCAGAATTATGGAGGGTGTGGATTTGTGAGGCTGCCTGCTGTTTCCTTATGTGATAGGCAAGATGTTTACCTTCTTTGTCCCCCCCCCGAATCTATGTTAATATCTGAAAAGCAGCCACTCTTCTTTTTGCTGTAGGAGGGTGTTGATATGTTATTTGAGCCCCAAGATTGAGGTTAAAAGTGCTATCCACAGGCTGGGAAGAGAAGGATTTGAATCTTGATTCCTAGCCAGATAATTCAGCCTGCAAACAAGCAACCTCCTCCTTCTGTGCCTTATTTTTAGCGGCTGTGTAGGATAGAATACATTCTCTCAAAACTGCCTTGAAGGCCTCCCAGACTGTGCCGACTGTCACCTCGCCCCTGGAATTGAGCAGGAAATGGGACTTTGCCGCCTCTCTAATAATTGAACAGAACTTCTTATCCAGGAGAAGCAGAGGATTGCACCTCCATCTCATAGACAATATGCTCTGACCGGGTGGGAGCTAGTTGCTGGTGATTGGCGCGTGGTCAGAAATCAAAATATTACCTATGTGGATGTCACTTACACCCTATGCAGCCTCCTGGTTTGTCAACCAGTAGTAAATATGGCTGTGAGTGTTATGCACAGGGGGAAAAAAGTGTAGTCCTGACCAGTGGGGTTATCTCTCCTCCAGGGGTCATTCAGCCCCCATTCCTCCTTTAGCTCTTGCAGGGCTTCCCTAGCTTTAGGGCAAACCTGAGGTGTGGGGTGGGACTTATCTAAAAAGATGTCTGCCACTAAGTTAAAGTCACCCCCGATTAATGTTGGAATTCCCTGCGAGAGATGCCAAGGCCTGGATAATTTCTAGTAAAAAGTCAGCTGAGTCCAATTTGGGGCCATACACATTCACCACTTACACACCCCCCCCCCGGTAAGAGAACAGAGACGCGATCCACCGACCCTAGGTGTCAGTCTTTGTAGCTTCTATAGCCTAAGGGGATGTTTTATAGAACAGGATGGCTACCCCTTTGGACTTTGTAGGGGCTGAGCTTGCCAGAACCGTACCCACCCATGACTTTTTAAGCCACTGCACCCTCCTAACGGAAAGGTGCATTTCCTGGAGGAGGCCTATATCAGTACCTAGGGAACGCAAGTGCTGCAGGACCTTGGTGAGCTTCACTGGGTGGATAAGGCCCTTAATGTTCCAGGAAATGCATCTCCACCCTTTCTTATCCTTATCCACATTGACTCTAGAAGGATAGTTTAAGCCAATTACCTCCTGGCTGTTAGGATACAAGGGGATATCAGTTACCTTGAACCTAAGTTGCTCTGAAGAGATATATTACCTGGCTTGACCATCGAGGAAGAGATGGTAGAGGGTCTAACTTTATTAAGCAGTAGTGCGTATCACTCTTATAGCAGTCCTGAACAGAGAAAGATGACAACATCAGTTTTAGGATTTATGCAACAAAGCATGCAACAGAAGAAAAATAACAATACACAATAAGATTTAATAAAACAGCAAGCCTCTCCCCTTGCTAGAACACTAATAGGGGATCCCTGGTAATAAGGGAGAAGGTGCGAAATACTACGCCAGTGAGACCCCTAGGGCAGAGAGAGTACAGGGCCCAAAAGGGGTTAACTGGTGCTCATCAGGTTATCCCCCGTGGGGAGAGTACTAGCTGTAAGTAAGGTCACCCCTATGGTGACCAAGAAACAAGTAACGATCCTAGTGGTACTAACAAATCTATAGGATAGGGTATGAGTTCTCTAAAGGAGAAGAGGTAATCACTTGAAGGGGAACAGGAGCGAGACCCCTAGCTATGCTAACTCACACACCTACTCGGGGTAAGGGATAGGTCAGCCAACACCAGCAGCCCATCCCAGCCTGGACAAACACCACTTAAGGGTGGTCCAGGGTATGGAGGAGGTTGATGATTTCTTGCACGTGAGTCCAAGGGAGGTGGAAACTTGGAAAGTTAGGGCATGAGAAGGGAGCCCACCCCCTGCTCACAGGCCAGAACCCCCTGTAGAGAAACAACATCAGTTTTAGGATTTATGCAACAAAGCATGCAACAGAAGAAAAATAACAATACACAATAAGATTTAATAAAACAGCAAGCCTCTCCCCTTGCTAGAACACTAATAGGGGATCCCTGGTAATAAGGGAGAAGGTGCGAAATACTACGCCAGTGAGACCCCTAGGGCAGAGAGAGTACAGGGCCCAAAAGGGGTTAACTGGTGCTCATCAGGTTATCCCCCGTGGGGAGAGTACTAGCTGTAAGTAAGGTCACCCCTATGGTGACCAAGAAACAATAACGATCCTAGTGGTACTAACAAATCTATAGGATAGGGTATGAGTTCTCTAAAGGAGAAGAGTAATCACTGAAGGGAACAGGAGGCGAGACCTCTAGCTATGCTAACTCACACACCTACTCGGGGTAAGGGATAGGTCAGCCAACACCAGCAGCCCATCCCAGCCTGGACAAACACCACTTAAGGGTGGTCCAGGGTATGGAGGAGGTTGATGATTTCTTGCATGTGAGTCCAAGGGAGGTGGAAACTTGGAAAGTTAGGGCATGAGAAGGGAGCCCACCCCCTGCTCACAGGCCAGAACCCCCTGTAGAGAAACAAACTCTGCTGAATAATTTCAGAGTGCAAACCATTTAACAGTGAAAAACTAGATAGCACAACTGTATGCAGAGCAAAACTATATTCTTGAATGAGACAGTTGTACATATGCATACTCAATTGTGTCAGCCATGCCTTCTGAGTGAGGATGAAAGGTGTTGCCCCCCCCACCCCCAATAGCCTCTGGTATAGTAAAGACAGCCTTGTACTAAATTGGGAGGCTGTAAATGTGGGGTGGGGGTAACCTGATATACTCCCACTAAGCAGGGTGTTATGTTGAGCACAGGTCACAATATCAGAGCAGAGTATAACAAACATCTGGCACTTAGGATGACTCTTTTTGGGGTGCATAGGGGATGGGGCCAGAGGTCAACCCCAGGAATGACAAAAGGCTGCAGCTGCCCAAGGATGCGGCAACCATGCCACAAAGGTGGCAAAAGATAGCTCTCCATGAGATCATGATGGCCTGCAGCACCCCTTAGTGATAGTGTAGCCCTGCAATCGGGAGAGGGGGAGAGCAAGCATACTTAACTCCCACCCAGCCTGAAAAAACCTGAGGGGTCTCTGGTCTGGGGCTGCCAAGATAAGCTATGCAGATTTAGAGTTTGGGGTGTCACAGTAGTACATAAAACAAGAAAAAGTCCACAGCTTAGCCTTGTTGAAATACGGAGTCCTTAGCATTACTGGGGTCTTCCATTCAGCCCTCCTTCCCTGGTTCTGCAGAGCAGATCACTCGGGTTCCAGCTTCCCTGCATGGTTTTGGGCACTCTGCTACCACCTCAGTGAATTACTTTAATCCCGGTTTGACCAGTGTGCAGTATGCTGTAGTGACATCAACTCCATCAGGTACTTCTGCTGCCCAGTCTGACTTGTTTTCCTGATCCTCCACCCTTTTCCAGAGTTTAGTGAGCCTGACTTAATGTTCATGTAGCCTCTGCCACACTAGGCCCTGCTGCCTCTCAAGTTCCTCCGTTCTTTGCTCTGCCACATTGAATTTATCTTCGAGGCAGTGGACATCCACCACATTGCCTGTAATTGCCACTCTGATTCCGTCAACCCAGACTAACAGTGCCTCTGGCATTTACTAATATGGACAGAGAATCCCCCACCTGAGTTTGCTTATCAGGGGTCCCTGATTGTTCTCTTGGATGCCAGCAGGGTAGGAGAAGAAGATGCTATGGTCTCACCCCATTAAGGTAAGCGCTCCAACAATACTGTGCCAACACGGGTCTTGTAGCACTGCAGTGTGGTTTCTAGTTGTGCCGAAAATGTGATGGGTGTCAGTTGATTAATGTTCCAGGCAGGAAGGTAGCACCTGGAAAGTAGATTCTTGAAAGGCAGGCTGAGGCCCGAGCGGCCTATTTGATCAGTGCTCCATGTCATGAATGCGAGGGTAATCCTTCCTATTTGCGGTTGTCTACATTTGAAATAGTTGCACCCAGTAAGCAGCAGGGGTTCATGGGAGGCTCCCAAAATAGAGTAACATAGTTTTACTCCCAGATCACATCAGATCACAGCAGATAGGGACACAGCAATTGAATAAGGCAGCCATTGCTTTGGCACTCAAATCACGCCCCCTACATTAAACTCTTGGTAGAAAGTTAAGGGAAGTCACATGATGCCTTTCAGCTAGTGGCCACATAGCCAACTTGCTTCCACTTCTTCCACCTATTACTGACAATTTCCTCATTATTTTCTCCTGTTTTGTACTACTGGTACCTTGTACCGACCTCCAGGCATCATCCGGTCATTTATTTGTCCTGGTCCTTGCTTCTGTATCCCTGGGATGGACGCTGAGATGAAGCAGGCCTTCCTTCAGCACTTGCCACCAGCAACCCCAGAGAGAACCAGCAAGAAGGCCAAGTCTCAAGGGGCCTCCTCCAGCCACACTGCTACCATGAACACACAGTCTTCACTGCTATTTAAGGAGTGCTTTCTTGTGGAAATGCAACCCCTCAGAGAATTCATGAAATCTTCCTCTGAGGCACTAAAGACTCTTCGAATGGACTTAAACTCAACAGTAAAGAGGATTGGAGATGCAGAGGCATGGATTACATCTGTAGAGGGGTGGAAGCAGAGGGTGGACCCACAGATCATGTCGCTTAGGCAGAAACCGGCTAAAGTAGAAGGAAAACTGGATGAGTTGGAAGGAAGAAGCCAGTGCAATAACTTGCTTATTTTCGGGCTGCCTGAGGATGTGGAAGCTTCCTCCCCAATTCTGTTTATACAAAAGTTACTGGGAAAAATAGCAGGGCCTTCCACTATCCATCCTTGCTATATCATCGAGATGGCACATCACTCTTTGCAAGCTAGACCATAGCAGGAAGTTCCCCCTCTTCCAATTATCATAAATATGTTAAATTTTCTGGACAAACAGCATGTTTTGCAAAAGTGCAGAGATTTAAAAGAAATATCCTGGGAGGGTCAGCGCCTTCATATTTTGCAGGATCTACCAGCTACAGTTAGGTAGAAGAGGGCCATGCCTCCATTAAATTTAAGATGCTGTATCCTGTTAAGCTACAGGTCTACTGCAAAGATACTTGGCACTCCTTTAATAGCATGGAGCAAGCGACAGGGGAGCTGCAGCAAATGCTTCCTGAACTGTCCAGTGCTCCATGAACTATTCTCAGTAGGACTAGATCTGTGGGCATGTTTGCCAATTAAGGCACTGGATGCTATGGGGTCTCATTACTGTGGAAGGCAAGTGTGGGACTACACATACCCTACAAAATATGAGGAGGTTCAGTAAGACTTTGTTTTTCTTCTTTCGATTCACGGCTGATTATATGGCCCAAAAGCCCCACCTCCAACCAGCTGGGGTTTCTACACAGCTGGCTGGCTTAGACTCTTGATGTTTTGGATTCGCTGGAGGAAGTACTATAAAAAGAGATAGGCTCTTAGTTTGTTAACCTCTCTGAACTCTGTGGGTCAAAGCATTTTCTTGGTGTATATTCTTGGTAAATGGGGGAATTTGATAGAGTTTCACTTAAATAATAATGTTTATGTATTGGATGGTTGTGGGGGTAACCTCGGTTGGGTCACCCTGATTACTCTTGTTCGAATTTACCTTTTTTAATTTCTGCATTTTCTGGGTCTGCCAGGATGGTGTGAGGGGGGATTTTGGGGTGTTGAGCTGATATGCTCGTGGGACTGACACAAGCTAGAATGTTGGGGGATTGTTCTCTTCTGTTAATCTGGTGGTCTTTTGGCTACATTACACCACATGTTCTGGAGGAGAAATTTGTGTTGGGGAGCTGGGCTGCCAATGGATTTAGTTTGATGGGTTTTCTAAGGAGTTCTGTGGGATATGGGGATGGGTGCAGGGGAAGGGGGGTTCGTGGAGCTTCTGGAATATATCAGGGTGGGGTACCTTTTGCATTTGGGTATTGTGTGGAAACTCCAAAGTCAGAGCCATGGCCAACCCACTGAAGAATGCTTTTTGGAATTTTAAAGGGGCTAGGTCACCCCTTAAGGGACGCCAAATCCTCAGGCTCTTGCAGCAGCTCTGATGCCAGATCACTTTCCTGCAAGAGACTCACCTCTTAGTGATGGGGGCTAATCTGTTACGTAGGCAGTTTGTCAGTCAAGTACACATGGCTGGTTGTGCTACAGCCAGCTGAGGGGTGACCATTATAATCTCTAGAGGTCCCTTTTCAAGCCCAGCAGACAATTGCTGATATTAATAGCAGGTATGTTTTTGTAAAAGGGGTGTTAGGTCGTACCAAAATTATCTTAGGGTGTGTGTATGGCTCTAACCATGTGGATCCCTCTTTCTTTATGGATTTAGCTAACTAAATTTCTAGACTCACTCCTGTCCCCTTAATTATGGGCAGAGACTGGAATGTCACCCCATCTCCTGACTAAGATAGGTCCAGGATGCAACATCCAGGGCTATCTCCCGAGCAACGTTCGTTGTGAGACATGATTCAGACCTTAGGGCTTTGTGATCCATGGCAGCTCCTGCATCCACAGGATAAGGTTTACACTTATTACTCTGCTCCTCATGGTTCCTCTTCCAGGTTGGATTATGTTCTCATTAATGCTTCCCTTTTTTTCTGGGATAATAGAGAGTGAGATTGGTCCTAGGGTCCTCTCAGATCACTCCATGGTTAGGCTTACACTTGTTCTTACCTCCAATATGGCAAAGGATATGATGTGGAAATTTAATAACCAGCTGCTCTCTGACAAATTCCTGGTTGATTGGATCAGGGACCAAATCACTTTATATGACCAGAAAAACTTGGGCTCTGTGGGTAAAGCTGATCTGGAGGGGGCTGCTTGCAAATGCTTTATTAGGGGGAACTCATTCATTTGGCATCTAAGCACAAAAAAGTCCATGCCTCTGCCACGGATGACCTCTTTCAGCAGATTACTACTACTGAGAGTAGCCTATCCCCTCACACATCAGAGGATGTCTTACAGAAGTTGACAATCCTGAAGGACAAATATGCAAATCTGATAAAGGAAAAGGCTGAATATGCCCTGTTAAAGACTAAGGTGAGACGCATTGACCAGGGAGAAAAGGCAAGCTGCTTACTGGCTCTCAGGTTACAGCAGGTAGAGTTATCTAGGTTGATAACAGCCATCAAAACTATGAATGGATCAATGTTATCTCATCCCAGATAAATTGCTCAGGAGTTTGCATCTTTTTATACAGAACTGTATGGATGCAGACCCTCCTCTAAGTCCCGCTCCGATCTTTTATCCTATATTCAGAAATGTGCCCTCCTATGTCTAATACAAGAGCAGCAGGCCTTTCTTGCCTAGCCCATATCCGCATCAGAGATCCAGTAGGCTGTGATGACTCTATCACCAGATAAATCCCCAGGCCTCAATGAGTTTACTCCCAATTTCTATAAGACATTCCAAGAACAACTGCTGCCCCTTCTTTCTGATAGCCCATGATATGGGCGTCGGTGACTGGGCACCTTCAATAATGGTAACCCAATCCTCGGCACATGTCATCGGGGCTAGAGTAGGGTAAGGTGGCTGGATGGGGGGTCAGTGAGAATAGCAATGGGATGTTGCTATATGTACATGCAGGAGGGGGAGCGAGCATGCACAGCGAGGGGCAGGAAGGATTGTGAGGGGTGAGGCCACAGTGGGTTGCCAATCTGACCCTGTGGCATAGTGGGTGGGTTGCTGGCACTGGTCAGCAGGGTACTGGGTTCAGGTTCAGGTGCTGGTGCATTTTTGTTGTGCCTGAACCTTTTATTTTTTTAATGTTTTCACATGCGTGACATGCACCTCCCCTGGATTTGAGAATCCTTTAGTACCAGCATGCGGGGGTGCAGCTCCCTGCATAAAACATTAAAAATGTAAGTCCCTGGTGCCGTTTTGCTGTGTGCTGGGGTGTCAGAGTGCCAAACAAAATTTTCAGCACTCTGATTTTGCAATAACAGCGATCACCTTTAGGCTTTCACTGTTATCACATAGAACCTTCTTTCCAATTTTTTTGCCTACGTTCCCGAACATGGTATATCCGACCCTGTGCTTCTTGAAGCTCTTATTGTAGTGCTTCTGAAACCTGACAAATCCCCAGATGCCATGGGCAACTATAGACCCATTTCTTTTATAAATTGTGACATTAAAATCATTGCTAAAATCCTATCCACTAGAGTGTGGGAGTGTCTTCTTACTCGTGACCAGGTGGGATTTGTTCCAAACAGGTCCTCCCTGGATCATTTTCGGAAGCTGTCGCATATCTTCTCTGCATCCAGAGGATCAGGTATTTCCATGGCCTTGGTTCCCCTGGATGCAGAGAAGGCCTTTGACAGAGTGGATTGGACCTTCTTGTTCATGACTCTCGAGGTCTTTGGTTTCTCGATCCTTTATACGGTGGGTGCAGATTCTGTATTCTTCCCTGTCTGTGAGGTTTATTGTAATTGAGTATTCTCACACCCTATTCCCTTGGGTCTGGTACAAGGTAGGTTGTCCTCTTTCCCTCTCCTTTTAATTTATACTTGGAGCCCTTACTCCGTAGACTTGATCTGTCCCCAGAGATCACTGGAATTCCAGTGGGACCGAATGTTTCCTGATGTCAGTCTATGCGGATGATATTATGCTTCATCTCACTCATCTGGATACCTCTCTCCAGCAGCATTACAGATTATTGAGAGAATGGCACCTTCTCCAACTATAAGCTTAATCCTAACAAAACAAGTTCTACTCCTTACTGTAATGGTTAATAAGCAGGATGTGGTTTCTCTAGACATGACCTGGTCCCCTGGTCACTCAAATATCTGGAGTTATTTCTGGCCAAGACTCCTCTCTCATGCATAAACTTAATTTGGAGGATTTGGTACAACAGGACCTGCATTGATGGCAAGCCCTTCCCTTGTCCTTGTGGGGTCGTATCTCAATTGTTAAAATGAATGTGCTCCCCAGGCTTTTTTATCCTTTTTATATGTCGAATTTCTGGATACCACTGAAATGGTTTAGGAAAGTACATCGGATAGTCACAAAATTGATATGGCAAGATAAGGCCCCTAGGAGGGCGTACAAGATGTTGGCAGCTCTGAAATATATGTGAGGTATTAAACTGTCCCATTTCTTGTTTTACTATTTCTCTAGCCATTTCAGTAAACTGCACCAGTGGTTTCTCCCCTCATCCCTGGCTCCCCCAGTAAGTTATAGGCCTCCCTGGGTGGACCTAGAGATCCAACTGTTGCAGCACAGTGACCTTGCACTACTATCTCTGCCTTACCTCCCTTGGTTTAGCCTCCACCCAGGGTTAAAGATTCTGTTGTGGGGATCTCTCTGAAAATATATTCACAATTCTGGGCATTGGTAAAATCACCGATTTCTAAAGGCATCTCCCAGCCCATTCTCCAAAATCTGAACTTTAAAATTGGGGGGCAGGTAATTAAGGAGGAATGACTTCCTCAGTTGGAGCCGCTGGTGGTTCAAGACCTACTGGATGCCGGGGTGTTATGGTCCTCAACTACCTTACTGAGGCAGTTTGGCCTAGGCAGTAAATATGTTTTCAAGGTATTTCAGTTAAGACATACATTGTTACAATGGTTTGGCCAAGGTTCTTGGACCACAGATTTCTCTGTTTTCTTTCTTCACTTTTCCCTGGTCTCCCAGAAGCACACAGTATCCTCTCTCTTTATGGGGTACTGTTTTCTTAATATGCCCCTGAAATTAATGGAGCTTCTCCTTATTGGGACCAAGTATTTCCCATCTCTGCCCAACAGTGGCTGGGTATCTGGAAGGGTACCTACCGCTATATTAGACAAGATAGATTGCAGCTTATGCAGTTCAATATACTGAACAATATGCATTATTTATACCCCACAAAAGTTGGCATGCTTGGGGTGGCTGCAGTCACCCAGTTGTACCAGATGTGGTGGTGATGAGGGTTCCCTTTCACATATTTTTTGGTTCTGTCCCAAAGTGGCCCCTCTCTGTAAGCTAATTGAAGATAGAACTGATCCCCTACTAGGCCTACAGGGGCTATTTAAGCTGGAGATATGTATTTTTGGGGACATGGCTTTCATCCTGGTATTCGAACGTAGATACTTAATGTTACTAATCTCCCTTTCCTTGAAAAAGGTGGTCCTAAAGCACTGGCTGGATTAAACCTCAATTTCTTACAATGAGTGGTTGCAAGAATTGTTGTCTAACTTGCAGGTGGAACGTATGATTGCCCGCTTACACCATAATCCCTGGAGCTATGACAGAAAATGGGGGAACTTATATAGACTGTACATGGCAGGAGCTGTGCAAGCATAGTATTAGGAAGATTGTGGGGGGGTCCACAATAATGTATATAACCCACTGTTATCCTTTCTATATATTGTAGTCTACCCTGTATATTCGCATGCTTCTACAGGAATTGCTCCATGGGTGGAAGGGGAGGGAGGCCTGCATGCCCCTAGGGTGGTATATGGACACTGTCAATATTTCATTTCCCTGTACATTGTATCTGGGTTCTTTATAATCAATAAAGTTTATTAAATTAAAAAAAAGAATTGCAGGGTTACTTCAGTATTGCAGGGAAAGAGGATACAGTTCACTGTGATAACAGTCCTTAGAGCCTCCCAGTTTGTTGGGGGTATTTGTTTACTGCACCTGACAGCCATCCGTACTTGTAGCAGGCTTGTGTGAGGGGATCTCAGATTGAAACTTCCAAGTTACTGTGCTCAATACAGCTGTATTTATCAGCCCACTGGGCCATCAGCTGAAGCCATTGTTAACCTACAAGTTGTCAACCGCAACTTGTGCTTTTAGCTAAGATACCCTCTTGAAAGAAAGGATATTATTCAATAGAAGTTTTTTTTTTTTTAATCAGAAAGACCCACGGTATGTCCCCTCTTCCCTACTATATGTTTCATTTCTAGGCACTGCTTGGAAACTGAGGCAAAGGAAATCCACTGGAACATGTATATTGACTAACATAAATGATTACCAGCCAGCACTGCTTGCAATCTGATCCCTGAAGGGATACAGAGCACTGAGGCAGGAGGCAGGTCTTATTAATCTCCTGGGCTGACTGGGAGAGTGAGAAACAGCAGCAGAATGCTTTCATCTAACGGAGTGATCTTGGTTTAACTCCAATTTTCTGTTCTTCAGTTGTAATCCAGAGAAATGCTTTTTTTTGTGATAGCAAGATGTCTGCAGGGGTCTGTCCCCTGCTGCTGTAAAAAGGTCCTGCAGAAAAAATATGAAAGTGTTTTATTGCATGAGCATTCCATTAGTTTAAACTTTGTTTGCAATTTTCATATGTGTCTTACATTCTTTACTACATTTACCCTAGATAAGAATACTTTGCATAAATTAGTTAGATGGTCACTGTTGTCTTCTGCCTTCAGCCATAGCCATCGGGCTGCATTATAATGGAGTAACTGGGCAGGACTTTGTCTTTTCCTGTCCTACCATCTGTGTATACAAGTGAGTGTCTTTTCAGGGGAAACTCTTCATTTGTTTAGTTTAGACTTCAATTTTGCATTGTTGTCCACAGGATTTCGTGAAGAAATGGACTGCTAGTAGTAAACAATACTTTATTGGGCTGAAGAAAAGTAGCATGGGGAAGTGGACATGGATTGATGGAACCATCCTCGATGAGAGCCTGTAAGTGTTATGCTTCTAGGTGGACTGTAATAATAAACTAACAAAACCTGAACAGGGTTCATAACTGGCATCAACCCATCAACTAAATACTGGTGGATTTTGTACTGAACTAGTAAAACTGTGTTGTAACCAATCTGTTGACTTGTACTGGAAGAGAGAATATTTCAATAAGTACCCCAGTTGGCACCAGTGGATTGTATGTTCTGCCAGTGGATTTACCCAGGAACTAGCCCTGCAGGCAATGCAGAATTAGTGGCTGGTACTTCCTCTCTGTATTGCTTCAGCTTTGCTTGACATGACTGTTATAGGCCAAGGTGACCCTTTTAATAATAGCATTTAAGCAAGCTGTGAAACTTTTGAATCTTTGTACTTTCAGAATACATTATGAGAAAAGTAACAGCCTTCCATTGTTCTTCTGTATTATTTTCTTTTATCTCCTTGTAGTCCCCTTACTAGAGTTCACTTTTCAGCACTCACCCACCAGCTAACCAACATGGGGCTCTGCTTCTCCCTTGTGCACCCACCTGCCTAGTTTCACCACCCTCTGTGCTGTACACCTTAAATTGATCAGTGCTCAGGACACTGCCATGGGGAACCGAGGGTCAGGCAGTACATTGTCACCCCTACCTACAGTGATGACATCAGTAATCTTCCTTAGGTGTTGTTCCTGGAGTGGTATGCCAAGCTATCCCTACCTCTGGAAGAGAGAATCTAGATGCTTAGAGCCCTCCTTGCAGTCTCTGCTCCTAAAATCTAGGATAGGGGAAGGGCCTGGGTTACTAGTGCACCAGAGACCCCTATGATGCCTGGTACCACAAAGCTAGCCTACCCCTTTTCTGAATATTTTTCAACAACATCTCACCTGTAGATTTGTCATTAGCAACAGACAGGGTCAGCATTAGGCACCCACAAAACCCCTGGCTGCAGTGGGCCCTGCATGCAGCGGAAGCCCCCAACAAACACAAACCTTTTTTTAAAACCACCTTTAAACAATTTTTAAAGACTCTTTTTTTCTTCAAAGCCATGCACTGGCAGTCTGGGCTGTAGCATGGAACTCCCCCCTAGGCACTGATGAAAATGTCTTTATGAGTTGGGAGTGGATACGGTAGGGGCAGTCAGTAGAAAGCCACAGAACTAGAAAATAGATCTCTTTTATAGTTCTGTGGGGAAGGCACAGTTGATAGCCACTGCTGATAATGTGTGTGCATGTGGGTTCTGTCCTTTTACCTTTGGGGCAGGCTGATTGAGACGTGCTGTGCATTTTCTTGAGACATTGTGTGAGTCTCAGACAGCTTTGTAGTGAAACTCCTCCTATCCTATTACTCCCAACCTAATTATCTTGTAGCTGCTCAACACCCGCAGAGGATCTTGTAACTTTGGACTATGAACCTCTCAGCATCAAAGAACCACATGGTCAGAGGTCCATGGGACTACATAGAGAATCAAGCGTACTGGCAGATTGGGCCCTGCCTTACCAGCTGCAGCTGATTAAGAGCTAAGCAGCAGTCCAGGATATTTCCTCTGTGAAGCAATGTTATCATGAATGTGTGTAAGGAATGTGTGACATTCCTGATTTGCTTCACACAGCAGAAGAGGTGAAGATGCCTGGAAGAAGGCCCCCCCACCACCCCGGCACACACAGATAGCTGCAAGTTGCCAGGGTTTGCATTTCAAATCAAAGTGGTCTAGGTGGGTTTGGGTTTCTCTCTCAGCTACTGCCTGACTACTCTTTGTACAACTGCCCCCCCATCTGCCTGCTACTGCAGGGTTGGAGATTGGATATACTGCTGCTGGAGGAGCCAATGTTCTAAACAGGAGGACTACTGGAGATGAAAGTTGGGTAAGTACAAATGTACTTTTTTGTAATGCGGAAAAGGCACATCACAGGCTGTGACAGGGTGGTGGGGTTGGGTGGACTGTGACAGTCAACAATGGCTTCTTAGCAGACCAGGAGCCTTGATTCTCCATTCACTCCCACTGACCACTGATCATGCAGTGTTTTGATGGAGGAGTTGGAGGAGGCTTGCAGTTGAAAGTTACTTGTTTGGCCTCAGCAGGTGGTGGCCACAAAATAATTGGGTCAGGAGGGGGGAATGGGATACAAGTCCCACTATTAATCTATCTAAGATTCACACTCTCAATGGAAATGCAGCATGTCTCAGTCAGCCTGCTCCAAAGGACCTGACCCTCATTCACACATGTTGCTAGCAGTGCCTCCCTCCGGCTACCCCCGGCCCAGACTGAAAGAAAGACTTTTTAAAACCATATTGGGTCTTTTCCCTATTTCCATCTCCAAATTGTTTCCCCAGGCTTATTAACAGGTGTGGTACCCGTTCCCAGGATAAATATGCATTTCAGTTACCACTTTTTCATAGGTCCATTGGTCAAAATTCAAAATTGTTTGAGGCCCCTATATTATTTAATTCTCTTACTTTGGATTTTTCTTGTTCAAAAACAATAGGTAATTTCAAACATAAACTTTTCATGTATTTAAGAAGTTTACAAAAATGTATTTAATTGTTTAGTGTATTGTAAGTACTTATGTGTATTTTATTGTATTGTTGAATGTATTCATTGTTCGTTGCCTATTATGTTCGTTTTGTGTTTTGCTTGTTGCCTGTGAAAATGGGCATTTTGCTCATCATGCCTACAAGAATAAAAAAATTAAAATGAAAAAATGAAAAAAAGAAGCATTCTCAGCCATGCCAGTGGGGGTGGGGACATGCTACAGAATGGACTTTATGGGTACTGGCTTCAAGGAGGAAAAAAACCTTTGGGAAAAAAAGTTTCTGTTTATTGGGGGCCCCGGCTGCATGTGGGTCCCTTGTGGCTGTGGGGTTTGCAGGTGCCTAAAACCAGCCCTTGCTGCATTGGACTTAGTTTGCTGTGCAAGTCCAGATTTACTGTTACAGCAAGCATGCCTATGCATAGGGCCCTTGTTTTCTAGGGGGTGGGAGCCTTTTCTCAGCTGTGTTCTGTATGTGCATACACAGCCATGGCATTTTTTTGCTGGGCTACGTGGGACATGGAAGACTCCTCACTCCATCTCCAAAGTGTGTTTGTGTGTGGGGGTGGGGTTGGAGTCAACCATATCTGAGCCACAGACACTGACATAAATCAATCATTATTGTGCATTGCCTGCCCTAGCAACCAGCCCTCTTCTCTGCCCTCTTGCTTACCAGTGGTGTGGTGTGATGCTGTGCATGTACCAGGGATTAGAGTAGACAGACTTTCTACCATAGAAACAGACAGTTTCATAAAACTAAAAGCAAGCCAGTGAAAGTTTTGTGTGGGCAGTTCTTCAGGAATGTAGTTCTGTAGAGTAACTGATTAGATTTGGTGCAATTTTTCTGATACCAAGATTGTCTTTTCTGAGCTGTCACTGAACCTTTCCATGCTCCGATGTGAAGGTTGTGCCTTGAAGGTCAAAATTATTGTGGAGGGTGACTCACTTGGAGATCAGGATGTGGAGTCAGTAGTCAGAGGAGAAGATAAGGAGTTGTGAGGAGTTGTGGTCGAACAGTGCCCTGCCATTAGAACAGTGCCACTTATGCTGGTGCCAAAGATAAAGTAGACAGTGTTGCATTCCACATGCATTTGGTTTGTTGGGTTGGAGGCTGCCAATGACAGGTGTGTGTGCAGTGTGCCAAGGGGCTGGCCCGATAGGGGGTTTGGGGACTGACCTTACAGAGTCTTGGTGACTGAGTTGGGGGCTGGCACCTGAGTGAGATGCAAGAGAATCACTTGACTTGGACTGGAGCAAAGGAGAGCAGAGGAGGATTGGATGTGACAGTGCTCACAGTCTGACAGGTGTTGAAAGAGTTGCAAGGCAGCAAGCAGCAAAAAAGTTTCAGATTCATCTCGTATTGCAAAAATAAATTTGTGGACTCTGTTCTGATAACATGTATTCCATTATTTGTGAGCTTTGAAGCTCAGCATGAAATTGAATAGGCATGGCAGGGCTTACCCCTAACCCAAAGGAAAAAATCTGACACATGGATGAGTGAATCAATGCTGAATTTACAGAAATGCTCTGTTTCTGGGAGGGAGGAGTGAACATCTTTAGGAGTCTGGTATTAAATAAATAAATGAAATTGCTTTCAAACAGTTCGAGAGCAACATATGTGTTGGTTGCATTTTGGGATAGTTTTTATACAACATAATAGGTAGTGCTTAACCTCACAGGTATGAAATGGATCCAGCTCACATTTGAAGTGATTTTTATTTATATGAAATGTTAGCGTGTTTTGCTAGATGAAGAACTGAAGATAATGTATTTTTATAAAAAAGAGCAAGGGGCTTAAACAGTACTGTGAATAAGGAAGTGCTAGACTGTTGGCAGTGTTGGTAAGTGTTCAAGTTTATTGCAGGAATAACTCCAGTGAGCAAGCTCATTCACAAGGAGGTCCTGAAGGCATATAACAGAAGCACGTACAATCAAATACAAACAAAGGCAACTAGTATACATGAAACATAATACAGTAACATAATGCATAAATTGGTAGTGTGAGGGCCTGACTTTGTAGTATAAGGGATGTATGGGATACAATGCTCAACACACACAACAAAAAAATATATATGGCAACACAAGAAATTCAAGAGGCATATTTCAGGAGAATATACAAGCAACTAAAATGAAGGCAAATAGTATACATAAAACAATACATAGCAGTATAAGGACATAACATTGTAATATAGTGGATGTTTGGTATACAATGCTCTACACAACAATAATAAGGAACACAAAAAGTGTCAGAGAGGAGTTGCAGGAATAGGAGTCAAATGTCAAAGTAGAGGCTAGTGACAACTGCAAGTAGTTTTGAAGTTAGTAGTGGCAAAAGTTTTAAAGAAATTAATAGAGACTAGGTTGGAAAGTTTAAGTGCTGACTGGATCTGGTTCCAGGCAGCCAGAAGGAAGTGTAGGAGATGGCATGTTTGCAAAGGTGGTACGAGTCCTAGGCAAATCTAGAATGATAAGATCAGACTTCCTAAGAGAGTATGAGCTGTGGGAGATATGAACAAGGGAAGAGATATAGCCTGGGAGCTTGTTCAGTAGAATTTTAAGTGTTCAGGACCCAGAGTGAATCAAGCATCTGGAGGTAAGTGATGTCAAGCCGAAAGCTGCATAAAGAACACAATGGTGGGTATGAAAGGGGGAGCTGGTGATGAACCAAAGGGCACGATGGTAAAGTACATCCTGTTTATTCAGATTTCTGGCTGCAGATGAATTGTAAATTATGTCAGCATAATCAAGTAAAGGCAGGAACATGGTCTGTACAAGCCTGGTTCTGATTTTGAATGGAAAAAGAGACCTGTTCCTGAAGAAGAATCCTATTCTAGACTTCAGCTACTGGACAGATTATCTGTATGTGCAATGAAGTTAAGTTTCTTGTCTAGCCGTACACCTAGGTATTTTAGTTTGGGAACATTCTCAAGGGACACGCCTAGTGTGATGACAATAAAGTCAGTAGGAGGAATTGGTGTGGAACAGGGGGTGTTACTGAGGGTAAAGATCATGGCCTTTGTTTTTTTTTTTGGCATTAAGAAGCTTTGCATTAATAAGGTTCAACAAGAGCTGGGCAAAGTCTGCTTGTAGCACACCTCTTACTTCAGATAGGATTGAGCTAAAGGCATACAGAACTGTACTGTCGGCAAAGAAATGTAGTTTGGAACTAGTTATATTATAGTCGTGGTTAATATAGAGTGAAAAGAGAATAGGGCCTAAGATGAAGCCTTGTTGGACACCTCTGGTAACTGGTACGGAGACTGAGAATAGTCCATCGACCTTAACTGTCTGGACCCTCCCTGACAGATAACTGGTAAACCACTGGGCAGTTTGGGGGGGGGGTGGTTAGCTCCTATACTAACAAAGGCTACTGGTAACTAGGTTGTGATTGACAGTATCAAATGCCTTACTTAGTTCAAGGAAGACTGCACCAGTGATCTTTTTGGAGTGCAGGGCTGTAATCCAATCATGTATTACTTTGCGAGGGCAGATATGATACTATGATTGGGACTGAAGCTGGATTGAGCTGAGTTAAAGGAGGGAGAATGCCACAAGATAGTGTATAAATTGAAAGTGAATCAGTTTCTTGAATATTTTGGAAAGGACAGGCAGGATAGATATGGGCCTATAATTGTTAAAATCGAAGAGTCAACTAATTTAAACAAGGGAAGGGATTTCCAGTAGGAAGGTACTGTGGCTGTGTCAATAGAAAGATTAAAGATATGAAGTTTGGGGACTGTGAAGTGATAGTAGCCTAACTTTAGGAAGAATGGTTTCAGCCCATCGCCACTGCCACTTTTCTTGGTGTCCAGCTTAATAAATAGGACTTCAACTTCTTTAAAAGAGACTTACTGTAGTTGGAAGGGTCAAGGTGGAGCAGGGTTTTGGGATGAATGCTATGCAGAGTCCTATTCACAAGTGTGTGGTGGGAGGGGTGCATGTCATCAGTCACTGACTCTATAGTCCATATTCATTTTGGTTCATGTGCTGTGACATTTTTTTGTTTTGTTACAATCCTGTTTTTCTCTTGCATCACATGTATTTGTCCAGTGTCGTTGGCATCTCACCAGTCCCACCACCTATCTTCTCTGGACCTTACCTCCACCACTTACATGCTGGACCATCTGTGGTGGGTGAGGTGAAGTTCATGCATGATAGTGTGGGACCTGCTGTGGGTGTTTTAATCCCATTTCTTACTAAGGGTTCATGCCCCCATTTTGGTGCTTGGCACACTAGTGGCATCCTTCCCCAGTGAGTGCCTCCACTGTAATACCTCTCTGTTTCAGCAAAGTGGCAAAGGACATCCCCACTCACTGCAGAAGGGGAGCTGTCTTTGGGATGCTCAGTCTTCCTTCTCTAGAATAACCCCCAGTAACATGAATCCATTCCCGTGTTGAATACAGAAGCAGTGTAGCTGAATAATAGCATTAAGGCACTCCAGACCTTCTCTTACCTTGTTAATTTAACCTTGAGGGAATACATTACTCAGCTCTACCTCGTACCTCATACACTTAGATTTAGATTAATATACAGTAATCCAACCCCTTGTCATGCCCTAATGCTTAGATATATAAAACTGATGAATGTAATAAAATAAGAGACTTGTATTCATGTAACGTGTGCGTGTGCGTGTGCGTGTGCGTGTGCTTGTGTGTGTGTTATATGATGCAATACTATGGGGGCCCATGGTGATGTAAATCTGGTCTTGCTGTTGTGACTAGTTAAGACTGGACATTGCATTGACATTATTTATTTCAAACATGTTACTGGACAGGAATACCAAACAGAGCTGCAATAGGTCATTTTAACATGTAACGTGTCGGGGTGGAGGTGTTTGGCTACCTGAAGGTTAGCTTGATTATTAAGGGCTCAGGCTGCAGGATTTGCAGGTTTTAAGTTTTACAAGCCATTGTCTGGTAGCCCCTCATAGCCCCTTCCCATCTCTGGAACAACACACAGACACAGATCTTGGAGGAAATGGCCACAGCCATGCATGTATTATTGTAAACACATTTTAGAGCACTGTGTGTTGCTGGGAGGATGTATAGTTTCTTCAGGCACCCCACACACCTGTCCTCAATCCTGGGCCATTCCTGGCATGTGCCTGAATTGTTGATGTAGATCATGGGTATTTCACGTGGTCAAGGTTCCTGCAGCCACCACCACCACCCCCCCCCCATCCAGCGCTGCTGTCCTTTCAGGATACCCTGATGAGGGTGGACTGCGACCCTTCATCTGGGTCAAGGTCCTGTGGTCCCCTGGCCTCATGCTGACTAGAGGCGATAAGCCCTTTTGAAGAACAGACTCAGCTCCCCTTCTTCCCCCTGTACCCTTGTTCTGCGCTCCTCCCAAGCTACCACATATGGCTGCAACAGTTAGCTGGTACTTCTGTTAACTTGCGTTAAACTCTTTATCCCTGTTATCATCTATATTGCAATTTTTCCTACCTATATTTTTTTCCTAAATTTTGCAGACCTTTGGAAGTGGTGAAAAACCCAGAAAAACCCATCCTAGGAGGGAAAACCAGAAAAACTCCCTCCCCGACCCCTAGTGTAGTCACCCCTTCAGGGTCAAAGGGGGCCCTACCTACTCTGGCCACCACTACCCTACTTTTACAAGGGCAGGTGGTTGGGAATCTGAATGAGATGAGAAGAAAGAGGGGAAGCTGCTGGCCTCCAGCTCTATTTAACTCCCCTTTCACCTCCCTTCCCCAGATGCCACTGACCTGGGGGAAGCCACAGTGGTACCTCCTCCGAGCGTGTTGCTGTTGCCTGCTGCACCTCCGAAGAGGAGGCACCTGTCTCCCTTCCCACCAGGTCTGGGGAGCCAAGATAAAAGGCCATCTGCTGCAAAGCTTTGATCAGCCTGTGTATTGTCTGGTAGCCCACCACTGCCCTCTGTCCCTGAAATAACACACAGACACCAATCATGGAGGAAATGGCCCAGACATGCATTTATTGTTTTAAACACACCCTTTAGAACAGCGTGCGCTGCTGAGAGAATGTGTAGTTTTTTTAGGCTTCCCACAACCTGCCCTGAATCCTGGGCCACCCCTGGTGTGTGGCTGAATTGCTGATGTAGTTCATGGGGAGGTCTTACAGCCAAGGCTCCTGTGGCCACCCCCCATCCAGTGCCACTGTCCTTGCATGATAACCTGATGAGGGTGGACAGTAACCCTCCATCGGGTCCCGGTTCTGTGGTCCCCTGGTCTCATGCTTACTGGATGTGATGCGTCCTTCATAAGAATTCAACTCCCCCCCCTTCATTCCCTGTACTTTCAATCTGTGCTCCTCCCAAGCTGCCACACATGACTACAACAGTTAGCTGGTACTTCTATTAACTTCCTTTAAACTCTTTATTCCTGTTAATGTCTTTATTGCCATTTTTCCTGCATATTCTCTTTCTTCCTAAATTTTGCAGACGTTTGGAGAAGGTGACAAACCCAGAAAAACCCTTTCTAGAAGGAAAACCAGGAAAACTCACTCCCTGACCCTAGTGTAGTCACCCTTCAGGGTCACAGGGGCCAAACACCTCAACCTACTCTCACCCCATTCCTGCTTTTACAAGGGTGGCGGGTGGGCATCTGAAGGAAAGAAAAGAAAGAAGGGGCTGCTGGCCTTCAGCTCTATTTAACCCTCTTCTCCTCCTCCATCCCCCAGGTGCCATCGCCCGGGGGGAGACCTTGGTGGTACCTCCTCTGAGGGTGTTGCCAGGGTCTGCTACCCCTCTCAAGAGGAGACACTCTTCTCCCTTCCCTCCAGGTCTGGGGGCCTGAAACAAATCACCAGCTGCTGCAAAACTTTGAGCAGCCTCTCTATTGTCTAGTACCCCCCCCCCGTCCCTGTCACTGAAATAACGCACAGATACAGATCTTGGAGGAAATGAAAACAACCATGCATTTATTATTGTAAACACACCTTTCAGAGCAGTGTGTGCTGCTGGGAGGATGTTCAGTTTCTTCAGGCATCCCACATATGCACTCAATTCTGGGCCACCCCGGTGCCTTAATTGCTGATGTAGATCATGGGGAGGTCATGTGGCCAAGGCTTCTTTGGGCACCACCCCATCCAGTGCTGCTGTCCTTGCAAGATAACCTGATGAGGGTGGACCATTACCCTCCATCTGGATCCAGGTCCTGTGGTCCCCTGTCTCATGCTGGTCGGAGGTGATGAGCCCTTCATAAGAACTCGACTCACCCCCCTTCTTCCCCCTGTACCATTGGTCTGTGCTCCTCCTGAGACACCACACATGGCTGTGACAGTTAGCTGGTACTTCCATTAACTTCCTTTAAACTCTTTATTCCTGTTAATGTCGTTGTTGCAATGTTTCCTGCCTATTCTCTTTTTTCCTACATTTTGCAGATCTTTAGAGGAGATGAAAATCCCAGAAAAAAAACTCCTAGGATGGAAAACCTGGAAAACTCATTTTCTGACCCCTAGTGTAGTCACCTTTTCTGGGTCAGAGGGGGTCCTACTTATTCTGGCAACCCCTACCCTACTTTTACAAGGGTAGACGGGTGGAAATTTGAAGGAAAGCAAAAGAAGAGGGGGTGGCTGCTGGCCTCCAGCTCTGTTTAACCCCTCTTTCTCCTCCCTCCCCCAGATGCCACTGTTCTGGGGGCAGCCTCAGTGGTATCTCCTCTGAGGGTATTGCAGTGACCTGTTTCCCCTCCCAAATGGGGTACCCTCTCCTTCCTACCAGATCTGGGGGCCAAGACAAACAGCCAGCTGCTGCAAAGCTTTGAGCAGCCTCTGTATTGTCTGGTAGCCCACCATTGCTCTTTGTCCATGAAATAACACACAGATAACAATCATGGAGGAAATGGCCCAGACATGCATTTAGTGTTTTAAACATACCCGTTAGAGCAATGTGCACTGCTGAGAGGATGTGCAGTTTTCTTAGGCATCCCACACATCTGCCCTCAAATCCTGGGCCACCTCGGGTGTGTGCCTGAATTGCTGATGTAGCTCATACGGAGGTCATGTGACCAAGGCTCCTTCAGCTGCCCCCATCTGGTGCCACTGTCCTTGCATGACAACATTATGAGGGTGGACTGCGACCCTTCATCTGGGATCTCGGTCTGAGTTCTGAGGTCACCTGGCTCTATGCTGGCTGGAGGTGATGAGCCCTTTGTAAGAATTTGACTCATCCGCCCTTCTTCCCCCTGTACCATCAGTCTACACTCCTCCTGAGCTGCCACAAGATGGACAGTCTCTGGCCTCTTAAGCTGCTCGATCTAACTGTTCCTCCAAGATCAGCTTAAACTAGTGGTGTGCGAGTAACGAATATTCAATCCTGAATACCACGAATAATACAGTATTTGGTATTCGTAATATTCGTATTCGGCAGTCTCATGAATTAATATCTCACAGTACTTGCTGGCCAAGCACTGAGCATTTAGCAAAGCTAGATCATGTGACACATTGTTTGCTGTGTAGTGAAGAGAGCTTTGTAACAACAGAGATTTTCATATTTTCATCACAAAACCTTTATTTTTTTTTGCTATGTACCTTGTATCTTTAGTGTCTAGTACTAGTGGAAGCACTGCAAGTTTTTTTTTATGCACTAACCATCTGGTGTACAGTGCTTTTTTTTTTATGTTTGCTTGCACGCATGCGCAAGACACATTTTGTCACATCTTGGGAGAGAAGCGGGGTTTTGGAGGTGCGGCACTGTGTGGGGGCCAATGCCCCCAGTGCCTTTTGAGGCTTGACTCACTTTCCCAAATGCGGTGGCATGCTGCTGCTGACACTAGTTCAGCCAGTGTGCCACCACCTTGAAACAAATCCACCGCTGCAATGAGGGAGCAACCCGTCATTGCAGGGTGGCGCCTTGCCTGGTATAACATTTCCTACAACATGGCAGCAGCTCTCGCCACCCTCCTCAGAGTCCCCATGAAAGCTGACTTGGGGGTTCCCATTCCCCCTATGGGCATGTCCCCATCCCAGTTCAGTTGCCAATGGGATAGCCCAATCCTCATCGGCATGCTCGCCCCATTTCTTATGTGCCGAGGGGTGCCCAATCCCCCTCAGCTCATGTGCTCCCCCCCCCCCCACCACACTGTGTGGCCGATGGGGTGCCCAATCCCAGCTTCTAGTACTCACCTCCCCAACAAACACCCAGCCATGTGGCATGCTGGGAGCCCACCCCAGCATGCCAAAAGTGACCCACAATGTCTTTTTTTAAATGTTAAATCCTGTAAAAAAAAGAAAACGGTCCCTTATTGAGCCCCATGCCCCCCTCCCAACCCGCACCCCCCCACTGGGTACTCTATCTCCCCACACCCTGTCACTCCATACTTACCTCCAGAGACCAGTGCGATGATTTTCAGTGGACTGAGAACATGTCTGCACTCTTCAAAGCCGACCATGAACCGAAGAAATGCCGGTGGACTGTAATATGGCATAAATGTTTTTTTTTTTAACTTTGTTGCATATCTCAGCCATTTTTTCAAATTTTCAACATGGGGTTCTTGGGACCCCACCTCATGAATTCAGTCACTGTCATCTCATTATTCGGTCCCGAAAGGTGATGTTTCCGGTCACTACATGGAATCACCTTCCCAGACCGATTAATGAAATGACAGTGTCACTGTTCATGAGGTGGGCTTTCAAAACCTATGCTGCAAATTTGGAAAAAATTCCAAAAATTACTGCGTTATGAGCGCAGCATTGCGCAGTTTTTACACATACGTTTCAGAACTTCGTGAATTTTTATATTTTCACTCCAGGTTTTCAACATTGGCATTTTCCACACCTCCTTATGAACAGTACAGCTGTCATTTTTCACATCAGTCAATCAATCAAGTCTTTATTTAACCAGGTGGTCATCGTTGAGCAATGCTCATTTGCAAGATGGACCTGGGTGAAGCATAGACACATTTTTTTACAAGGCAACACAGATATTTACAGTCTGGTAAAAAAGGAAAAAAAGGACAACAGAACATTAGGTACAATATAAAATAAGAATTCACAGTAGTTTATATAGGCATGGCGTAATACAGACAGTATACAAGGTACATGCACAGTAGTGTCTAGACAGCTATTAGGGCAGGGTTAGCTAATACAGTGGGAAGGATATATTAGGCAGTAACGGTGTTGGAAGAGGAGGAAGGGACGAGAAAGCAAGAAGGGAGAAGGTACAAACAGGGTAGGGGAAGGAAGGATGGGATAGGGGCAGGGAAAGGAGTAGAAGCACAGGGGGTACTGGATAGAAGAGAAGAGGGAAGGGGCTGGGAGGTTGTCTTGGCCAGAGGGGAAAGAAGCGCCTACCTGAATTAGGGAGACTAGGAAAGGGTTGGGATATAGAGTCAACAAGTCAGAGGATCAGGAGATAAGACATCTAGGGCTTGGGAGGGAGGCAGGCAAGGTGTATGTGCTTATGGGCTGGGTCTGAGCAACATCCTGGCCGAAATGTGTTTCGCACTCCGCAGAAAATAGCATGATCGCTTTTGGGAAATCAGTATTCAGGAAAGATTAAGAAAATCACAGTGACACTGTTCATGAGCAGATGTCCTAAAATGCCCATCTTGAAAATTTGGTGACAAAAGTCCATAAAATGACTGTTACAAGCGTGTGTTGCAGTTTCCACGCACCCTCGTAACTTCGCAAATTTGTAAAATTTTCACTCCAGATTTTCAACATTGGCATTTTGCTATACCTTCTTATGAACAGTACAGCTGTCATTTTTCATATCCTGCCCAAAATATGCATTTATACATCTGGTGCACAATGGCGCAGTCACTGTGGGAAATTAATGTTTCAGACAGATTAAGAAAATTATAGTGACAGTGTTCATGAACAGAGGTCACAAAGTGCCTGTGTTGAAAATTTGGTGAAATAATTCCACTAAATGAAAGCAGTACAAGCATGTGTTGCGCAGTTTTCACATACGCTCAGAACTTCAAGCATTTTTAATATTTTCACTACAGATTTTCAACATTGCCGTCTCTTCACACCTCCCTACGAATGGTCCAGCTGTCATTCTTCACATCCTGTCTGATCTGTGTTTTCCCACATCTGGCGCAGAATGGCACGGTTGCTGTGGGAACTCGAAGTTCGGGACACATTAACAAAATCACAATGCCACTGTTCTTGAGAAGTGGTTCCAAATGTTTTCATGAGGTTGGGGTCACAAAAAGGCCATGTTGAAAATTTGTAGTGCAAATACCAACACACGCCTGGGGCGTTGGAGTTCTGACCATAGTGTCCCACCCTGTACAGACTAACAGGCATCAGAGGTATAACTTTGGAACACTGGCTGTAATGCTGATGCCATCCCACCCCCACCCTGAAGCCAGTGACAGGCATCGAGGTGTGCCTTGCATTCTTCAGCCCCAGACTTCACCCCATTCTCCTGTACTGCACCCATTTCAGCGTATGTCCTTATGAAATGGGGTGACTGTGAAGCCGAACACCCCAAGGCGCACCTCAACACTTGTAAGTGTCTACAGGATAGGGCGAGGTGAAATGCCATGAGCATTATGGGCAATGACCCACAGGCACACCCCAATACCAGTCCATCTCTGCAGGGTGGAGGTGGGATTGGCATGAGTTCAGTACTTCACTGCCACTCCTATTCTGCATCTGTCTAACTCCTGCTCATCCGATGCTAATATCAGCACGCAAACATTCAGCATTGACAAATGCTTGTTTTTTGCTAACAGCTGAAGAAAAACTAGTATACCTTCATTTCAGGGACCTCTCTTGATTGCCTGGTGGAGAGACGGTAGTTAAGAAGAGTGAAGAGAGAGCTTGGAGTCAGCAGAGATAGGAGTTACAAAAGACTAATATTTTTATAGCAAAACCTTTATTTTTTTGTTCTGCACCATGTGTCTTTAGTGCCTAGTAGTAGTGGGAGCACTGGGAGTTTTTCTCTTGGATAAATACTCTGATGTATTTTTTTTTTTGGCTAGGAGCTGCAGAGTGAAACTACTATACCTTAATTTCAGAGACTGATAGTGGTGTGAAACTTCTTGTATTTTCCCTAGAGAAATAGATTTATTTTGCCAGGAGGCACTGCAGAGATATTTAAGTTGCAGTTTACCTGCTTAATTACAGTACAGGTTGTTCTAACTTGTACCTTGACTACTATACTGTACTGATTTAAGTATGTCTTCTGGGGGAGGGCTCAGTTTAAAAAAAAACAGTAGTAGTCTAGCCAGAAAATATCAGGGCAGTCAGCTGACTGCACTCCTACTCCCCAGTGGTTTACAGTTATATAGAGACCCTTGCAGTGTGTGCACACCCTGGTGTGCCCTGAATGTGTTGTGCTTACAATAATTTTTGTGTGTGAAAATTAGGGCTGTAAGTTCAGTTCGACCATTCAGCCTGAATGGTTGAATCCCTGATGTTCACGCTAGTCCGCCATCTGTGAACACATGAATGAAATATGCAAATTTGGTTCAGCCGGTTCGCCCCTGTAATACTCATAAATTATAATTTATGGGTATTGCAGGGTAGAACCAAGTGAACTAAAGTTCACATATTTCATATTGTAGACCAGTGGTTATCAGCCTTTTTTGGTCTGGGGAACCCCTGGCCACCTGTCAGCTATGTCGGGACCCCTACCCAAAATCTGTAAATATAGTTCTGCATTTAGTATCGCATATACTCAGTAACTTAACACTGTATGAGGGGGTGGACCCAACTGAGCAATAATATATTTAAATGTATGATCATCTGATTGTACTGCTCCAAACTAGCTTAACACTCTACAAGACATTAGTAACTGCCACTGCATGACTAATGATAAGCAACATTGTGTGAAATGTATTAAGCTGCTTGGTGCTGGGGGTGAACAATATAAAATCACAGATTTAGATGTATGATCATCTTATTGTACTTCACCACAGCAGCTTAACACTCCATGCCTTCTTGGGGGTGGGGACCTAACTGAGAAACTCAACAATAAGTACAAACATCAAAATACATTATTATCTGCCACTGCATGACAAATGATAAGCATAACCTGCTTATATAATCACAAATTGAATCACAAAATCAGCTTATACAATCATAAAAAGCTTTAGCAGAATAACTGCTTACCAAGCCAAGCCAAGCCAATTGCATTCTGTCAGTATCGAGGAGTGTAGAGACTGGTCTGGTGCAGTGAACCGAGAGACTGTACTGAGCGAGCAGCAATCAGTCAGCAAGAAGAGGAGAGACTGAACTCGGAGACAAACACAGCAGCTACAAATGGATTTGGCAAGTGATTTTACATCAAAAACAACTAGGGAGCAATTATCAGTTCATGTTAACAGAGTGTAAGTGTGAAGTGCTGCTAATTTAAGTTAATAACATTAAAAGTCAGCAGCATTAAAAGCAATTACTACCCTACTAAGTTCCACAGAGCTAGTCTATTTAATTACAGCAACAACTTGTTTCTTGGCAAGTCAATATTGGGCAAGCAATTACTTATTTAAATCATAGTGTGTTTGCAATGTGTTACCGATAAAGTGTTTTAATAGGGAAATTTGTACAGTTTACTTGTGGTTGCGATTTTGGCATTCATTTGACTGCAAAACTGTACTGCACTACAATTTTCACTGACTGCTTCACGGACCCCCTGTGGGCCACGGACCCCTGGTTGACAACCATTGTTGTAGACAGAGCCTGGTCAGGTGGTGCAGAATAGGTTCCTCATCAGTGATCACCTGACAACACCGAGTCAGACGACAGCCCAGTCAGTAGCAGTCAATCAACCCCACACATCAGCCTTATTCCGGCCTGGACCATTTGTAAGTGTGTGGGTGATTGGCTACAAAAGGCTGTGTCTGTCACGACAACTCCATTTGTTGGCCAGCAGAGAACAGACAGTCATGTGGGTGGCTGGCTAGAGTCGAGTCGCAGCACTAGTTTTCTGATTCTGGCAGTTGACAAGATGAGCAGCAGAAAGACAGTGAACTGCTCTCTCTCCGTCCGTAGTCTTGTACTCCAAGTGAGAGTCTGGAAAAGCTCCAAATGTACCTTTAAAAAAAACATATTGCTGGCACTACTGCAGTGCAATGCAACAGTTGATGTAACATATTATTTTTCTTATTTTACTGGACAAGACAAGGAGCAGGGGTATTTGACTAGGAGTCAGTAGGGGGATGGGAAAACTCCAGCAGGAGCGTGCGGTGGGTGCCAGTGCCCACTCACACTGTACTGTAGTCATCATCATGATGAACCGTGTTGGTTGCATGTATGAAGAACTGAACTGAAAAAAAAATTGGAAACCTGAAAGATTGATTTTGAAGAGATAACCCCAGCATAACTAAATAAGTGAACACAGCAACTCGCTGCAAGGCAATTAACTTAAATAGTAGCAATAGCAGAAAGCAGTCTGTGTTGTGGGGGAGGGGTAACTGAGTCCACTCCAGACACTCAGACAGACAGAAAGACAGCTCCTCATTGTTGCCACAGCACAGATTTATTATTTTTTTGCATTAGAGAGGCAGCACCTTTCTTATTCTTTCTTGGGGCAGATAAACAGATTTTAATGCTTTCTTTCTGGGAATAAGCACTCAAGGCAAAATGTTCAACTGAACTAACCTAGGCAGAGTCAAGGTTATTTTTTTTTTGTGGCCTGAATCTGATTTTCATTTTAACAACTTATGTCTTTACCTGTCTGGGAAATAATCTCTCTTTGTTTTACTACTGAAAGTACAGTATCTGACTTGGCGCAGCCAGTAGGGCTGTATTTACCTGTCCGGGAAATAATCTCCCTGTGTCTTACTACTTAAAGTACTTGACTCGACGCAGCCAGCAGTGCTGTATTTTCCTGTTTGGAAGATAATATCCCTGTGTCTTACTACTTAAAGTACTGGACTCAACACAGCCAGTAGTGCTGTATTTACCTGTCTGGGAAACAATCTCCCTGTGTTTTACAATTTAAAGTACCTGGCTTGATGCAACCAGCAGTGCTGTAGTTACCTGTTAGGGAGAAATTATCCTTTTGTCTTACTACTTAAAGTACTTGACTCGACACGAGCCAGCAGTGCTGTATTTTCCTGTTTGGGAGTGAATTTCCCTGTGTCTTACTAAAAGTACTTGACTCAACGCAGCCATGACTGGTAAAAAAAACAGCAGCACTTCTCAGGCAATCCAGGCAAAAGTAACAACAGTACAGAAAATTCAGGGCATTGCAGAAGTAGCCTGTCATGGTAATAAGAGGATGAGCACAAAAACCATGATAGTGCGGCAGCCAGTTTTAGTAAGCAGAGTGATGGATGATGATGATGAGGAGGAGAAGACTGATGAGAGTGAGGGGGAAATCAGTAGAACAGATCCTGAGTTTGTAGTAGATAAGGCAGCAGTCAATATGTCAAGTAGCAGTTGCTCTGGGGAGTGGGATGAAGACGAGGAATACAGAGGCAGAAAAAGAACAACAATTAGTACTCAGAAAGATGGCTGTGGTGCTAAAAAAACATTAATGATAGTGGGGCATAACTTGGAGAGTCAGACGCCCACACCTGCAGAGGAACAACAGAGGACAGAAGATGGACAGGCTTCACGAGGGGAAGAAAGAGATACAGTTCAACCAGTCAGAAAGGTTGTGCATCTTCAAAATTGCATGCAGATGGGCATGGAAAGACCGCAAAGAGACAGTGGAAGTAGTAGTGGCTGTGGTGGTGGCAGTGATAGTAATGAACCTATCCTCCCTATAAGCAGCAGTACAACAAAATCTGTGAAATCCATTGTGTGGGATTTTTTCACACAAGATAAATCATCTGGCAGCCATGTGGTGTGCAAATTATGCAAAACAAAATTAAGTCGTGGTAAAGTGGGTACTCAACTAGGAAAATCAATGATAAGACATATGAACAAGTCTCGCATGTATCAGTATCAAAAAGCACAGAAGGAGCACACACAAGTTATTGTACTTCTGCACTCAACTAAGGAGGATGAGGCACTGGATGTTTACCAAGGTGATGAAGTAACTGATGCGGAGGTGAAGGATGATGAAAGTCTTCCTTCCAGTCAAAGCACAGCATCCTCAATTTCTCGTTTCTTTACCCCTCTGAGTCCACCACCACAGTCCAACCAGAGTCATATACCATCCATGGCCACAACATCCACCACTCATGGTGGTAAAGGTCAAGGGAAGCAGCCCAGAAAATCTGGTGATATCAGCAAGCACAGTGGGATCAAATTTCTTTGAAAGACTGCTTTGAGTGGTCACAGAAATATAAGCCCAACAGGCCTGAGGCAAGGTGATTGACAAAGGCAATTGGGGAGATGATTGCCACTGACTTGCTCCCATTCTCATTTGTGGCTAACCCAGGTTTTAAAGCACTCATGGAAATTGCTGTGCCAAAGTATCAGGTCCCCAGCCGGACCTATTTCTCCAGTGTTGCCATTCCAGATTTGTATGGTGCTGTTCGGAAAAGTATGTCTGATGCTCTGAAAGGTTCAGTGGGCAAAAAGGTTCATGTCACGACAGATGTGTGGGCCAGTGGTCAGACGACTGACTATATGGCTGTGACTGGCCACTGGGTAAACTTTCCTCCCTCCTCCTCCTCCTCCTCCTCCTCCTCCTCCTCATCATCATCATCATCATCATCATCATCATCATCATTATCATCAGGTAGTGGCATTGGCAGCAGCAAGAAGCAAGGGAATTTCACAGTTCAAAGGCATGTAGCTTTATGTATTTATGGTTTTGAAAAATATCACAAAGCGGAACATCTTCTGGAGGGCCTCGGAGAAAAGTTTGCTTAATGGCTGACTCCAAAGTCCTTGCAACCAGGGTTTATAGTGTCTGACAATGTTTCAAATATTATGAAAGCAGTAAGACTTGGTAAGTTTACACACATACCATGCTTTGCACACACTATTAACTTGGTGGTAAAAGACTTTATCAGTAAGGACCAAAATGTTCAAAACTTGATTGCAGCTGCCCACACTGTGTGCACCCACTTTAGCCATTCTGTGAAAGCCTGGAAGTTGTTGCGGCAGATTCAGATTGAAAATAGCCTCCTCTCCACCAGATGACACAGGAAGTTCCAACCCAGTGGAATTCCACTTACTATATGATGCAGAGAATGCTTCAACAACAGAAAGCCATCCATCAATATGCAGTCCAACATGGCATTGGGAAAGAAGATGTGAATATCAGCCCCAATCAGTGGCATCTGATGGAGAATCTTTGTTGTATCCTTAAACCCTTTGAGGAGGCTACCCAAGTGGTGAACTCTAATGGTGCCAGACTAAATCAGATTCTACCCTTAATTTCACTCATCAGGATGAGACTGCAGCATCTCGAGTCACAGTTCTTTGACAACGATGACATCAATGCTGCATCACTTGTTGGAAAAATGATACAAACCTTCCTGGCTGATGAGCGCATTGTAAATATGTGCAAAGCAGAACATTACATTTTGGCCACACTTCAGGACCCTCTGTTTAAGGATACAATTGAGACATTCTTCAAACCACATGACTTTAAAGACATGGAACACTATCGTGAACTGTTAATTGAGAAAGTGTCAGCACGTATAGTTGAGAAAAGTAGTACATCATCGGTGCCCTTTTAGCAACATTCAAATACTGAACAAAATCTTGTGGAGAGGAAGGGAGCACAATCTGCTGTTGCTGCTGCTGCTGCCACCACTACTGATATTTTGGGTCATCAAACACAAACCAGAACTGCTGCTACACCACAAGATGACAAACCAGTGGGACATGCTGTCAGACTTTGGTCTAATAAAGACAGCTGGAAAGACTCAGCCTGCTATAGTGGTATCAGAAGTCTCTGCTGCAAAAATGGTTAAGGATTATATGGAGGAGACTGTACATCTCACTGCAGGTGATGAACCATTGCTTTATTGGTAACAGAAAAAACTGATCTGGCCTTCTTTAACTGAGATCACAACTGAATACTTCAGTTGCTCACCTGCCAGCACATATTCAGAGAGAATTTTTAGTGCTGCTGGGGCAATAATGAATGACAAATGAACATGTCTTTCCATGAAGAATGTAGAGAGGCTCACTTTTTTAAAAATGAATCTGCCTCAATTCAAAAACATATACTATCCCAAATTTATGCAGGTTGACCACACACAGATGGCATCATGCCACACTGATGATGACGATGATGATGGTGAAGGATTCTGTTGCCACTAGTAGCCACTAGCCTTTCCAGCTGTCTTTCCTCTACTGGTGGGTCCCCCATCTCCTCCAGATCCTCTTCTTTGAGTTTCATTAATTTCAGAAACAAATATCCAGTACTGGTTCTCATGTGCCACTAAGGCCCAATCTGACTAGTGCCAGAAACTGAAGGACCACTGCATATGGCAGTTCAGCTAAAATAACCAGAAATGACTACACATTGTCACAGAGCTCTGTCTTCATCCATTTGTTTCATTGGATTTTTATTACAAAATACACACTCAATGAATACTTATTAGTCTATCAACAAACAAAAATATTAATAAAATAAATAAATAATAAATAGCTGTTCTCCTGATTCAATTCCCGATGGGAATTTAATTATTATTTTTTTTTTGCTGTAAAATGTCAACTTTAGAATGCATTCCCAATTTCAGTGCTGCACCCAGTGACATCCAATGTTTTGATCTGAAGGAAAAAGTTACCAGACAGAAACTATTTTCATCATAACCTGTAAAATGAAAATAAAAAAAAATAGATTTTACAAAATGCTGTTCCCACATACTGCACTAATTAACTATCATGACAATAAAAAATCCCTGATCTTACCCTAGCCCCAATCTGAAAGTCCAAGTACTCCAAACCCCCTGAGACACTTCCTCTTACAAATACAATTTGCCCTCCATTGTTGGACACCAAACCATGCACCCGGCATCATAAAGGCAATTTGCAGATGGTATACTGTTATGGGTTTTTCAACTATTCTGAGTAAGGATGAGGAAGGGGCAGATGTTTGGGAGGGTGGGATATATGAAGTAATATTGACTTAGTTACCTATGTGAGGTATAGGGATTAGGGCAGCAGAGTGTACTAGAGGGAAAGGAGAAAATGAGGCTGGGTAATGTATTACTATTATTGCCATAGTTACCTGTAGGAGGTATAGGGATCAGGGCAGGAGAGTGTACTAGTGGGAAAGAAGAAAGCAAGGGTGGGTAATGTATTACTGATATTGCCATAGTTACCTATAGGACGTATAGGGATCAGGGCAGGAGAGTGTACTAGAGGAAAAGGGGAAAACGAGGGTGGGTAATGTATTACTAATATTGACAGTTACTCAGAATAACAGAAAGCCCTAAACTAATAACTACACAGACAGAAGTTTAAAGTAGAAAATAATTTAATCCATACAATGTGGTAAAACAAAATGCCACACTGCCCCAACACTTCTTTCCATGCCTTCCTCGGGAGGGCACTGGGAAAGTAAGGTGCAGAAGCACTGGGGCAGTGTGGCATTTTACCACATTGTGTGGATTCAATATTTTTCCACTTTAAACTTTTGTTCATGTATGTGGTACTAAAGCAGCTAAGGCTATAGGTACCACGGGTGCCCGTCATTTTGAACTGGGATCTATTTAGTACCTGGGGCTAACAGTGGGGAACGATTTAAAATTATTGTAACAGGGTGTAGCTCAGGGGGTTATCCCTTTGGACTGCCTGTAAGTTGTAACCAGATTTAAAAAGCTAAAGCTGTCGGGGATAATATATGAGCCATATATCATCCCTGACCGTTATCACTCACTCAAACTGTTTAAACGCTATTTTATAGCATCTACTGGGTAACCAGATGGTTCTACAATATATAACCACATTCTACCTGGTTCTATTTAACTATAAAAAAAATAAAATCCACATATTTTCTTTTGCATGTTTGGGACTATACATGTAGTACTAAGATTCTAACTTTAGGAATGGTAAGTTTTGCAAAGTTTTCAAGCACAGAGACAGAATCGTATGCACCAAAGCTTTGCAATAATTAACTGTATATACCATTCTTACTGTACTACATGTATTTTCCCAAATAAAAAACAATACTTCTGTGGATTTCTTAATTAAGTAGAACCATGTCACATGTTTCTTTTTTTTTTTTGCATTATATTTTATAGAACCATGTTATACCATGTAGAACCTGGTTTTACTTAGTATAACTTGTTTTTTTACTTAGTAGAACCTAGTTTTACTTGGTAGAACCAGGTTCTATTTGGTAGAACCTGGTTTTACTAGGTAGAATTTTGTTATAAATGGTAGAACCCGATTCTACTGGGTTCTACTTAGTAGAACTGGGTAGAACGTTTTTGGGCACTACTCAGAAAGTTTGTGAGGTATAACTTTTAGAGGTTTGTGCAGCCCTAGTGAAAATAAAGCAGTACTACTGCTTACATTCATTTTTTTGTACTGAACTACAGTAAATCATGTCTGCATTTACAAAACAAAAAGTGAATTGCAGTTGTTCTGCCATGGAAATCTCTGTGTAAGCAATATCTGTGAATTAATCTGAGGCCAGGCCAGGACGTTACGAAAGTCAGTAGCCGCCAGCAGTCTTGGAAGGCAATTGGCTGACTACACTCCCCCACCCCTGCAGTTTAGGGCTAGGTAGCAATGCTTGCAGTGTATGCACACCAGCGTCTGCCCTGCATGTGTGCTGCTTGCAGTAATTATCGTGTGAGAAAATAAAACAGTACTGCTGCTTGAAACCATTTCTTTTGGTACTGAAATACAGCAGAACCTGTGTGCATTTACAAAAATAAAGTGAACTGCAGTAGTTCTGCTACAAATCTCTGTAAGAAGTATTTGTGATGTAATCTGTGGTTGGGCTGGGGTTTCACAAAAGTCAGTAGCATGCTGCTTGCAGTAATTTTTGCATGTGAAAATAAAACAGTACTGCTGCTTACAACCATTCTTTTGTGCTGAAAAAAAGCAGAACTTTTCTGAATTTACAAAAAAAAAAGAGAATTCTAGGATCATGGATATGTTGCTCTATTCACACTCTTTGCCATGTCCCTTTCCCCTTTAAATCTTGCCGAATGGTCTAAAAGCTGGTTCCTCCCACCCTCTCAGGTAGTATAACCCTTGGCTCCACCACTTGATGCCAGATCTTCCTTTTCCACTGGAAGAGTCAGGTTCTCTCCTTACCGCTTCTGTGTTGAGTAAGCCCTGGTGTTTAAATCTTTGGATATTTAACCAAAAATCAAACTCATCAGAGTTTCTGAGCATTCTTTTGTGATCATGACTGAGACGGAGGACAAGTCCTCTCCTGGGTTCTGCTGGTGCCCTTGTGGGCAGAAGGTGTCTCGTACCAACTCGCACGCCATGTGCGTCTGCTGCCTGGGACATGACCATCTTCCTTAGGCTTGCAGTTTTTGTCACACGTGCCATCCAGCAGTATTAGATGATCACCTTGCACATCTGCAGTTCAGAAACCAGAAAAATGGTACCCACTGGGTCAGTTCTAAAGGTGCCCATTTGGTGGTCTCCATAGCCACAGGATCTGCTGAACAACTTGAGCAAATAAAGACCTTTGAGGAGGAGGCTGCTAAGGCTGCTGAGCAATCCTCCTCGGTGTTGGTTTTCATACCGCTCAGTCTGGGCACTTCCTTTTCAGGCTCCTTCAAAAATTTGTGGCAGTCTATTCCCATGAAAGGGGAGGATCTGTCAGACTCACACATCTCCCAATCCCCCAATCCCATTAGAAGGAGTCGAAGACGTCAAAAGGTGAGTTGATTCATCAATGTCATTAATTGCCATTATTTGTATAATGCTTGCCATTATGTTTTGTTGTTTCTACCCATTGTATTTTTGTAGAACTGCTGAACTGTTCCTTTATTTGTGTTACTGTACCCATGTTGCTGTTGCTCCACTCTTCTCTTTTTGTTGTACTCTCCTGGGTCGTGCCTGAAAATAGTGATTTTATGACTAGTGCACCTATCCGGTTAACAAAAACTAAATAAATAAATGTTGTTCTTGGAACAGACGGAGAGATCTTGGTCCCTGGATTCTCTTACTTTGACTTTGGTCAAGAATGTGACCTCATCCTCTGGCTTCATAGTGCCTCCATCAGTCTAGCTGGCTAAGATGCAGGACAATGACCCGGTTGACATCATTCTCGATCCCATCGACCCATTGTCGAATGATGAGGCCAACATCTCTTTATTCAAGACTCTGGTCTTCTCTGTACTTATAGAGGAGGAATCCCAGCCTCCTGGGAAACCCCTCAAGGTCCCAGTCTTTGACCTGGAGAGTCGCGGTTTTCCTGATTACTTCTGAGCACCCCTATCGGTCCTCCCGATGGTTGAGGTTGAGATCTCAGATGCCCTTGACTGATAGGCCAAGGAAATCCCATAAGTGGCACTCCAAGAAAACGTGATCCTCAGATGAGGAGAGACTTTGTCACAAGCTGCGTCAATGCTACAAGGACCTTATGTGACAACAGTTGGTGTTAGCTGGTCCAAAGTTGACCCCGGCTTCCACTCCAGCCATCACATGGCTGTCACCTCCCAGGCTGATGCTGGCTGCTCTGGAGCCGGTCGACACCATCCCTGCACTTAGAGAACCAGTGAAAACCCTCCCAGCTCAGCCAAAACCAGCCTCTCCAATGATTGTGGTGGAGCTTCCACCTAAGCAGTCTTCCTCTGGAGCTCCTAAGGACTCTCTGCCTGCTAATGGCCTTTCGCATAAGCTGTCAGTCACACTCACTTCCAACTGTCTGCAGTGGGACAAAAGTTACTTTGATGGTCCACCACTCTACCCAGACTCCTCGGAGTTCAAGAACTCTGATTTGAATTTGTGTACCTGTAATGATGATTTAGTTGGGAGGGGGGTGTCTCTCAGTGAAGGAAAGTCCTACTGTAGCAATCTCCATCTCATCTCTGAATCCATCGGAATGCCCATGGAGCCTGTTGAAAAATGGTCTGAATACCCCCTGACAGATGTTCTGAGAAAGGGGAATTCCCCAACCGAGAGCCTTCCCAGTGGTTGAAGCCATCATTGGGCCGGCCTTCGTGCTCTGGCAGCACCAAACATACTGCGCTGCATCCTCTGCCTGGATGGCCAACAAGTATGTGGTTCCTATCAGCTCCCTTTCAGGGTTTACATAGCACCCCTCAGCTGAGGGGTTGGTGACCGAGTCTGTGTTTAGGCACTTGGGAAATTCTGGGGACACCGACAGACCTCTGGACAAAGAGTCCAAGAAATTGGACCATTCAGTTAGAAAGATCTATGCTGTCTCTTTGCTTGGCCTCCATCAGGTAAGTTCTGCTATCATCCTGGCACACTTTTCATGCCATTTTGGGTTCTCTGGATGAGGTGATCCCTCATCTCCCAGTGGACCTTCAGACCACAGTCAAGCAGGTCCAAGACCAGGGTCAGACTGTTGCTAAACACCAATTCCAGATGGCCCTGGACATTGGGGACTCTTGTGCCTGTTCAGTGGTGGCTGTAGTCGCCATGCACAGCAGGGCCTGGCTGAGGGTCTTGACCTTTTTCGACACTCAGCATAAACTGGTGGATGTTCCCTTCCTGTGTACTGACTTGTTCATCTCAGGAATTGAAAGCCACCTCCAGCGTATCGAGAAGTCCAGTACCACCTTGGACTCTGTTACTTCCATACAGAAGGAACCTCAGGGTTCCAAGAAGCATAAGAAGAAGCACTTTCAACCTTCTCTCCCTGCGGTCAAGCAGCCCCAGTACCAATCTGGGAAACAGCAGCAGGCTCAAGCTTTGCACCCTCAGTACATGTCAGGGGCTGCAGCTAACCATAAGCCCAGAGGGAAAGGACCCAGAGGCTCCTCCATTGGACCCCCCATCTTCAAGTCTGCACAGTGATGGGATGGGGTGGCCAACCCCATACCCATCACAACCACTCTGGGTCTTCCTATGGGGGTCCAGCTCCACCACATCCTTTCCTTCTGGTCAGCTGTCACAATGGACAGGTGAGTTTTCGTAGTGGTTAGCCAAGGACTGCCTCTGGAATTTGAACAGTACCCGCCAAGCTGAGTCCGTGCCTCATGGGAGGAAAAGGTATCTACACACACTTAGTCTGCACTCAGAGAAGACATCACCTACCTCCTCTGAAAGGAGGTTGTGGTTAGAGTTGCATATCCCCCTGTCATCACAGGGTTCATTTCCAGGTACTTCCTGGTCACAAAATGGACGTGGGGCTGGTGCCTCATTCTACAGCTGCGTGACCTGAATTGGTTTCTCAGGTCATGCACCTTCAGGATGGTAACTCTGTCTCAGATCATACCATCTTTAGAGCAGAACATGTGGTTCTGCTCCGTGGATCTGCAGGATGCATTCTTTCATGTCCCAACCATCCATCTCCCCAAAGGTTCCTCTGGCTTCAGGGTGGAGGAACCCTCTACAAGTTCTTAGCCATGCCATTCAGCCAATCATCAGCCCCCAGGGTCTTCATCAAATGCATAAAAGTGGTGGTGGCCCATCTCCCGGCATCAAGGGTCAGAGTTTACCCCATCTCGATGATTGCAGACTGGAGGTGGAAGGTCAGGGATTTGGCCCTCTGACCCTGCCTCAGCCTTGGCCTCCTGATCAATGAGCCAAGTTGGAACTCGTGAGTTCACTGGTAATATCTTCATCAGGGCAGACCTCGAATCTTGCCAAGCCAAGCCAGGCTCCCAGCGGACAGGGTGGATGTTCTCTTTTCTCTCAATCAATCAATCAATCAATCAAAATCTTTGTTTATTCAGGTGAGCATCATTGAACATAGCTCATTTACAAGATGGACCTGATTGGTCATAACAATATAAAGGTACACAAATACAAGATATAGATTGAATACAAAAGCAGGACATTATAAATGAACAAAAGCAAGAATATTCACATATATACAAGGCAATGAGCCAAAAAACTGGTTATAATAAAAAGGGTAAAATAAGACAGTAATGAAAGATTAAAAGCGAGGGAGGTGGGATTTTGGGAATAAGGTCAGGTATGAAATTAAGTGGGTGAAGGCTACAAAAACAAATTAAGGAGAAGTGTGAGGAAAAAAGGGTGTTGGGAGAAAAAGAGTGGGTTGTGGTAGGACTAGGCCTTGTGAGAAACAGTTGCATGGCTCTGGAAAGAGACTAGTGTATAGCTTTTAAAGGATGTTAATGGAATGAGGGTATTCAACTTCAGGATCTTTTGAAGAGGTTCCAAATAAGTGCAAAAGCATAGCTGATTGCTGCCCTCCATGCTGGGTACAGGTAATAGGTATCTTCAGCATGATGAGTTTGCTGTTCCTTAGGTCATATGGTCTGGATTGACCTGGGTAAATCAATCTGAAATGTAGGATGGTAATTTGTTTGTTAGAGCTTTGTAGATCCATAGAGCAGCATTTTTGTTTCTTCTATGATGTAGGGATGTCAACCGACTGCAGTATAGAAAGCAATGGTGGGTGCTGAAAGGAAGGTCTGTAATGAATCTAAGAGCTCTATGATACAAGGTATCCAGCATGTTTAAGTGGAAAGGGAGCAGTGACTCTACAGGAAATCAGCATAATCAATGAGGGATAGGAATGATGCCAGGATTAATCTTTGTTAGAATCTCTGGTTAGGTAATGTTTTATTCTGTAGAATAGGCCAAGTCTCTGCCTGAGCTACTTCAGGAGTTCTTCAATGTGGCTAGTGTAGTCAAGTCTATTGTCAATCCAAACCCCAAGATATTTAAATTTATCCACATAGTCAGACTTTCACCAAGGATGGTAGATAATTGGGGAAGGTGTTTGGTGTGAGTGGAAGAAGCTCTTGGAGGAAAAGAACATGGCTTTACGTTTTCTTGGCATTCAGTAGGGTTTCTTTTCTAGTAGTTTGTGCTGCAGCAGAGAACTCAGATTGTAAAAGTTCACAGGCTTTTGATGGTGTGGGACTACTGACATATAGGACAGTATCATCTGCAAAAGGTGAATATTAGATTTGGTGAGGTTGGAATCAAATTATTGATATAAATGGCAAAGAGGATAGGGCCCAGGATGGAACCTTGTGGTACACCTCTTAGGAGTGGTTTTGAGGTAGATAGGTCACCTTCATTTTTACATGCTGTAGTCTACAGAGGTAGCATCTGAACCATTGAAGAGACTGAGTCAGGCCTATGGAGTGTAGAGAGGAGATTAGTAGTTCATGGTCCACAGTATCAAAGGCTTTGCTTAAATCCAGAAATACAGCACAGATATTATTCTTGTTTGCTAATTCAGTCTGCCAATCATTAGTGACTTTTGCTAAGGCAGAGATGGTGCTGTGCATGGATCTAAAACCAGATTGAGCTGGATTAAGCAGATTATTGGTGTCAAGATAGGCATAATTGGCTGTTCACTAGTTTTTCAAGCATTTTGGACAATATTGGTAAGATGGATATGGGCCTATAGTTATTGAGGTCCATGGGGTCACCTGCCTTGAGTAGAGGAACACTTGAGGCTGTTTTCCAAATTGCAGGAATAGATCCAGTGGCTAGTGACAAATTGAAAAGGTGAGTTAGGGGGCTGCTAAGGCGTGCAGAGCAATTTTAGAAAATAGGGGTCAGAGAGTCTGCACCTGCGCTTTTAGTTGTATCCAAATGGAGTAGTAGGTCTTCTACTTGTTTTAAAGTATAGGCTTAAAGGAAAATGTGGAAGTAGCCTTATGTGCCTCAGTAGTCTGGAAGTTTAATTGTGACCGCAATAGATTTGCTGGAGAGGAGTCGAATGCTAGGCGGGCTGTAGTGAAATGGTTGTATAAGGCATTCAAGATTTCTTGCTTGTTAGTGATATCCACATTGTTTAGGTGCACTTTGGGTGGTAAGACAGGGTAGAATCTTGTCCTAAGATCCCTTATGGTCCCCAGAATCTGGTAGGGTTATGGTAGAGGCATCCAGTTCTGCTGTATAGAAGCAGCCTTGGCATTTCTCACTTTTTTGTGCAGGAGTTTCTGGCTTTTCTGAATTGAAGCCAATCATTTGGGTCTTAGGTCTTTCTTGCCCTTTCCAGAGCTTGTCCCTAACAAGCAATGTGGATTTAAGGTCAGCAGAGAACCATCGACAGGTTTTGAGCTTGGTTCTGACACTGGAGAGAGGTGCATGTATGTTGAGGCACTAGTGATAATGTCATTTAAGACTTGTAGAGCTATCTCTACTGAAGCTGTGAGATAGAAATCTTACCAGCGTGTGGTGTGACACAAATCATGGAGGTATCCTGTGATATTAAGGTTCTTTTTAGACCTTCTTGGGAGAAATTTTGCTGGGTTGGATGGCTTGAATGAAGATCTTATACCAGCTATGGGACAATGATCGCTTATGTCACTAAATAGCACTCCAGCATGAGAATACAGGTGAGGCTTGTTGACCAGCGTAATGTCCAGAAGTGTGCTGTTATTTTTGTTTTGGGTTAATCCTTGTTGGTTCTTTAATTAATTGAGTGAAGCCATGAGTGTCACAAAGGATACTAGGAGTGCGGATGCATTAGCTAGCAATTTAAATTCAATGCTCGCTAAAATGATGGTGTCTTCTGGGCCTAATTTAATTATAAGTGTCCAGGTGGGATAGAGTTTTAGGCCTGCTGAGGGGGCCTATAGCAACCAATCAATTGAAAAGCTGACATATTGGGAAGAGATATTTTAAGGATAAGCATTCAATTCCTTTGGCTGTGATGTAATATTGAGGCTGGATGCAGAGATATTTGCTTTAACATAAATAGCCACTCCACCGCCCCTGGATGGACGATCAGATCTGAAGAACTGATAGTTGGGAAGATTTATTTCTCTGTCATTTGTTGCAGATTTGAGCCATGTTTGGAGATTACCAGAAAGTCAGGTAAGGTGTGTACAGCCCAGGCCTGTATTAATGAGAACTTTTTAGGAGGCTGCAGATGTTGATATAGAAAACTCAGGCCTTTTATGGAGGTCAAGTCGGCTGGGGAGATAGAGCTTTCTGTGGGTCCAGGATTGGTTTCAACAGTGCCAGCACAGATCAGCAGGAAGATAATTAATTTAATGAGGGCTTCAAGTGATAGAGGAAGGAATAACCAGAGGATTTTCTCTTCTTGCTTGGGGTCCAGTGTTTAGAGGTCTTGAGCCTGCTGTGTGGTTAGATAAATGCCAAATAATAACAGCTTAATGGACAGGCATGGGGGGCTCTGTACTGCCAAGAGTGGAGTTAGGGGCTTATGAAATATGGAACTGGATATGAGCCTTTTGTGGGATACCCCAAGATTATTGTGGGAGGCGGTAGTGTATACTTGAGAAATGAAGACATCACTTTGGAAAAAGAGGGGCCAGCTTGAATAACCGCTTTGGGCACCAGGGCATGGGCTGTTTCGGTCTCCTTCTCAGGATATGAGAAAGTGAGGCAGAGCAGCATTAGGAGTAACAGCAGCATGGTGGAGGATAGGTAAGGGTTAAAATACTAATGGTGGTGTGAGGTGGGCGCACAGTGTTGGCTCAGGGTGGTTATGGGCTGAGATCGGAGTTTAGGTGGGAAGGTGTATAAAAACACCGGGGGTGGGTAAAAGTATTACAGCTTTCCCGTACCTTTCTGGCTGTCTCTCCCAGCTCCTGGTTCCCTTTTCGGCTTGGCTGTCGCCACTGCCCGCTGGTGGCTCTGAGCCCCACGGTCACTGGGTGGTCGAGGGCAGGACCCGGCTGAAAGGAGGAGACAGAGGAGAGGCAGTCAGAAAAGCACTTAGATTGCAGCAATCAAAAGATTCTGCAACTGGTGCTAAAAGATTTGCACAACAAAGACTGGGGCGCCTATCGTCTAGCCCAGCACAGAATCCCACCAAAGGACTGTAATCACAGAAAAACAGTAATCAGGCAAGCATTTTACAATTTTACAGAAATAAAGGCAACATCTCTTTTTGGAGAAATTAGCTAAGAAAGAGCAGAAATCCAGCCAGTTTTGGAGGTGCAAGCAAAGCAAAAGTCTATGGGAAGGCGCGCAATCAGAAACAAAGGCTCAGCTGGCGGTCGCCTTCCGATTGGCTGCGGCTTTCCCGTACCTTTCTGGCTGTCTCTCCCGGCCTCCTGGTTCCCTTTTCAGCTTGGCGGTCACCGCCCGCCCGCTGGCGGCTCGGAGCCCCTATGGTCACTGGGTGCTCGAGGGCAGGACCGGCTTTCTGGCTGTCTCTCCCGGCCTCCTGGTTCCCTTTTCGGCTTGGTGGTCGTGGCCCGCCCGCTGGCGGCTCGGAGCCCCTACAGTCACTGGGTGCTCGGGGCAGGACCGGCTTTCTGGCTGTCTCTCGGCCTCCTGGTTCCTTTCGGCTTAGCGTCGCGCCCGCCCGCTGGCGCTCGGGGCCCCTACGGTCACTGGGTGCTCGAGGGCAGGACCAGCTTTCTGGCTGTCTCTCCCGGCCTCCTGGTTCCCTTTTCGGCTTGGCGGTCGCCGCCCGCCCGCTGGCGGCTCGGAGCCCCTACGGTCACTGGGTGCTCGAGGGCAGGACCGGCTTTCTGGCTGTCTCTCCCGGCCTCCTGGTCCCCTTTCCCGAGCGTGTCGTGCCCCGCCCGCTGGCGGCTCGGAGCCCCTCGGTCACTGGGTGCTCGAGGCAGGACCGGCTTTCTGGCTGTCTCTCCCGGCCTCCTGGTTCCCTTTTGGCTTGGCGATGCTGCCCCGCCCGCTGGCGGTTGGAACCCCCGGTCACTGGGTGCTCGAGGGCAGGACCCGGCTTTCTGGCTGTCTCTCCCGGCCTCCTGGTTCCTTGACTGGCGGTCGCCGCCCACCCTGGCGGCTCAGAGCCCCTCGGTCACTGGGTGCTCGAGGCAGGACCGGCTTTCTGGCTGTCTCTCCGGCCTCCTGGTTCCCTTTTGGCTTGGCGAGTCGCCGCCCGCCCACTGGCGGCTCTGGCCCCTACAGGTCACTGGGTGCTCGAGGCAGGACCGGCTTTCTGGCTGTCTCCGGCCTCCTGGTTCCCTTTTCGGCTAGCGGTCACCGCCCGCTGGCGGCTCGGAGCCCACGGTCACTGGGTGCTCGAGGCAGGACCGGCTTTTGGCTGTCTCTCCCGGCCTCCTGGTTCCCTTTTGGCAGCGTGCGCCGCCCGCCCACTGGCGGCTCGGAGCCCCTATGGTTACTGTGTGCTCGAGGGCAGGACCAGCTTTCTGGCTGTCTCTCCCGGCCTCCTGGTTCCCTTTTCAGCTTGGCGGTCGCCGCCCGCCCACTGGCGGCTCGGAGCCCCTACGGTCACTGGGTGCTCGAGGGCAGGACCGGCTTTCTGGCTGTCTCTCCCGGCCTCCTGGTTCCCCGGCAGGCGGTCACCGCCCGCCAGCTGGCAGGCCCCTACGGTCACTGGGTGCTCGAGGGCAGGACCGGCTTCTGGCTGTCTCTCCCGGCCTCCTGGTTCCCTTTTCAGCTTGGCAGTCACCGCCCGCCCGCTGGCTGGCTCGGAGCCCCTATGTAGTCACTGGGTGCTCAAGGCGCAAGACCGGCTTGGCTGTCTCTCCCGGCCTCCTGGTTCCCTTTTTGGCTTGGCGGTCGCCGCCCACCCGCTGGCAGCTCAGAGCCCCTACGGTCACTGGGTGCTCGAGGGCAGGACCGGCTTCTTTGCCTGATCATTTCTGGTTGGGCATTTGTGCTATGCCCAGGACTTCCTGAAACATCTCAGTTAAATGGTGGCCTGTACCTCTATGGTCCAATGCGCCCAGTGGCATATGCATCCCCTTCAATGGGAGCTGGCCAGCCCGTGATCTCAGAGTCAAGGTCATTTTAACCAGTTGGTCACTGTAACCCAGAGGATGTGGGATGCTCTCCAATAGTGGACCATCCTGGAATATCTGCAAGGAAGGATCCCATTTGTTCACCCCGAGCCGACAGTCATCCTCAAGACCAATGCCTCTCTCATGGGCTGAGGTGCCCACATGGGGAACCACAGAGTCCACAGGTTCTGGACCCCTGAGGAATTCTGATGCCATAGCAACCTGCTAGAGCTCTGAGCAGTTCGACTGGTGCTGACTGCATTTGCTCTGTTTCTTCATGGTCAAGTCATTGAAGTCAGACAGACAACACCACGACCTTGTACTGTCTCACCAAACAGGGCGTCATGCACTCCCAGCCTCTGTGCAGGGAAGTGCTCTGCATCTGGACCCTCACAAGCTGACTGGATGCAGATCTATTGGCCTTTCATGTGGCAGGAGCCTTGAATCAGCTGGCAGATACCCTCAGCCGAGTAGGCAAGGCATGCCATGAGTGGTCTCTCCATCCAGAAGTAATCCACAGCCTGTTCTCCCAGTGAGGCACTCCTCAGTTGGACCTGTTCACCTCCAGGAGAACACAAAGCAAAGGCTGTTCCGCTCACCCCCCTCAGCAGGGCACACTGCAGAGGGATGCCTTCTTGAGGCCATGGAATCCAGGCCTCTTCTATGCCTCTTCCACTTCCCTTGATCCAAAGTGCTACTCAAGGTCAGGAGGGACAAGGCACAGGTGAGCCTGGTTGCCCAGACTGGCTCCACCAGTTCTGGTGTCCAGATCTCCTCAGCATCTGTGACAGGCTCCCAAGGCATCTTCTAGCTTTCCATCAATCAGGAAAGATACTCCACTCAGACCTTCAATCCCTACACCTGACAGCCTGGTTCTTGAGTGGCTAGAGATGATGTTCTCAGTGCTGTTGTTGATGCATCTAGGAAAGAGTTGACCAGGAGGTGCTACGCCTTCAAATGGAAAAGATTTTCCATTTGGTGTCAGGACGAGGGCCTGGATCCTTTGTCCTGTCCAGTAACTAGCATCTTCAACTATCTTTTGTCTCTCTACAAAGGGGATCTTCAGTCTATGACCCTTAAGGTGCACCTGGCAGCCATCTCCTGCTTATTGAGTGTAGGCTGGTCAGCAGACAGTGGCACAGGAGAAGGTGTTCTGGCATTGCTTCAAAGGCCTCGACCATATTTCCCCTCCAGTGTGTGTGAACCACAACCACCATAGGATCTACTGCTGGTATTGGCAAAGCTCACGGGCAAGCCATTCAAACCAATGCACAGGTGTGAGATGTCACACCTGTCATGGAAGACTGCCTTCTCGGGTGGCTATCACATCAGCCAGAAGGACTGGGAGCTACGGTGCTCTCTGTTGAGGATCCTATTTGGTCTTCCACAGGGACAAAGTTGTCCTGTGCCCCAACCTGAAGTTTCTTCCAAAGTTGTGTCAAGTTTCACCTGAACCAGGTGATGACTCTGCCAGTGTACTACCCAATTACCTCGGAGACAGTACAGGTTTCATACTTTGGACCTAAGATGAGTGGAGTGCTCTCTTATTACAAGGAGTGTACAGCTGAGGTTTGCCAGCTGTTTGTCACCTACGCTGAAGCTGCACCTGGCAGACCTTCAGCAAAGAGGATGATTGGCAGATGGATTACATCATACATTGATCTTTGCTATAGGTTGGCAGGTAGGAGCCTCCATACTGTAGAGTTGAGGGCTCATTCCACTAGCCATACTGCTGCATCAGTGGCTACTTCAAGGATGTCTCTATCCAGGATATCTGTAGGGCTGCTACCTGAAGTCAGCAAACACCTTCATTTTCCATTACCACATCGACCTAGAGTCACACCAGGATGCTGGTTTGGGGACTCAGTTCTCCATCTCTATTCCCTAAGTAAGGGGGTATGCATCTTGCCTCCCTCCTCCCAGAGAACTGCTAGGAGTCTGCCAAACAGTTTGGATACAACAAAATATCCACAATCCTGGAAAAACAGGTTACTCACCTGTAACAGTAGTTCTAGGAGTGGTATATGTTGTTCATCCACACAAACCCACCCAACCTCCCTGGCTTTGATGCACAATATCTGCTTCCAGCAGGCAAGATCTAGCAGCAAGGGCAGAGTTGAGGGGAATTCCTCTCCAAATACAACCTGCTCACAGAGGCCCTGCATGTGTTCCGTGATCGACAATACCTAAACTGCCCTCATCAAGTTCACCTACTCCATAGACAAAGCTAACAACAAAGGCCTCTACACTGGTGCTGCATTCGTAGACCTCACCAAAGCCTTCAACCTCATTGATTATGAAGTCCTCCTCCATACCCAGGCTGGCCTCCATTTCTCACCTGAGGTCTGCCTCTGGTTTAAGGATTACCTAATGAGCAGATCCCATTGCATCATTACTGGCAGTGTCCTCTCTGAATCCTGCCCCATCAAATACGTAATCCCCCAAGGGTCCATCCTGGGCCCTCTTCTCTTCTCTCTGGTTGTCAGCTCCCTGCCTGACATTTGCACCACCTCAGAACTCTTTCTCTGTGCTGATGATGCAGCCTTTTTCTGTCAGGACAAAAACCCCAATGCTCTCATTAACAAACTCCAATTTTATTTCAGCAGACTTCACACCTGGTTCATGTCCAAAGGTCTTGTACTTAACTCCAAGAAAACTTAGTTCATGGTTTTCTCTAGCCCACACTAACCTCTTGGCTTTGACCTCTCGCTCTATGACAACCTTGGTAACGCCATTGAAAGAATCAATTAATTCAAATACCTTGGCTTACTCCTGAATAAATCCTAAATGTAACACACTGTGAACAAACAGTCCAATTGACAACCATGCAGCTCTCAGTAAGGGTGGCCAACCCTAATTACAAATTTAATCCAAACACAGAGAGCACAACAGAACCTCAGGCACTGGAAACAAAAGTTTATAAGCGAAGACTTCGTAACAAAAAAGAGCGTCTTGTTGTGAAAACACTCAGTAATTTATTAAAGTCTCCATGGTGATAGTACAAACGTGTGAACCAGTGCAAAGTAATTACTGCAAGTAGACAAAACACCCCTAGCACCTCGACTCTCACGAGTCTTCAAATGGGGTCAACTCCAGAATAGTCAGCTCAATTTCAAAGCTCACTCTAGCCTCACAATCAAAAAGCCCCCAATGCCTCAGTATCCTCCACAGAACCAAGCATTTCCTTAACAGGAATCCAAATCCCTCTTAGTCTCAACTCTCCTTCCTGTCTTTGACTATGGTTTACTTGTGTCCGGCCCCTCTAGCTACTGGAGGTCTGCCTCAGAGCAAGTAAGGGTCTACTGAGAAATATAGAATATTCTTGTCTCAGAACAGGACAGTCAGGAACTTAAAGGGCACACAGGCAGAAAGTAAGGAGAGAGAAAAAACAGAGGAAAGAGTAAGGATTGCAAACAGTTAAAGGGCCAGAAATAAGACATGATGGGAGTGGTGCAGTGCAGTGGCTGTGGAGCAGCAGTCTTCCAGGAGACATTCTGGAGGATGCAGTGTTGTCCCATCTGCAGGCACCTCTCTGAGCTGAGGGAAGAGGTTGCTCATCTCCAGGCTGAGTTGGCCAGGATTTGTGGGACCTCCTCTTCCATCCAGGGACCACCAGTGCCACTGCTGTTGCCAAAGAGATTGCCAAGAAAGAGGAGCAGTTGGACCACAGTGGGCTCAGGGAGGGTGAGGGGTGAAACAAGGCACATCCCTCCAGTTGTACCTCTCCACCATTTCTATGCCATTCTGGCAAAGTGTGGTTCCTCTATGGTGGCACCTGCAGTGGAGACCAAGGAGGATGCTGAGAACCTCCACAAAGGACCCATAGGAGGGTGGCAGGGGACCCTGCAGGGGAAGAAAACAACTCCTGGTGGGGGACTCCATTGTTAGGAAGGTAGAACTGGGGGAGGAAGGGGAGAGGGAGCTAAGGTGCCTGCCTGGTGCCATGGCTTGGAGGGACAGGGAGTGAATCCTCAGGATTGCCAGAGCAGCTGCACAGGGGAGGGAGCTGGATGTCATTGTCCACCTAGGGACAAATGACCTGGCTAAGAAAGGGATTAGAGAAGTGCAGGAAGAGTTTGTGGAATTGGGGAGGGGTCTTAGACAAGTAGCACGCACGTTAACTTTCTTGGAGGTGCTGCCCATCTATGACGTAGGAGAGGCTAGGGTGTTCTGCACCATGGGATTCAATCAGTGGTTGAAAAACTGGTGTAGAGCTCAGGGATTTGGCTTCATTGGGGACTGGGGGTCCACCTGGAGTGATGCAAGCCTATACTGGCATGATGGGCAGCATCTGTCCAGGAGGGGAACCAGGATCCTAGGTGATAGGTTTAAATGCTTCATTGGCAAGCACTTAAACTAGCCAAGGGGGGAGGCACTGGAAAGGAGCAGGGAAATCCTAGCCCCCCCCAAAAAATCACAGTAGCAAGTGCGGTAAACACCAACATAGAGGTGTTGATACGGAGAAGGGCAGGGGTAAATGGAGAAAGTGACAAGGGCAAGAAAGACAGGGATGGGGCAAAAAGGAGTAAGGCTATCAGGAAATGGAGGGTAATGAGTACCAATGCCCATAGTCTGGGCAACAAGCTCCCTGAGCTGGTGGCCTTGATGGAAGAGGGATGCCTGGATATCGTAGCAGTCACAGAAACATGGTACACAGAGAACCATGACTGAGATGTTAACATACCAGGGTACATAACCTAGAGGAGAGACAGGCAGGAGAGAAGAGGAAGAGGAGGAGGAGGAGTAGCTCTCTATGTCAAGGAAGGGATAAAAGCAACTGAACAAAAGAGTAAACAGGGAGGAGAGGAGGCACTGTGGGTCACCTTGGAGACTGGAAAGGGCACCACAATCCACCCAGGAGTTGTGTACAGACCCCCATGTCAGGGGGAGGGAATGGACAAGGATATGATAGAAGGCATTCTTAGAATGGCAGAGAAAGGGGAGATACTATTGATGTTAGACCTGAATATGCCATATGTTAACTGGAGCACATTTGCTGCAGCCACATCCAAGAGCAGGGCCATTCTTGATGCCCTACAGGTGGCAGGCCTCAGACAGCTGGTTTCAGAACCCACTCATTAGGGAGCAATCTTAGACCTCATACTCTCAAATGGAGGCAGTGAGAGGATCTCAGATCTAGAAGTAGGTTGCCATCTGGGAACAAGTGACCATCAAACAGTGTGATTCACGTTAAACTCAGCTACAGAGTCAAGTCATACAAAAGTGAGGGTACTGGACTTCAGGAGGGCTGACTTTGGCAAGATGGGAGAGTGCCTCAGAAAAGCACTAGCAAACAGGCTAGAAGGAGGGATGGAGCAACAATGGGGAATCATCAAAACTGCCATCACAGAGGCAACAAGCCTATGTGTGAAGCAAATAAACAAATTAAAATGAAAGAAAAAGCCACTATGGTTCTCAAAAGAGGTGGCTGTGAAAGTCAGGAAGAAAAATATAGCATTCTGGAAGTATAAGGAAACACAGAAGGAAAAGGACAGAGAGCTGTACCAGTTAAGGCAGAAGGAAGCAGGGAGGGAAGTCAGAATAGTAAAGGCCTGAACTGAGGAAAAGATAGCCAACTCAGTTAAGAAGGGGGATAAAACCTTTTATAGGTACATCAGCGAGCATAGAAAGACAAAGGGAAGGATAGTGAGGCTGAACAGAATGAACGGTGGGTGGGCAGAGGGGAACAGTGAAAACGCAGGGATACTGAATGAATATTTCTGCTCAGTATTCACAAAAGAGGAGGGGGAAGTGCCTAATCCAATTAACAGAAGCACTCTTGATAGGAGGGATCGATCCCAGTCCTTTCACAGAAGAAAAGGTTCTGGAAGAACTCCTAAAACTGAAGGTGGACAAAGTAATGGGGCCTGATGGAATTCACCCCAGAATTCTAAAAGAATTAAGGGGGAAACTAGTGAAACCACTGGCTACTCTTTTTAATAAATCATGGGAGGATGGTGTGGTACCCGAGGACTGGAGGAAGGTGGATGTGATTCCCTTCACAAAAGTGGGACCAGACAGAGGGCAGGAAACTACAGACCTGTCAGTTTGACCTCTGTGGTAGGGAAAGTGATGGAATCACTTCTGAAGGAAAGAATTGTTGAGTACCTAGAGGTCAGTGGGGCACAGGACCCAAGTAAGCATGGGTTCACAGTGGGAAGGTCATGTCAGAAGAATCTAATAGATTTCTTTGACTGGGTGACCAAAGTAGTTGACCAGGGAGGGGCTGTGGACATGGCCTACCTAGATTTTAGCAAGGCATTTCACACGGTCCCACACAAAAGATTAATAGTCAAATTAACCAGCCTGGGAGTGGGTCCCAGGGTGGTAGCCTGGGTAAAACATTGGCTGGACAACAGGTTACAGAAGGTAATTGTAAATGGAGTCCACTTTGAAGAAAGAGGGGTTACTACTGGGTACCTCAGGGTTCAGTATTGGGTCCAGTCCTTTCTAATGTCTTTATAAGTGACATTGCAGAGGAACTGGAAGGAAAAGTATGCCTCTTTGCAGATGACACAAAGATCTGCAACAGGGTTGATACACAAAGAGGCGTGGAAAGGATGAAAGGGACTTGACAAGGTTGGAGGAATGGTTAGAAGTATGGCAGCTAGGATTCAATGTAAAGAAGTGCAAATAATGCACCTGGAAGCAAGAACCCAGGGAAGAATACACAATGGGGGAGGTAGTAACAACAAAAAAGGAAAGGGACCTGGGGTAATCATATCAGATGACCTTAAGGTTAGAAGCAATGTGAGAAGGCAGTAGGGAGGGCTGGGGGTATACTGGGATGCATAGGGAGAGGCATCAGCAGCAGAAAACAGGAAGTTGTTATCCCTCTGTACAGACAGTTGGTGAGACCCCATCTGAGTACTGCATCCAGTTCTGATACCCCATCTCCTCAAGGACATAGACAGGATAGAGGCAGTCCAGAGGAGGGCAACTAAAATGGTGCAGGGTCTGCAAGAGAAGCCATATGAGGAGAGACTAAAGGAGCTTAATATGTATACCCTTGAGGAGAGAAGGGAGGGGACATGATAGAAACTTTTAAGTACCTCAGTGGAATCAACAAAGTCCAAGAGGGTAGCATCTTTAGAAAAGAGCGCAAGTACAAGGGGACACAATTTAAAGATAGAGGGGGTAGTTCAGGGGCAATGTGAGGAAGTATTATTTCACAGAGAGGGTAGTGGATGCATGGAACAGCCTTCCTGAGGAGGTGTAGGGGTCTAAAACTGTGGGAGAATTCAAGAATGCATGGGACAGACATAAGGCAATTCTTGTGGGGGTAGGAAGAACTAGGCTGTTGGTTAACTAGGATCAGCGGCCTATCCTGTAGATAACGAAATGGGCAGACTAGATGGGCCAAGCGGTCCTTATCTGCTGTCAAAGTCTATGTTTCTATGTTTCCCACCTCTCCATCAAAAATGTATCCAGACTTGAAGTTCCTACCACAGTGCTATCTGCTTTGCCTCTGGTCTCCCTAAGCTGACACACCACTGTGACCTTTATAAGTTCACCAGTCGGCCCTCCCTTGAGGCCGCATCAACTGCAAGATGGCCACTTTCTTCTTCAAAGTCTCCTGTGGACTGCTCCCTGATTGCCTCACTTCTCTCTTCTAAACAGCCACCACCACCAGGACCACTAGACTGTCCTCTACTCCACTTTCACTGTTATTTTCTGCCAGACCACTCAAGGCCAAAAACACTCTCTCTTTAAGGGACCCAAGCTCTTCAGCTCTCTCTCTCCGAACTAAAACTCTGTCCCTCACAAATGACTTCAAACACAGTATGAGGGGACATTTCTCTCCCACCTGCACCTGCTTGCAGCCCTAATCTGGCTCCCATTCTGCACTTTTTTCCCCTCATTCTCTGGTTATCCACTTTAAGCACTTACCCTCTCTTTCTGTCACTTGTAGTATTGTTACTCCACCTAGGCTAGTTTTTAGATTGCATTTAATTATGTTTGTTTCCCAATGTTATACTATTGTTAAACCCTCATTGAATGCTTAGTGTCACCTGTGTTTGTTAATTCACCAAGGCTAGTTCATGGTTTGCCCTTTAGTCTATATTTTCCTAAATCTATGTACCATTTGTTATCCCTCACTGTTAGTTAAATGTTTAAGCCTCGTCTTATCTCATGACTGTTGTATGTAACTGGCGCTTGTGTAAATGGGCAGCAATGTTCACATGCCTTTCCAGTATAACAAATAAAAATGAAATGAGTGGGAGGGCCAGCTTTCAGACCATCTGGAAAGATTTAAAGGGAAATGGACATGTCAAACAGTGTATGTGAACAACATATACCACTCTTAGAACTACTGTTACGTGTGAGTAACCTGTTTTTGCAGTAGAACTGCCATGGATATCTATGCAAGAAATATGTGTGGTGTAATCTGAATTTCAGCTGGGTAGCTGCCAGCAGTCTCGGAAGGCATTCAGTTGCTTTCTTTCCCCCACCCCCATGGTTTAGGGTTGAGTGGCGACCCTTGCACTGTACACACACCATCGCTGCCCTGGTGCGTGCTGCTTGCAGTAATTCTTGTGTGCAAAAGTAAAACTGTTCTGCTGCATGCAACCATTTTTTGTACTGAAATGCAACAAAACTTGTCTGCATTTACAAAATAAAAAGTGAATTGCAGTATTTCTGCTGTAAAAATCTCTGCAAAGAAATATTTGTGTAAACTGAGTTTGGGCTGGGGTTTCATGAAAGTCAATAGCTGCCAGCCATCTTGGAAGGCAGTCAGCTAACTACACTTCCCCACCCACCCAGTTTAGGATTAGGTAGTGACACTTGCAGTGTACGCACACCCTTGCCTGCCCTGCATGTGTGCTGCTTGCAGTAATTTTTGTGTGCCAAAATAAAGCATTACTGCTGCTTGCAACCATTTCTACATTGGTTGTGCTTGCACAAACCAATGTATTATGGCAATATGGGATATCAGTGGTGTGTCACTGCCGAGCCCATTGCAATTCACAGAACCAGGGGCTCATTCATCTATCCTAATGATCACTAGGTGTGATCCTGATGCAACTTTCTGATGGGTGGCCTGAATGGTCATGCGCTTCAAAGGACTGAAGCTGCTCTGATCTGAGAGGGTTTCAGCCCTTTGATTTGCATGATCATTCAGCCCACCCAGTGTGCCGAATCCCCATGTAAATGATCCCCCTCCCCCACAGTGTCTGACATTGGGGTGCCTAATCCTCATATCTGTGATTGCCCCTGTACTATGGGACACTGGGGAGCCCACCCCCAGTGTTCCCAGTTGTGTTGCTCCCCACCACCACTCTGGAACACTGGAGAACCACCCCTATGTACCCAAACATTTGTATTCCTAAAAAAGTAAACTATCTCAACACATTTTATTTTAATTAAACCTGTAAAGAAGAAAATGGTACCTCATCATCTCCCATCCCTCTCCCCATCCCGACCCTCCCTCTGTACCCACCTCCCCACCGCCCTTACCCTATATTTACCTCTGCAGGTCAGCAGCTGGCATCTTCTGTGGACTGGGACAAGTCTGCATGCTTCAAAACTGAATGGTGAACTGAAGAAGCAAGGTAGGTGCCGTATAATGGCAGTCAGTGGCGTTTTGAACTTATGTTGATATCTCTGCCATTTTTAGATCTTTAGGCACCACATTTTCAACACGGGCTTTTGGGGACCCCACATCATGAACACTGGCACTGTTGTTTCATTACTCAGTCGTGAAAGGTGATTTTGTGGTCCATGTGCAGAATCACCTTTCAGGACTGAGTAACAAAATGACAGTACTGCTGTTCATGAACTGGGGTCCCAAAAAGCCCATGTTTAAAATTTGGTGAAAAAATTCTTAAAAATGGTCACATTACAAGTATGCATTGCACAGTTTCTATGTAGGTGCATAACTTTACAGAGTTTTAATATTTTCACTCCAACTTGTCAACATACAGATTATTTCACACCACCTCATAAACAGTACAGCTATTTCTCACATTCTGCCTGAAATGTGTTTGTGCACTTATGGTGCAGAATGGCTCAATCCTTGCACAAAATCACCTTTCAGGGTTGAGTAATGAAATGGCAGTGCCTCACTTTCATGAGGTGGGGCTGCAAAAGGCCATGTTGAAAATTTGGAGTAAAATACAAAAATGCCTGAGTTAAGACGCTCTTCTTGACATTTCCTACACATGATTGTAACTTTGCCAATTTCTCATATTTTACTTCCAATTTTCAACATAGCCATGTTTCACACCACCTCATGAACACTACAGCTGTCATTTCTCACATTCTACCCAAAATGACTTTCTGCATCTGTGGCACAGAATGACATTTTGCCATGTATTAAGAAATTTTCACCCATGGGGTTTATGAGGTAAGGTGATAAGAAGACTATATTGAACATTTTGGGTCAAAATGTAAAAAAATGACAAAGTTATCACAGCAACATAAAAGTGTATGCTTGCTCTGTCTACATCCTGGGTTCAGAGATGGACTCGGGGGATCGAGGTCCAGACAGGGGCAGTAGGATTGAGTGTCCCAGGGACTGCTCTCTTTCTCTGGGGGGGAGAATGTCCAGTGCATTGTGCACCTCTGGTGGAGGCTGGAGGTACCTCCACTGCCAGTGCCTCATGCAAGGAGGGCAAGGCAGATGCTGGCATCATTGCACATATCTTTCCCCAGGGATCTTCAAAAATTTGCATAAAACAATTCTGGCCCTGTTCCAGCACCCCGCTACCACTCCTACAGTAACTAATAAAAGGGAGAGAGAGAGAGAGACTATTGGGGCCAAAGAGAAAGGTTATAGCCACAGAAATCACAAATAAAATGTATCCTTGGTCCCACTGTGGCTGTGTATGTACACAGGGCAAGAGCAGGCTGGAAAATAAGTCCTTGACTTGAGCCATCATCCAGAGGAGAAAGAGATAGAGAGGGAGTCTACTGGGGCCAAAAGAGAAATGTTTTAGTTACAGACATTACAAATAGTTTTTTTTTTTGAAATTCGAATTTTTATTATGAAATGCCAAACATCCAAAGTCAAGCACATGACAAGAAACATTTTACACCTTCATAACAATTGAATTAATAACTGAAACAGGTATACTATATCTACTGTCTCCTATTCCCCACCCTCCACCCTTCCCTCCTATCACTTCATCCCCACCCAAAAAAAAAAAACCCAAACCCCTCCTCCCACTCCTCAAATCCCTGAAGGAAGATCTGCTCACCCACGGTCCTTACCTAAACTACCTTCCGATTACCAGCTATCTGGGGAAGGTATAACGTCCATAGAACTCCATATCTTCTCGTGTAGATGAAGCGGTTTGCCCTTCCCGCCTCAAGTTTCCCCATATTCAAATTAAACAACATTTCTTGTAACCATTCCAGATAAGTGATCGGTGTCTGTCATCCAATGTCTCAAAACTATCTTTTTAGCGAACATGAAATTAAGGCCATATAATATCTCGGTCTTTAAATTTAATTTCAGAATAGTCCCTATCAAGCAGATCTCCGGGGTAAAAACTGGTCAATACCCAACAATGGATCCACTCTCTGCTTGATTTGCATCCACAACTGCTTTATCGATGGGCAGTCCCAAAAATATGATATAAATCACCAACCGCCTTATGGCACGGAAACAGCTGTGGTCAGGCCTACGACCTACTTTATATAACTTGGAGGGTCCAAAACATGTTATTCAGGAAGTGAAATTGCATCCTCTCAACCTATCTTGCTTAACATACCTGTACATATGACTCAGATCTGAACCACCTCTCTCTCTTGATCCCCCATACAACCAGTCAATATCTAGGTATATGCTCAGTACCAACAAGAGTTTGGTCAAGTAATAAATTATATATTCTGGAAACGCATGTGGTTCCCATACCACCTGATCTAACAACTGAACCAGCTGCCATTATATCCTCAACCTAAGTTTAGTCTCACCTGCGCCAACAAGTGGGTTATCTGAAATAACTTAAACACTTGCTTACGGTCTATATTATGCCTATCTAAAATCTCTTCTATTGGCAGGACCGATCCTCTCGATGAAATCCTCTATCCGTAATCCCTTGAGCTGTGGAGCCAGTCTACAAGTATGATTTTCCCCAATCTGCAAGTTAGGGTTATGACAAATCGGTTGATGCTTATCTCTGTCCGGGACAAAACCAATTTTGCACATAGTTGCCAATGAATACATAGAAATTTTACTATTGGGGTGACAAGCAACTTAGAAGGCAATGTCTTAGGGTAAAGTAAAGCAGTGCCACGGATCTATTCCACTCTCCTAATTACCTCTATTTCCATCCTAACCCATGAGGAACATAGGGCAAGGAATCAAGCTAGTTATGGGTGTTAACCATCTTAAGTACTTACTTAAATTACTAGCCCAATAATATAAGCCAAAATGTGGAAGTCTCAGCCCGCTCTCTCCTAGGGGCAGCCAACTACAATAAGCCCTCACGGGCGTTTTCCCATTCAAATAAAGTCTGAGATAGACAAATGCAAGTCTTTAAACCATTTTAAAAGGCAACATTACATGAGCATGTTAAGTGGATAAAAATCCTGGGAGGATGTTCATTTTAACTATGCTAATCCTACCCAGAGAGAGAGGCGGCAGCCTAGCCCACCTATTTAAATCCTGCTTAATGGTATTCCTAGTGGCATCAAATTGAGCTTCACTAATTTAGTCGGATCTAGCCAAGTAAATACCCAGATATTTCAAAAGTACGGGTCCATTGCATACCCATTTCCGACACGCCTGACTTGGCATTTTGCAAGTTAAGCGGGAAAATTTGAGTTTTCCCACATTAATCTTGTAATTAGATAGTCTGCCATACTCCTCAATGATATTCAGCACGGCCGGAAATGAATAACAAGGTTGGGTCACATGTAACAAAATATCATCAGCATATGCTGAAAGTTTTAGGTCCTGTGACCCAATTCTGATACCCGTAACCCTGGGATCCAATCTAATTTTAGTAAGGAGTGGCTCTAGATACAAATTAAATAAAAGGGGCGATGGGGACAACCTTGTCTAGTCCCAGAATAGAGGGAAAAACAGGCTGAGAAAACCCCGTTACAATATATTGTGGCTCTAGGATCCCTATATAAAGCAAACACATATTTAATAAATTGAGACGGGAAACCAAATTTCTCCATGGCAATAAACAGGAACCCCAATCCACTCTGTCAAAAGCCTTCTCTGCATCCACTGACATCAATCCACATGGAATTTTACAGTCTTTGGATACAGAGAAGATATGAGACAACTTACGCAGGTGATCCGAGGCCAATCTGCCCTTCATAAAATAAAGTTTATTATTGGCCTCAGTGTGGCTGTGTGTGTACACAGGACAAGAGCAGACAGCCAAAATAAGTCTTTGACTTGTGCCACCATCCAGAGGAGAAAAAGGGAGATAGAGAGAGATAGAGAGACTATTGGGGGCCAAAGAGAATTGTCATAGTTACAGAAATTACAAATAAAATTTATTCTTGGCCCCAGTGTGGCTGTGCATGTGCACAGGGCAAGAGCAGACTGGTAGAATACATTTTTGACTTGTACCACCATCCAGAGGAGAAAGAGAGAGAGAGAGAGAGAGAGAAGAGAGACTATTGGGTGCCAGAAAAATGTTTAATTTTGTCACAGAAATCACAAATAAAGATTATTCTTGGCCCCACTGTGGCTGTGTGTGTCTGTACATAGGGCATGGGCAGACAGGCAAAATACTGTATGTCTAACTTTCGCCACCATCCAAAGGAGAAAGAAAGAGGGAGAGAGAGAGAGAGACTATTGGGAGGCCTAAGGGAAATGTTATTCTCACAGAAATCACATATAAAATGTATTCCTTGCCCATTGTGGCTATGTATGTCACAGGGGCAAGAACAGACTGGCAAAATAAATCACAAATGATGAGCCTGTGTTGAGATTTGAGAATGCAGGTTCATAACTTTAGAAATATTCAATATTTTGACCCCAAATTTTCAGCATAGCCATTTCTTCAACACCTCATGAATGTGACAGCTGTCATTTTCAGATCCTGCCCCCAATTTATTTATTTTTGCATCCCGAAGGTGATTTTGCAGTTGCTACACAAAATCACATTTTGGCATATATTACATTTTCTTTGCACTTGTTCATGTGGTAGGGTCATAAGAAGGGTAAGTTGAAAAATTTGAGGCAAAATATTCACAAACAAAGTTATGGCGTGCACTGAAATTTGTGAACACATGCTTTTAACTTTGGCAATTTTCAATATTTTGATCTCAAATTTCAACATCGCCATTTCTTCACAGCACCTCATGAACTTCATGGCTGTCATTTTTCAGATCCTTGCCAAAATGTGTTTAGGCATCCCACGGGTTTATTTCACAATCATAGCACAAAATCACCTCTCAGGCAGGAATTGAAATCTTCAAAATTTGGGCTCAGAATTACAAACAAAATGCTTCACAACCAGCACTCAACAAATGCTTGTTTTACACTGAAATATAGCAGAACTTGTCTGCATTAAAAAAAAAAGTGAATTGCCATAGTTCTGCTATAAATCTCTGTAAGAAATAATTGTGGTGTAATCGAGTGTGGGCTGAGATTTCATGAAAGTCAGTAGCCTAGCCACCGGCAGTCTCTGAAGGCAGGCAATCATTTTCTATGAGAAAATAAAGCAGTACTGCTGGTTGCAACAATTTTTTTGTACTGAAATACAGCAGAACTTGTGCGCATTTTCAAATAAAAAAAGTGAATTGCAGTAGTTCAGCCATATATATCTCTGTAAGAAATATTTGTGGTGTACTCTGAAGTTGGGCTGCAGTTTCACAAAAGTCAGTAGCCTAGCTGCTGTCATCAAGGCACAGGTCAGGAAGCATAGGAAAACCAGGAGCAGTTGTAATAGTCTCAATGAGTGTTTTATTATTAGTAATAATGGTAAAATTAAAATAAAAATGGTTATTATAACTATTTACAAAGGCAGTATAAAGAGAGAAAGTCTATCTGGGTTTCTTCTCAGTTTCCTTCTGCTAAATTCTAACACTTGTTTAAGTTTCCTAAAATCAGGTCAGATTCTTACACCCTTTTTTTGTTTACAATCACAATTGGTGATGACCAAACACTTCTTGACTCTTCTATGATTCCAATTCTTTCATTTTTGTATTTCCTTAACCACATCTGCTCTTAACCCTCTGGTAATTTATGTCTTTTGTCTAATAGGATAAGAATTCCTTGTCACTATTACGTGTTCGACCCCTTTTGCTTGACCTGGTGCTGTGGTAAAAGTACTGAAAAATGTCTTCAGCAAGTTACAAATTTCTGCGGCTTGATTGAAGGTTAAGAAAACCTTCATCTTTACAACATCAGCAGTTACAGTTTGTTCCAGTCTATCATAAGCTACATAAATATCTTCAATATTAGTTTCTGATAAAACCAGCATAAGTTTTGGTGTTTTCACCCACTTCTTGAGGAGATTAGCATGGTATATCTAATAGGATTTTTCCTATCGGGGTCTTAGTCTCATAGTTAACCATGCCAGTACATCTAAACACTTTATAAGGCCCTTGCTACTTCATTAACAGTTTATTTTCTGTAGTGGGTAACAGTAGCAAGACCTTTTCACCTGGCTCAAGAACTTTTTCTTTTACCCTACGGTCATAATGCACCTTCTGATGGTTTGGGGCCTCTTTTTGATTACTATGGATGATTTCAACATATTTCACCAGCTTCTTTCTCAAGGCACATATTTAAGGTGTTACAGTTTTACTGTATACCTAAATGTCTTTTTTTAAATCACTATTAATGTAATTTTGAAGTGGAACCTATGTAATGAGCTTGTTCTCAAAGGCGTTATTTCCGAGATCACAATAAATAAATAAAAAAATTTAAAAAGATGTAACATATTGTTTCTGATGGGAGTTATCTTCCTATGTTTCTTTGATTATATCTAGTGGCCCTCTAGGTTGTCTACCATATAGCATTTCCAATGGTGAAAAACCTGTGTATGCCTGTGGTACTCTGTAAGCAAAAAGCAGGTAAGGTAATAATTGGTCCCTGTCTTTCTCTTCCCTTTACAAATCTTTTTAACATGCATTTAAGGGTTTGATTAAAACACTCAACAAGACTGTCTGTCTGAGGGTAAGGGGAGGTTCTTATGGCAGTGATGCCCAGTAGTCGGTACAGCTCTTTCAGTAATGCAGCACCAAAATTACTACCCTGATCAGTAATAATCTCTTTAGGTATGCCCACTCTGTTGAAAGTTTTGGCAAGCTCTGCTGCCACTTTTGAGGCTGTGACAATTTGCATTGCAAATGCCTCTGGGTATCAGTAGCATAGTCACATACTGCCAAAATGAATCAAATATCTTTTTACTTTTGTCTAAGGGCCAATCACATCCATTGCAATTCTCTCATAAGGCACATCAATCAAGGGTAAGGGCACCTTGTCTTTTTAGTCACTGGGCTACTGTCTGACACTCAGCACAGCAATTGCAATAGCTAGCAACATCTTCATGAATTCCGGCCAGTAAAATCTGTACAGCAATCTGGCAAGGTACAATCCTCCCAGAGTGACCACCCTTAGGACTATCTGTGCTAGCTGTAACAACTCAGAGCTATACTTTTGTGGTATAACCAATTGTTCTATCTGGTCCTGTGTCTGGGGCTTAACCCAAACACATGTACAGTAGCCCATTACATTTTTTTAAAAATAGGTTCACCCTGTTTTGGTTTCACCTCCAGCTGCTTAAAACATCCTTGGAAAGAAACATCGTTAGCTTGTTCTGAAACAAAGTCACTATCAGTCATCAGTTTAGTTTTAGCATTTTCATGTGTTAACCCCTTATGTCCTTCAATTTTATGTTGCCACTGTTTCTTTAGGTCATCTTTTTTTCTTGAACTTCTGGATCTTGGAGCTGTGCTCAAACAAGTCTGAATCAAAATTGGTGAAAGGAAAACAGTCCCCACCAACTGAGATTTCCTTTGCCTGAGCTCTTGCCACTACAGTTGTTGAAACATCAGGATTTACTCCCTTTTGATTAACTCAGTAAATCCTGGAAAGTCATTTCAATAATCACGGTACAGATAACTTAGGTACTACCCCACTTTCATTTGGTGTGACACCCATTAACAGTCAAGTCACTTGGCTGGTTGGGTAGTTAATGTCCCTGTGGATACAGATGACACCAGTATCTGGTCCTTTTTGACATTGCTTTCCTAGCACTTCAATATGTACTAGGGTCTGTCTGCTTTCCGAATCTATAAGTCCCTTCACAGTCTTATCTCCTAGCTTCACATCTATTAAGTACTTGCCTGAATTTGCTAAGGATAAATCTGCTCTAGTGTCACTTTTCTTACTACGACAATTTCTTGCAATATGACCTGGCTTATTATAGGTATAGCAAATAAAGTCTTTGGCACAGATTTGTTACCCCCACCAGAGTTCTTATCAAAATTGAACTTTAAATGGAAAAAGGAGTGTCTTACCAGTGCTTGGCTGTTACCTTGTTGCTGTGGCATCTGTCTGGCCATTTGGTAGTCTACAGCCAAAGAAACAGCCTTTTCTTCACTTTTGGGCTGGTGTTCTTTTACCCAAAGCTGTACATCTGTAGGCAGGATGTTGAAGAATTGCTCTATTGCAAATGTGTCAATGATCTGTGGGGCTGTTTTGTCCTCTGGTTGGAGTCATTTTATCAGGCATTCTCTGAGTTGGGTGAAGGCTTCTTGAGGATTGTTGACTGAGTTGTACTTCAGAGACAGAAATCTCTGCCTGTAGGTCTCTCCTAACATATCATACCTTTTCAGGATTTTGCTTTTCAGCAGATCATAGTTTTCTGACTGTGCAGTGTCTGTATTGTTGTAAGCAAGTTGGGCTTTCCCTGTGAGGTAATGTACCAGTCTGATTGCCCATTGCTGCTTTGGCCACTGGCAGGCTGTGGCAACCCTTTCAAAAGTTGTCAGATATGCTTTGATATTATCTGAGGGACACAACTGAGTAAGTTTAATGTATTTTAAGTTGTTAGTGTCTTGCTGCTCTGCTGGACCAGTGCCAGATCCTCCAGCTTTTATAACTTGCAAGGCATCCATCCATCACTGCATCTCTTCTCTTCTTTGCTGTTTGAGTTGTTGCATTTCTTCTTTTCTCTGTGCTTCTAAATGTTGAATCTCTTTTTCTTTCTACTTCTCAATCTCCTTTTGTTGTAAGCCCACCATTTGAAAAAAGGCAGTCAGGCTTTCAGTTCTGTCATTGATTTTTCTTTTCTATAACTGGTGCTAACTGTACAGCCTCAGCTTGGACTTCTGTCTCTGCTAGTTTGGCTGCCATTGTCTGGTAACCACTCCTGGGCTTGCTGCTGCAGAATCCATACCTTTCTTCTATGCTTCCTGTTACCAGGTCTAGTACCAATGCACAAAACTCCTGGCTTAGAGTATGCACGGCATAAATCCCTCTTAGGCTGACACCATCTGTTATCAAGACACAGGTCAGGAAGCATAGGAAAACCAGGAGCAGTTGTAAAATTCACAGAGTGTTTTATTATTAGTAATAACAGCAAAATCAAAATAAAAAAAGTGTTCAGTATAAAGAGAGAAAGTCCATCTTGGTTTCTTCTCAATTTCCAGTCTCAGTCTCTGTGTTTCTGTTTTGCAAAACAATGCAGCTCCTTTTTATAAGTCTTTGCTGAAGCTTGGTAAAACAAAACAGCTTGTTTCTCACATAGTGTTCTTGTAAGTTTCAGCAAGTGCAGAAAAAAGAACATTGTGACCCAGAACTGACCTCGTTTACAGCTTCTCAAGGAGTAAGGGCCCCCCTCCCTCTAAGAAGACCAAACAAGCAACACTAAGGTTTCTTTGAGTCCCAAATAGCTTTTTGCAACCATTTCAAAAGCATAACTATATACATTTCAACAGCAAAACTATATACATTTCTAAAAACAGGGATCCCAGTATCAGTTACATTTCCACATAAGGATCCACATACATTTTTATTCCAGCAGATATGCAGGGAAGAAAAGACAGAACAGCAAGTGAGAGTAGAGAGATGGCAAGAGGCAAACAACTGCAAGACCCTTATGGTGATCTAGGTCTCTTGAGAAACTTTGGTTGTACAACCAGACAGAGAAGAGACAGAAAAGGAGAGAATAGAACAGATCCTTGCATTTACTCTTTCTCCATAATAACTGTGATTGGGCTTATTCAACCTGTCACAGCCATCAGTGGTTTTGGAGGGCTAGCAGTAATTTTTCAGTGCTAAAATAAGCAACACTGCAGCAGGTGCTGCTTGCAATAAATTTTCAGTGCAACAATAAAACAAAACTTTGTACATTTATGAAGTATTAAGTACTTGAGAGTGTTTGATCTTGTTAGATATAGACAAAGACAATGACAGGTAACATAGAAACATAGAAACATCGACTTTGACAGGCAGATAAGGACCGCATTGGCCCACCTAGTCTGCCCATTTCCTACCTACAGGATAAGCTGCAGATCCTAGTTAACCAACAGCCTATTTCTTCTTACCCCACAGTATTGCCTTATGTCTGTCCCATGTACTCTTGAATTCTCCCACAGTTTTAGAGCCCACAACCTCCTCAGCAAGGCTGTTCCATGCATCCACCACCCTCTCTGTGAAAAATATTTTCTCACATTGCCCTTGAACTGCCCCTCTATCTTTAAATTGTGTCCCCTTGTTCTTGCACATCTCTTTTTCTGAAAGATGCTACCCTCTTGGACTTTGCTGATTTCACTGAGGTACTTAAACATTTCTATCATGTCCCCCTTCTCCCTCCTTTCCTCAAGGGTATACATATTAAGCTCCTTTAGTCTCTCCTCATATGGCTTCTCTTGCAGACCCTGCACCATTTTAGTTGTCCTCCTCTGGACTGCCTCTATCCTGTCCATGTCCTTGCAGAAATGGGGTCTCCAGAACTGGACGCAGTACCCCAGATGGGGTCTCACCAACTGTCTGTACAGAGGGATAACAATTTCCTGTTTTCTGCTGGTGATGCCTCTCCCTATACATCCCAGTATACCCCCAGCCCTCCCCACTGCCTTCTCACTTTGCTTGCTAACCTTAAGGTCATCTGATATGATTACCCCAGGTCCCTTTCCTTTTTGTTGTTGTTACTACCTCCCCCTATTATGTAATCTTCCCCTGGGTTTTTGTTTCCCAGGTGCGTTATTTTGCACTTCTTTGCATTGAATCCAAGCTGCCATACTTCTAACCATTCCTCCAACCTTGCCAAGTCCCTTCTCATCCTTTCCATGCCTCCTTGTGTATCAATCCTGTTGCAGATCTATGTGCCATCTGCAAAGAGGCATACTTTCCTTCCAGTCCCTCTGCAATGTCACTTATAAAGACATTGAAAAGGACTGAACCCAATACTGAACCCTGCAGTACCCCACTAGTAACCCCTCTTTCTTCAGAGTTGACTCCATTTACAGTTACCTTCTGTGTCCTGTTGTCCAGCCAATGTTTTACCCAGGCTACCACCCTGGGACCCACTCCCAGGCTGCTTAACTTGACTATTAATCTTTTGTGTGGGACTGTGTCAAATGCCTTACTAAAGTCTAGGTAGGCCATGTCCACAGCCCCTCCCTGGTCTACTACTTTGGTCACCCAGTTAAAGAAATCAATTAGATTCATCTGACTTGACCTTACCGCTGTGAACCCATGCTGCCTTTGGTCCTGTGCCCCACTGGCCTCTAGGTACTCAACAATTCTTTCCTTCAGAAGTGAATCCATCACTTTCCCTACCACAGAGGCCAAACTGACAGGTCTGTAGTTTCCTGCCTCTGTCTTGCCCCACTTTTGTGAAGTGGAATCACATCTGCCTTCCTCCAGTCCTTGGGAACCACACCATCCTCCCATGATTTGTTAAAAAGGGTAGTCAGTGGTTTAACTGGTTCTCCTCTTAATTGTTTTAGAATTCTGGGGTGAATTCCATCAGCCCCATTGCTTTGTCCACCTTCAGTTTTAGGATTTCTTTCAGAACCCTTTCTTTTGTGAAAGGACTGGGATCAACCTCACAATCCAGAGTGCTTCTGTTAATTGGATTAGGCACCTCCCCCTCCTCTTTTGTGAATACTGAGCAGAAATATTCATTCAGTATCCCTGCTTTTTCACTATCCCCCTCTGTCCACCCACCATCCATTCTATTCAGCCTCACTATCCCTCTCTTTGTCTTTCTACGCTCCCTGATGTACCTATAAAAGGCTTTATCCTCCTTCTTAACCGAGTTGGCTATCTTTTCCTCAGTTCAGGACTTTGCTATTCTGACTTCCCTCCCTGCTTCCTTCTGCCTTAACTGGTACAGCTCTCTGTCCTTTTCCTTCTGTATTTACTTATACTTCCTGAATATTATCTTTTTCTCCCTGACTTTCCCCACCACCTCATTTGAGAACCATAGTGGCTTTTTCTTTCATTTTGTTTGTTTGTTTGTTTCACACAAAGGCTTGTTGCCTCTGTGATGGCAGTTTTGATGTTTCTCTATTGTTGCTCCACCCCTCCTTCTAGCCTGTTTGCTAGTACTTTTTTAGGGCACTCACCCATCTTGCCAAAGTCAGCCCTCCTGAAGTCCAGTACCCTCACTTTTGTATGGCTTGACTCTGTAGCTGAGTTTGTCATGAACCACACTGTTTGATGGTCACTTGTTCCCAGATGGTAACCCACTTCTAGATCTGAGATTCTCTCACTGTCCCCGTTTGAGAGTATGAGGTCTAAGATTGCTCCCTCACGAGTGGGTTCTGAAACTAGCTGTCTGAGGCATGCCACCTGTGGGGCATTGAGAATGGCCCTGCTCTTGGATGTGGTTGCAGCAAATGTGCTCCAGTTAACATCTGGCATATTCAGGTCTCCCATCAACAGTATCTCCCCTTTCTCTGCCATCCTAAGAATGTCTTCTATCATATCCTTGTCTATTTCCTCCCCCTGACATGGGGGTCTGTATACAACCCCTGTGCAGATTGTGGTGCCATTTCCAGTCTCTAAGGTGACCCACAGTGCCTCCTTTCCTCCCTGTTTACTCTTTTGTTCAGTTGCTTTTATCCCTTCCTTTACATAGAGGGCTACTCCTCACCCTCTTCTCTCCTCCCTATCTCTCCTGTAGGTTATGTACCCTGGTATGTTAACATCCCAGTCATGGTTCTCTGTGTACCATGTTTCTGTGACTGCTACGATATCCAGGCATCCCTCTTCCATCAAGGCCACCAGTTCAGGGAGCTTGTTGTCCTGACTACAGGCATTGGTACTCATTACCCTCCATGTCCTGATGGCCTTACTCCTTTTGGCCCCATCCTTGTCCTTCCTGCCTTTGTCACTTTCTCCATTTACCCCTGCCCTTCTCTCTATCGACATCTCTATCTTGGTGTTTACTTCACTTACTACCCTGACCTTTTGGGGGGGGGCTAGGATTTCCCTGTTCCTTTCCAGTGCCCCCCTTGGCCAGTTTAAATGCTTGCCAATGAAGCATTTAAACCTATCACCTAGGATCCTGGTTTCCCTCCTGGACAGATGCAGCCCATCATGCCAGTATAGGTCTGCATCACTCCAGGTGGACCTCCAGTCCCCAATGAAGCCAACTCCCTGAGCTTTGCACCAGTTTTTCAACCACTGATTGAATCGCATGGTGTGGAGCACCCTAGCCTCACCTATACCATAGACAGGCAGCACCTCCGAGAATGTTACCATGCATGCTACTTGTCTAAGGCCCCTCCCCAACTCCACAAACTCTTCCTGCACTGCTCTGATCCCTTTCTTAGCCAGGTCATTTGTCCCTAGGTGGACAATGACATCCAGCTCCCTCCCCTGTGCAGCTGCTCCTGTGATCCTGAGGATTCACTCATTGTCCCTCCAAAACATGGTGCCAGGCAGGCACCTTACCTCCCTCTCCCCTTCTTCCCCCTTCCTTCCTAACAATGGAGTCCCCCACCAGGAGTAGTTTCCTTCCCCTGTGGGGTCCCATTCCACCCTTCTGTGGGTCTCCCTTGTGGAGATTCCCAGCATCCTCCTTGGTCTCCACTGTGGCTGCCTCTATAGAGGAACCACACTTTGCCAGAATGGCATAGGAATTATGCAGAGGTACAATAGGAGGGATGCGCCTCTGTTCCACCACCCTCACCCTCACTGAGCCCACTGTGGTCCAACTGCTCCTCTTTCCTAGCAACCTCTGAGGCAATAGCAGTGCCCTGGTGGTCCCTGGATGGAAGAGGATGTCCCACAAATTCTGGTCAACTCAACCCAGAGATGAGCAACCTCCTCCCTCAGGCCAGAGAGGTGCCTACAGATGGGACAACACTGCATTCTCCAGAACATCTCCTGGAAGACTGCTGCTCCCATAGCCACTGCACTGCACCACTCCCATCATGTCTTACTTCTGGCCCCTTCACTGTTGTTTGGAATCCTTACTCTTTCCTCTGTTTTTCTTCTTCCCTACTTACTTAATGCCTCTGTGCCCTTTAAGCTCCTGATTGTCCTGTTCTGAGATAAGAAGATCCTATATTTCTCAGTAGATCCCTTACTTGATCAGAGGCAGACCTCCAGCAGCTGGGGGAGGGGCTGGAGGGCTACTCTTCCTCTTCTAGGATGGTGAGTCTTTGGTGGCTCTGTGATCACTCACTTACTGCTCCCAAACAGGAAGTACCTGTTGTCAGTCAAATCCTGTGCCTATAAAAGTAGAACTAGCTTTGGGTGGGAAGGAGGGGCAATATAGTCCCAGTAGAGAAGTCCAGTCACACAGCACTCCTTCCTCCTGGTGTTCTTTGCCAAGCCTCTGGCAGAATCTATCTAGGGCAGTGTTTAAATCTAGCTTCCTTCTAGCTAAGCCACTCCCCTACTTAATAGATCTTTCTACATGTAATTAAATTGCACAGATAACAATCCCCTTCAGTCAACTGAGATTTACACCTAGATAACTGCTCAGATAACCTTTAACTTCAGCTAACTCAGACAGACACACTAACTTTTTTTACATGTGTTTTTTCCCCTAAATTGAAGGTCCCAGTAGAAGAGTTCTACTTCTTTAGTCCCAGTAGAGAGAAGTCCAGTCACACAGCGCTCCTTCCTCCTGGTGTTCTCTGCCAAGCCTCTTGCAGAATTTATCTAGGGCAGTGTTTAAATCTATCTTCCTTCTAGCTAAGCCACTCCCCCTACTTAATAGATCTTAAGGTATTAAAGCAATATACAAAGGCAGCAGGAAGGGCCAGTGGTATGCTGGGGTGCATAGACCGAGGTATCACTAGCAGGAGGTGGGAGGTGGGTGATGCCATTGTATCAAACATTAGTAAGACCTGCCTGGAGTACTGCATTGCATTTCTGGAGACTGCACCTGTGCAAGGACATAGATAAGATGGAGACTATCCAGAGAAGGGTAACAAAGATGGTGCAGGGCTTACACCACAAAACATATGAGGAGAGACTAAGGGACCTCAATATGTACTCACTGGAGGAGAGGAGACAGTGGGGGGACATGACTGAAACTTTCAAGTACCATAAGGGCATAAATAAGGTACAGGCAGGGGAGCTTTTCCAATGTATAAAAAGTAGCTAGAACAAGGGGGCACAATATGAAATGGAGGGGGGTAGATTAAGAGGTAATGTGAGAGTTTTTCGATACAGAAAGGGTAGTCAACACATGGAATAGTCTGCCACAGGAGGCAGTGGGGGCAAGCATAGTGGAGGGTTTTAAGCATGCTTGGGATGGGCACAAGGGAAGTCTGAGAGGGAAGGGAGTGATAAGCCATTGATCACATAGGATTAGTGGCCACATACAATATATAGGGCCTACGGGCAGACTGGATGGGCCTAGCGGTCCTTATCTGCCAACAATTTCAATGTTTCTATGTTTCTGTATATCTTGGCCACCTTGGTACTGCTTCCTCTGCTCTGTTTAGTGATTTTCAGCATACGGAGTTTTGTGATTTACAGCTTTTTTGTCTCTAACTGCTTTAACTGTGAAGAGTTTATCCTGCCTAGACTGTTCCCAGAATAGTGTTGTAATTAATTGTTGCATGTAAATTTTTTCTACTCAGTCAATTATTGTAATGTATGCTTATTGTTAGACCTATTCTGCTGTTCTCTGCCTTTAGCTTAGCATTAATTTTCTCTGCTTTTCCTCTACTGCTTACAGTCTGCCCCCCCCAGCTTAGCGCTGACTTGCCCAGCCCCAGCTCACTTCTCTTGCTCCATTTTATTCTTTTTTTCTCTACTTTTTTGTCCCACCTGAGCAACCCTCCCCAATCATTTACTTAATTGCCCTGTCTATTCTCTCCTTCCCTGCTTCTGTTGTTAGAGACCAGCCCCCAGATCTAGAGCAATAGTCCTGCCGATTTCAGACCCCTGCTGCTCTGGTGTCTCCAGTCCCCATCTATTCCCTCCCCTGATGCAATACACTCTTTAAATTAACACTCCTATTCTGTCTCTTCCTGCAGATCAGATACCTTGATCATGTGCTCCTTTAAGCCCAGCAGTGTGGCATCTGCTGATCCTCAATGCCTACTCACTGCACCAGGAAGCCTGCCCGATTCTAAAGTATGGTCCCTGTAGCACTGGAGGTTTGGACTTGGGCACTCTCTCTGCTCTGACTCCTGACTGGCTGCCTACCTGAATTCTGTGCCTCCTTATTGGCTGGCACTGGGCTCTGTTCTCCCAACTCAAGCTCAACCTGCTTCTACTATCTGTCACCAGCTAAGCCATTTCTCGACCACCTGATACTGCTTCATCTGCTCTGTTTAGTGATTTTTCAGCCTCCCACTCCCTAGCCCCTGACACTCTTTAAATCCTCTTTCTCCCTGGGATACGCCCACATTTCTCCTATCCATAAGGGTCATGCCCACTCTTAAAGGGCTGACGCTTGTTTACCTGATCCTCTTCTACAAAGAAGTTTGGAACACTTTTAATTACCTTAACAACAACCCAAAACTCCCACCCAACTACCTATTTCAGGCATATTTCTTAAGATTCTGCTTCTAATATTTCTGAACTCCCTAAAACTAACATTTAAGCTGTCCTCACTTCATCCCTACCCTATATGTGCAATACTCAGGAACTATACCCCAGTGTATTAAATAAGTCCCAAAAAATTAGCAGACCATTGTGTGATAGTGTTGATCAGCTGTGAAAATGCATAGCAATTAGCACAGAATGCATAGCAAAATTTTAAAATACATATTTTTTGTCTATTGTGCTATGGACATACTCAAAAAATGGTTAGCAGTCTACTGAAAGAGCCATACTATCTGAAATGTGCCTACCATGTGCTTGCAGTGCCAATCACCCACCTATTCAACATGTCACTCTCCCAGGGTAGCCTCCCCCCTCAATGGAAAATAGCCCATGTCATCCCTCTATTAAAAGCAGGTGACCCCTGCGATCTAAATAATTACAGACTGATTTCCCTCCTCCCCATCATGTCTAAATTACTAGATAAAATAGTGTGTGGCCAGCTAGGGGTATACTTAGAATCCAGAAGCCTGGGAGTCATGTGATGCAGGGCACCGAGTAACACTCTCCTGCATGAGCTCCTCTCCTCTGCTCTGTTTTATACTGTTTTAATTACATTTCTGTAGCGGTGAACTATCCTATCTGCTGCGAATCTTCTCTGTGAACCGCTGTTTTATGCCGTAGGGAGCAAATGGAGATAGAAATGAAGAAAAGCCTTCCCAAACATACCCCTCCTGTGTCTCCCAAGAAGGCCCCGAAGAAGACCAAGGCCTCTACTGTACTACAGTGACAGACTACTGGCGCCGGGAATGCAGATTCAGAGCCTCTTACCCTCCCCAGATTTCTCGAAGAATTTCAGCCTTTCAACTCTGAACTTCAGTTGATTCTGGTGGAAATTAAAAGTATATCTAACACTGTGGAATCCCTATCTCAGAAGACCTCTGACAATGAGGCTCGTATACACTCCTTAAAGCACAAACAAGATCAATTCAATCCAGAGTTGGTGGCTGTGCGGCAACGACTAACCAAGATGAGAATAAGGTCTAAGACTTGGAGGGCCTTAGCCGCCACAATAATGCGGTATTAATAGGCTTGCCAGAATGAGAAGAAGGTGCAGACCCGATCAAATTTGTCAGGAAATTTGTTGAAAAAATAGCAAGGTCCATCTCCGTTTGGCTCCGATTATATAATTGAAAGAGCCCACAGAGCGCTCCGTCCAATGCCACCACAAGGAGCGGTCCCTAGATCCTTTATCTTTCAATTTCTGAATTACCAGGTGAGGCAGCATTTTCTATCTAAAGTACGGGAAATTAAAGATCTCACATGGGAAGGATCTAGGATTAGGGTCACATAAGACCTACCCCTGTCAGTGCACCAGAAATGAGCCACTTACCATGCAATAGTCATGAATCTAATAGCAGCAGCTATCAAATTTAAGATGAGTTATCCAGCCAGATTGCAAGTGCTTGTGGCAGGCTCCTGGTCTGTATATGAGGATGCAGAGTTTGCAGCTGCTGACCTTAAGGCTGCTTTCCCAGATTTATTTTGTATCCCCTGAGGTAGGGGTTGGATGTGGCTGACTGGGAAGCCATAGAATAGAGTGAGATGCCTCTTAAGGATTTCCTTTTTTCTCTAAAAAAATATTCTGGCATTTTTAGGGGGTCTGGCTGGGTTTTCCCTGAAGGACTGTACATAGCATCTGAGCTGGCTGGTCTAAGGCTCCGTTTACCTGGAAGTGCTGCGACCACTGTTATGTTGGTACTACTAAGACATTCTAGTGATAATAGGTTGTCTCTGCTTTACGGCAGTCCGCTCTACCCGCTGAGGCTTTCCTTATTACTGAAAGTGAATGTGAGACTGGGTTTAAGTTTTGAGGAAGATCTGTCTGCGGTTTGCACAATGTGCTTAAAGTTTTGATTTTTACACTTTTTGATGCTGTGATTACTTCAGAGTTGCTTGAGAGAATCTAGAAATGTGGGACAATGCCACTTTCTCCATCAGCGACCCATTACTGCTCATTTTCTAAGCCAATCTTAACTTGCAGCATGGACTTTTTATCGCTAGATGGCTCATAGAAACATAGAAACATAGAAACATAGAAGTTGACGGCAGATAAGGACCGCAAGGCCCATCCAGTCTGCCCATTTCTTTTTCTACCTTATAAATGTGCCATCAGCCTTTGCTCTGTCAGTGACCTATCTATTCATAGTCATTTGTATTGCTCCCTTATGCCTATCCCATGCCTGTTTGAAGCCCTGCCACTGTATTCATAGCCACCACTTCTTGTGGTAAGCCATTCCAGCCATCTACCACACTTTCTGTGAAAAAGAATTTCCTCACATTCCCCTTAATCGACCTCCCTCTAATCTCATGCTGTGTCTCTTGTCCTGCTATTTTTCTTATATTTAAACATGTTAGACTCTTTCACCTTGTTTATGCCCTTAAGGTGTTTAAATGTCTCGATCATATCCTCTCTCCCTCCTTTGCTCAAGGGTATACATATTGAGCTCCGTTAATCTGTCCTTATATGTCTTCTGATGCAGTCCCTGCACCATTTGGTTGCCCTTCTCTGGACTGCCTCAATTTGGTTAATGTCCTTGTGAAGGTGTGGCCTCCAATACCTGCGCAGTACTCCAGATGAGACTAACCAATGTCTTGTACAGAGGGATTTACCTCCCACTCTTACGACTTGTGATGCCCTACTTGTACCCTAACACCCCTAGCCTTACCTGCTGCTTTAGAGGTCTTGGATGATTTTAGGTCATCAGTGATGATGATGCCCAAGTCTCTTTCTTCCTTTGTGACTGCTAGCAACTCCTCCCAGCCTATAAGTGGCTTCAGGGTTTTCTCTTCCCTATTGCATGACTTTGCACTTCTTTGCATTAAATCCCAGTTGCCTCTCTGACCATTCTGCTAGTTTATCCAGATCTCTTCTCATTCTGCCCACCCCATCTGGATCATCTACTCTGTTGCAGATCTTGGTGTCATCTGCAAAGAGACAAGCCTTACCCTCTAGTCCATCTGCGAGGTCACTAATGAAGATGTTGAATAGGACTGGCCCAAGACTGATCCCTGAGGTACCCCACTTGTGACTTGCATCTCTTTTGACTGTATACTGTTTATCACCACTCTCTGTTTTCTGCCAGTCAACCAGTTTGCCACCCAGTTGACCAACTTCTGACCCACCCCGAGCCTACCTAGCTTATTTATCAATCTTCTATGTGGAACAGTGTCAAAAGCTTTGCTGAAGTCAAGGTAGGCGACATCAACTGCTCCCCTTGGTCCACCACTCTGGTTACCCAGTCAAAAGAAATCTATGAGATTGGTTTGACAGGACCTTCCTTTGTAAACCATGCTGTCTTGGATCCTGTGCCCCTAATAGTTCAAATTATTTTACACTATCCTTTCATCAGAGAGTGCCTCCACAATCTTATGCTCCACTCACTGAGGTAAGACTGACCGTCTTGTAGTTCCCCGCCTCCTCCCTGCTACCACTCTTGTGGTGGGATCACATGACCCTTCTCCAGTCTTCTGGGACCTCTCCTGTGCTCTCAGAGACTCACTAAACAATTCTGCTAATGGCTCTGCTAGTTCCTCCTTTAGCTCCTTAACACCCTGGGATAGCCTGCCATCAGGTCCCATTGCCTTATCCACCTGAGCTTAGAAGCTCTTGTAGGACCCTTTCTTTGTGAAGAGGAGTAGTGCTCACCTCCCTCCCCTGTGTCCATGATGCTGAGCTGTGGGCCCTGCCTACCTTCTCTTCAGTAAATACTGAGCAAAAGTATCTATTTAGGATAGATGCCTTAAAGAGTCCTCCTCCCACATGCTCCTTTTCTCCATTAAGCTTAGCAATACCCCTCTAGACTTTCTCCTTTCACTAATGTATCTATAGAAGTCTTGTCACCTTCTTTACTGTTAGTGCTAGTGTTTCCTCAGTTTGGGACTTTGCCTGCCTTACCTGCCTTCCCTGCACCCTTAGGGCAGTTGGTATGCCTCCCCATCTTCATCCCCGGTGTGTTCCTTATATTTTCTGAAGGCCAGCCTTTTGGCTCTGACCTTTTCTGCTACATATTTGAGAACCAAAGTGGTTTCATCTTCTACACGCCGTTTTCTGTCTCTAACACAATGGGATATTTGCTTCCAAGTATTGCATCATAATGCTTGCCACTTGCCTGTACCTCCCTCACCTGTGTTTCTTTTGCCAGGGCTAGCTTGCTCTGTTGAACCATCTTATCAAAGTCAGCTCCTCTGAGAATCCCATATTTTGCCTTAGAATAGGATGATTTAGATGTAGTAGCCAAATTGAACCATACCATGATGGTCACGACCGGTGACCCTTCTGAAATACCATTTTCTAGCGGTACCCGTCTCTGTGGGGTAACAGCACCAGTTGTTTGAGCCTTCCCTGCAGGGAATCCATGAGTCTAGTTCTGGCAGATGTTCCACTGGTATTGACCAATCTGTATCAGCATGTTGAAGTCTCCCATTATCAGAACCTCCTTTAGCTGTCATTAGAACATATCTTCTAACAGTAATGTGTCTATGTCCTCCTCTGGTCTGGGACCTTAACAACCCAGTTTTATGGCTGTCCCATTTCTGTTTCAGGTGACCCACAGTTCTTCTGGATCCTTATGTGTATTCTGAATTTCTGTAGCTTGATATTTTCATTAACTAGGGCCACTCCTCTATTTTGCACCTCGGTCCTTCAACAACAGGCCAGTACAAGCCCCCAAGTAGCTAATGGTAAACCACGCCTCACTATTGCTATATGTCCAGTTTAGCTCTGACATTATTGCAGGTCTGGGATCTTATTTCCCAGGCTGTGAGCATTGTGTAAATGATTTATTGCCAGATTTTGAAGTGTTAGTTGTTGGGTGAAGTTTGGCATTACCCTGTGCATCGTATGGGAGAAAACCTTTCTTACCTGGTGATACAAATGAATCACAAACCGCTATGTTTGACCACTAGCTGAGGGGAGGGTGTTCTTCCCATTCGACATGGGTGCAGCACCTCCCATTGCTAATTTAAATACTCACAAAGACGCCACTGCCCCAATGCACTGACTCCCTCTTTAGTCAGATACAGTCCATCAATTTAAACAACAGCCTCCCAGAACTATCGCCAGTTCCCTAAAATCTATGTCTTTCCCGGCACCAGTCCTTGCCACGTGATGTATGTGATGTATTCCAATACTGGTCTCCGTGGGAATACACTGGAAAGATATTTTACCAACACTGTAAAAAGAAAATACTGATTGGAGTAATGAACAAGTTTTATTTGGTTTGTTATTCCATGAAAGAAATTAAAGGGAGAAGGGTGATTAAAGTTAACAAAGACTTTCTTTGTTTTCATTTGATTAATAGCGTTGGTACACAACTTCTCCAACGTGTTGAGTCCTACTGACTGGGACACGTTTATGTTGAATGTTTTCCTTGCGTATGGCTTGCTGACTTAATATTTGTCATGTTTCACATATTTGGGTACGAGGTACTTATAAAATACTGTTTACTCAAGTCATTCACAACTTTATTAGATCAGAAAGGTTTGTTCTATTGTTATAGTTAAACCAATTGTTGGGAGTGGGGAAGGCAGTAGGGACAAGAGGTGAGTTGTTTATCATGTACCAGGCAATATGGGGTGGGACCGGGAGGTTGGCACATCTAAATGTTGTTGGGGTTACTTTTTAGAGGTTTTATACTTGTTTTTGGGGGATGGGTTGGGCTGAAAGGTGGGTGGGCAACATATATAACAAGCGGTACCAGTAAGTCATAGCAAGCATGGTGGTTTGCTATGAGTACTTTAACTCAAAAGGATTATGGTTAGGATATCCAGTGTATCACTTGAATGTTAAGGCCAGACATAGATCAAAAATATAAAATCTGAAATATTTAAACATCTTAAAGCAGAAATATGTTACACAGGAGCAGCAATTACTTCCTAATACTGAAGACAGGATGAAATCAGCAAGTGGGGCAGATACGCAGCACAAGTACTAAACATGATCCTTTACAGATCCACACCCCTCAACCTCTCAAAACTATTCCGAACCTTGTGGTAGGTTTCTATTTGTAAGGGCAAATATATACCTGAATTGTCCTGTAGTGCTATGGCCCAACATAATCTCGGAACATTTAAATTATTGGAAGTTTGTATTCATTTTCTGATCGTCCCATGATAATGAGGCAACCTCAATTTGTGTTTGACCAGACCGTGAATGGTCAGAGTAGATCTAGATGCCTGCTCAACGACCTCAGAGACCTATTAGACTCCACTGCTTGTGCGTGGACGGCATATGCCACCCTAACCATAGGGAATACATTTGTTTCACATGCACCTCCTCTCGGATCGACTACATTTATTTCCCCTCAAACCCCACAAGAGTAGTGGATCTAACACTGTCTCAGGCCCACCTCAAATCAATTCTGAGTCACTTGTCGGCTGTCAGTTGATCCTGCCCCAGAAGGATAGATGGCTCAATAATCAAATTCTGAAAGAACCGATAAGGTGGAATATATAGCATCTCAAATACAGCAGTTTATGACCAACAACAATCTATAGACAACCGATATGGAATGGGGGCTCTTAATGCCTTTTGAGGGGGATCATAATCAGTAATATCAAAAAGAAAAAAAATAGGAGAACAAACTTTCGTCATTGTCTCAAATTAGGGCATAGATCTAGTCTTTCCCCAGTCTCTTCAGAACTTTAGGCAGGACTTAGTCAACTGAGGGACGCTTACATTGGCCTGTTAAGAGCAAGTTAATTTATATCTAAGAACAAATCTCCACTGACCAAGGGAAAACTAGGCGGATCGTGGACATCGAGCAACAAGAACCACTAGATTTATTGCTGTGGTTCGCTCATAGATTCAATTAGAACTTCACCTTCAGATAGTAAACAAATTTACTAGTTACTTCCAGGATTTTATATCCCATGTTAACCCCTCCCTCGAGGACTGCAGGCATATTGAGGGACCTACATTTACCTACCTTACGAGCTTCAGCTCGTTACTTGCTATCTCTCAATGAAAAGGTAATGAAATCCTTCCACCTGATAAACCCTGGCCCAGATGGGTTTACCTCTAATTTTACAAAGTTTTTCCAGGCAACTAATTCCATTTTATCGCATTTCCTTCTCTCCAGTCACGACCGATGCCTCCTTTGAAGCACTGATTGTAGCATGCCCAAGCCAGACAAGCCACGTGACCAGGTTCTAGCTATAGACTGATTTCTACTCAATCATGATATCAAAATTTAGCCAAATTAATGTGATGGATGAGCTTAGTCTCCCTTCTATAACAGGATAGAACAGGTTGATTTATGAAAGATACACCAACCACCTGAGCTCTGCCTGCCTTCTCGACCTCCAGGATGCTCTCCCAATGACTTTGGTTTCCTGACGCCGAGAGGCCTTCAACACATAGTGGAAACCTGTTTGCAGTGATGGAGGCATTAGTTTCCCAAGGAATTTCGAAATCAGTCATTCATATATTTATTCCATCTGCACGATTTCAAGAATAGGTGATTTCGATCCATAAAATTATTCATGGAACCAGGGGAAGTCATATCCACAGCTTGTACGTATCTAGGCCCCTATTTGGAGGCTGATGAATGCTAAGGATATCTCAGGTATTTCCTATATGATCATGTGAAACTAGTTGTGGCATATGCAGATGACCTTCTCTGCAAAAAAGAGCCTGCTACATCCATTCCCTGACTCTCAAGATAATAGAGAGTTTAGTAAGGTTTCTACTGAAACTTAACATAGGTAAAGCCCCGGTTTTCCTCTCAATCATAGAGTCTATGCAAGAAATTACCACATTTGGCCTGGCGCGAAGTCTGATTCTATTAAATCTTGGAATCATTCTGACATGAAACATGCTTAGACTTCAGCAATCTAGATTCATTGGTTCATAAAATAGACCAGGACTTAGCAGGTCCTCCTTCTCTTTATAGGGCAGGATTAAGTTGATTAAAATGAATATTTTCCCCGCCTTTACCCCTTATGTTAAACATTGGGCTTCCGATGTCTTGGCTTAAAAAGCACAGTATGTTTTCAAATTTATATGGGGCATAGAATTGAGGATGGCATTCCAAGTTGGCCAATTAAAAGGGAAGGAAGGCTTCCCATTTGGATTGTATTATTGGGCCAGTCAGGCAATAAATATCTTAGTGGCTGTACGGGGTTCTACTGCTAAGTCAATTTGCTATCCAATTGACAATACATTTGTTTATACCTGTAGTATGAAGTTTGGTGATTAGTGATTGATGAGGCATGACGTCAAATGCTTTGCTAAAATCAATGTAAATGATATCCACAGGGGTGTTATTGTCTAAGTGTGAATTGACTTGCTCATAAAACACCTTCTACCTACAGGTAGTTTAAAATCTGTGTTGTTTTGGATCAGTTATGTTAAGCATAGAAATGATAAGGTCCTTAACTATGCCTTCTAATAGTATGCAAATACTGGAAGTGAGACTAATGCGGCAACAATTTTCCCAGTTAGATTTGGGCTATTTTTTGTAATGGAATCGCATAATCCAATTTCCACTCTGTAGGCACAAAGTTGGATGCTAACAAACCCTCAATTAGGTACAAGAAAGGTATGGCTAAAGTATCTGCCAATAAGTATAGAAAATTACCTGAGACATCATCAGGACATGGACTCATTTGCCTTTCACATTCATCAATTTTTTAAACATAGCTTCATCATAAGGAAGCATAGAAATATAGAAGTTGATGGAAGAAATGAGCCATAAGGCCCATTCAGTCTGTCCATTTCTTTTCTACCTTATGAATGTGCCATAGGCCTTTACTGTGTCAGTGGCCTATCTATTCATACTCATCTGTATTACTCCCTTATGCCTATCCCATGACTGTTTGAAGCCCTGCACTGTATTCATATTCACCATTTCCTGAGATAGGCCGCTACATGAATCCACTACCCTTTCTGTGAAAAAGAACTTTCATACATTACATCTTAATCAGCCTTCCTCTAATCTCATGCTGTGTCCTCTTGTCCTGATATTTTTCTTATATTGAAATGTTAGACTGTTTCACCTTGTTAATGCCCTTACAGTATTTGAATGTTTTGATCATATCACCTCTCTCCCTCCTTTGCTCTAGGGTATACATACTGAGCTCCATTAATCTGTTCTCATGTGTTTTCTGATGCATTCCCTGCAACATTTTGGTTGCCCTTCTCTGGACTGCCTCAATTTGGTTAATGTCCTAGTGAAGGTGTGGTCTCCAGTACTGCATGCAGTATGCCAGATGGGGCCTAACCACCTCCCTCTTATCACTTGTGATACCCCTACTAATACATCTCATTATCCCCCTAGCCTTACCTACTGCTTTAGGGCTATTCCTTCTACTTTGGTGTCCTTACTATTAGTGTTAACCAAATTAGATTTATGAAAGACATCACAGAATTTAGAGTTTGTGAAATCAGCCATATGTTTGGGTTTATGTACCAGTGAATTGTTAATTAATAGAGGCCCACCTGGCATGAAGTTTTTTTAAAGAGTTAATTTAGGCATAAAGAGTTTGCTGTTATTTTATTTGCACCACTGGCTAAACTGTATTCCCAAGTGGTTTTTGATTTCTGTATTTCTGAGTTATAGATTTTCTGAATTTTAATATAGGCTGTCCAATTGTCTTGGGTTTATGATTTTAGGTACCTATTATACTTATTGTTTTTAGTTTAATTAATTTAAGAATGGTTCTGTTTAGCCTTTTGGGGTTTTGTGTTTGTTAGATATTTTGATTTTGGTGGGGACATAGTTATTTCCTGATTAAAATACATTTAATCAACTCCCAACTTTCCTGAATTGTGTAAGAGGAAAACATATTTTCCCAGTTATATTTAGTTAACAAATTTTTAATTTTTAGGATATCTGCATTCTCATACATAAATATGTTAGTGATGCTCACACAATAGATTGCATTAATATTGAGAGAAAATGCAATAGAATTGTGATCATTATTGGCTATTGGTGGCAGATGAAATACATTGCTAATTTCTAAATCGTTATTATGTATAACTAGAAATAACATATGCTCACCCCTAGTTGGAAATCTAACACTTTGATTTAGGTTGAGTTGTATGCACGTTGACAGAAAGTTTTTACCAGGGCCTGAAGTTGCTGTAAAAGAGTCCCAAGAAAGATCTCCCAGATTAAAATTGTCCATGCAGATTATTTTACCTAGTTCACTAGCTGTCTCAAGCTCCTGAATGATTTCATCAATGATTTCAGAGGTGGATCTTGGGGCAATAGCAGGTTCCAAGAATAATGTATTCACCATCCTTAAGTAGTAGTTTTATCCATAAAGATTCCACATCATGATTGCCAGCTTCAATTTTAATTTTATTTGACATATCAACAGATATAAAGTTATCTTTAACAAATAAAGCTACACCACTGCCTAGTCTAATAACCCTATTTAGTTTATATTGTGTGTAGCCTGACAAAGCACATTCCCATGAGTATTTTTCATCTCCCCAGGTCTCAGTGATGGAAATGATGTCAATTGACTCTTGTGTTGTAATTAAGTTCCACTAGTTTTTACTGAGACCTCTTGAATTAAACCATAGAAATGTAACTATTTTTTTTTTATTAACTGTAGTTTTTTTGATGCTTCAATTATTAAGAGAAGTTGGTATTTCTGGTATCTGCCCTATATTTCTCAGTTTAGACACTGGTTGATAGAAGTTGCAATGAGTTTTCCCAAAAGTGAGCTACCACATCTGCTTAAGTGCAGACCATCTCTACAGCATAGTTATGACCAGTCAACAAAATTCTCCCAGTGGATGATACATTTAATACCCTGATTGAAGCACCATTTCCTAAGTCATTCATTAAACTGTTTAATGTTGTGAGTCACCAGGGTAGAGGCTCTTGGAAGAGGTAGTACCTCAGAAAATGCTGGTTCACATGTTAGGTCAATCAATTTGTTTGATAGCGCTACCAGATTCATTTTAACACTTGCTAAATCCACAGTCATCAAATCTTTGGCTCTGATATGTGAGATAATTAGTGGATTAACTCCTTATCATATAGAATGTTAGGTAACAATGTTGTAACCTCGGCTATTGAGGCCCCATGAATTGTTACGCAGGCACGGTAATACTTGTCCTGATTGCACACTGCTCCATCTATATGTTTGATGATGGTGTTGCCTATGACAAAGAACTGTCTCTTTTGAACCAGGGAAGGATTGTGAGATAAGGGTGTCAATTTCCATATTATCTGGGGCTGAAGCAGACAGATCTACAAATGGAAATGAATCATCAGTAGAAGAAATGTAATCAACATTTAGATCTTTTTTTAGCACCTGTTTGGCTTTTATTATGATCCATAGCACGAAGAGTTTCTGATTCGGTAGTGGGAGATGATACATTCAAAATGCCTATAGTTACAGGTAAGACAGGGTAGTTCTGGTCAGAAGAGTGAAGGTGGACTATGTTATCAGCTGTAGGACTGGACATAGGAAGGACAGATGTACTGGGTATAGGTTTAGGCTAAGAGGTCAATTTATCACAAGTGTCTAAAATAAAAAAGGGGGAAAAATGGTTATGTAAAGGTATATTAAAAACACTAGCCTTGCATCCCTTATTAAAAACTCTTTTACTTTGCACTTCAAACCAGGGATCATCCATGCTTGCACATAGGTCATCTTCCTTTGCCCATTTTTTGCTTGTGCAATCAGTAGATGCTAGGAGGCAATTTACTTCAGTGTCTACAGATTGGGATGAGGGAGTTGTAAACAGAACATTATCAGTATTTGTTAAAGTAGTATCATTAGCAGAAGTGCACCAGGAAGCTGTATGAATAGAGGTGTACTGTATATCGAGGGTGGTTTATTTTATTCCTTAAACCTATGAGCTATGGCCTTTTGGCTTCTTTCCACAAAAGATAGTTAATTATTAAACTTGGCTAATTTCTGCAGCATACTAGCATTTTCATTGTATTTGGTACATATAAGGGCATCACATGATACATGGTCAGTAATGAGTAGGAACGTGAAGCATTTTAAACATAACTTCCCTTTTTTACTATTCATGGTCAAAATGGTAACTGCCATCTTATTAATTACAAGGTGTGATAATGTGTTCACTTTAATAATAAATAATAATAATACACTTTATTTATATAGCACTCTTCACAATGTATCAGAGCATTGCACAGCAAAACAGCAATTAAAAAACACAAAATATTAAAATGCTATTCAATAATTCAGTAAATCACAATCCCATAAAAGCAGTCAATTTCAAAGCAGCACCAAATGCCAGCTAAAGTAAATAGGTCTTAAGGGCAGTCTTGAAGCTCTCCACTCTCAGGCACTCCTGTACTCGACAAGGCAGAGAGTTCCACAGGGTGGGGGCTACAAATGAAAATGCCCTCCATCCAGATGATTTTAGTCACACCCTGGGAATCTCCAGCAATCCCTTTTCATTCAAGCCGAGCAGTCAGAGAAGGCAGTAAGAATGCAGGAGATCTTGCATGTAGCTCAGTTCTAGTCCATGTAGAGCTTTATAGGTCAGCAAGCTGACCTTTAAGATGATCTGCCACTGAACTGGCAACCAGTGCAGTTCATGCAGCACAGTTATAATATGACTGGATCAAGATGATCTAGATAACAGCCTTGTCACAATGTTCTGGACCAGCTGCAGGTGGCAGCTGTCAACCCCCAGAAGCCCTAGGAAAGGGAGTTACAGTAGTCCAGACATGAAGTCACAAAACTGTGAATCAAAGCTGACAAGTCGCAAGATGGAACTAGATGCTTAATCTGGGTGATATTCCTCAGATGGAAAAAAAAGGACTTAACAACAGTCAATACCTGAGAATGATGTGTCAAACCATCATCAAGAATTACCCTCAGATTTTGCACCCATTCAGAGATTGGTAACTGGGACCATCTGAGCCAAAGTCATGAGGGACATCAGTCCCCAACTCCTCTATCCAGCGACCAGGACCCACCACCAACACCTCAGTCTTGTAAGAATTAAGTTTCAGCCAGCTAGTATTCATCCAGTACTGGATTTTGCCTGGCAGTTATTAAAGACTGAAAGCATGCTATCCTGGTCAGGTGCAAAGGACAGGTAGAGATATGTATCATCTGCATAACAGTGAAATCTCAGTCCATTAATACAAACATACGAACATACAAAATTTGCCAGCAGATAAAGGCCTAGAGGTCTATCAAGTCTGCTCGAATGTGCAGCTAGCACCCCTATTCTGCAGCTGCCCTTCCCTTCTGCCCTTCCCCTTCATTAACCCTCCCCCTTGTCCTGTCCCATCCTCGTTTGAAGCAGTCCACTGTTCTACTGCATACCATTTCAGCAGGTAATGCATTCCACCCATCCACCACCCTCTCTGTAAAAAAGTGTCTCCTCATCTCCCTCCTGAACCTTCCTCGCTCCAGTCTCATATCATGGCCCCTGGTGGCCCTCCCCTCCCTTACTTTGAACAGCCCCTCTGTACCCGTCTTGTTTATTCCTTTCATGTATTTAAAGGTTTCAATCATGTCACCCCGTCTCTCCTCTCCTCCAGTGAATACACATTCAACTCCTTCAACCTCCTCTCATATGATAAGTTCCCCAGCCCCTTGATCATCTTTGTCACTCTACGCTGCACCCCCACCAGTAACTTAATGTCTATCTTCAGATACGGATGCCAGCACTGCACGCAGTACTCCAGGTGTGGTCTAACTAATGACCTATACAGTGGCAGAATCTCATCCTCCCTCCTCGAGGATATACCCCTTGCAATACAACCCAGCATTTTGTTGGCCTTTGCAGCTGCCTTCCTACATTGTGCCAAGTTGTTCATTGACCCTGTATTGAGCACACCCACATCCTTCTCCTCCTCCTCTGTATGGGCTAGCTGCACTCCCCCTAGCTGGTAACTTCTCCTTGGGTTCTTCATCCCAAAATGCAGCACCTTGCACTTTTTGGCATTAAAGCCCAGTTGCCAGGTGTTACCAGGTTTCAAGCTTTGCCAGATCATCCTGCAACCCCTGCCATCCCCCTAGGTCATCCACCACCGTGCCTACCTTGGTATCATCAGCAAACAGACTGATCTTGCTCTTGATGTCCCATGATATGTCTGCAATGAATATCCCAAACAACACTGGTCCCAACACTGAGCCCTGTGGAACACCGCTCGTCACTGCCCTTGGGTGTGAGAGCTCCCCACCCACCACCACCCTCTGTTGCCTTCCCAGCAGCCAGTTTCCTACCCATCTCACCAGCTTTGCACCCGCCCATGTGCCTCTGAACTTCCTTCCAGCCTTCCATGTGGCACTGGGTCAAATGCCTTACTGAAGTCCAGATACAGGAAATCCACTGCATGGCCCTGCCTCAGTTAACCCAGTTTGACCTCATCTCCTGCTGGGGATCATAAGGTGACCCATAAGGCCTCCACGTTTCCCTCTGCCTCTTCTACCCTAGCAATTTCTATGTCATCCTAATGAACATAGCCCTCCACCCCTCTGCCCTCCTTTCTATCCTTCCTAAGCATAGTGTACCCTGCACGTTTAGGTCCCAGTCATGGTTTTGTTGTACGTCTCCGTGACGCTGCCACATCCACCCCCCACGAACATAATGGCTCGGAACTCTGGCAACTTGTTTCCCAAGCTCCCGGCATTTACTAACACCAACCCTCCCTTATCCCTGATCCCCTTGTTGAACCCCACCCATGTTCCTTGTACTTCCATCCTCCTCTGCTCCTCCTGAAACCTCCACCCCAGTCCGTTCCCCTCTGGTTTGAAGGCCTCCCTCATCTGGAGGAGAGGGTTTCTGGGCAGCCCTCCCTTATCCCTTCCCCCTCACAAGTTTAAACCCCACCTTTCTTGAATGTAGTCAGCCATCCCTGTTTAAGGACTTCCTTCCCTAATGGGGCAAGATGAAGCCTGTCCTTGGCATACAGTCCCTTATCCTCCCAAACTCCTTTCCAGTTCCCCAACACCCCAACCCTCTCTTCACCCCACTTCCTGAGCCAGTCATTAACCTCTGTGATCTTCATTTTTTCTCCACTGAGGCCTTTGGTACTGGCAATGTCTCTGAAAAGGAAATGTTGCATCCATTATCCTCGAAGACTCTGGCAATTCTTGGAACCTTGCTTGGATTTCCAAATGCTATTTCCCTCTAGATCGTTAGTTCCCAAATGCACCAGGAACCGTTTCCCTCCACAATCCCCAACCAGTTCATACACCATGAACTTTGCTCTGTGCACTGTCAGCCCAGAGAATCTCACTACCTTCACCTGGCTATGGCATCCATCCCCTGTCCCTCCCACTGGATACCCCTAATCATCGAGTCTCCCAATAACAGAACCTTAACACCCATCATCCTTATGGTTACCTCCACTATGCCTCTCAGCCCCCATCCCCCTTATTCGTGATCTCAATTCCATGGGAGTCTTCCTGCCTTATTAGAGACCCCTTGTCACCCTCCCTTTCTGTCTCCTCATTATTTTGCCCACTTAACTCAGACCCCTCTGAATAGGTGTCCCTATAACCCTCTTTATCCGAACCATTTATCCTGGCCCTGATGGTTTCCCTTCCCCACACTGTCATCCTCCCCTTGTAATAGTACCTCTGCCTCCAGAGGCTCTGTGGGTCCCCTTCAACTAGGGCCCCATCCTGGTACTGACCCCCTGCTGAAGGGGCTCCCTCCACCTCTTCGTCTCCCAGTTTCTCTCCAGTCATGCTTTCCCCTTATGTCTGCAATATGTTGCATCTCCCCATCTACTAAACATTTATGTTTCCTCTTCTCCCTCTGGACTACTTCTATCCTTTCCATTGCCAGTCTGTGATGCCCTATGGGTATCTGACTCCCCGGCCTCTGTATCAGTTTCCTCATTTCCACCAACCCTTCCTCCCCTTTAGGTTGCTTAGTAGCTCAAATTTATTGTGACACTGTCAACCTCCATCAAGTAACCAGAGTTTCCTGACTGCACCTCTAAACTGCCCCTCTTCTTCCCCTCTTGCTCTGTTCTCCTTAGAGCTCCTTCCACAGTCTGCTATTTTAGGCTTCCCACAACAGCCCCTCCTTCTCAATGTCTGCTCTACTAGGCTTCCCACAACAGCCCTCCCGATTCTTCCCTCCACTCTCTTTGTATTCAGAATGTTCACCCTCACGCTCCCCTTAGAGTCAACATCCCTATCTAAGTGTCCTCTGTCCCTAATATCCCCCTCCTGCTTGCTGTAACATAACATCCTATAATTTCAGAGCGTTGCCCCAGCCTCCTCAGCCCCCACCCTTCTGCTGCCCATATCCACACCCTTATCCTTGGGCAGCCCCCAGCTTACTCCTTAACCAACATACCTGACTACGATATAAGATAGCTGTCTACAGGTGGGCAGCCTCTGTCTCCAGGCCCAATTGAGAATTATTGCCATCCCACAGCCTGTGCAGCCTACAGCCCTTCTGAAGATGCCTGCCATGGTGGAATATGGCCACCCTGTTTGTCCCCCTCTGTTTATAATGGCACACCCCCTTTTCTCAGTACCTTCCTCCTAGAATACAGTTTCTCTCTATACTGACTGCAGTTATTTACAAACCCAATTTCAACTCCACCAATAAAGTTCCCAAGTCTCACAAACACATACAGACCAGTGTGTGTCCAGTCCCACTAACAGTGTGTGTATGCAGACATCAGGTACTGTATGATGTCACAGGGCCACCAGTTCCTGTTGCTTCGAATTTCAGTCCCAAACAGAAATACACAGCCCTTCAATCCCAACCCCAGTGGCTTTTCAGTATTTAAAGCCTACAAAACAGGGTGGGTGGAGCGTCTACCCACACCAGGCAACGCCACATTTAAATTTCACTCTAATCATCACTGCCAAACAAGTGTTCCCAAGCCTCAAAAGTTACAATATCACAGCCCAAGTAACAGTTCTAACTCAAAGTAGTAATTTTTAACCACACAAAACTAATTTCATCTTCAAAACTATTCAAATATTTCAGTTAAAACAGAATATAACCCCAGACCTCTGTCCTTACCAGCCTCCTGCTTATGTTCCCAAGTGAACAAACTAGTTCTTAATTTTGATTTTCTGCCCATTTAAAACATGCTGAGACTCATTTAGAGTACTTTTCAAACCAATATATAACAAGTTTCTTGTTTGGTTGGCCTTATTAATTATTTTCTTTACAAAATGCATAAATTGTATGATTTTTTAGAAATTAATATGAATAATCTGACTATATGTTCATGGAATATAAAAGGCTGGGGTCCCCATTAAACATAAAAAGTACTATCATACTTGGCTAAAAAAAACTGACATTGCATTGCTTCAAGAAATGGATTTATTGCCTGTTGAAGCTGCAAAGTTAGTTAGATCTTGGGTAGCTTTGGCAGAATAGTGTGTTTAACTCTAAGCAAAGTGATTCTGATAAGGAAGGATAAATTTGATCAAAACTGACCATTATGCAGACACAGACAGTAGATTTCAGATTTTAAAAGGCTCCATTGATGGGTGTAAAATAGTCATTGGTAACTTATATGCCCCTAACGCTCAGAGGTATGTTTTTTTGACCACATTTCTACTAGGATTGGATCCAGTAAGGACCATGAAATTATACTGGGTGGGGACTTCAATGAAGTTGGGGATCCTATGCTTGACAGGAACAGAATTTCCACAATTAGGGATAAATCCAAATCTCAGATCTCCCTTCACAAAATAATTGAGGACTTAAATTTAGTAGATACCTGGAGACTTGCTCACCCTACAGGCAGATACTAATCCTTTTATTCAAGAAACACAACTCTTACAGCAGGACTGATTATTTGATGCTTTCTAAAACTTGATAGGGGTATCCACAACATCTGTTTAAATGATATTATTTCAGACCATGCACTTTTGAAGATATCAGTATCTATTGGTGGAGGACAAGAGAAGTCTAGGAGGTGGAGGATGAATAACTCACTTTTAAATAATGCAGATTTTAAACTCTGGCTGGGTAAAAAAAAAATTGAGTTATTTCCAGCATAATGATAATGGGGAAGTTTATTATGCATGACTATGGGATGTATTTAAGGCATTTATTAGAGGTAGAATAATAAGTTATTCATCATTTCAGAGAAAAGAATCCATCTCAGAGAGCTTAAAGAAAAGAACTACACTTGCTTGAGCAGGATTTCAAAAGACTAAAAATTCAGAAGGAAATTATTATTTAAAATTACCAGTTTAAAATAGGAGATAAATAAGGTTCTCAGCAGTGGCTGAATATGCATTGTTTAGAACAAGGCAGTCATACTGGGAAATGGGTGAGAAAGCAGGCAAGTTACTATCTTATAGACTTAAAGCACATCAAAGTCAAAATATCATAGCAGGCATTAGGAACAATTTAAATTCTGTTGTAATTTCTAACAAGGAAATAAGGAATTGAGACTTCTACTTAAAATTATACCAAAGCTCTGAGGAGGTTCCAGATAACACTATAGAGGAGTATTTTAAAGCAGTCAAAATCCCAATTTTGTCAGATGCTGAAAGGGAAGGTTTGAGCAGGCCTATATTTCATTTCATTTTATTTTTATTTGTTAACCAGGTTAGGACTCTGGGTCAAAGCCCTTTTCAGGACCGACCCAGACATAACACAACAAACAGCATCAAATACAAACAGTTGAACAATTTTACAGATTATATAAACACTTAGACTGTGCTAATCATTTTAAACTGTACTTTATAACTTGATTAAGATTTACCCACAGTGCAGCTAGCAGCCTATTCTATAGTGAAGAAGCCTGATGATCAAATGCTCTTAATCCATAATTATTATTTGTACCTTGTACTACCAATATAACTCCTGGGACATTCTCAAATTTGCCTGGATTTCCCAAACCTGAACCAAATCAAATAATGCTGATAAGCCATTTGCATAAATGACCTGATGAACCAATTTTCCCAAAGCAAATTCATATTTAAACTGAGGCGACAACCATTTCAATGAAGAATATAACAAACAATGGTGGGTCAAATAAGGAGCAACCAAAACAAATCTGCAAATGCTGTTATAAACTACATTCAAAATCCATTTCTCCTTGGTTCCCAATTTAACATAAGGAAGAAACATGATTAATATATGGCATTAAAGTACCATTTGCCAATTTCAGACACGAGTCATAAGACAAATAAGATTTAAGTTTATATAATTGGCCCAATCAACAATCAATTCTCTTTTTTACTGACTACCTGAGAAAGATGTGTCAATGAGGGGTCTAAAAGAACTCCCAAATGCTTAAATTCTAACACCTGGTCAAGTAAGTTCCCCTGAACATCGTGTATAGTCACAGAAAGACATTCACCAAGTCTTACAGAGCTTCCAAACAACTTAGCCTTGGTTTTACGAATATTCAAAAGCATCAAATTGTTTGTAAGCCTATGACATACTGTAACTTCTTAAACTCATTCACCAATGCCTTATTGGTATACTCCAGAGACTTTCCCTGACAATGCAATATCAAATTGTCTGCATACAAAAGACATTTGCACTTATCAAAAATAGAAGGAACTTGATTAACAGTGAGAACAGGAGTCCAAAAATAGACCCCTGAGGCACTCCACATAATTAATTGAACCAATAGAAACAAACTGAGAACGCCCCTGCAAATAATCAGAAATAAGTTCAACTGCTGAAACTGCCAATCCAAAAGCTGCAAGCTTTTGACTAAGCAGTGTATGATTCATCATATCAAAAGCCCTGGACAGATCCATGGAAACCACCTCAGTCAACATTTCATCATAACAACCTTTAAGGACGGCATTCGTGAACCTGACCAGGGCTGTATACGTACCCCTACCCCACTGAAAACCATGCTGCTCTTCACAAATGACATCCACTGCCCCCAAAAATGCATTCAGCTGACCAGTTAGCAATTTTTCAAAAACCTTCCCCAAAAGATTTAAAATCAAAATAGATTGATAATCCTCAACTCCATTAGGCTTATATGTATAGATGAAGTGGCATTAGCCATTAAGGAACTACCTTCTAATAAGGTGCCAGGGCCAGATGGATTACTGGCAGAACTTTAGAAGGGTCTGGCTGAACATCCTTGTAGATATTTATTAAAAATGCTTAAGGAGATACCGGTCAGAAATGCGTTGCCCGATTCTATGAGAGAGGCATACATCAGCCTCATTTTAAAACAAGGTAAAGACTCATTGGCATGTGAAAGTTGCAGACCAATCTCACTTTTGAAGGAGGACTACAAAATACTCTCAAAGGGGTTAGCAACCAGGATTAAAGCTCATTATTTAGTTACTAGGAGAACAAGTTGGTTTTGTTGCAGGTAGGTCAGGAGCAAATAATGTTAGAAGGCTGTTGGATGTTATCTGGTCAGCATTGAAACTAAATATATCAGCTGCCATAGTGCCTCTGGACTTTTGCAAGGCCTTTGATTCCCTGAAATGGAAATATCTGTTTTCAGTTTTAGAACATATGAAATGTAGGGGAGACCATGATTTCTTGGGTTAGAACTTTATATAACAGGCCCACAGCCAAAGTAATAATGAACGGCCTAATATCAGAACAGTTTAACATTTTCAGAGGATCCAGACAGGGTTACTCTCTATCCCCATATTTGTTCATCTTAGCCATAGGACCTCTGATTAGGAAAATCAGAAGAAAAGAGTGTATGTGGGATTAAAACAAATGGGGTGACTAATAAGGTTTTTGCATGCGCTGATGATTTGTAAATTTCATCTGTTAACTCTGAGGATTCATTTAATAACCTGAGTAAGTTGTTAGAATTCTCACAGATTTCTGGGTTGAGCTTAAATTGGGATAACACAAATTTTAGATGCGGTCCTCAATCTATTTAAATAAAAAAAAAAAAAAGAAGGAATAGGGAGCAGAGCCAAATGAACAATTTAAAATCAAATCATGCATCTTAATCTTACAATAGTTGAGGATATAAGTAAAATAGCATAGTTGAATATTTTTCCTTTGCTAAAAAACTTTGGAATGTGATCTTTTAAAATGGCAAGACCTATATCTGTCTTTATGGGGCAAAATCAATGCCATTAAATGATGGCCCCAATACTATTTTACCTCTTTCAGAGTATCCCATTAAGAATTAACAACAAGATATTTAAACAAATAGAAAGTTTGATGAGGACCTTTTTGAGGGGCCAAACCACCTAGGTTATTTATTCAGAAACTGAGAAGCCATGGACGGAAGAAGGCTTTGCTGTACCAAATTGGAAAAAGTATCATATCTCCTTTTCATTGAAACAAGCTGCTAAAAACATGGTTGAGGAAAATGGAAATGATACTCCAATGAGGATAGCAGTAGAGAAGGTGACTGTCTCTCCATTCAAGCTGTCGGATATGCTATTTATTAGGGTTCCGAGGCAAATTAAAGACAACCCCTGTATAACTTCACTTCATACAGTTGAAGAAATTAAGAACATCCTCAATTTTACAAGTTTTCCGCTAAACTCACTACAATTTGGAACAATAAACAAATAGGATATGGTGGGAGACCTCTACTTGAAGGAGATTGACTAAAAGCAGGTATAACAAATATAGGAGATCTAATAAAGGGAGAAAGTCAAACTCTGCTCTCATTTGCAGAAGTAAGGGATACATTTAAGTTGCAGAGGTTTCAATTTGCAAACTATCTACAGCTCAGAAAGTCACTGCTGAATTCTGTTCTACAACGGATTTTACTCTGCCTAAACGTAATGACTGGGAGCAACTGTTGTGTTTAGCATCATCAAAAAAGGAGCTAGTATCTATTATACATTTATAACCAACACTGAAAATGCTGTTTCACCTCCAAGCATCCAAATTGAAATGGAAGCAAAACTGGGGAGAGGATGACAGAAGGCAGAATGGTTGAAAACCTGGAGAAATGCACATCTGAGTAGTAGAGAGGTCCAAGGTAGGACTACTCAATTTAAAATTCTTCATTATTAATATTACTTTCCCAAATGTTTAGAAGAAATGCACTATTTACCGGACAGCCCTTGTTGGAGATGTCAGTTAAAACATGCAGACCTAATGCCCATGTTTTGGGACTGTACCATCATTAATAATATTTGGAGTATAGTGCATAAAGTCATTGAGGAAGTAACCATTGATAGTATTCCATTTTCAGGTAAACTGTTTATTTTGGGTATAGATACAGAGATAACTTTAGTATTAACTGAACCGAGAGACTGTTGTAAAAAGGTCTGAGCTTTTCACAAATGATTGTGTTAAACCCTGTACAGACTATTATTGACCTGCATCTGATGTGCAGGAATCTTAATGTGAAAGCCTTTTTTAACAAGCGAAATGACAGAGACTCAGTCTTAGATTATCCGGTCAATCCTCCTGTCCTAGCAAAGACCTTTAAGCTGAACTCTGTGTTCAATCCACCTTTATGTAATGCAGTGTTTTCAGAGATTTGTGAAAAGGACCTGGAAAAGTTATTTGAAATTTACCGCACTCACATTTCAATAACTTGACCAGGAGTGAGCGTGAAGCATTGAGACTCTTACAAAATGACTCTAGCATATTATTATTATTATTATTATTATTATTATATATACAAGCTGATAAAGGTGGTTGTGTAATATTGTGGGATGTGTTTAAGTATAAACAAGTAGTGATGAGACAATTAAATGATGTAGCATTTTATGAGAAGCTGAATTTTGACCAGACTTGGGAATATAAAACCTGCATTGATGAAATGATGGACAAAGCATTGGACAAAAGTCATAACAGATCAGACTAGAACATTTTTAAAAGTTGAGTATCCAGTAAAATCAACCTTCTATGTATTGCCTAAAGTGCACAAAGATTGTCAGAACCCCTCAGGCCACCCTATAGTTAGAGGCCTTGGTAGTTTAACAGAACCCCTGTCCCAGTATGTGGACTCCATTCTTAATCACCATGTCAAAAGCTTCAGTCATACATTAAAGACACCAAAGAAGTCCTGAGAGTACTGGATGAAATGATAGTGGGTGAAGATTGTATGTTAGTAACACTTAACATCAAATCACTTTATACTAATGTTCCCACGAAGGGCAATGGATGTGGTTGCTTATTTTTTAAAATCACTCTGGGAATAGGTCTGATGAAGAAATACTAGTGATTCTAAAATTTCTTGAACATGTTTAGCAAAGAATACCTTTGATTTTGATGGAGACACATTTAGACAGATAAAGGACTGCAATAGGGGCCACCTGTGCACCGTCAGTAGCCAGTTTATATGAGGGTCAATGGGAGTATGATGTCATCTTCAACAACCACAGCAACCTGTTTTTATAATTTGTTGTGAGGCGTTTATTGATGACATCATATTAATTGGAAAGGGATGAAAAATGCTTGAAGAATGTTAATTATCTACATGTACAATTGAGAACTTGAAATTCTCATATTGTATAAGTGAGGAATTTATGAATTATTTAGATTTGCTGATTAATCAGGAAAAGAAGAAGGACAAGTGAGTACAAATCTTTTAGAAAAGCAACAGATAGGAACACTTTACTGTTTGCTATGAGCTGCCACCCTTACATACGGTAGAAAATATCCTAAAGGACAATTCCTTAGACTAAAATGGAATTGTAGTAAAAAAAAATTTTGAAATAGAAGCAGTAGCCCTTAAAAGTAGTCTTAACAGTAGAGGATATACTTAAAAAAAAAAAAAATCCATAGAAAAGGTTATCAAGCTTCAGCTTCAGTTAATAGAAAATATTTGTTAGAAGATAGGAGCAAGGTGCATGAAAGCAGTAAAAGATTTCATTTTGTGACAACGTATAGTGCCCAAAGTCACGAGATGGGTAAAGTAATTAGAAAAAACACTGGCAAGCGTTAGCTTGTGAACCAGGGCTATGAGAAGTTTCCTCTCAGTTCCCGATTATGACATACAGGCATGCACCTTCATTGGAAGACTCTAGTGAGGAGTCATTTTACATCCATGATGGGACATACCAGTAGTTGGTTAAGAAATTATACAGGTTGTCAGCAGTGTAAAAATTGTAGTGCCTGCAACTACATCAAAAGAGAAGGATTTTAGTGTGGTTTGCCGACAAGGAAAAGTTTTTGATATCAGACAATTAATTAAGTGCAATACACAGGGGTTGTTTATTTGGCAAAATGTAGCTGGAGCATTTTATGTTGGTAAAACTGAGATAGCTTTTAAGATTAGAGCTTTAGAACACGTTGGGCTATAAACAAACAAGATTTAACTTATGACGCTGCAGCACATTAATAAATTAAGTTTGTGGGTATTGAAAAAGTTTTTCATGGTCAGAGAGGTGGTAATTACCACAATAAAATATTAAGAAAAGAAAATGAATGGATTTTATGATTAAATGCATACATAAAAATGGGCATTAATGCCCACTTTGAGCTTAAACCCTACTTGGAATATAGATAAAAGTATTTATAATGAGATATTGGCCCAGATATTCAAAAGAGTTGAGCAATGCGCAACAGGGTTGCACCTGCACAAGTCCAAAATTGCGCCATTCTGTGATATTCAGCAGGAGGCAGCTGAGCCCCCGAAATCATGCTGAGCAACAGAGCAATGATAATGAAGGCATGCACAACCAAAGGGGGAGGAACCATGCATAAATGGCACAGTGCGATATTCAATGACTTGCGCCATGCACAATAGGGGAGCAAGTGGAAGTTGTGCCATAGTGGAAATGAGCCAAAATAAAAGGATAAAGGGAGAGTGCAAGAATACTACAGGGAAGCCACATGAGGCACAACTCTAGCCAGACAGGGCAGGAGAGACACAGGGCAGGCCAGGGAAAGGGCACTCTGAGCAGCCAGGCACAGGAAGGTGTGGGAGCCACACAGCACAGAGGCCAGCACAGACAGGTGTGCCGGTGCAGGGAAGTAGCAGCCAGGACAGTGGGAGTACAGCAACAGCTGCGGGAGATGAACATAAGCCAGGGACATGGCCAGTGCCACCTTCCAAATGGAGGTAGGTTATGAGGGGGTGAAAGGTAAGCTGCAGGGGCATGGCTGGAGGGACCTGTCGGGCAGTATGCCCCAACAGGCAGTACCGAGCCACACCAGCTTTGAACCGTACACTCGATACTGAGAATGTGGGCAGATACCACCTTAATAGGGCAATTCTGAGGTGTCTCTGTGAGCTATGCAGTGATGTGATGCAGGCACCCACACGACGGAGCCATGCCCAGTCAGTGGAGACTAAGGTAACAGCCTGCATGTGCTTGCTCACCATGGGTACCTTCCAGAGACCAGCTGGGGACACCACAGGCATAACCCAGTCAGCCATGTCACGCCACCTCACCCAATTCCTCAGTGAACTGCTGCCACATGCTGTGGAGTACATCCATTTCCCCAGCACAGTGGCAGAGCACACAGCAAACATACAGGAGTTAGACAGTGTAGCACATATGCCTGATGTGCTAGGGGCAATAGACTGCACCCATGTGCGACTATCGCCACCACCTGGCCCGAGGGCGCGCATAATCACTAAGGGCTATGCCAGCATCAACTGCCAGGTGGTGTGCGATGCCAGGGGGTGCATAATCAATGTCTGTGCCACGACCCTGGGGAGCACAAGATTCTTTCATCTGGCACCAGTCAGCACTGTGCCACAGATTCGAGAGTGGGGACATCCCCACTGATACCTACTGGGCGAGTATGCAAACCACATGGACAATCATAGAGCCTGGGGGGCATGGCCAGAGGTGGCATGGGTAGTGGCCTACATGGTCTGGGGCAAGGTGATGCTGATCACAAACTAACCTCTGCCCTCTACACACAGGTGATGGATACCCACTCTGTCCCTGGCTGCTCACACCCCTACGGTAGTCGCAACCCCATTGCAGCAACACTACAATGAGGCACGCCACCACACGTAATGTCATCAAGCGGGTGTTGGGTGCTGAAGGCACATTTCTGTTGCCTGGACACCTCTGGCGGTGCCCTACAGTACAGCTCTCAAAGGCCTGCGCGCCTCATTCCTGGACTGTTGCATCCTGCACAACATGGCCAACGAAATGGATAGCCATACAGGTGAAAGAGGGGGACAGTGATGGGGACGATGGGTGATGGGCAGCCTCCCTTGGCAGACAGAACCCCTCGACTGCTCTGGCTGGCACAGCTGCACCGTGACACCATCACGGAGGAGCACTTCAGCCAACCCAGGTGTAAGTCATGGGGCCATGCGCAGCCACCAGTGGCTAAGGCACAACTCACAACACGCATGGACACACACCAGGGTGCATGCAGTCAAAGGAAGTGGCAGGTCACAGAAGCACACACACAACTAGGGATGGATGAGGATTAACATGCCACATGGACAGACAGACAGACAGACAGACAGACAGACAGACAGACAGACAGACAGACAGACAGACAGACAGACAGACAGACAATGCAACAAATGTGCACAGAGGGCAGGAGGCACACCGACCCAGAATGCACACCCTAGCAACACACGTCCACAGGCCACCATGCCCACTGCCTGTCCATGTCCATGTGTCAGATATTGAGCACCATTGCACATTGGTGTACAGCGCAATGAAGGCATCATGCACATGCAACTGCGGACAGCAGCCGGGAGGGTGTGCAGGTGGACTGTGTGTCTGTGTGCAGGGCCAGGTACCCACCTGTGCACTGCCCACTGAAACACAATCCACACAGGGCAGCACCAGACAGTAGCCATGCTGGGAGACAGGTCAGTCAAGCGACAGTGCCCCGGCAGCCACGGATGCGTGGGCAGCCCTGCTGAGACCTGCCAGCACTGACAGGCTGACCACTGGCCTCATGGGGTGGCACCGATAGTCCCCCAAGGGTTCCACTGCATGAACGTGACCGTGCTTGCACAGGGGTCTGCAGCACATCGAACATGCCTGCACCAGGAGTGCTCGGGATGCCCACAGCTGAACCCGGCATGGACAGGGTGGGAGTCACATGACGCCAGGAACAGGGGGTGGATAGTGCACTGCATGGTGTCCGTGATGCATGGGCACCTGACTGTGTGCCCATTGTGGCCATGCCAGCAATGAATGCCTGTGCATGCCTGTCAATGGCAGCAGTTACATTCTCCTGAAAACGGTCTATCCCTGCCAGGATCAGTGTGGTGTCCCTGCTGCGATGCTTCTCTGCCCAATCCAGAGCCACAAGCGTGCATCCACGGACGTCGCAAGCCACATTTGCTGCTGGACCGATGCTTGCAGTAAGCGGGTGTGCTCATCAGCCTCCTTGGCATCCTGTCTCTCAGGGTGTGCACGGCCCGATGATCAGCACCCCGCAGGGTGGGTGCTGTACACCAGGACTAGGTCTGGGCATGTCCACAGGTGGTACACAGATGCCGCCACTGAACCCTGTACCCCCAAGCCCATTGGGTGACTGCTGATGCTGCCCCTCCAGCTGCCGCTCCCCAGGTCTCAGTGGCCGCAACAGTCCCACTGTCCTGAACAGACACCAGTGCTGCCCCACTGGTGCTGACTGGCACAGTCTGGGACTGTGCTGACATGCAGGCCTCCATGGCAGGACCACCCACAGCCATGGGCATGAAATGCCCTGCTGTGTGGCCATCCTGTGGCATGCACGTGTCACTGCCCATGATGGTCATGTCATCAGCGGTGATGGACTCTGCACCAGCCACAGTCACAGCATGCTGACATCCATGGATGCCAGCATGCTGGGATCAAACGAGCTTCCTCCACACCTGTTACGACAATAGTGTGGACAGCCAGAGAGCCCCACTGTCACAATGATCCACTTATACTTGTGAGGTGGATGGTCCCTCCTCCAACTCCAGCTGACTGTCTGCAGTGGACAGGCCCACCTCCGCTGACCAATGCAGATGCTCAGGATCTGTAAGGGAAAGCAAAGTCATGTTAGTGTGTATGACCTACTCTGCCCCCCCATAGACAGACCATGACTTACCATGCAGTGATGGGCCACCACCCGGAGCACCCTCAATGCTACTGCGCTGCATGCTTCCAGCAAGCCTCTCCTCCTGTGGGGTCAGCTGTACCACCTCCGGTGGTCCCCCACCTGTTGCCGCACATGCTGCCCTGATGGCAGCCACCTTCTCCTTTATCCTCCTCCTGTCCATGCCCATCTTTTCTTACACTCCTGCATGGGCGCTGGTGCAGCTGCCATGCAGTTTACAGCAGGTGCCATCGCCTCCCATGCAGCAGCACGGGCTTGAGGTGTTCCCCACCGTTCACTGAGAAGTGGCTCCTGATCCAGGTAGGCCTTGAACAGGGCCTCGGTTTTGGCCTTTGTAAAGTTAGGCCTCCTCCTACTACTGTGTTCCTCCTCTCCAACAACCTGCTCGGTCATTATGTAACCTGGAAGAATGGCAGTTGTTACCTGTGACTGTGCAGTCCCATGCATGTCCCTGAATCCACAGTTCACACTCCCAAAACAGCATACAACTCACCAATAGACTGCAGTAACTTGACTATGGCCGCTGCAGCACAATGTCGCACTTTTATAGCGCCAACCCAGCCTGCAAATGAGGCGAGGAGCAACTTTAAGTAGATGCAAATTGCGGTGCTGCGCCATTGAATAGCTGAATAGATGATTTGCATCTGACGGCTGAATATCGCACTGTTGCGCTTTGTGTAATTGTGATGAACCTGCTGAGCCAATGGCACAGTTCTGTGACATGTGTAGTAACATAGAAACATAGACTTTGATGACGAGATAAGGACCGCTAGGCCCATCTAGTCTGCCCATTTCTTACTACCACAGGATAGCGCAGATCCTAGTTAACCAACAGCCTATTTTCCTACCCCCACAATAATTGCCTTATGTCTGTCCCATGCATTCTTGAATTCTCCACAGTTTTAGACACAACCTCCTCAGGAAGGCTGTTCCATGCATCCACTACCCTCTCTGTGAAATATACTTCCTCACATTGCTCCTGAACCGCCTCCTATATTTAAATTGTGTCCCTTGTTCTTGCAAGTCTCTTTCTGAAAGATGCTACCTCTGGACTTTGTTGATTCCACTGAGGTACTTAAAAGTTTCTATCATGTCCCCCCTCCCTTCTTTCCTCAAGGGTATACATATTAAGCTCCTTTAGTCTCTCCTCATCAACTGCTCTTGCAGAACCTGCACCATTCTAGTTGCCCTCCTGGACTGCCTCTATCCTGTCTATGTTCTTGCGGAGATGGGGTCTCCAGAACTGGACACAGTACTCCAGATGGGGTCTCACCAACTGTCTGTACAGAGGGATAACAACTTCCTGCTTTCTGCTGATGATGCCTCCCTATACTTCCCAGCACTACCCCAGCCCTCCCTACTGCCTTCTCACATTGCTTGCTAACCTATAAGGTCATCTGATATGATTACCCCAGGTCCCTTTCTTTTTGGTTGTTGTTACTACCTCCCACCCTTTGTGTGTTCTTCCCTGGGTTCTTGTTTCCCCAGGTGCATTATTTTGCACTTCTTTGCATTGAATCCTAGCTGCCATACTTCTGACCATTCCTCCAACCTTGCCAAGTCCCTTTTCATCCTTTCCACGCCTGCTGTGTATCAACCCTGTTGCAGATCTTTGTGTCATCTGCAAAAGACATACTTTCCTTCCAGTCCCTCTGTAATGTCACTGATGAAGACATTAAAAGGACTGGACCCAGTCTGAACCCTGCGGTACCCCACATAACCCCTTTCTTCAGAGTGGACTCCATTTACAATTACCTTCTGAGTCCTGTTGTCCAGCCAATGTTTTACCCAGGTTACCACCTGGGTCCCACTCCCAGGCTGGTTAATTTGAGTATTAATCTTTTGTGTGGGACTGTGTGCAAATGCCTTGCTAAAGTCTAGGTAGGCCATCGTCCACAGCCCCTCCTGGTCTACTACTTTGGTCACCCAGTCAAAGAAATCTATTAGATTCGTCTGACATGACCTTCCGCTGTGAACCCATGCTGCCTTGGGTCCCTGTGCTCCACTGGCCTCTAGGTACTCGGACTATTCTTTCCTTCAAAGTGACCATCACTTTCCCTACCACAGAGGTCAGACTGACAGGTCTGTAGTTTCCTGCCTCTGTCTTGGACCCACTTTGTGAAGGGAATCACATCCGCCTTCCTCCAGTCCTCGGGTACCACACCATCCTCCATGATTTATTAAAAGAGTAGCCAGTGGTTTCACTAGTTCCTCCTTAATTCTTTTAAATTCTGGGTGAATTCCATCAGGACCCATTGCTTTGTCCACCTTCAGTTTTAGAGATTCTTGCAGAACCCTTTCTTCTGTAAAGGACTGGGATCAACCCCTATCAAGAGTGCTTCTGTTAATTGGATTAGGTTCACCCCTCCTCTTTTGTGAATACTGAGCAGAAATATTCATTCAGTATTCCTGCTTTTTCACTGTCCCCCTCTGCCCACCCACCGTTCATTCTATTCAGCCTCACTATCCCTCCCTTTGTCTTTCTACGCTCCCTGATGTACCTATAAAAGGTTTTATCCCCCTTCTTAACTGAGTTGGCTATCTTTTCCTCAGTTTGGGCCTTTGCTATTCTGACTTCTCTCCCTGCTTCCTTCTGCCTTAACTGGTACAGCTCTCTGTCCTGCTCCTTCTGTGTCTCCTTATACTTCTGGAATGCTATCTTTTTCTTCCTGACTTTCACAGCCACCTCTTTTGAGAACAATAGTGGCTTTTTCTTTCGTTTTGATTTGTTTATTTGCTTCACACAAAGGCTTGTTGCCTATGTGATGGCAGTTTTGATAATTCCCCATTGTTGCTCCACACCTCCTTCTAGCCTGTTTGCTAGTGCTTTTCTAGACACTCTCCCATCTTGCCAAAAGTCAGCCCTCCTAAAGTCCAGTACCCTCACTTTTGTGACGCTGACTCTGTAGCTGAGTTTAACGTGAAACACACTGTTTGATGGTCACTTGTCCCCAGATGGCAACCCACTTCTAGATCTGAGATCCTCTCACTGCCCCTGTTTGAGAGCACGAGGTCTAAGATTGCCCCTCACAGTGGGTTCCTAAACTAGCTGTCTAATGCCTGCCACCTGTAGGGCATCAAGAATAGCCCTGCTCTTGGATGTGGCTGCAGCAAATGTGCTCCAGTTAACATCTGGCATATTCAGGTCTCCATCAACAGTATCTCCCTTTCTCTGCCATTCTAAGAATGCCTTCTATCATATCCTTGTCCATTCCTTCCTCCTGACATGGGGGTCTGTACACAACCCCTGTGCGGATTGTGGTGCCCTTTCCAGTCTCCAAGGTGACCCACAGTGCCTCCTCTCCTCCCTGTCTACTCTTTTGTTCAGTTGCTTTTATCCCTTCTTTACATAGAGAGCTACTCCTCTCCTATTCTCCCCTGCCTGTCTCTCCTGCTAGGTTATGTACCCTGGTATGTTAACATCCCAGTCATGGTTCTCTGTACCATGTTTCTGTGACTGCTACAATATCCAGGCATCTCTCTTCCATTAAGGCCATCAGCTCAGGGAGCTTGTTGCCCAGACTACGGGCATTGGTACTCATTACCCTCCATTTCCTGATGGCCTTACTCCTTTTGCCCCATCCCTGTCCTTCTTGCCTTTGTCACTTTCTCCATTTACCCCTGCCTTCCCCTATCGACACCTCTATGTTGGTGTTTGCGCACTTACTACGTGATTATTTGGGGGGCTGGATTTCCTACTCTTTCCAGTGCCTTCCCTTGGCTAGTTTAAAAGCTTGCCAATGAAGCATTTAAACCTATCACCTAGGATCCTGGTTCCCTCCCGGACAGATGCAGCCCATCATGCCAGTATAGGCTTGCATCATTCCAGGTGGACCCCCAGTCCCCAATGAAACCAAATCCCTGAGCTCCACAACAGTTTTCAACTGCTGATTGAATCCCATGGTGCAGAACACCCTAGCCTCTCCTATGCCATAGATGGGTAGCATCTCCGAGAAAGTTACCGTGCGTGCTACTTGACTAAGGCCTCTCCCCAATTCCACAAACTCTTCCTGCACTTCTTTAATCCCTTTCTTAGCCAGGTCATTTGTCCCTAGGTGGACAATGACATCCAGCTCCCTCCCTCCCCTGTGCAGCTGCTCTGGCAATCCTGAGGATTCGCTTCCTGTCCCTGCAAGCCATGGCACCAGGCAGGCACCTTACCTCCCTCTCTCCTTCCTCCCCCAGTAGTACACACCTCATCGCACATGCCTGGGTTGCTGATGCAGGCATCTGCCGCACTGATGACATGCTGTGCACTGTAGGCAACGGAGGCACAGCCACCATTGTGCCAGTGGCACTATAGCGATGGTCACTACATGGACTGTGGCACTGGGCCATCATAGGCACAATGAGCCAACTGCGTGGTAGGCTAGCACAGGCAGCCAATCATGCCACATGCAGTTTCTTCCAATGGTGCTGTGCGTGGCCATGTGCCAGAGACCCTTGACCCTGTGCCTGACCTTTGCCCCTAGAGCCATGCGTCAGGCATGGGTGCACCTCTATCATGCTGTTCGGTAACAGTGCGATAGGGAATGGCAGTGCTGTACCTCACAGCATCTGCGTCGGGGAGCCGTGCTACAGAGCGCCATATTGCCTACTATTACTGAAAGAATGGCACTAGACAGGCATTGCAGTGGTCTGCAATAGAGTTGGCCAATCTGGTGGCAATTGTAGAGCCACACCATGGGCCTCTCTTTGGAGAGGTGCCCTTGGACAGGGCCAGGACCCAGGTGTGGCAGGAGGTGGCCACTGCCCTGGAGGAGGCCACCAGACAGGGGAGAAGTGCAGAGCAGTACAGGCACAACTACAGGGACCTGTGGAGGAGGGAGACTGAGCTACTGGCATGACTGCAGGCACATGCCAGGAGGGGCATGGTGCCACGGGCAGGTAGGGGTTCCATTACACTTATCGTCCATATGGGTAACAGTGTTGTATGTGTCCAGCACATGGGGAGGGACCATCTGGGGTTGGCTGTGGTGGTGTTTACAGGATGTGGGTGGGTGGGTCTGGCTGGGTGGGAGGCACACACCTTGGGGCAGGGGACTTTGCTTCAGGATTGTACTGATGTTCTTCTCTCCTTGTTTCCCCATAGGCCCGGAAGAATGCCGTTGGGTGAGAGGAGTGGTGGTGGAGGGAGGAGGACCGTGCAGCCAGGTGGGATGAGGGCCATCACCGCCCACCTGACCAGCCTGATGAGGGTGAGTGCCATACATCCATGATTACTACTGCATGCTGTGTGACAGGGTGGGCAGTGGGGCATGGCCACCATACATTGACACCTCTGCCATGCATGCAACTTGTTAGTCAACACTGTCCAGTGGCAATGCATGTCTGGGAGTGTATCAATGGTGGTCCATGCATGCACCAGGTGCATGGTTGTGCCACTGCCTTTGCACCACATAGCCATGTCACTAAATGGCCAGCTGTGGTGCTGTGCAGCATTCTGGCTGGTGGGTGTGTGCAGCATTCCACATGGCTGTATGCACCTGGGTGGGCAGGTCCCTATGGATGTGATCACTCTTGTAGCAACACACCATCACAGTGGTATGTCCCATGGCCGTATGCCATGCACAGTGGGAGGTTGTGTGGTTGTGCATTCTCACCTATTGACTGTGCTCCCCTTGTCCTAGGTACCCACCACCTACTGAAAATCAGGGAGGCACTGAGGAAATACTACTGGTGGCAGGGCATCTCTGGACATCCTCAGGTGGATAGATAACACCAGGGTCCTGAGGAGGCACAGAGGCTGGAGGAGTCAGAGTGGGAACAATGATCCTGCTAGGGGTCCATCAGTCCCTGTATTCCCTCCCCAGGACCCACCTCACACCCTCCTTTCCTGTCCCATTTGTCCACCCTGCCCCTACCCAATCCCCACCTTGTTTGTGGCTGCCCAACCTTGTATATAGTTTTGATATTGTAAATAGTTGAATTTTATATTTGTTCAATACATTTAATTTCGAAATGAATACTGTGGTGGTCTCTGATTTGCAGTGGTCTATAGGTGCTCAGCTACAGTGGTGTGCATAGAATCAGGTGAATGCGGTCATGGGTATGTGTGTGTGTCAGTGTGGAGGTGACTATGGTGTGGGGGTAGCTATCAGTCAGTGTCTGGTGTGTGTCGTGCCCTGTGCAGTGTATGACTGTGTGCAGTGGTCCATGGTGCATGCTCTGTGTCCATGGTGCACCCATCAGCCTGTGTAGCCGACACCCTTGCATGTCTGTGACCTGCACGGTCCACTGGCATGTTAGTGGTGGCAGTCCTGCAGGGCGGCCACTGTACCCGTCACTTTGCTGGGTTGCCTCCTGTCACTGGTGTGGTGCATTCCTGGCTCAGGTGGCACTGTGGGCACCACAGTCATCCCACCTCCATGCTGTGCCTTGTGTATTGGCAAGTGATGTCGCCCACTGTCTGACTTGTGCTCCGGGTGACTGCTGGTGGTGTATGGATCCACAGTGCCTGCACAGGGTGGCTGGCACTCCAGTGCCATGGAGACTGTAGGTTGTGTGTACACAGCTTACATGAGCCCACAATGGGGGCTTGGTTGCCCCACCACTGCATCCCTGTGTTGTTGTGCCCTTGGGTAAGGGTGGGTGTCTGTCCATACACTGTGTGGCATCCAGTGTGGTGCATGCTTCCATGCACCACTGTGGGTGGCTGTGCTGGCTGTTGTGGCCAGTGGTGGGTTGGAGTGAGTCACTGGACTACTGTGCAGAATGCTTATCGCTGGTGGTGGTGGTGTCAAGGGCATGCCCTGTCCCATGTGGGGTACCTCTTGTGCCACATGTTTGGTCTCTCAGCAGTACCTTGGGAAGGGGACTGTGCATGGTGGCACTGTGTCCACCATTGTTGCATTGCTGTGTGCAGCAACCCGCTGATGGGTGCTCATGGTGGGGCTGGCTTGCATGGTTCTGTGGTGCACAGGGTTGCATTGTCACAGTGGGGTGGTGGCATGCGTGGGGTTTCCTGCAGTGGTGGTCACTGCTCATGGGGGTGTCTGGGGTCCGCGGTGCAGGGTGTGTTCTGCATTGGGGGATGGTGTGGCATGGGGTGGTCCAGCTCCTTGCCTATGCCAGTCACAGCTTGCTGGTAGGTGTGATGGGGCAGCATGGCCTGGCTGTGGGTTGTTTGCTTGTCTCCATGGGCCAGTGGTTATTACAGCCCTCCCTGGCTGTGCAGTGCTTGGGGTGAGAGGAGACTATGTCTGTTTTGCTGTGTGTTCCTGTGCCCATCTGTGGCATGGGTGGTGGGCCCCTACCTCCCTGGCTGTGCAGTTACATTGCTCTGCTGCTGGGGGGCATCCCTGGTTGTGCTATGGTGCCTCTGGACTGCTCAGTGAACATCCCTTGTTGCAGTATGGCACATCAGGTCTGCTCAGCTTCCCCTCCCTAGTTGCGCTATGATGCAGGTGGTGCGATATTCAGTCAGCTGTAGGAGCAATTTGGCCTGCTCCATTTTTTGAATATCGCGTCTCTTGCACATGGGCACAATAGACTTGCGCTTGCTCCTGCTATTGCGCACTTTTTGGGCACAGTTTGACTATATGGGCCATTGAGTTTAGTCGAATTTACAGTGTGGAAATGAATATAAACTGTTATTTGAAACTTGAAAGCATAATACTATAGATGTTAAATTGGATATGTATTTAATTTTCAGATAAGTTTTTATCTACTTTTTAAGGGTGTTGGTGTTTTAAATAAGTAATTGCTGAACCAATGATTTCATATTGCATCATTATGACATCACAGATTTGATATTTAACTGCTGTGTGTGTTGTAATGCTTTTAACCTTTGATAAAGGACTTTTGTCAGAAATGCGTCAGGTGGACTGGTTGGTGCAATAAAAATTTATTATAGCAGCTCTGGGTCCGATTATAATTGGGGTGAGAGTGCTTCAGCTTTTTAGAAATACCTTTATTAAGTAGTTCCCAAAAATATTGGGTCTTTGCCGTTGCCCTTGCTCTGAAAAGATTACTACTTTCACACTGGAAATCTCCTATTTCCCCTTCAGCTAATGAGTGGTTTAACAGTGTAAGATTGTTAGTGAATAATGAAAGAGTTGCTGCAATAGTAACAAGCTAGGTATTTTTGAGAAAGTTCGATCCCCTTTCCTTTCAAATTTGAGAAACAGACTTCCTGCTAAGCATTGATCTTAATTATTAGGACTTACTACTTAATACATTGAATCCCAATAATACAGTCATATTGTATATTGAAAGGCAAGGTCTGCAAGGGTTATCATACTGAAGCATAATACTGTCTTAATAGTAGAATTTATGGAATAAGTTTTTACTCTATTGAGTCAATATAATTATATTGTTACCAAAATGTAGATTTAGTGTAACATATGATATGCTGCTTTACTACTATGCATGTCATACTTTACTGTATAAAGGAAAAAAACAATTTTGATGGGAAAAAAAAAAAAGACTATGGGTAGCAACCTGCATCAAGAGGTAACACTTCTCCATTTCTTAGGGATGTGTCTGGATTAGAACCCAAGGTTTTCTTTCCACACTGATAGTATGCATAACAATTTTCATCCTAAACTTATTGCACTGTACTGCAAAACATTTTGCCTTCTTCTACTGGTATTCCACAAGATCATCTTTAAGATGATGTTGCCAGTTTTTGACTGTGAGGGTGCAATCTACAGATCTGCTTCAAAGTCTAAACTTGCCAGGCTGGACCCCCTTTTTCATTGCTTCTGTCATGTCACCTTTAGTGCCCCATCTCTGTCTCAGAGATTTGTCATCTCTCACACTGCTCCTCCTTCTCGACATATACTGGCTTGTCAATATTCCCACTGACTTTTCCTCTCCTTAATCATGCCATCTTGTCTTCCTGCTCCCTCCAGTTGCCCAATGCTCATTCCTTTCATATTGCTCATTTTAAATCTGTAGCAGGCCAATATGCTTTCTCTATCTGCCTTCCAACACTGTGGAACAACCTTCCTTTCCAATTCTCTCATCCATCCTTCACTTGTTCAAAACCAACCTTTCCAGCCCTTAAAGAAAGAATTATCTGAAATGTTTTCATGCTGCACACATAAAACTATTTAGCGATATGCATGCTGCAAGTATGATTTAAATGTTAAATTGGAGCCAATTGCATGCATGTCTTAGTGCAGCAAGCAAGTGTGGAAACCATGATTTTATGTTAAATGGGAAAGACTGCATGCATGTGGCATGAATGCAGAAAGGAAGTGGTCACAGATAACTGCACACATAAAGTTAAGTAACTTGCTCAGGATCATACCATGCACAAGCGGGGTTGATGAGATTCAAACCCGATCTTCATGCCTCCAACTCTTAAGGCTTGCAGTTCAGTGCCTTTAACCACTAAGCCATACTGTCTGCACACATATGTCTCACTTGTACTTCAATACATATTGTATCTGACTACGTCTGCATTCATGTGACATGCTTGTAGTCACCGTTTGCTTTTCTGTTTTCTTTTCTCCTCTTATCTCAGTTTCACAGTTGAGTGTAACACAAATCAATGGAAACACATGTGGTGCTTTCCACCCCAATAAACAAACCTACACACAAAACTACTTAATGACTTCTGTCTGGCCTGTACTCCTACTATTTTCTCTTCATGGTTTGAATGCTTCCACACAAACAGACTTTAAGTTGCAAACACAAAATAGCAATAACAGACACACCCAACATGGCCAGCCACTCCACCCCTCACCTTCATGTGTGTGCGCACACACACACACACACACACACACACACACACACACACACACACACACACACACGTATGGCCGTGCTGCTACAGACAAACCAATTAAAATCTCTTATTTGAGTACTAGGGAACCAGAAGCAGGAGTCTAAGAGAGGATATCCATAGGTCAGAGTACTGGGGCATGCCTCTAAAATACCATAAATGCTTGAATTAGAGCCCAGGAGCCTATTTATTTTGTGCCGCTTTTGCACTAGGCACTTATTTGAGAAATGCACTTATTCAAACACAGGCATTTATTAAATTTGGGATACATTTATTAAGAAAATAAAATCAAAAATTCAATGTTTGCATTTGCACATAAAATCAATTTTGTTTGAATCACAGTGTTTAGTTGGGGGGGGGCAGATTATGTTACTGCCATGTCATGAAAAAAACATTCATAACAGTCATCACTGTAAGCGACAACTAGTTCATTTTCAGCTGTCTTCAGCATCCTCTTCTTCTGGTTCTGGTTCTTCTAGAGTATTTTTGTTATCAGAGTTACCACCTGTAGAGAGTATGAAGCTTGATAAGGATATCCTCCTTTTGCTAATATAGGTTCCCATCTAGTTTGAGCACATTAATGTTCTCATCCTGTAAGTTGCCAAGGGAATTCGAAACACCACATACAATGAATGATTTTATAATAAGTTCAGCAGCGATAGTATCCCATGCTTGTTTAACCCTCCTTGGGTGTGCTGCTTGTATCCTTCTGACATCCACTCTTCACAAAAGCTCCCTGTAGTAGGCTTTAAAAAAGAGATTCCAGCAGACATCAACTGCCTACACAATGTCAGTGCAGTCACCAGTGCAGCCACCAGGGATGACAGCCATATCAGTTTTAGGTTTTTTTGGACACACTTGGTAGATTCTTGGATATGGCATCTATAGGCATTCCAGACCAGCAGTCTACAGGAAAAACTAAGTTCCACACTTGATTGAGCCATGAGTCAGGTCCTCGTTCATCATCCAACTATTCTCTGTAAATGCACATAACACTGACAGTGTCAAGTTCTTTGTCATGGCATTTATCTCTAAAACAAAGTGAGGTAGCTTTGTGCCATTCAGTTTTGCTGCCAATACCACTGTAACTCTAGACTTTTCATGTCCTGTAGTTTAAAGGGGACTGATTTGCTACCAATGAAATCCACAGTATAGTCTGAAGCCATGTCCAGCCATATGGGTGTTTCATCCATTCTCCCATTTGAGCTAATGAAGCTATTTTTGATACTAAGCTTCAAACAAATAGCATGAAGTAGGTTAGCTTAGGGCTACTGTATCAGGTATTTTTGACCAACAGTGGTTCTGCATCTAATGTGATTCTGTGCCTGCAGAAAAGTTACATAGCCACCCATCACTGGCCACAAATTGCTTGTCTGTCCCAATACCTGCTCTTGAAAAGATTTTGAAGCTTCTTTTTCCTCCTTTTCTAGTCACCCTTAAGCGCTAGGCTCTCATTGACTCGATCCATGAATACAGCTCCACTTCAAGTGTTTCAGAAACTGGCCACTGACTGTCACAACCCCACTCAGCAGGTCAGGCCCAAAGCTCCCCAGTGCCAACCTCAAGCGCAGTATTGTGAACAGGAACAGAAACAGGGTAATCCTCCTGTCTGTTTTGTGGGTTCAAATCAACCTTTGGTCTCAAGTTCTGGAGGGATTCAAACAGTGAACCTCTTGCTAGCATGCCCAATGTACAGGCTCAGACAATTCTGCTCTTTAGAGGAAATGCCAGATATCTTTTGCCTATGGGCACCTAACCAGTGTACAAAATGAACCCTTAAAAACTCGATGAAAGACCTCAGATTAAGCTCTTACCTTTTCCCAGTTTGGTAAACCAGTAAGCTATGCACAGTGTCAACTTTAACCATATGCTTCAGTTGCCAAATTAAAATTTTGATGGCACACCAAGTAGTCTTTTAAATCAGAGGTTTACTTTGAAATAGATAAAAATAGGTAAAATGTAAATACAGAACAATATATCACGAAACTATACAATAACTAAAAGAACAAGGTTTAAAGAGTGCAAATTCCTACCAACTGTAGACTTAGACTGGTCTGTCTAATGTACATCTTCTAATAGTGCTGATAGATGTTTCTTCTTCAGAGTCCAAACATCTATATCTCACTCTAAAGGTCAGTCACAGCATAATTAAAACACTGTCTTAAACCTGTCTTCTCCATGATGTCACCCAGCTCCTCCTGTGCTTATTAAAAATCTTACAACCAGGATGTCTGATCATTCAGAAAGTAAATTAAATAGGTGACCATCAAAAACTCACTTCACCATAACCCTTTGATCTAGTGTGTCTTTTTGCCCTTCACAGACAAAGGACCTTTATAACTTAGCACCTAAGTGACATAACCTGTGTCCTTCCTCTAAACATCATAAAAGTTTTTGATTTCCATCCTAGCAGCTGGCAGCTACAATTAAGCCAGATAAACAGGAGATCCTTAATTTTTGTCTCTTCTAGCCTGTAATTGTCTCCTGGCTTTTAGATTAACAGCTTGTAGTTGAAACCTGGGTGGGGGGTGTCATCCCAGGAACACAGCATGTCTCAAGAGACATTCAATAACACATTTTTATATTACAAAATGCATAGATTAATCAGAACCAGCTGTCCAAGTGTCACACCGCCCACCACCTTCCAATTTTCGTTGACCTTGTGGAGACATTGCCTGAAGTTGGTCTGCTTGCTTACACCACTCCCTGATGCGTTTGGAATCTATACCCAAAGTTATAGTGACACTCTCCTTACTATTTACCACTTCATACAAAATTAATGGCTTGCAGTTTGAAATTTATATACTGTAACTATGGAGCCATCATGTCTTACTATTCAGCTCAAATCCAGCTCTGGTGGCTCTCTCTCTCTCTCTAGCTTTTCAGGTCTGTTCCTTAGCTGTGGTGTGCTTAGCAGCAGGCAGTAGAGGTGTAAGTATTATTATTTCATTATGAATGGGGACCTACCCAACTGCCTAACACCTAATCAAGTGGGGTATTAATTGTTTTAAATTGTAAATGAGTTGCTTTGTGCTGTGTTAACTGCATCAAGCACTAATCTTCACTGCATAGCCCTACCCGACCCTCAACTGCACCGTGACAGTGCTAATGGATATTTGCTTTGTCCTACCCTGGCTCTCGATTGAACCAGGAGTTTAATTGAACACCTACCTACCTACCTTCATTCCTTCACCTTTGAGTGCAAGCTCTTTTACAAAGGTTCCATGTCATTTGAGGTTGCAATTGACCAGGTGCTGATTCAGGCAGGCTCATATTCGAGCATCTGCAGTAATTTGAGCATTACGGTAAATGGAGGTTTGTTTTTTATTACTATTTTATACATTATGATGGTGAGTTGGAGAATAATGAAGGCCATTGTTCTACTAACAAGGCCCTTGTTAATCGAGTGGTGGCCTTCATTAATCTCTAACTCTCCATTGATAATGTATAAACTAGTAATAAAAATGCCCCCATTCATTTCAATGGTGCAGACCCATGCATTCTCCTTTGCCTTTTGTCATAATGTGCCTGAGCATGGGGATGTGAAGGTCAGCTTCACTGGGCGGGGGGATAAGCCTGACTATGGTGGGGCTCCAATAGTCTGTGCATTCCATACCACTCAATTGTCCATGAATGCAAGGCACAGTGGTAGAATGTCTAACATCTCTAAAAAGGTACAGTGCATTTGTTTTGACTGAAACATGATATGCACATCAGGAAATATTCAAATGTATAAGATTAATCTCTATATATCCCAGAGCAGTGCATCAGATTTGGCCTAGCCCACCCAGTTACTTACCATTTTTCCTGGCTGAAGTACTGCCCCACCCCCAAAAAAAGAACTTTGTCCGATTTTTCTCTGTGACTCTATTCCATTCAATAACTATCCTCTGTGGGTCATGAAGCCACCCAAATGTGAAGAAACATAAAAATCACATCACTATTTCAGTCCTTTTTCCTTCCCAAATCCCGCTGTAAAAAACATTTACTTTTACTTACCCGGCCATGTGGCCAGAACCTCCCCAACCCAAGCCTTCTCCTCTCCCTCTACCTATAATCTATTCCCCCCTCCACCACCCACATTCCCCTCTTCCTTCCTCTCCCCCCTCCCCATCCCCTCCCCTCCTCCTGGCCTCTTTGTGGCAGCCCTGGCAGGTTCTCAGCACCCTAGAGGGGCAAGTTCTAGGCTGCACCCCAGCTCCAATCCCCCCTCCTTTATATCCCATCCACTCCCCTGACTCCTCATCTCTCCTCCTCTCCACACTCCCTACTCCTCAACACTTAATGGGGTTTCTACTCACTTATATCTGAACAATTGCACTTAGTATATAATTATTATATATTACTGCATGTCTTACTGTATGTATTACTCAGTCATGTTAAATTTAACTCTGTAATCCTCTCCACAAATGTATAATGTGTCATTCAATGCTGATGTACGCTGTACCACAGTTACGATAATTGTTAATTGTACATCTATTGTCATACCCTACTGTACCCCCACCCCCCTCTGGATTGCACTGGGAGATTAGCAACTTGTTCAGTTTGCCTTCCTGGTGAAACATTTCAATAAATAAATTTAAACAAAAAACTTACAGCAGCCATTTCCGGTCTGCTCTCCCTCTCTCCTTCCGCCAGAAGTTGGATTCTAGAACTGACCATCACAGGTCCCCAACATGGTCTGTAACCAAGTCACCTCACCAACCAAACCCACCCAACCTGGGTTGCTTGCTTAGTTGCTGTTGTGGCTGCTGCTGCTGCTGCTGCACTGATCAATGCCAATGAAGGCCACCACACGCCCGCCTCACCGCTGCTGCTAAGCCTTGCTTACTGTCGGGGGTCTGTGCTGTTTTTTGTTTGCATGATGAGCCTAGTAAAGTAAGAAAGTAGCCTAGTCTTGAGTTAGCTTCTGGCTCACCCTCTACTGCTTCAGCCACCAGTGGAGATGGAAACTTACTAATAGTAGACCAACAAAAATATTCTATCATAATACTGCTATTGAGTTCAGTACTCACCCACTACTCCAAGCTATAGTGTACGGTCTGTCTACTCTGGGGCAGGAAAGTGTCATACTTGCAAAATTCATTCACTCTTTCTTGACTGGAGCTCATCCACATCACATGTGATTGTGCCGCCACTAATAGGTGGAGAGAATGAACCACAATACAGACACAGTCTAGTCTGGAGAATATCTACAGCATGAGCACACACAGGTCAGGTGGATACTTATGTAAAAGATTAAATCCAGATTGAATGCCATTATTGCCACACAATAAGAACAACCTAGGCACAAATATGGGGGGGGGCAACTGTGTCTGCCTTATCTAAATGGCACCCCTGCTTAATGGTAGACATTTCTTTTCAGGTGCTAATGCAATGGTTTCCACTTTCTTTTCAGGTGCTAATGCAATGGTTTCCACTGTGTTCTGAAGTACTGTAACACCATGTTTCATGGTGTCTTGATCATCATGTGGGTTAGTGTCCCTTATTGCCCTGCATTTTGAGTGTACATGTCCCTCATTTCAGCGAAAAAATGTGAGGTATTGTGCATGCTTCCAAGTCCCTGCTCAGCAAGTGCCTCATGCCATAGCACACCTGGGGCATGCTCTCATCAGGCCATAACCCACACCTCGTTGCATCTTATTGCTAGCATGCTCCCCTGCATCCTCTCTCACAGGTCACACCTGGAATATGCTGCAGCCGAGCATGCCTGTCGCGGTAGCCACAGTTAAATAGGTAAATAACATTTACAGGCATAAGCTGGGGCATACAACACTACAAGATGTCCAGTACATTTACTGTTTGTTTGAGTATTGGTGACTGCGGAAAAAAAAAATGCTGAGCCCAAGCTCAATGTAGGCATGACTTGGGGGAGGTGAACAGGTGAAAATTATTATTTGCAAGTTCATATGAAAGTTACATGATACTACAGACAGCCGACCATAATAGCTGAAGACTGCTAATGACAAATGTAGAGCAATAGCTCAACAGGACAACACTTTATGTAACAGGACCCCTTAAAAGGGAAAGCAGAGAAACAAAGTAAAAACCCAACAAGTGGGAGCAATAAACAATGAAGCCTTACAAAAAGGGCACAGTGCGGCAATGGGTTCCACTGGGGTGAAGAAAGCAGAGACAACCTGGATCAGGTGTTAAGTGAGGACAGGGCAAGCAGGAGTAAAGTGGGACCATCCTCAACAGTGGCTTATGTGCAAAGCAAGAGAGGGTAAGCCTAATGGAGGAGGGAAGTAAGTTTCAGATGAAAGAAGTAAACTGATGAAGTGGACGGATTAATATTTCCCATTGTCTACATCTGCTAAAGGACAGATAGTTAGAATACAGGAGGAATAAGAGGGCAAGTCAGGAGAAAGCAGGGAAGACAGGTAGGAGGGAAGGAAGTAAACCAGCATTTAGAGAGAATGGAAGTGCAGTGGAATAGGCACCAATCAGAGAGGAGAGAAGGCAAGGAGCTGGTACAAGGAATAGTGATAGGTAAAATGGGAAAGAGAGAAACTGACCAAAGGATTAACTGATAGGGTCCAATCTGACTGAGGTAGATTCGGAGGCACTGCCATAGGATAGAAGGACCTAGTATCTGTGCAGTTCTGAGACCCCATCTTAAGAGGGACATAGCACTGCTGGAGAGGGTCCAGAGGAGGCGACCAGAATGATTCAGGGCATGGAGGGTAGGCCCTATGAGGAGAGACTGGATGAACTGAATCTGTACACATTGGAGAAGAGGAGGGACAGAGGGGACATGAGAGACTTTCAAGTATGTAAAGAGGATAAATAAGGGTGGAGCCAGGGAAGCGTTCAGGCTTAAGAAAGGGGAACTACCAGGGGGCATGAGTGGAAGCTGGAAGGGTGGGGAGTACAGGTGGGAGCGCAGGAGACACTTCTTCACAGAGAAGGTGGTGGAACCACGGAATGCACTGCCCAGGAGTCTGGTGGAAGAGACCACAATGGAAGGATTCAAGAAGGGTTGGGACAGGTACAGGGAGAAGCTGAGGCCAGGGAGGGCCACCTCTGGGGCTGGGGGAGGAGTGAGCTCCCAGTAGGGGGCTAGCTTCCGAGCAGACACGATAGATCATAGGGCCTATTCTGCTGGCTTTTACTATGATACTATGACTCTGAAGTTCTTATCCTTATTAAATAAGAACTGGAAAATGATGAAGTCCTGATTTATCCTGATTAGTTCCGATTTATTAACCAGTATTTGAAAATTTGAAAAATACATGAAAGTGGCCAAAGTTGCTTACATTTGATGCAGAGGCCCAAAGGAAATAATTTTATGGATTATTTGTATACAAATTTAAAGTAAAACTGCTAAATAAAAAACGATTTGTCACTACTAGCCCCTTCATGGCTGGCCTATAATGGTGGCAGATCATGCTCGGGACCGTGACATGAGCGAGTGTGCTGGGAGAGATGGAAAGACAGACAGATGCAAATACCTACAGTATATCACAGCACCAACAAGCACTGCAGGCACTGCCAGGCAGCTAAGATTTCTTTTTTTTTTTTTTTTTTATTAATGGTGGTGTGCGGGTATTATTTTGATGGATGTTCCACTCAGAGCTGAACAAACCAAAGAAATGGCTGTGAATGATCACATGAGCAGCACTAAGAAAGCCCACCCATCCTACCCATGTGAATGATGCAACTGCTTTGCATACCTTCGTGTACTGTGATATATGGTACATTATACAATGGCAAGAACAAATGTTGCATCCCCATTGGTCACTCTGGCACTGGAGCCGTGATGTTATCCTGGCATAACATCACGGCTCTAGTGCCAGCACATTGATGACAGCATGTCAGTTTAAAAAAAAAAAAAATCACTCCGCTGCCTACAAGCAGCTTCCCTGGTCTCCGCTTTGCCAGCAACCGTTGTCATCACGAAACTGGAAACCCGCCATAACACCTACCATCGCCCCACAACAAATGGCACAAAGAAATACCCACAGCCATCACAAATAACACAATAAACACAAGCATCAAAATCTCCTGTTTTTCAGTTTTTAAAAACAGGACATCGGGACCCATGTACAGAACGAGCGCTAAGTGAGAGAATGAGAAACCGCTGCTTAAACAGTCAGCGCAGTAGCTCCACTCACCTCACTTAATCAAAACACTTTCCTCCTGTTCTCCTAAAAACAAGAACAAGAACTTCACCACCCAAAAACAATATTACAGCCTGTCTCTACCTTAATACAGCAATCCTCTGAAGCGCAGAGTGAGTGCACGCAATAACTGAGTGTGTGTGTGTGTGTGTGTGTGTGTGTGTGTGTGTGTGTGTGTGTGTGTGTGTGTGTGTGTGTGGGGGCTGCCTTCTACAATGCATACGACTGCAGGAATCATACCAAAAAGGTAACTAATGAGCTATGCTAATATGGAACCCTTATTCATAAAAAAAAAAAAAAGACAGCAGTAGCAAAGATTGCTAACAGGAGCACGAAGCCACAACAAAACAGGACAACTCCACCTACTGACTAAACAAGAGAACTAACTATTTTTGCATAATGTAATCCTACCCATTACAAATAAGCATTTGTCAATGCCGAATGTTTGCTTGCTGGCATTGGCACTGGTAGTGTAGGAGTTACAGAGCTGCATAATAGGAATGGCAGTGAAACATTGAACTGAAGCCAACCCCACCACCACCCTGTAGATACTGACAGGCATTGGGGTGTGCCTTTGGAGTCATCAGGCATAACGCTATGGCATTTCACCACCCTACCCTGCAGACACCGACAGGTGTCACAGTGTGCCTTGCGGTCTTTCGCCCTTATGTTGACCCCATTCTATTAGAAAATATGGTGAGATGGGTGCAGTATAGGAGAATGGGGTGAACTTTGAGGCCGAAGAGTCCAAAGCACAACTCGATGCCTCTCACTAGCTGCAGGGTGTGGGTGGGGGTGGAATGGTATGAGCATTACAGGCAACAATCCCAAGTCACACCCCTGAGGCCTGTCAGTCTCTACAGGGAATGCCACAGACATTCATTGGTATTTCCGCCCAAATTTTCAACATTGTTTTTTTGTGACCCCCACCTTATGAACAGTGGCAATATCAGTTTGTTAGCTGAAAGCTGATTTTGCACAGTGACTACGCCATTTGGTGCCACAGTTGTGGAAACACATTTTGAACAGGATGAAATGACAGCCATACTGTTCATGGAGGTGTAAAAAATGGCAATTTTGAAAATCTGGAGTTAAAATATCAGAAAACTGGTGAAGTCATGAGTGAGCATAGAAACTACACAACGCACACCCGTAATGTAATTAGTTTGGGGATTTTTTACAGCAGATTGTTAACACAGGCATTTTGGGCCTCCACTCATGAACAGTGTCATGGTGATTTTCTTAATCTGTCCCAAACAGTGATTTCCCACAGTGACCATGCATTTCTTCGCTGGAAGTGCGAAAACACATTTTGGCCATGGTGTGAAAAATGACAGCTGTACTGTTCATAAGGGAATGTGAAAAATTCCAGTGGTGGAAATCTGGACTGAAAATATTACAAATTCATGAACTTATGAGGGTGCGTGGAAACTGCACAATGCTCGCTCGTAATACAGTCATTTTATGAACTTTTATCACCAAATTTTTAACATAGCCATTTTAAGACCTCTGCTCATGAACAGTGTCACTGTGATTTTCTTAATCTGTCCCAAACATTGATTTCACACACCAACTGCGCCATTGTGCTACATGCTGGAAACACATTTTAGTGAGATATGAAAATGACAACTAAAATAGTCTCTGTTCATTTGTGTGCTGTGGAGGAGCTGCCAACCATTGAATTATGTAGAGCAGACACTTGGTAAAAGGTATGAGGGAATTATTGTGAAACTATTTACAGGATATTTAAAAAAAATTCCCCTTTTAAAACAGCAATTAAAAGCAGGTGAATTCAGGTAGCTGCTGTACTGTTGCTGTCTTTTGACATGACAACAATGCCTTCACATGTGCGCTCTGATTTCATTTATATATCCTGCATTACATAGTAACATACTAACATACTAAAATGCCAGCAGAATAGGCCTAACGGTCTTGCGAGTCTGCTCGATTAGTCAGCCCCCACCCTGGGTGCTGACCTTGCTGCCCCCCTCGCCTTCTCTGGCTTCTCCCTTCCCAGTTCCAGATATTCTTGCTGCATTAGATTTTGCTTCCAGAACCCTTCCCCTGTACCTGTCCCAGCCCCTCTTGAACCCCTCCACCAGCCTCCTAGGCAGTGCATTCCATGGCTCCACCACCCTCTCGGTGAAGTAGCACCTCCTCCTTTCTCCCCTGAATCTTCCCCCCTTCAGCTTCCACCCATGCCCTCTAGTGGCCCCCTCCTCCTTCCTTCGAAGCACCCTGACTGTTCCTCCCCTATTTACCCTCTTCATGTACTTAAAGACCTCTCATGTCCCCCCGGTCCCTTCTCTCTTCCAATGTGTACATATTTAGCTCTTTGAGCCTCTCCTCATAGGTCCTGTCCCCCAAACCCCAAATCATTTTGGTTGCCCTCCTCTGGACCCTCTCCAGGAGTTTAATGTCCCTCTTTAAGTGTGGCCTCCAAAACTGCACGCAGTACTCAAGTGTGGCCTCACCAAGCAGTTATACAGAGGAGCATCACTTCCCTCCTTCTGAGGTGATCCCCCTAGCGATGCATCCCAGCATCCTGTTGGCCTTGGCTGCTGCCCTCCTACAAGTCTCAGAGTTGTTCATTTTGACATCCACCACCACCCCCAGGTCCCTCTCAGCCATCGATACTTATAGCATTTCCCCCCCAGGGTGTACACTTGGCCCGGGTTTCTGGCCCCCAGGTGGAGTATCTTGCATTTCCCTGCATTGAACCTCAGCTTCCACTTTCTAGACCATCTTTCCAGAGCCTCCAGGTCCCCCTGTAGGGCCACCCCCTCCTCTCCATCCACCACTGCCCCCAGTTTTGAGTCATCTGCAAAGAGACTCATCTCACTCCTGATTCCTGTCCTTATGTCAGAGACGTAGGTGTTGAACAGGAGGGAACCAAGGACTGATCCCTGTGGGACCCCACTAATGACCCTCTTTGGGGATGAGACTATCCCACCAACTACGACCCTCTGGGTCCGGTCATGGAGCCAATTGCCTATCCATCTGATCATCTGGTTCCCCGCCCCATTTCTCCCAGCTTATCCAACAAGTCCATGTGAGGAACAGAGTCAAATGCCTTGCTGAAGTCTAGAAAGAGGACGTCCACTGGTCTACCAAGGTCCATTACCTAAGTTATTTAATTGCTGTTTTCCAAATTCAGTGGCATAGTGGGGCAGCAATTTTCTGGGAAACATTCTGGAACCTGCGTTGCTGCCCTATTTGCAGGCAACTTTCAGCTCTGAGGAGGAGGTTGCCCACCTCCAGGCTGAACTGGCAAGGACTAAAGAGGACTCCCCACCCAAGAGCACCAGTTCCACAACCACTGCCTCAGAGGTTGCCATGTGTGAAGAGTAGATGGACCACAGTAGGTTCTGGGAGGGTGAGGGTGGTGGAACAGAGGCGTAGCCCCCAAGTTGCACCTCTACACAAATCATATGTCAGTCTGGCAAATCAAGGTTCCTCTATGATGACACCCTCATTGGAGACCAAGAAGAATGCTGGGGACATCCACAAGGGAGACCCACAAAAGAGTGGCAAGGGACAACACAAGGGAAAGAAACAGCTTCTGATGGGGGACTCAACTGTTAGGGGTGTAGGCCTGGGGAAGGGAGAGGAGAGGGAAGTAAGGTGCCTGCCTGGTGCCATGGCTTGGAGGGACAGGAAGCGAATCCTCAGGATTGCAGAAGCAGCATCACAGGAGAGGAAACTAGATATCATTGTCCACCTTTGGACAAATGACCTAGCTAGGCATGAGATCAGTGCAGTGCAGGATGAATTTGTGGAGTTGGGGAGGGGCCTCAGACAGGTAGAAAGCACGGTAACCTTCTCAGAGGTGCTGCCAGTCTATGGCAGGGGTGAGTCTAGGGTACTGCACACCATGCGGTTTAATGAATGGTTGCAAAACTGGTGCAGAGCACAGGCTTTGGCTTCATTGGGGACTGGGGATCCACCTGGAGAGATGAAGGTCTATACTGGCATGATGGTCTGCATCTGTCCAGGAAGGGAAACACGCTCCTAGGTGACAGGTTTAAAGGCTTCCTTGACAAGCTTTTAAACTAGCCAAGGGGGGAGGTGCTGATAGGAAACAGGAAAGGTCAAGCCTCCCCCCGAAAAGCATGGCAGGTAGTAGGGTAAACACTGAGGTACAGAGCTTGACAGAGGGCAGGACAGGGGTAAATGGAAAAATGGACAAGGGCAATAAGAGCAGGGATGGGTAAAAAAGGATAAAGCCAACATTAAATGGAGGGCAATGAGTACCAACGCCCGTAGTCTGGGAAACAAGCTTCCAGAGCTAGTAGCCCTGATGGAAGTGGAACACTTGGATATTGTGGCAGTCACAGAAACATGGTACATGGAGAACCATGACTGGGATGTCAACATACCAGGGTACACAATCTACAGAAGGGACAGGGAGGGTAAAAGAGGAGGTGGAGTAGCTCTCTACATAAGGGAAGGGATCAAAGTAACAGAACTAAAAAGTAAAGGGGGAGGACAAGAGGAACTCTGGGTCACACTGGAGACAGGGAATGGCATCACAATCTGCACAGGGGTTGTATACAGACCCCCATCTCAAGGGGAGGAAATGGACAAGAAAATGATAGAGGGCATTCTCAAAATGGCTGAAAAAGGGGAGATACTGTTGATGGGGGACCTGAATATGCCAGATGTTAACTGGACAACATGGACGGCAGCCACATCCAAGAGCAGGGTCATTCTCGATGTCCTACAGGGAGCATGCCTTAGACAGCTAGTGGTGGAACCCACTCGGGAGGGAGCAATATTAGACTTGGTACTCTCAAATGGAGAGAGTATCACAAACTTAGAAGTCAGTAGACATCTGGGAACAAGCGACCACTGCACAGTGTGCTTCACAATAAACACAACCATGGAGACAAGCCATACAAATACAAGGATACTGGACTTTAGAAGGGCTGACTTTGGCATAATGGGCGAATACCTGAGGAATGCATTAGCAAATGGCCAGAAAGGAGGGGTGGAAGAACAATGGAGAAAAATCAAAACTGCTATCCTGGAGGCAACAAGCCTTTGTTTGAAACAAATAAAGAAAACAAAGCGGAATAAAAAAAACACTATGGCTCTCAAAAGAAGTGTCAGGGAAGGTTAAGGAGAAAAAGGCTGCATTCAAAAAGTATAAGGAATCAAAGACGGAACACGACAGGGAACTGTATCAATTAAAGCAGAAAGAAGTGGGGAAGGCAGTCAGAAAAGCAAAGGCCCAAACCAAGGAAAGGATAGCCAACTCAGTTAAGAAGGGGGATAAAACCTTTTATAGGCACATTAGGGAACATAGAAAGGTTAAGGGAGGGATAGGGAAGATTAATAAAGGAGGGAGGTGGGCAGAGGGAGACAGTGAAAAGGCAGAGATAATGAATGAATACTTTTGCTCAATATTCACAAAAAGAAGAGTAGGAGTTACCTAAACCAAACAGTAGAAGCACTCTAGATATTGGGGTTGATACCAGTCCATTTAAAGAAGAAAGAGTACTGAAAGAACTTCTAAAACTCAAGGTGGACAAAACAATGGGCCTGACGGGATTCACCTAGAATCCTAAAAAAGCTAAGGAGGACCTAGTGACACCACTAACCACACTTTTAACAAATCATGGGAAGATGGGGTGGTACCTGAGGACTGGAGGAGGGCAGATGTGATTCCCTTCACAAAAGTGGGAGCAAGGCAGAAGCAGGAAACTACAGACCTGTTTGATCTCAGTGGTGGGGAAAATGATAGAATCACTTCTGAAAGAAAGAATTGTTGAGTACCTAGAGGCCAGCGGGGCACAGGACCCAAAGCATCATGGATTCACAGCAGGAAGGTCATGTCAGACAAATCTAATAGATTTCTTTGACTGGGTGACCAAAGTAATAGACCAGGGAGGGGCTGTGGATATGGCCTACCTAGACTTTAGCAAGGCATTTGACACAGTCCCGCACAAAATATTAATAATCAAGTTAGCCAGCCTGGGAGTGGGTCCCAGGGTGGTAGCCTGATGAAAACTGGCTGCACAACGGACACAGAAGGTAATAGTGAATGGAACACATTCTGAAGAAGGGGTTACTAGTGGAGTACCTCAGGGCTCAGTACTGGGTCAGTCCTCTTTAATGTCTTTATAGGTGACATTGCAGAGGTTGGAAGGAAAGGTATGCCTCTTTGTGGATGACACAAAGATCTGTAACAGAGTTGATACACAGGGGGTAGAAAGGATGAGAAGGGACTTGGCAAAAGTTGGAGGAATGGTCAGACATATGGCAACTTAGATTCAATGCAAAGAAGTGCAAAGTAATGCACCTGGGAAATAAAAATCAGGAGAAGAGTACACAATAGCAGGGGAGGTACTAACAACAACAATAATGGAAAGGATCTGGGTGTAGTCATATCAGATGGCCTAAAGGTGGGTATGCAATGTGAGAAGTCAGTAGGGAAAGCCAGGGGGATACTGGGATGCATAGGGAGGGGCATCGCAAGTAGAAAAAGGGAAGTGGTTATCCCTCTATACAGAGGGTTGGTGAGACCCCATCTGGAGTACTGCGTGCAGTTTTGGAGACCTCATCTATGCAAGGACATAGACAGGATGGAAGCAGTCCAGAGGAGGGCAACTAAAATGGTGCAGGGTCTACATCTGAAACCATATGAAGAGAGACTGAGAGAGCTTAATATGTATACCCTTGATGAAAGGAGGGACGGGGGGACATGATAGAAACTTTTAAGTACCTCAAGGGAATCAACAGAGTCCAGGAGGGTAGCATCTTTCAGAAAAAGAGATGTGCAAGGACAAGGGGCACAATTTAAAGTTAGAGGGGACCGGCTCAGGGGTAATGTGAGGAAATTCTTTTTCACAGAGAGAGTGGTAGACGCATGGAACCACCTTTCTGGAGAGGTTGTGGGGTCTAAAACAGTGGAGGAATTCAAACATGCATGGGACAGACATAAGGCAATTATAGTGGGGGGTTGCAGGAAATAGGCTGTTGGTTAACTAGAATCTGCAGCTTATCCAGTCGGTAGGGAAATGGGCAGACTGGGTGGGCCAAGTGGTCCTTATCTGCCGTCAAAGTCTATGTTATGTTTCTATAGTTGAAACCATTGTCACACAGACTAGAACATCCCTTGTAAGTTTACTCATGTAAGCTTCAGAAGAAGACCTTGTTGGGCCAAGCACTAGACACTTTGTTCTTTTTGTAACATCCATGTATGTTGGTTCAGTAAAGGCAACACGCCATTTGCTTCAGTATAATTTTTGAATGCACTGCATTAAAATAAGAATTATATTGTAAGACCCTGGCAGACTACATACAGCAGGGCTCCCAGATCTATAAAGAGTCATTTACAGGAAATTGTTCCCCTTGACTTGCATCTGGTTACAGGGGCATCAGACATAAGTCCCTTTACTCAGGATTTCATGACAAGTTGAATTCTTTGGGGAACAATTGCAGTGACTGAAGTGAATATAGGTTCACTAGGAGAGAGTGAATATGTGTATGAACGTGTGTGTCTGTTGGGAGGGAGAGAGAGAGAGAGAGAGAGAGAGAGAGAGAGAGAGAGAGAGACACACACACACACACCACATCTCCCTTAAAGCCTAGTGTCTCTCCACACACATTATGGTGATGTGGGGTGGGTTAGGTGTGTTTGTATGAAGAGGAGGAGAGAATTACATTTTATCTCTTTTTCAGATTCACTTAGACACTTGTGGTACATCAGTTGTTAACATTCTCGGTGTATCTTGACATCAGTACATATCAGGCTATGTGGTCTTGATTCCTTGAGGATCCTCGACTAGAGTTTTTGTTTGACACTATTATCAATTTATATTTAAATTATCATTTATATAGTCCTGAGGTTTTTGAAATTTCTTGGGCCTTATATGTAGCTGGAGAGTACAGCTGGGTGACAGGTCCAGCTAGGTTTTACACATCACACAGTGAGCACTTATGTCTTTAAGACAACTTTACTGGTAAATTCTTGCCTATAATGCAGACATTGAAACTTAATGAGCCCTATAACAATCTTAGTTTGTCTTTAATCTGGGTGAGGGTTGCCTTTCAGTAATCACATCCTTATACTAACAACACTCATAGCTTGATTTAGGAGTTATCTGCTTCAGCAGTGTTATCTTATGCCAATTAAATTTATATGCAGTAGGATTCTTTGTATGTGTGTTCCACAAACACGTTTAACCCAAGGTTGCTTCTGGCTGAAGGCAGTATAGTACTATTAAACTGACATCATCTTCTGTTTTTTTGTTTTTTATTTTAAATGAGTGTATTTTAAACCAATGAGGATTTTTCTGTTTTTCTCTACATTATCTGAGCTGTTATAAGTATTGTATTTTCTAAACAACTGCCATGAGCTTCTGAAGAAGGACTGGTTAGTCAGCTAGAGCACTTTGTTCTTGTTGTTACATCTATCTTGGTCCATTAAAGGTAAATAATCATTTGCTTCAGAGGCATCAGAGCAATTCTGCTTCATGTGAAATAATGAAATGTCAGAGGGAGGAAGAATTTTACTAGAGTTACAGGAAAATGCAAAATCAGTGTGATAGAACTGCTACTGTGTCCTTTAAAGTCCATCATTTGTTTTTGTTTTTACGTGCAGCTTCTGCCATGCGCAAGGAATATCTTGGGAGAATGGGACACTTTGGAGGCGTGCCTGCTCTGTGCAATCACCTGCTCTGTTGAGCAGGCGTGGCGGTTCTGCACCAATTGCTGCAGTGCTGTGTATAACAGTGGAAGTCTTCTCTTCAAAGAAAACCACCGCTGTGTGCTTGCAGCGTCACGCCCCAAATCTTTGCTGCCACGCTGGAAGCCCACCCAGCATGGTAAATGTCCTGCATCATCTGCCGACGGGGTGCCCAATCCCCGTCGGCTCCATCCCCAAACAGCTTTCTCTGCTGCCATGCTGGGAGCCCACCCCAGCGTGGCAAATATCGATACGTCAATTATAGAAAAAAGAAAACCTGTAAATTAAAGACAGTCTCCCGGCCTCCTGCCACAACCGCACCCACCCACTGCGCAACCTGCCTCCCCATACCCCTCTTCACCCCATACTTACCTTCAGAGCTCAGCGCGTCGATCATCGCTGGACCGGGAAAACATCTGCACTCTTCAAACCGACCGTGAACTGAGGAAATGCCAGTAAGCTGTATAATGGGCGAAATGGGTTTTCAACTTGCTGCATATCTTAGACATTTTTGGAATTTTTGCACCAAATTTTGAACATGGGTTTTGGGACCCCTTCTCATGAATTCTGTCACTGTCATGGCATTATTGGGCCTGAAGGGTGATTTCGCAGTCACTGCGCAAAATCACCTTTTGGGCCAGATTAATGAAACAGTGCCAGCATTCATAATGTGGAGCTCTCAAAAGCCTATTTTGAAAATTTGGTGGAAAAATCTAAAAACTGAATTTTAAAGCCTGATTTGCGCAGTTCCTACACTACGCTCGTGAGTTTTGCAATTTTCAATATTTTCACTCCAGATTTTCAACATTGCCATTTTACCACACCTCCTTATGAGCAGTACAGCTGTCATATTTCACATCCTGCCCAAAATGTGTTTCCGCCCATGTAGCGCACAATGGCGCAGTCGGTGTGCGAAATCAATGTATGGGACACATTAAGAAAATCACAGTGACACTGTTCATTAGCAGAGATCTTAAAATGGCTATGTTGAAAATTTGGTGAAAAAATTCCTTAAAATGACTGTTTTACAAGTGTGCATTGAGCAGTTCCTACGCACGCTCGTAAGTTCGCGAATTTTCAATATTTACACTCCAGTGACTTCCAAATACCTAAACAGCATATAGAAGCAAGCAACATTCAGCATTGACAAATGCTTGTACTTCTTTGTCACTGATTTTTTTAAGCCATGTCCAAGTGCCAAATACCACTGCAAATACCTGCAAGCGAACGTTCGGCATTGACAAATACTTGTTTTCATAGTGTAATAGACCAACAATATGCCTTTCCCTGATTTGAAAGGAAGTGTGAATTATTAAGATTCTGAATGTGCTAGTGTGAACTAGCCTTCATACTTTGCCCAAGAGAAGTGGAGGTGGAGGGTTGAAACAAAGAAAGTGGATGAGGCAATGTGCAGTGTATCTGGCACAACTTCTGAAATCCATGTAACTCTTCTCAATTCAATAAGCACCAGTGTCTTTGTTTGAGAGTTGTGAGGGGGATGAGTGTGGGAATGCAGACACATGGCTGACATACAACATCTTGTTTCTGCAGTCACATAAAAATGCCAGCTCATGGCAATTCAGAGAAAAAAAAAATATTTTGAAGCTGCATTACCAGACTAAGTGTGCAGTTTAGTGAATTACCACAGAGGGGTGTGTATATGACAGCACTAAAAGGTGCATTAAAGTGCTTCAGTCATGAAAACCTCCCCCACTGGCTGCTGCTGAAATGCATAGCAGTATGTTCTCCTTTGTGCATTCTGGCTGTTCTTTGCTTCAGCTGCAGGTAGTACAGTATGCTCAAGTTCGTTTGCATAGGTTTTAGCAGTGGGGAGTTCACATTGACAGAGTCTAGTGAGAGAAAACGCTTGGAATTACACATACAACGAAGTCTGAGTTTTCACATCAAATGCTGAGGTATTTTTTTCCTGGAGGATTAGAACCCATGGAGTCCATGAAGGTGTGCTTTGGAGAGCTGGTGTGAGTAAGGACTGTTAGGCACCCACACATTTTGGTGGTCCTGCTGTGGCAGGGAACAGTTTATTAAAGTAATGTGTGGCTTGTCTCTAAGCTAGACAAAACTACAGCAATGTATCAGGTAACCAACACAGTTGATCTGTGTGTCTCTGTGGAGAGGGGTAGGAGCTGCTCACTGAGCGTAGCTCCTTTTTCAACTGTATGCCACTGCATTTTCAACTGTTGTCATAGACAGCTCCAGCAGTGATTGGAGAACTGTGACAACGCCTGCAAACACACTGACTGAATTGGAAGATGCTGACACACCTCTGAAAACGCTGATGACACTATGTTTCTTGCACATGCGTGCAAGCAAACATAAAAATGACAAAAAAAAAAAATCTACTTTTAATATATTTTTTATCTTTTTGTTTCTTTGTTTTACAATTAAGCCATTGTATAATAGGAATAATGCACTCCAGGGTGTGTGTCATGGTGGGATAATGTCACTTCTGGGGTGATTAATCACACTCGGCCTGCGGCCTCGTACCTAATCACCCCAGGCGTGATGTTATCCCAGCACAACACACACCCTGTCATGCATTATTCTCTTACTATCTGGTCCAAGAGGTAGTAATGTTTTCTAGTACTATGACTACTTCTACAGCATCTGATCATCTTGTTAAGGATGCTGAACCCTTAAAGAAGAAAATGAAATACATAGTGATCACCACCCAGGCAGGCAGCCAGTCACATCACATTAGTCAAGTGCAGAGCAGTCATAAAAACATTTGACTGCCAGACCTGATGACACAGCACACCACCATGCTATCCTTCTTAGTTCCACAATTGCTAGCTGCCAGCCACTGCCAAGTTATATAGTAATATAATAATCTCAGCCCAGTTTCTGTAAGTGGGGTGGGTGGTGATCAAGGTGACCCCCTGGCTTAGAGTTGGTGGGATTTCTCTCTATCCCCATCTACTCTGGAGAAGGATCTGGGCATGATCCTAGATGACAGCCTGACACTTGATGTGCAGGTGTCAGACGTTATCAAAAGTGGATATCATCATCTAACAAACATTGCCCAGATCCTGGCACTGATTCCATCTGAGGACATGCCACACTTGTACATGCATTTGTCACATCCAGGTTGGACTACTGCAATGCTCTATACCTAGGGCTATCTGGAGGCAACCTTTGCTGACTGCAGCTGGTGCAGAATGCAGCAGTGAGATTATCAATGGTAAAAAGAAGCAAACATACTACTCCAGTCCTCTCCGAGCAGGACAGGGTGCTAGTCAGGTGAAGGATTGTCTTCAAGATAGGGCTTCTTACCTACAAGGCCCTGCATGACCAGGGACCAGTCTGAATGCAAGATCTCCGGTGCCCTACCTGCTGACCCAAGCTCTCCATTCTGCTGATGGTGGCCTCCTAGGGGTTACCAGGGCTTGGTTACAACATTCAGGGTATCATGCATTCTCGGTTGCCACGCCTACCCTGTGGAACTCACTACCTAGTTATCTATGGGAGGCACCCTCGGTAGGAGCCTTTAAAATAGGTCTTAAAGCACTCTTATTTCAACAGGCATTCTACCCATAATTAGTTGCATTGGATTCTCTATTTTAATCATAAATTGATGCATTTTAAGAATGCTTCTATTTCTTGCTGATCTGTAATCTGAATTTGAAATATTATTGTTACTGTATTGTATTGACTTGTTTTAATGTACAGTGCTCCAATCTCTGGAGAGGAGTGCTTTATAAATAAAGCATTTAGTTATCTGTCTTAATGGAGGATGGTCATGTTATGAATGACCTAGAAGGATGGTGAGTTTGAATTCACACGGGAGAGAGAGAGGAGGGAGGGAGAGGGAGGGAGAGGGAGAGGGAGAGGGAGAGGGAGAGGAGAGGAGGGAGAGGAGAGAGAAATATGGCACCTGCTTAATCAAAACCTCCTCAGGGGAGCATGCTTATCCAGGCAGATATGAAACTGGAAGGAGAAAGTGAGACAGCAACATTCATGTAGCAGCAGTGGACAAGGGGAGCCCAGTTGAGGACCACAGGTCAAAGAAGCTGTCCAGGTTCAGAGGCCCAATTGACCTGGTCCAGATGTACCTCAGAAGGAATTTAGGAGGATGAATTTTCCAGATGCAGTAAACCACACAGTAGTCACTGATGGGAGTTTGGAAGGGTCCCTGCAGCCAAATTCTGTGTGGGAGAGAAAGATTCCAGACACTAATGCAGGTAACATCAGATACAAATAATCAATTACTACAATACAGAAGAAACACAAAACTCATAGACCACACCTGAGTAGAAGAACAGTGGGAGGATCATTTTATGAATGATCTAGAAGGAAAGGCGAGTTTGGAATGTTCAGACAGATGAAACCTACTTACTGAAACTTGCTCATGGGAGCATGCTTGTCCAGACAAATGTGACATTGAGGAAAAAAAGGGGAGGGCAACACTTGTTAGGAGCAGTGGAGAAGAGGAGTCCAGTTAGAGGACCACAGATCAAGCAGGCTGTCCAGGTTGAGATATCTGACTGACCAGGTCCAGATGTACCTGGTTAGAGATTTAGGATGAGGATTACTTCAGATACAGTAAACCATGCAGTGGTCAATGATGGGATCCTGAAGAGTCACTGAAGCACAAATTCTGTGTTGTGGGAGGAAGGATTCCATACACTGTAATACAGGATAACATCAGATTCAAATAATCAAATACTACAATACAGAAGAAACACAAAAATCAAGGGCAGATAGACATTTGTTGACAACAGGTGTTTCACCGTTGCAATCAGAATCTCTTTTTCTTTATCTTTTCCTCCCTTGCGGTGGAGGGTTGATCCTTCCACGATCCCCGGCCCCATCACACAGCATCCAGGGACTTACTTTCATCCCATTCTTCCCCAAGGCTTGTCCCAGTGGTATGGGTTGGTGGTTCCTGCATGCTAATGTAACAGATATGGTTTCTGGGAGAGGGACTTGTAGCCTGAGTGCAGAGCCTGTGAGGGTTTGGTATCATCCTGCCCCACAACTGGCCTTTTTCTGCTTTTTCTTCATCATCAGAGGAGTGGATGCACCATCCAGCCATGCCCACATATGCTGACATATGCAGGACATTGATGGCCACTGCTCCTACATCCAAGTTGTGGTCCCAACTGCCTTTATCCCCAGCCACTGCTAGTAGTCGGGTGAATGCCAGTGTTGATGTCCTCTCATCCCCAGAGAAGGAGACCTGTCCTTTGAATGCTCAGTCTCCCTCTACTTGGCAGACCCTAATGCCCCAAGATCTATCTGGACCCTGTGTTGCTGGCATGGTGGCTGGTAATGATTATTGCATCAACCCTCTGTGCCACAGACCAGCTGTGATCACATGTTCTGAAGGGTATGTGGAGCTTCTGGTACTCTGTGTGAGGGAGACTCAATATCTGGGAACAAGATTGAAAAATGCTAGTATTGTGCATCCTTTTCCATACAGCACTTGGGTTCAAAGCAACAAGGACTTGTTGCACAATTTTAGGGGGGAGAGATGAGTACTCTTGGGATATTGGAGCATTTTGGATAAGGATATAGAGAGACAGATCCCATGAATTTGTCAAAGCAGCAGCTAAAGATGAATGAGAACCTGGCTTGAGAGAATTGCCTCCAGGCCAGAGTAGGCAACACAGTAAGTAAAATGGTTAGTGGCCAAGGCAAAGTCACAGATATTAAAGGCAGCATGCCTCTTTTCGATCAGTTGCACTCAGTCATATCATGGTACTGTAGCTAGAAAAATATATTTCGGATTCAATATGAGAACACCTTGTAGTAGAAGAAATTAGCTTTTATATAGCACTTGCACATGCATGTTTTATCCCAAAGCACATTACAAACAAGAGATTGGTTGAAAGTGAGAGAAACTGTAGAATCACTTAAAAAATAATCCGATACAGTCTGCTGCCCGCTCTTGTCTTGGGATTACGCGATTGTTCCTATGCACTATCTAACCTGTATTACTGCTCATTTTCCTTCTCTGTATTTTTCTTGTCTGGACCATCATTGAAAATAGACACCTGTTTGTCTTGTATACTCAGTGTTTTCAAATGCATTTATTGAGCAAGACAAGAACTGGTACAAGATCACATTTCAAATACGAATCAAGTTACTAATAATACAAGTAAATATTTTAGGTTTTAGGAGGGCAGATTTCACTGCAAAGGGTAGATGTATACAATCTGTCCTGGAGAAGGAGCGGTAATAGAGGGTGTAGAGGAACAATGGAAGAAACTGGAAGTAACCATAGTAGGGATAAGAAAAATGCATTAGGATAGTCACTAATGGAAAAGAGAAATCATGGTTCTCTGTAAGGAGGTAGGGGACAAAAATCAGGGCTAAAAGACTGAATTTCAGGAAATATATGGGGACCCAAATGGAGGACAGGAAGGTGTGCCTTGAATGTCTATGGGAAGCAGGGAAGGCTGTTAGGAGAGCTAAGGTGCAGACAAAGTAGGGTTTAGCATGGTCTGTGAAAAAAGGGGACATAGCATTTTATAGGTACATAAGCGAAAGAAAAAACAGAGGGGGGTTGTGAGGCTCAAAGGGAAGGAGGGAGAGTGTAAGGAGGGGGATCCGGACAAGGCAGAAATACTGAACAAATACTTCTGCTCAGTATTCACTAGCGAGGAGGAGGAGCATCACAGATCACAAATTGGGAGCAGGGGCACTTGGTGGGGGAAGAAGTGGATACTAGTCCATTCACAGTGGAGAAAGTTATGGAAGAATTCACAAAGCTGAAGGTGGATAAGGCCATGGGACCAGACAGCATCCACCCGAGGATATTAAGGGAGCTGTGAAGGGAACTGGTAGCACCATTGGCAGCCCTGTTTATGGAGTCACTCATGGGTCTTGTTCCAGTTGATTAGAGAGGAGCACATGTGGTCCCACTGCACTAAAGTGGCAGTAGGGAGTAGGCAGAGAACTACAATCCAATCAGTCTCACTTCAGTGGTAGGAAAGATCATGGATACACTGCTAAAAGAAGGTAAAGTGGCAAACCTGGAATCCAGGTATGCCCAGTATCTGTGGCAATATGGATTCACAGCAGGAAGGTCATGTCAAATGAATGATAGATTTTTGATTGGGTGACTAGGGAAGTAAATCAGAAGGGCAGTAGACATCACCTACCTAGAGATTTTAGCAAAACCTTCAACACCATCCCACATAGAATGCTGGCTAACAAAATGGGTAGTCTGGGCATGGGACACAAGGTGGTGAACTGGGTTAGAACTGGTTAACAGACAGGAGACAGAAGGTGGTGGTAAATGGAGTACAATCTGTGGTGAGGGGGTAAACAGTGGGTACTGCAGGGATCAGTATAGGGACCAGTCCTGTTCTATGTCTTCATTAGTGACACTGCAGAGGGTCCGAAAGGAAAGATCTGCTTCCTGCAGATGACACCAAGGTCTGCAATGAGGTGGATACTCCAGATGGAGTGCAGAAAGTGAAGAGGGACCTGGAGAAGCTTGAAAGATGGTTAGAGATGTGACAACTGAGGTTCAATGCAAAAAAGTGCAAAATAATGCATGTGGGTAGAGAAAGCCCCAGGGAGATCTACAGATTGGGGACCTAGTTGTTATCTTTGATGACCTTAAGGTATCAAAGCAGTTCACAAAGGTGGCAGGGATGGCCAGTTGCTTGCTGGGGTGCATAGGCAGAGGTATTACTAGCAGGAGGCAGGAAGTGGTGATGCCATTGTATAAAACATTGTTAAGGCCTCACCTGGAGTGCTTTGTGCAGTTCTGGAGCCCACACCTGTGCAAGGACATAAACAAGGTGAAGACTATCCAGAGAAGTGTAACAAAGATGATGAATGGCTTGCACCTCAAAATATAGGAGGAGAGACTATGGGATCTCAATATGTACTTACTGAAGGAGGAGAGTGCAGGGGGACATGATTGAAACTTTCAAGTACCTCAAGGGCATAAACAAGGTGCAGGTGGGGACCTTTTTCCATGTTGAAAAGGTGCTAAATCAAGGAAGCACAATATGAAATTGGAAGGGGGTAGATTAAGAGATAATGTGAGGAAATTTTTATACACAGAAAGGGTTGTTGAGGATTGGAATAGTCTGTCACAGGCAGTGATGGGGGTAAGCACAGTGCATGGGGTTTAAGCAAGTCTGGGACAGGCACAAGGGAAGCTTGAGAGGGGAGGAAGTGATGAAAAATTATTGATCACATAGGTTTAATTGCCCATGGACCTCATATAACTGCATGTGGCCGACTGGATGGGTCTGGTGGTCAGTATCTGCCAACAGTTTTCTATTTCTATATTATGTGACATAATTATGCAGTGTAGTACACAATGTGAAGTATAACTACTCCTCTAAAACCAACTAATAGCAAATGCAAGTGGAATTTGTCATTAGCTAATAAAACAAAACACAAAAAGCTCATATGCTAATTATTGTAGCAGATAGTAGTACAACAAGGAGTTCATAGAAATGACATATTAGTATTGCCATACATCAGAGTCAATAGCAGTCACCATTGGGCTCCATATCTTTTGAAAACTTCTGCATGGCCATTGACACTTAGCTAGCCTCAATTAGTTGGCAGGTGCCACATTATGAGACAATGCTTGACTGAGGGTGGAGCATCACTAGTCCAGTGTTGGTGATGGTCTTTTCTGCCTTGATCAAGGCTATGGTCCATAATATAGCTGGAGGACCTTTGCAGCTTGAGATAGTTTCACTCCTAATAGCAATTCAAGAGCAGATTGGGGTATGCTGAGCTATAAGGTTTGCTCCATAGTGTTTTGTATGGCACCCCAAAATGTGATTTCCAGGGCATGTCAGGGTCATGTGTAAAAAACAGCCAAGGTTTTGTTGAATGAGTAGGAGAGCTGGAGAACCTTCATGTGTTCCAACCTGCAGATAAAGACCATTTCTGAGGCACAGCCCAATTCCTCCTCTTCTATAACTAGTCAGGCTTGTTTAATGTTAGGCGATCCAGTGGGTAGATAACTGAGGTGTGCTCCCAGAAGTATTTCTTAAATTCAGGTGGTCTGCTACCTTCACCGTCACTTTAAGCTAACTGGAATATTCTAGTTTTAGAAGTAAAGTGCAATTGATGCCAAGGTTAAACCCTAGGTGGACTGAAGCTGCTTGTGTAAAACTATTGGAAACAGAGGATACATAGAAGCATTGTGGATACTGTGGACAATATTTTATACATTTTAGATCTGATCGCTATTAGAGTAGCAGAGGTGCACATACTAGGAGTGTAAATATTTAAGACTGCTTTACCTGGATTAGATAAATATTTAGTAAACTGAATTTGGGAACATGTGTATAGAAATATATTATCCATTTGAAATAAGTGAAATGTGTATAGAAAACACTGTTAGAAAGAATAAATACTCTTTACAAATATGCCAGTACACACAAGGAGTAGCAGAAAACAGCTGGCTACAACAATTCCAAAAGGATTTGGTAAAATCCCCAACCAAAAGAAGGGAAGGGTAGAAAAATGGTAGCAAAAAAAAAAAAAAAAGAAGGAGAAAGGAGGTAATGAACATGAACTAGGAAGTCATTTTAATCTAAAAATGGATAGGTTCAAACATAAAAATGATCCCAACCCAAGGCATATGTTGGAGTACCTTTTGAAGAAAGGTGATATGGAAAGTGAGGACAGTATATTAAGAGCATCAAAACCTAAGAATTTGGATATAGGCAGTTACCCATATTAGTAGAGTAGCTAGTAAGATTTATGAACAAGATAGTGAGGAATATAAAAGAGAACCAAGGTGGGAGGAGCAAAGGGAAGGGAAACTTGAGTCAATAAACTAGAGAAAACAAGTACTCAATTGAGGAAATTAAAATATTAGAAGAGTAAATAGAAAGGAGATGTTAGAGAATCTGAGATTAGTATAGTTTTGAGACAGCTGGAAAACACAATTCAAGGACTGAAGAAACTAGAGAGTGATGGAAAAAACTAATAAAGGAAACAGCTATGGTTATAGAGAGGTAGAAAGAGAACTGGAAGATAAGTTAAGAGGAGAAAAATTAGACCAAATGGAAGGGCCAGGGATGAATGAAGAACTATTGAGCCAAATATTTGAATCATATAACTCAATATACACCCTGGCACAGAGCATAGAACAAGACTAATATAGAACTGATTACAAAAGATCTAGCAAAAGCCCTGAACAATCAATATTCAGCAAATACACTCATATTTGAGCAATTGGCTTTGATAAAGAAAGGTGATGATTTTATTAAAGGGATAAATATAGATAAAATCAATATGGATAATTTAAAAAGGTGAATCTAAAGAAGCAAATGTGAATTTGGACATAAATAGTACAGTGGGGCAAGGAGACACAAAACAGTATTGAGTTAGTTATGCTACCATCACCAAGATGTCAAAATTATAGAATTTGCAAGGAACTTAAACAGGCTAATAGACAACTATGGGTGAAGGGGAAAGAGTTAGCACAAGGTAAGAACAAAAAAAACATTAGAACAAAAGAAGATAGATAAGAGTAAGGACATGAAGAACAATGAAAAGGAAACATCACAGATACAGAAAAAAGAAGTGGTAAATCATGAAAAGAAGAATTAAAGGGGTTAAAATAGAAGGGAGCAGAGAGAACAGTTTGAAGACAAAAATATTAGGGGGCAAAAAAGAAAAGGACAAAAGAAAAAAAAAAAAGAGTGAGAAAGTAGAGATCATGAAAAAAGTAAGGATAAAAGTAAAGGGGGGAAAGGTAATGTAATACCAAAGGGACAGGGACATAGACAAGTAATAAGAACAAATGGGGATGGTGAAAATGTATTAGAGGATAAAAAAGAAAAAGAAAAGCAGAACAAGGAAGAGTAGTCAGATAATGAATGGTACTACAGTAGATGTAAATGGTTTAGGAGAGCAAACTACACTAATGGAAAAGTCAAAAGATACAGATTATGTTGTGACATTAAACAATGTTGATGTGATTTCAAGTGAATCCGAGGATAGTTTGAACAAAGATGTAAAAATGTTAATGCCATATTGGGATAAGAAAATAATTGTACAGCATTTATTAGTACAATTAGACCAAATAAACAGCAAAATAGATATAGTAGTATTCTGATATTACCCACATCATTAGGTCAATAAAACATAATCAAAGGAGATGGACAAAAATAGTTATCAACTGTGGGGATTTACCACGTTAGGTGCTTTGTACCCAGTGTTCTATAAGACCAGGGTGATATATACCAAAAGAGAAACAAATAGGTATATTTGGACTCCAGAAATTTGAAGGAATCAAAAACTAACTTGAGTTTCAAGCTTAGAGAATTGTAGGGATCAGTATCAAAAATTCTCCAGATTAGCAAACAGATTATCAAGGCAATAAAATGGGAAGTAAATGACCAAATTTTGTTTTGGGTTAAGGTAAGGAGTGGTATAAGAAGCTACTGGAGAAAAACTCAACTTGATGCACCTGGAATCTACATGCATGATAGAAAAGAAAGAAGTCTGAAAGAACAAAAGAGTGAAAGTGATCAAAATTGGGTAAAATAATTGGAAGCTAGAAGCAAGTTTTTTTTTAATCTGAAAGAACAGCCTGCAGAATGACAAAGGGAAATCGAAAATAGGAAAGAACATTCCAATCAAATATGCTATCTAGGAATGTGCCAGGGATTAGAAATAAGATTACGGACACAGATGTTATAGAATATATAACTAAATTTGAAATTATCAATTTACAAGAAACATGGACAGACGGAAATGTCCATTTGGATGGCTATAAAAGTCATAACAAATTAGCATTAAGGATGAAAAGATATGGAAGACTATCCAGGGAATTATGCACCATGTGTAAATGTTTAGACAAAATAGGGATGGAAAGAGCTATGTTGTGCCATTTAATGATGCTGTATAAAGAAAATAGCTGTACAATTAGATACATCCAAGAGGACTTAATTGGGAAAATCAAAAATAGAGGGATGTATCATGGTCATATCCTATCCCCCATACTATTTAATTTGTTCATAAATTCAATATTAATTGAACTTTATAAGATCAATATCACATGCCTAAAATTGGGAACAGACCAAATTTGTATCTAGCTTTTGAGGACGACATAGTATTGATTTCTACTAGCTTACTGGGGATAACCGGATTGGTAAAAGTCTTTCAAAAAAGTGTAACAAATCAGATTTAGTTATAAATTCTAACAAAACAAAAATGATGATTTTTGGAAAAAGGAAAAAAAAGAGGAAAGCATTAATTTTGAATGAAACCATAGAACAAGAAAATTCAAACACCTAGGTCTAATTATGACCAATAATTTAACATGGAAGGCCATGCTAAAGAAACAGATACAAAATCTAAAACTTCTATTCCAGCTGTTTTAAGATTCACTCATAATGGCATCAACTCACTAGAGAGTAGTATTAGAGTGAGTAATGCAACAAAGCACACATTTTGTATTGCTGTGAATTATGGGGACCAGATAATATTGATATGGAAAATGTGTAAATATATTCTATAAAAAAATTAGGCTATTACGAAGGTGCACCAACAGTACTTATTAGAGCTGAATTAGGGTGATTTCTGCTCAGAAGCCTAATCAAACAGAGAGTAATAACTTATTGGATTAAAGTGTATAAAATGAAGGCTGAAAGACTGCCAAGAGTGTGTCTTGAAGTATCAGAATATCATAACTGTAAAATAAGTTTACCAGCAATGAAGGTAGTAGAGAACTTAATAAAACCTGATGAGTTACTTAAGACCACAGCAGATTCACTGTTATACTTATGTGTTGTACTGCTATACTGTGTATTTTGGTTTGTCTTACTGTGACAAGGTACCTTTGTAAATGAGCCTATGGCTCAAAGGTTTTCCAAACTGCTGTTTAAATAAAATAAAGATTCCTTAAGACAGCCATTTGTGGAAACTAAATTGTATGTCAAAGATAGAATTAAAGACATGGCACAGCAAGAGGATCTAGAAAGATGTGTGAAATATAAAAAAAGTAAATGGTTAGCACAGAATAAAAGGTTATTTAAGCTAGAAAGCATTTGAAAATAATTGAAGTGCCAAGAAGAAGGCAAGTGTTTGTAAAATACCATTTTGAATACTTTAAAAGTACAAGAGTAGAGAAAATGATTGAGGGGAGAAGTTGGCAATTCCAATGGTAGGTGTAGTTGCAATTTAGGAGAAGATGATAAAACATGTACTGCTTGTATGCCCTGTGTTTGAAAAAAAATGAGAAAAAAAAGATCTTGGGCGAAATTATTGGCCAATGGCTTTTACCCATGGATGAGATTGTGTATCACTTGTTGAATTCACATTCTGTGAAAATTCTAGAAAAGGTGACTTCCTTTTTCATGTGGGTAGAGAGTCAAAAAAGAAATATTTAAAGAATATAAATTATAGAACCTATCCTTGAAATCTAAGAATTATTAGCTGCTTGTATCCTTGATTTTTATCTAGTTCAAATGTGCAAGTGCAATATAACCATGTATAATATTATTGTGTGTATTTATGTAAAAGGCGATTTCGATGAGATTGCTATTTTAAAACGTTTGTATTGTAAAGACATAACTTGTCAACAATTAAAATTTCATCTACCTACCAGTGTTGGCTGTAATATGCATATCTTAATCCAGGTGGATTTGTTATGCCACAGGAATCAAAGTATAATAGAATTAACTTGAGAGAAGAATCTTTGTAGAAGCAGGACTGGGAGGGACTGAAAGAGGTGCAGTATAAGCACTTAGGCATGATGCACATTTTGAGTACATTAACTCTGCCTGTCACGGGAGGGAGGATAGCCACCTTCCATAGTCTTTTTATGTCTACCAGAAGGGATGAGTATTTGAGACTATACAGCTTAGACCACGGGCTGGAATTCTTACTCTAAGATACAGTATTTTAATACAACAAGCTTAAGCCCCATTGTTATTGTTCATTATGATGTCTGAGGCAATATTGGAGTGAGAAACTCTTTGAAGCACTGCCCTGCCTCCAAGCTGTACATTGTACAAAAGAGCTTGTCCCACTACAATTAGAGGGGGTGTAGAAAAAAAAAATTTCCAGCAGCAGAATTTCTGCAAAGTGCAATTTCACTTCTGTGAAAGTTCGGAAATAATTTTCGCAACATCCAGAGAATTTCTGCCTTAAAACTGCAGAATAAATATACAATCTGTGGTTAATTTATTAAACTGCAGGAAAAATCCACAGAACAGATCACTGCAAGTGGTCAGTTTTGAGGCTTTTCCCCACCACAGTTTAATTCATTAATCCATCCCAATTATTAGGGTCACAGTAAATAAAATACCTCTAGTCCCTCCCTTAGACCCTCCTGGTGTCTAGTGCCCCAACCCACCAATCATGGCCCTCAAAACATTTTATTTCCTGGTGTCCAGCAGATCCCCTTCCTATCCTGGATTCCTTAATCCACAAAATAGCCTGCAGTTCACAGACTCATCCCCTATTCCCAGTATTCCCAGGTGTCTAGTGAACCACCCCCCATGCCCAGGTGTCTAGTGGACCCCCATGCCCAATCTCTTATAAAAGAAATCCCACTTCCCTGGTGTCTAGTGGACCCCCCATCCCGACAGTTCATCCACCACTACCCCACTCCTCCCCATCCTGCCCCTGAACAGGCCACCAGTGCAGCCCTCCGCTGTCCTCACTACTGGTGGCCCCCTGAATTGCAGTGAATCACTGCATGGTTGTGCAAGCATGCACTCGTTCACTGACAGTTCATTAAACTGTGGATAGAATAAATTCTGCAGTTTATACGCATTTTTCTGCAGTTCACAAAAAGTCAGTGGAACTCGAAAATCCACAGAAATTCCTAGTTTCGCCGATGGCGAAAGTTCAGAAATTTGTGAAATTTCCAAAGTTTCGCAGGAGTTCCACGAAAGTGGAATTCGTAACTTTCACCCATCCCTAACTGCAATACAGAGGAGAGTTCCAGCCCGATGCTGGCCCTCAAGTAAAAGTTGTCATCTTGTTCTTCTGTGACTTTAGTCCCATCTCTCTAACAGGCGATTAGACCACTTTACACCTGTTTTAATGGCACTTACTCTATGACAGTGAGTGAACAACCAGTCTTTCAAGTTTGAACTAAAGTTGTTCTCGTTAGCGCCTCCCAACAGCTGTTGTCTGCCATAATTTCTTTTCAAACAATGAGGAAAGTTGGACACGTCGCCACCTAGCCAGGTATAAAAGTAGGAGTAGGTGCTCACACAGAGCCATTTCATCTTTTGGCTACAAGCCGATTTTAGTTTTGCAGACTTCAGCTTTTTCAATTCAGGCTTTATTCTAATTCATATGAACATGTGAAGACCAGGAAAAGAAGGCCATTTGGTCTATCAAGTCTGCTCTTGTTGCAGGGTTCGCAGCTTGAGCTAATGTCCCTGCCCTCTCCCCCACTCCTCCCAACCTCCCTACCCATGACCCTTACCCACTCCTTATACCTGTCCCAGCCTCTCTTAAAGCTGCCCACTGTCTTCAATTTGACTACCTATTCTGGCAGCGCATTCCAAGTGTCTGCCACCCTCTGTGAAGAAGTGCTTCCTGACCTCCTCCTAAACCTCCACCCTCCAGCTTAAGTCTGTGCCCCTAGTGTTATGGGGACCACTCAGCTAGAGAGACTCTCCTTATCAACCTTATTTGTCCCTTTCAGGCACTTGTAGGTGTCTCTCCCCCTCTCCCCTCGTCTTTCAGGGATACATGTTTAGTGCCCTCAACCTCTCCTCATATTCCTTACCCTGCTGAGCAGCTGTCATCTTTATAGTCTTCATCTGGACCTTCTTCCAGAGTTAATGTCCTGTTTGAGGTGTGAGCACCAGTACTGAACACCATACTCTAGATGTGGCCTTACCAGCGACCTGTACAAGGTCAGTATAACCTCCTCTCCTACTACTGATCCCCTAGATATGCATCCCAGCATCTTGTTTGCTTTTGCTGCTGCTTTCTTGCACTGCATGTAGTGCTTCAGGTCACTACTGACTACAATACTTTGCCAGTTTGTTTGCTATCAAGCAGTTCTGGGAGTCAAGATGCAACTTCCCAAACTTGTTTCTGAATTCTGCTTTCCTTTGTACACTGCAGTGTCATTATTGATTGTATTGAGGTGGTTGGTCATTTGTGGTAGTACAGTATCAGGCTACCAGGGGCAGACAAGGCTGCTACATTGCACATTCTGTCCTGGGTACATTGCAGGTTTAGTGGCCTGGCATTATGCAGACTTGTTCTTTCTAGGCTCACTTGAATGAAAGGAAGGACAACTTCACCTGGCATGACAGGGATGTTTAACAACTTGTTTGTATTGCGTGCACCCAGTGTAAAACTGAAACACATAAGCAATGCATACACATGAAATTCTACATTAGTAATTGCTGCTATCCACAGTCCAGTTTTAAGAAAGGAGGAGGATCAGATCATTTGACTGTGACAATGTTAGCAAACTCTGGTCAGAGCTGCTATGGCTGTGGTGAGCTTTTGGGATGCTTTTACCCATTATTTCTAATGTATCTGTACAATGCAAATCTGCTGAGAGAGTTATACATACACACACATACACACATTCACTAGGTTTTCCTAAAATATGCCCGCTTATTGCTATATATTTAACCAGGATACTTCACAGAAGGCATGGCATCTTATTTTTAGAGTCACTCTACATTTACACAATGTTATGTTGTGCTACATTGCATAAAATCAGAACATGCTGAAAATATTTAACATCTGGACTAGGCTATCCTGAATAAATTAAACATATATACACATACATTATTACATTATAAAAAAGGTAAAATCAAGACCCCACTGAAAACAAGATATTGCATCTAATCTTGGACAACCTGAGTAAATACAGTGCAAAAATGCATAAAATGAAGATCCCTATGACACTAAGATGTAGCATCTCCCCCGCTTATCCAGGATACAAAATATAGGACACACACACACACACACACACACACACACACACACACACACACACACACACACACACACACACACAAAATGGTAAAATCCTGCCCACTGAAAAGATATTGCAGTTAATCTAGAACATCCTGAGTAAATACAGTGCAAAATGTGTAAAATGAAGATCCCTATGAAAATGATACACCTCCCGCGCTATCCAGGATACAAAATATAGTTTAAGAAATATTTAAAGGAACTCTACTGTAAACTGAACTTTAGTATGTTCACTGACAAACTAACCATTTCTTTATTGTTTTGTTTTATAACATTAGAATGCAGTATTTATTTTGAATGTTGTGGCCATAAGTATAGTGCGTACAGTACATATCATGTACGCTGGTACGTCAAGTACGCATTCTGCAGCTCAATATTTTATGCCCCCCAAAAATATGATAAACAATGCCTACTGATTGCTCTACATTTCGCATGGATAGTTCACAGAAGACCTGGCATATATCCGAGACAGTGTCTTAAGAGATTGAAAACAGTGTAAATCTTTATTAGATTTGTTTCTGAGAATGGGTGGCATTTATGAGGTGTGAATCTTTTTTGAAAGACAATACCTGCTCAACTGAAGCTAGTGGCAAGAAAATGTTTTAATGCTATGTATTTAAATGTGCAAGGGTTCAACTTTAAGCAGAATTGCATGGTGCTGAAAGGCTCTTGCATGTTTCATCCTACCAGGACTCAGTGTGCCTCATCTGAGTGACACCTGGGGTGTCATATAGACGAGGCACATTGATGAGTCCTGGTGGGATGAAACGTGTCCTCTTCCATTAGCACCCTTTGCATACTGTGTGAGAGGCCTTTCAGCACCATGCAGTTTTGCTTCAAGTTGAACCAGCATAATATTGTGGTGCTTTGTATATACAGCCCATGATGCTTTGCATTATGGTATGTGATTTTGCATTTCTTTGAAACTTGGCTTCTGGCCAATGCCCTTTGGGTATCCTTGCCTCAGTGCTGTGCACTGAGGTTCTAGGTATTTTAGCTTCTTTTTGTTTTATTGGTCTCACTACAATCCAACCCAGACAACCAACTTTGGGTAGCTGGTTCATTCCGATCAGGCGTCATACAGATGAGGCACACAGTCCTGGAAGGATGAAAATGTTCTTTTGGCACCCTTTGCATACTGTGTGAGAGGCCTTTCAGCACCATGCAGTTATGCTTCAAGTTGAACCAGCATAATATTTTGTGATTTGCATATGCAGCCCATGATGCTTTGCATTATGGTGGTATGTGTGATTTTAGGCACACGTGTTACCTACGACTTTTAACTCTGCAATAGAAGTCTATACAGTATAGATGTGTGTACACACACACACACACACACACACACACACACACACACTTAATGTCTCCTGATCTTTAGTGACCGTATGGTATGAGCAATTAAACTCTTGGATAAGATCTTAATTATAATGGCTCCAAAACAGCAACAGAAAGACACTCTAAAAGCCTCAGAAGGTGCAAAGTGTGCAGAACCACCAGCATAAATATATATTACATATAATCCACAGTGTATCAAATCTACAACATTAGTACTGAGAAAGATGTTAGTGGCTGAAACGTCAACTAAAGCTTGTTATGTTGCATTGTGCAATAGAAGCTTTAGTTGCAGTTCCAGACGGTAACATCTGTATCATTAAAAATGTGTCGATTTGTCACACTATGTATTTGTATGCAATATATGCCGACTCTG